>CM053414.1:28209777-28427462 GCA_028644305.1 Xerus rutilus | reverse complement strand
CTTTCTTTTTTCTTTCTTTCTTTTGTACTGGGGATTGAACCCAGGAACACTTTTCCACTGAGCTACATCCCCAGCCCTTTTTACTTTTTATTTTAAGACAAGGTTTCACTAAGTTGGTTAGAGCTTTACTAAGTTGCTGAGACTGGTCCTTCCTCAGCCTCCCAAGTCACTGGGATTCTAGGAACAAGCCATATTGCCTGGCTAGATATATACTTCTTAAAGGGGAAATATTTTTGAATGAAAGGAAGACCAAGAGGGAGGAAGGGAGGGAGGGAGGGAGGGAGGAAAGAAATTATGAATGGAGGTGCAAGGAGGAAGGAAAGACTGGTCCTGAAAGTCATCTACTAGGGCTGTGACTGAGAGTAAAGAAAATATAAAAGAGTGTAGAGAAAGGTATTTATTTATCCAATACTATGATTTAAATATAGTTTGAGTAGGTCCCCAAGGTTCATGTGCTGGTCCCAGTATGGTGGTGTTCAGGTGGGGGAACCTTTAAGAGGTGGGGCCTAGTGCAAGGTAATTGAGTCATGGGGCACCACATTCAGAAGTGTTAATGCTGGTCTCAAGAATGAATTTGTTATCACTAGAGTGAGTTATTACAAAGCAAAGTTATCCCAAATATTTGGCCTCTTCTGTAGGTAACTGATTCCTTTACTGTTTCTTTTTCCTTTTCTGTGTGCTTAGGATTGAACTCAGGGCCTCAAACATGCTAAGCATGCACTATACCACTGAATACACCTTTAGCCCTCACTTCTGTTTCTCTACCTTGCTGTGATAGAGCCACACCCAGCCCTCATCTCCTGCTCCTAGGGAACATGAATAATTCCCCAGACCAGCTCACCATAGGTGAGCACCACTACCACCACCTGTTACACCCTTCCATCTTGCACCAGGACACTGGAACCATGCTATTTGGATGCTCCAGCCACCAGAATCATGAGTCAAATAAGCCTTTTTATAAAACATCCACCCTCAGGGATTTTGTTATAGCAAAAGACAATGGACAAATATATCCAAAGAACATAAGTTTAAGACAAAACAAAGGGCTGGGATTGTGGCTCAGCGGTAGAGCGCTTGCCTCGCATGCGTGAAGCCCTGGGTTCGATCCTCAGCACCACATACAAGGTAATAAAATAAAGACATTGTGTCCATGTACAATTAAAAAATATAAAAAAAAAAAAAAAAAAAAGACAAAACAAAAAAGTGAAATGGCACATATTTTAAGAGTAATTTGGAGTTTAAGAGGTTATTTAAATGTCTGTTAAATATCACTACATATGAAGGAGAAAATGATAATTATAGTGATATTTGGTACTAAAACAACAGTGGCACTGGCCTTACCCATTTCTCAGCCCAGAGCAGGGACAACGCATTGTTTGTGACTGAATATCCAACAATGTCTCTTTCTCATTAGGATGTACTATGTATGCATGCAAATGAGAGGGAATTTAAGTCAGAATATTAAGTTTCTAGGTCTCAGACAGAAGGAGGCACTGCTTCAGCCCAAGTAAGAGGAAAAGTGGGATCAAGGTTGGACCAAAACTGACCAGAGGGATCTGAAGATGCAAGTAGGGTAGATAGAGGACCTGAGATCTTGTGATGTAAAGTTAGGTGGACTTACTTTTGGGTCTCAGCTGCAGTCCCTACTGGTCATGACTCTGAGAAAATTATTTCAGCCCCCTAAGACTCAGTTTGCTACTCATCTACAGAGTGGGGTTAATAAAATTAAATAAGGCACACAAGGCATTTAGCACAAATTAAGCAAGTCATAATCATTAGCTATTATTTCTATTATTTTTATTGCTGTTATTATCATAGCCAAGATGCCTATTTCCAGCTTACCTTATAGTTAGATATAACCACAGACTGGGTTCTGGGTCTGGTTTACAAAATCTCCTTTCACCATCTCTCGCCTCCCCTTATCTTCCAGTCAGATCCAGTGGAGGACTTTGAAGTCCAAAGGGATAGCTAACCCACTGGATGGAAAGAGCATGATCCGTGAATGATTATATGGAATTAGGCCTTGTACTAAATGCCTTGTGTACATCATCTCATTTAATGTTAACTCCATTCTGTAGATGAGTACAGACTGAGTTTTAGGGGGCTGAAATGATTTCCTCAGAGTCATATGACCACACCCACACCTTCTGACCCGCAGTACATAGGAACGTGAGCTAAAAGTACACTTCCATCTTTTGCATATGGTTGAAATTTGTGAACTCTTTGTTACAGCAGCTAATGTTACTTACTATAGCTATCACTAAGAAAGTATTTTAGATGGCTTGTCAAGACTAACAAGAACACACACATGAACACCATTTTTCTAAAGATCCTCTTCACCACATGTCATATCTTCTGGACCTTGGAATGTGAATTCCTGCTGCTTTCTAGCCGATATCTAGAACCATTTTCACCACGGGGCACAAAGTCTTCATTCATTGGGGTGCTCTCTAAATGCATGCATTCCATAGAATCCATTTTGTGACAGTGAAATATGTGGGAAGCAGAGGGCTCCCTGAATTTCTGTGCTCCATTACCTGTATTAGTGAGAATACCAGGCTGCTTCCATTCATCATCTAGTGACCTACCAGACAATAGGATTTCCCCTGGACTTGAAGATTGAAGTCCACAGAGCATCGTTTTAACTGGAGGGAGAGACACTTCCCTAAAGCAGCAAGAGCTTTACAGAAGAAAGTTGTATTAATGACCTCACTTCTGTGCTTATCAGGAGCAGGCCATATAATCCTTTCCCGGAATTACATGCTGGCCAGTTCAGATAAATAACACAGATCTCCACCCTTCATAATCCAAAATGTTAACAATTAATTTCCGAAATCAATCCTGAGGGGGACTAGAAACCTAAACCACTAGGCCCAGATAGGCCCTGCTCAGTGAATTTCTCGTGAGTCAAAATTTAAACCTCAAAACTTGTAACTAACTGTTGTCAAGACACAGCTGACTTAGGCAATCAAGATAACAATATTCAGCAATAACCTGGGTGAAACATACTCTAAGTGTGAATTAATAAGTCGGCTGACACCAGGCCCCAGATGTTTCCTACTCTGGCAATATGCCCAAAGTGATGATAAGCAGATTTACATACTTAACTAATATGTTTATTTAAAGGAAATTTCCAAATCCAAAATAACATCCAGATTTCTTATTTGGCTGCAGATCAAAAGACATCCTATCAATAAAGACAGAATCCAGGATAAACCTTTTCAACATCTGCTTAAAACCAAACAACAGATTTGAGAGTTTTGAAAAACTTAATTGCAGACAAATTTCACTGCCTCTTACATAAATATATATTTTCATGTCCCTGGGGTGGTTCTGACCTCATCAATTTTCGTGTTCACAATACACGACATTGTTCATTTACCAGCACCAACAACCCTGCCTTTATAGAGAATTCTAGTCCCAAGGTTTTCTTTCAGACTGAAGGATGAATGAGCTTTCTCCCTCATCAGGAAATGTCAAGCAAAAGTCAGGGGTATGTGCTAGAGTTTGGAATGTCGTAGAAAAAAAAATCTACCCCTTAACCAGTAAGTGTTTGTATGTTCATAATTGCCCTAAGGGTTTATTTGGTATCAATCTCCTATATTTTTAGAAGAAAATATAGAAATAGTGGTGCTGTAGAGTGTCAATGTGTTTCTTCTTCTTGTTGATTCCCCAAGGGATAGTTCAAGAACTGGATCAGAGCCTTAACACATCTGGATGGTGTGAAGGAGGTGGTAATAGGATGGGTGTTGGCCTCACAACAGCTCTTATCCCTTTATTTATTTATTTATTTTGGGGGGTACTGGAGATTGAACTCAGGATCACTCGACCACTGAGCCACATCCTCAGCCCTATTTTGTGTTTTATGTATAGACAGGGTCTCTCTGAGTTGCTTAGCACCTCACTGTTCCTGAGGCTGGCTTTGAACTCGAGATTCTCCTGTCTCAGCCTCCATAAATGCTGGGACTACAGGCTTGTGCCACCGCGCCCGGTTAGCTCTTATCCCTTTAACATGAATTAGTTCACTTTCCCTAGGTGGGAACTGCCTGAAATCAGACCAGGTCTGTTGAACAGTGAGGCATTCTTCCTATCTGGCCAGGGCTGTAATTGAGCTAAGGACTCAGTTCAGAAACTCCCTTTGCCTGAGAGATCTGTTTAGTGTCAGGACCAATATTAGTTGGTTGACCTTGAGGTCTGGTGACTCGGAGAGTTAGAAGTCATCCATGTTTATTGCCACTCCATCTTTTGAACTCAGTCACATTAAACTGCTGGAACCAATTCCATCATAGCCAAGATAGCAAGAAATTTTATATTATTGTTAAGTGTTATGTATTTAGGCCTCCGATGGTTGTGATGGTTGCATCTGTACTTAAAATGTACATTTTTTTCTTGTCGTCATTCCCTAAGCAATACCCTATAACCTCTTTACATAGATAGCACTTACATTGTATTAAATATTGTGAATAATCAAGAGATGCTTTAGTGTATTGGAGGGTGCACTCAGGTTACATGCCAATACTATACTATTTTATGTAAGGGACTTGGACATCTAAGGATTCAGGTGTCAGAGGGTCCTGGAACTCATCCTGCATGAGCTACTAAGGGATGACTTCTTTCGGCAGGCGATGTTGTACTCCTTTGCCACAAACCAAACAGGAACACAGGGATCCTTCCACATTTGGTTAAAAGATAGACCTTTCAAGATATACTGCAGAATTAGGCTTTCTGGGCTATGGGTCTAAATATTCCTCCACTCCCCTAGAATGAATGAACTGCTTCCTGCTTGTTACTCCTACTGAACCTTTTTTTTTTGGTACCAGGGATTGAACTCAGGGGCACTTGACCACTGAGCCACATCCCAGCCCTATTTTGTGTTTTATGTAAAGACAGGGTCTCACTGAGTTGCTTAGCACCTCATCATTGCTGAGGCTGGCTTTGAACTCACAATTCTCCTGTCTCAGCCTCCCAAGGTGCTGGGATTACAGGCGTGTGCCACTGCGCCTGTCTTCCTACTGAACCTCTTGCACACAATCTCATCATGCCTCTAAATTTTGAGGGTGTATTTTTTGAACATATCTACTGCAGGAAAGGCAATAGATATGTAAGGGCAGGACCTTACACTAGATGTCCATCGATGGCATAGCCATTTTGTACATCATTATCGGTATAGCATCTAATACACAACTGGCACAGAATAAGAGCTCAATGGATACCATCTGAATGGCCTAATGAATGAATGAATGAATGAATTGCTCAGACCCTGTTATGGTGTAGATGTGGTGTCCCTTAGAAGCTCACATGTGAGACAATGTGAGATAATTCAGATGGGAAATGATTAGGTTGTGAGAGCCTTAAACTAATCAGTGAATTGATTCCTGATGGGATTAACTGGGTAGTGGCTGGAGGCAGGTAGGGTGTGGCTGGAGGAGGTGGGGTCATGTGGGTGTGGCTATGGGATATATGTTTGTATCTGCCAAGTGGAGTCTCTCTCTTCTTTCTGATCATCTTGTGAGCTGTTTCCCTTGGCCACACTGCACCGTGATGTTCCGCCTCACCTCTGCTCTGAGGAATGGAGCCTGCCTTCCATGGACTAAGACCTCTGAAACTGTGAGCCCTCAAATAAACTTCTGCTCCTCTGTAATTGTTCTGGTCAGGTCTTTAAGTCACAGTAGTGAAAAAGTTGACTAAAATAGACCCTAAAGTCTGAGATACCGCTTGCTGTTCTATACTTGTTAAAAGCTTTCAGTCTGAAGTTGGACAGAACTGGGATCATATCTCTGTTCCACCTCGTGCCTCCAAGTTCTCTCTCTCCTCTGAGCCCCATGGCTTACTAAGGAGAATGATAATAACCACTGCACTGGTTATGTGGATTAAATGAACTAATATAAGAGTTTTAGGCCTGTTCCTGGGTCACAGCAAGTACACTGATTGTTTACATGCTGCATTTTGTGTGATTCATTTCTTATAAAATAACTCTTGGTGTTTGCTATGGGTAGAATATAACAGTGACGAAGGTGATTATGATAAAATAACAATCAGGATCGATGCTTTATGTCCATTATAGTTTTTAATCTTCACAACAACCTTGACTCACAGTTATCGTTATCCTTGTTTTCTAATTGTAAGTCAAGTTGTATGCATGAAGGAACAAAATCTGTATGTGGTGAAGCTGTAATTCAGACTCAAATTCATCAGAATTAAGCTCTTTAACATAGTCACTCTGTTCCTTCATAAAGAAAAGTCTCTGATTCAGAAGAGAGGGTACCTGTTAGCCAAGGAGGGAAGCATAGGCCATAGACATGGGGTGAGCAGATTACTTAGCCTGGAGGAACAGGGCCAGCTGACTTTGGGGACTGCCAGTTGGTTCTATTCCTCCTTTCCACATTGATTAGAATTAAATTCTGTAGCATATTCCAGAAAACAAAAATAATAGTGACTGAAACAAGATATATTTTTGTCCTCTTATATAAGAAAAGACCAGTGATATAGAACTTAAAGCAAGCATGGTGGGTTCTAGTTCACAAGACCAGGTTTGTGCAGTCTTCAGCTGAAAATAAGCAGCCAGAACATTATTATCAATAGCTAAGATATAGAATCAATTGAAGTATCCATTGACAGATAAATGGATAAAGGAAATGTGGCGCATATACACAGTGGAATATTATTCAACCATACAAAATCCTGTCATTTGTGGCAACATGGATAGACCTGAAAATAAGCCAGGCACAGAAATACCAGTTCTCACTTATCTGTAGAAGCTAAAATAGTTGATTTAATAGAAATAGAGAATAGAATAGTGGTTACCAGAGCCTGGTAAGGTAGGGATCGGGGGTGTGAGAGAGGATGGTTAGTGAGCACGTAGGAGGAATAACTTCTAATGTTCTATAGCACAGTAGAGTAACTATGCTTGACAACAATTAATTGTATATTTTAAAATAGCAAGTAGAGATTTTGAATGTTCCCAGCACAAAGAGATGATAAATGTTTGAGGTAATGGATATACTAATTACCCTGAACTGATCATTACCTGTTATATACATATATTGAAAATTTACACTGTACCTTGTAAGCATGTATCATTATGTGGCAAATGAAACATTTGTTAAATGTTTTTAAAAATAAGCAGCCAGGCAAGGTGCTCTCCTTCCTCATAGGGCCTGGGACTCTCCTATTCTACCAAGTATTCCTCTTCTGTTGGCCAGGGGAGCCCCCTCTCCCCTCTGTCAGCTCCCCTAAAGACCAGTGGGAGCTCCAGCAGCAGCAGCAGCAGCAGCAGCTACATAAGCAGGCCCAAGCCACACTGCAAAGGCTCTGAAAATTAAACTGTCATTGGAACCACAGTTCATGAGAGTAAGCCAAGGACCTCTGTACTGAACCTTATCAGGGTGACTGCCTGTGAAAATAAAAGATTAAAATGGGACCCAGAGTCTCCTAATACAATAACCAAAATGTCCAGGATACAATCAAACCCATCATACCAAGAACCAAGAAAATCACCACTTGAACGAGAAAAGGCAATCAGATGTGGGCATTGTCTGAGAAGTATTTTTAAAGCAGTCATCATAAGAAATGTTTCCATAATTAATTACAAATTTTCCTGAAACAAATAAAAAATAGAAACTCTCAACAAAGAAATAGAAACTGAAAAAAAAAAAGAAAGAATTAAATGGAAACTACAGACCTGTAAAATACATAACAGAAATAGAAAGGGTGGGTCCCCCAGTGGTGTCAGTCCCTTCAAAGAACTGCAGAGGACCACTTGTTGATTGCCACTTAATCTCATTGCCCACTTTCTAACTGAAAGGGAGGCTGGGAAATGTAGTCTTTAAGTTGGAACGTCAGCCATAGATTGGGATTTTGTTTATTAGCTAAAAAGAAAAGATATTGAGTTGTTTAGCTACTTTTTAGAAACAAAAAGTCATAGAGTAAGAATGAGAGCAAAGCCCTGGGAGTCAGCATTGGAATAGGGGCTTATGATGAGTAAGACCAGAGAAATCATATGCCCACTAACGAAGATGGTAAGTCGCTTTGGGTTCAGGCTGGCATGATCCACAGATACCAGGATTCTTTCATGCCTACACAAAGACAACTTGATGTGACCTAATGTCACCAGCACCTTGACAGCCTCACCTTCTGAGAGAAGGCCACTTAATTACCTGATTAATTTGCTCATCTTAATTAACTTGTCCCTATTGTTGATAACCTTGTATTGATTGCTCTGCTGGTAGTAATTAGAAAAGTTGTGAAGAAATAAATGGAGAAGCCAAAAGAAGGAAGGCGGAGCACAGATTCTGTCCCCCAGGAATCTACCATGGAGGCTTTGCTTTTGCTTCTCCATTTTGATAAACATTAGAGACACAAATAATTTTCTCTGCTAATCAAGTCTATTCACTCCACATTCTTTTCTAGAGAATCTGCCTTTTGTCAAAGACTCTGTTCTTCTAACCACCATAATGACTCAGTTCATCAAACAAGGTGGGCCAAACACATTCTTGTGGTTTGGTTTTTTTTTTTTTTTCCTTCCAGATTTCTTAATTGGAGCATGAAGAAACATTATTGGTTAACTTTGAGTGCTGAGACTATTGGATTGTTGGATTATATAGAGGGTAGCCAAGGGAGCCATTTTGCAGTGCCACCTGGGAACTTGAGAGCTCCTACCAGCCATCAGAAAGGACTGATGAGCCAAATTCTCCAGACTCGCAGTTTTACAATTCCTAACCCCAGCCTTTTGTCCTCTAGCCACAGGACTTACTCTAGGGCTTATAAGTTTCCCTGTAAAATAGCTCATTCAAGTTAGTTGCCATTTCTTCCAACTCAAGGAGTCCCTAATATAAATAAAGCATACTGATCATTAATTTCTTCCTATTTTTATTTTAAACACCTCTGGTGAAAATGTAAATTTAAAGTACCTTTTGAAAAACCAGGAAAGTGGGAGTTGCTATCAAAAAGTACATACTGATCTACTGCTCTGGTCTCTCTCAGGAACAATGCTGTATCTAACTCAGTAAATTGGAGTTTGACTATCCGCCATTAATATGTCACCATTTCCCCTACAGACTTTTGTCCTTGGGGATCCCCTAATTCTCATACTCCACCCAGATTCCCAGAACTCGATTGCCTCCCAGAAGTAATCATAGTCAACATTTAGTGTTACTTATTTTGGCTTGGGGCCATGGCCTCGCAAAGCTGGTATTGAAGGGATGCTCGCCTACCTAATTTGATTGAATTGAGCGTTCCAGTAAGACTGGTGATGTGTTCCTTGCTTCAGGGTCCATCCTAATGAGCAAAGGCTGCCTCCCTTTCATAGAAGCTGTAAATGTGGGCTTGTAAAGAAAATCTTTACAAATACTTCTGTATGTCTCAGAGATCATCCAACACAATTGCACGTGGGGATATGCTGGGAAATTCTCAAATAAACCTGATTTCCCTTTCTATTATGCCTTTCATTTACTATCGTGATACCAAATTTCAAAAAAAAATATTTCCTTTCTCCAAACTTTATTAATTGGAACTATAATGCAATTGAAATAACCAACAAAAATTAAAAGCTCTGTAATCAGGTAGGCAAGGTTATCACCCTCTGGGGCCCCATATTCCTTACCCCTTTATCTGGAGTCCTGAGCACTGACTGAGTTGGCACAAGTCACACAAACTGAAACACCAAAAGTTTGTTGAGAAGAATAAGGGCATCTCTACAAAGAAGCGGTAAGGCAGAGGGTGCACCCTACCTAGGCTGCTTACAACTCTTCGGCAGCTACCCGGTGCCATGGGTCTCTTTTTGCCATTCCTAACAACAGAAACCTGAGAGCTCAATTCTGGTAGACTGAGGAGCCCCACCATAGCCCAAACTATCACATAAAAGAGGAACTGTATTAGTCCAATTTGTGGTGCTGTAAGAAAATTCCATAGCCTGGATCATTTATAATGAACAGAAATTTACTTCTCAAGTTCTGGAGGCTGGGAAATCCAAGATGATAGGACCAGTATATGATGAAGTTCTTATTGCTACATCATCCCATGGCCAAATGTGGAAGGGCAGGAGAAGGTAAGAGTGAACATCATTTTGTAAGGATCCTACTTCCATGAAAGTGGCACAAATCTATTAATGAGACCTAAAAGAGGCAGAGCCCTCAGGGCCTCATAACCTTGGAAAGATCATACCACTTAATTGTATTACGGTGGCAATTAAATTTCAACATGAGTTTGAAAGGGGACATTCACACCATCATGAAAATAAACTCCTCTGTTGTTAAAGTCACACTTCTTTGTTCTCTGCAACCTGCAGCCTAGCCTAATCCTTGTGAATATACAAGCTTCTATCTTGACAAATATATGTCTACAACACCATTTAAATGGTAGCATAGTATTCCAGGATATAGAAAGACCATGATTTACTCAACCATCCACTATTAGAAGATATTGAACTATTTCCAAATTTTTTCCATTAATGAAGGCATCAATGAATAACCTAGTAGATAAATACTCATGCGCACTCTCAGATATCTCCTTAGGATAAACTCCAAATTTAATTCTTGTAGCCTAGTTTAGCTGGGCAAATTAATATTTACATTAATTACTTACATCTTTTTGATGCTTATTGTGGACACGCTTCTCCAGACAGGTAGTATGAAATTATGCTTTTACAAATCTTTCAGAAAGTTGCCTGTTCATTCATACTTTTTTTTTGGAACCAGGGATTGAACTCAGGGACACTCAGCCACTGAGCCACATCCCCAGCCCTATTTTATATTTTATTTAGAAACAGAGTCTCACTGAGTTGCTTAGTGCCTCATTTTTTGCTGAGGCTGGCTTTGAACTCGGGATCCTCCTGTCTCAGCTTCCCAAGGAACTGGGATTACAGGTGTATGCCACCACACCTGGCTCATTCATACTCTTAACACATCAGTGATCATTACTTTTTGTCTTTGGCAATTTGATTCACGCTGGGTTTTTGCAATCAGCACGACCCTGGTTGCAAAAGCCCGATGTGAATCAAATAACTTCCTTCTGCCCAGTACCACTCCCTATTTCTCTGCATTAAGGGTACCAACACTTATAACAATCCTACCACATTTACTTCATTTGCAAGAGAGAAAAAAGTTACAACCATTTGTTCATCCATTCATTACACCAGTATCATTATCCACTTTGTACCAGCGTTGTTGTAGGTGTTGATGATATAGTGATGGATAAGACTAAAAAGATCCCTACCTAATGGATCAGAAGGCCACCATTGATAACTTTCTGGGGCTCAGGGTCTGCTCCCATCTCAGCCCATTGAAAGCAGTCCTCACTCCAGATTCTACTCTGTCCACAAGCACTCACTCATTAGCTGTGGATAGCTCCATGGGCACTATCTTTGTAATTCTGCAGGTCATGATTGGAGATGGCCATCATGAAAGACTGAGCATAATAATGGGTTATTCATGAATAATTTGGTTATTAAACATACCAGAATGGTCCCTGTGGCCTAGCAAGAAGACTCAGTCTTCATCCCATAGAAAATTAAATTTCCCTTAGTGTAGTCTCTCAAGTCTGGATGGTATTTTAGATCTATCATCCAATGACTTCAATCATAGGGCCATGCCACAGATCCCACCACCCTTCAACTCCTGAGCATCTGACCAGCCCAAGGAGGTCAGAGCTCTGACATGCTCCAGAATCACAGAGTCCATAAGGCAGATGAGTTTTTACAGGAAGTGGAGTATAACTCCCTTCCTATTTAGTAACCACTCCTATGTCCTCTTTTCACATGTCCTGATTATGTAAGTAGCCATCCATCATCTTTGTAGTTTTCCAGGGTAGAAACAAAGGAAGACATGACCCAGAAACCACAATCTTTTCCCAGGTACAGACAGAGTGTGCTCATAGGTGTTAGGGCTGCAAAGAGGTGCCCAGATGTTCTCATTTGAGGTACAAGAACCTGATCACCAGTCCAGACAAACTGGGATCTCCCTGGATTCTTGCCAAGATCTCCAGTTAAGTCACATGGGTCTATCTCTTACAGATTTTGTGGGGGGGAAAACAATGCATGTTTCAGGAGCATTCCAAGTCCAGGAGGATGGTGTGTGTACATGGGAGTGTGTACATCTATACACACAAGCATGTGTGTGACAGTTGTAGTGGTAAGGAGGTTCTTTGGAAATCATTAAACAAAAGCAGGGAAATGAGCTTCACCTAACACAGGTTTGCAAGTCCCTTCCATTTTGCTATTTTTCACAGGGACAAGAAGGTAGTAAAAGTTATTGAGCTCTGCAGTTTCCATTGTGCACCGTTTATTTTAGTCTGTTCGCTGATAGAAGATAAGCTGCATGGAAGCAGGAATTCTATCTATCTTCCTTAGTATAACTTTCCAAAAGCCTAGAATGGTGTCTGGCACACAGAAGGCACTCAAAAAATAATATCAACAAACATCACCTTTCCTTCATACAACTAGTCCGTCAGGGAACCTCTATTATTCATTCACTCAAGCTTTGCTTGAGTGTCTAATATGTGCCTGTCCCCTTCCTCCAGCCAAAAACTCCAGTTAATCTTCTACCTCCACTCTGCCAGATACTTTGGGGGCCTAAATGTGTCGCAAGAGATGGGAACATGCCCCTGTTAGTTGGTCATTCAAACTCTTGGCATTTCATCAGTCCCTTCAAATTCATTTTGGAAGAAGGGACAAGAATAAAAACATTCAATTCATCACTGATGATGTAGTTGAGTTTAGTCATACCTCACACACACTCACATTTATGGGATCCAGTGGAAGAGATGTGGTTCCCATAACTACATCTAGTCCCCTTCTGCCCCCAGTGCAGGCAGGCAGAAGCCACTCAACTCAAGCACAGGTCTCCATTTTATCACCTCACCTCTCCCCCTGAACAAAGGGTCTCAGCTTAGACTTGGCCTCACCTTCTACTGGACAAGCCCTTCTTATCCCAAGCTGGGGATCCCCTAAGGGAGCTGTGCCTTTAGCCAGGAATCAGGCTAGAAAATCAGAAGCTTGCCAGTGGTCTCAGTCCTACCAAGGGGAGGTGGGGAGTAGAATCCCCAGAGGGTGCACTCTCCTGCAGCCAGCTTGCTGGTGATTGGCACCTAGGTTTAATGGGGTTGGCTTCAGGGTCTGGGATCAGGCACATTGCCATCTTGACAGATGGGCACATGGGTAGATAGCCAACAGATAATGAATGAGCAACAAATGTGTTTATTGAGGGCAGGTTTCCCAGGCAGGAGCAACAAAATGAGCTCATCCCGAGTCTCCACACCTGTGTTCCTCTTCTATCTAAAAATCTGCTGGAGGCTCTGGTCCCAAATAGGGGAGGGGAACTTATACAAGTGCTACCTCCTGCAGAAGGAAAAAAGGAAGACATCAGAGGCACAGGCACAGGAGAAAAATGCCTCCAGGGGCAACAAAAGGTGCTACTGCCTATTTTCAATGAAGGCATGAGGAGGGAATGAAGCTAGACATAAAGTAGATCTTCCTCATGGATCTGTCAATATTTCTCCCTGAAATATTGAGACGTTGTGAAAACCTATTTTGTGACACTCATATAGCCATGATGAGCTTTGAAGAAGAACATGAAATGGGAAAAACATTGACAACTGCCTTGAGATCTTCCTCCTGGGAAGTAAGTAGCTCTATCTTCATGGGGTATAAATTATGAATCTTTGACAAGTGTCCAGAAGTAACAAATGTCAGCCTGTGAGTTATCCAGCCTGTGCCAATTGACACAGGATATTGACACAACATATTTAGTATTTTGTGATGAATCCAAAGCCAGGCTTCAGAACTTTTCAATAACTAGTACCTTTATAGAGTAAAAACTATAAGAAAAAATAAAAGGAAATCCTTAGGAACCTGACCCTCAGCCACCCAGTTCCCCTTCCCAGGCCAGGAGCTAGATACTCAGTCTCAGAATATGTTGATGCATTGAAATAGCTTTGAAAGGATGTGATACAGCCAAATGCAGTGGTGCACACCTGTAATCCATGCTACTCAGGAGGCTAAAGCAGGAGGATTAAGGATAAGGACAGCCTGGGCAATTTAATGAGACCCTATCTTAAAAAAAAAAAAAAGGAAAAGAAGGAAAGGAGGAGGAGAAGAAATAGAAAGAAGGAAGAGGAGGTCGAGAAGGAGGAGAAGATCAAATTCAGAATCTATTTTTTTTTAAATTTTTTTTGTAGATGGACACAATGTCTTTATTTTATTGCTCTGTATATGGTGCTGAGGATCGAACCCAGGGCCTCCCGCATGCGAGGCAAGCACTCTACTGCTGAGCTACAATCCCAGCCCCCAGAATCTATTCTTTTAATTTCAAAAAAGTGACTTATGGTCCTTCTCCATCAGCCATTGGTCAACAGGAAGAAAGCAGACTAGCTCCATAGCAACAATATAGATCCACGAAAGTAGGCACTTCTGTGCCCACAATGACTTGGATGTCCCTTAGTCCATTACACAGGACACCTAGAGCTTACAGCCTTTGCCAAAAAGACCTCATCTTGGGCTATCTTAGGCCTGCTGTTGGGGATCAGGGTCAGATGCCAACCTGGAAAATTTTAAAGGGCTGTGAACACTGATGAAAGTTTGAGTAAACAGAGAACAAAAAGCACAATTGGTTGGGAATCAGAAGAATCTGGATACTTCTCCCAGTTCTGGTATCTCCTAGCTGGATGATATTTAAAAACTCCATTTCCCTTTTCTGGAATCAAATAAGGAACAGCTCTGTTGGAGAGCAGTAGGCAGAGAGGTCATTGTGCCCATGGAGTTTGGAGCTGGGCCTGCTAGGTTTGAATCTCATTTCCATCACCCACCAGCCTTGTGACCCTATCTGAGATACATAAGCTCTCCTAACCTTCATTTTCCCTTACATAAAGTAAGGCTACTAATAGGACCTACCTCATAGAGTTATTGGGAGAATTGAATGGGCTCACATACATTGAAACTGTGTAACATAATGCCTAACACATGGTAACACTCAATAAATGTTAGCTGTTATTATTTTATGAGGATTTGCAAAGGTGGCAGTAGATAGTAAAGGGAGTAGACAGAGGAAAGAGGTAGCTATTTTAATACCGACATTCCTGGTGACCACGGCCATTCAGTTATTTGAATCTTTGCAATTGACTATGGCTGCCACCGTGTGCTCCAAAAGTAGCACTGTTAATTTTTGCAATTAATGATTAAATTGGAGGATATTAATGAAGTTTCCAGCTTCTACTAAAATAAAGCTTCTACTTTAACACTCCAAATCATTTAGGCCAATAAAGAAATAGGAAAATGCCCATAAGGAAGTCAGGTATTTGTATCCTGCACACTGAAGATGAGGTTATGACTTTTGTCCTCAGTAGACAAAATGTGGAAGATCTGTTGGGGGTAAGAGGGTTTAGAACCTATATCATCCAAATGGCATCTGAACTCCATCAATACATCTTTCTGAGGTCATCAAAGTTTCTTTTATGAGTTAAATGTGTCCTCCTAAAAGGTATGTGGAAGTCCTAACCCCTGATGCCTATGCATATGACCTTATGTGGGAATGGGTCTTTGCAGATATAATCAAACATGAGGTCATACTGAGTCTTCATCAATATGATAGGCATTATGCTATCAAAATCAAAAGAGATGAGAGAGACATAGACACACAGAGACACCAAGTGATCGTGACATAGAGATTGCACCGATGTGTCTACAAGCCAAAGAACACCAAGTATTTCCAGAAACTGAAAGAAGCTAAGATAAAGGAATGGAACATATTTCCCCATACATCCTTCTGAGAGACTATGACCCTGGTGATGATGCCTTGACTTCAAACTTCTATCCTATAAAACTGCGAGAGAATAAACTTCTCATGTGAAGCCCTTTGATTTTGTGGTACTTGATACAGCAGCCCTAGAAAACTAATACAGTTTCTGATGAAGATATATTGCAGTCTTGGTTTTAAAAAAAAAGTTAAGGAAGGACAGAAATTAGGCATCTAGAGAAATATATAACTATCCTCATTTGTACATATTTAGAGAACTATGCACACAAGAACTATGCCAGTGACAACAACAACCCACTGATCTTATTCCCATTTTAATGACCACCTGGCTATTCCCTCACATTGGAAAGCTCTTGTCCTAGATCTTACCATCTACTATGATTTGGATGAATGGCCCCAAAGATCTGTATGTAAAGGCTTTGTCCCCAGATATTAAGAGGTGCTAAGGACCTTTAAGAGGTGGGCCTAGTGGAAGTCTTTAGGTCACTGGGGACATGCCCATTCTCTCTCTCTCTCTGCTTCCTGACTCAAGATGTGAGAGCACTTGCTTTCATACAATCCCACCATATTGTGCTATCCTTACTAGAGCCCCAAATCAGTAGTGGGGCTACCATGAGCCAAAATAAACCTCTCCTTACTTTATAAATAGTTTTTCTCATTTATTTCATTATAATGAAGCAAAACTGACTAATATATAACTCCCTTTCAGCACTCAACTTCCTGGGTAAATTTCACCCAGTCAGCCCATGGAACACCATTCTCTCAACGCTAGCCCCAAAAACTTAGACATTCTTTATGATTTCTCCCTGATGTGTAGTTTCAAAACACAATGCTATGTGAAATCCTCTTATTGACTTCTTCATGAGTGGCTTACCTCCCCACTGTGATGGGATATCAACACCACCAGAGAGAACTATTTTGTCTTGAGCCTCACTCTGTCTCCAGTACCCAGAAGTGAGCCTTGCTCATAACAGAAACACAATTCCATATTTCATCACATTTGAAATGAACTGTATTGTAAGATTCACCTTTACTGTATGCGACCTTAAGAAAAAAAAAATACCACTAGTTAAACTCTGACCTGACAATGATAGACACAACCTAACCCCAGAGATGTTGAACTGAAAAAAAAATGTATCTTAGATACAGTGAAAAATGATATATGTTCTAATCATAATGAACCTGCTCAGAATTCTCTGAAGGTCCTACATGTACAGAGTAGAGGGAAAAGACACAGTAGGTGCCAGGTAGGACCTGAGGGTGAGGCCAGTGTCTACCACAAAGAACATCTGGCCATTTCCAAGGCTCATGATGGTGTCATTGAATTTCAGAACCCCAGCATAAGCCAGACCACCAAAAGGTCACCTCATCTATTGAATTCACAGCCTATGGTTAGTTGACACTTCCCAAAAAATGGTGCATATTCAGGGAGATTCTTGTATTTCCTTCCTCCCCACAGTGACCCTAGATGCAGGCAAGTGAGGGAACTGAGGTAAGGAAAGTTACATGGCTTGGCCAAGGTTATCAGATAACTAGTGCCATAGCCAGGGCCTAAACAAGTTCTCCAAACACCACGTTCAGACCTCTTGCCACATATCTAATTGACTCTAGTGCCTAAACCAAGCTAATTACAGAGCTTACATTCAAATAATTGCTTAACAAAATTAAACTGCAGTGACTTCAGCTGGTGAACATTCTGGAAGATTCCAGAAACGTATAAGTAAGTGCTTACATGCCCTCAAGAAGATCGTCTAACATCTTGGCTCCCGACTCATCCATTAAGCCCCCCACCCTCGGCCACCTTGTCCTCATTCTGGCCTTTTTATATAAATGAACTATTGTGCTAGTGGGAGAAAACTTCTGGGCTTCTTTGGGGGTGCATTTTGGAGCAGTTTGCTGTTTTCTTAAAGCTTGGGGAAGAGTAAGCAGTAATCAATAGTGAAGTCTGCTTGAATCTCGGAGGCTCGATGAAGGTGCTTTTGAAGCACATCACAGAGCTTGATTTTCTGTTATTTAGTGCCAAAAGTTATTACCTCAGCAGCAGTGCGATGTCTAATTTATACCAAATTGTT
The DNA here is from genome assembly GCA_028644305.1 of Xerus rutilus. Taxonomy (NCBI): domain Eukaryota; kingdom Metazoa; phylum Chordata; class Mammalia; order Rodentia; family Sciuridae; genus Xerus; species Xerus rutilus. Next base: position 28,409,647 of record CM053414.1, on the reverse strand, counting down.
AGCTGAAATCTATTAAAGTTTATTAGCACCATCTCAGAATACAGTAACATCTCACTGGTTCTGCTTCTGTTTAAATTGACCAGCTGATTTAACTCTATTAGCTTTGAGGCTGAGATAAACTGGAGTCCCCAGGAGTCATTCACGGCACTGGGAGAGAATGAATGCAGATGAAATTCAGGGTATTTGGGGTGTTAGCTGATACCAAATTGCTGTAGGCTTCATCTCCCTCAATGCAGCCTTGGCACAGTTATTTTATTACAAATATGTTGGGAAGCTGTCCTCAGAATGCAGAAAGCCATTGTCAATACGATGGACCTTTCAGCAAAGAGACAGAAACTTCCAGAATTGTGAGACTGACGGTCTACAAGGGTGATTTGGGTCAACTTGAGTTGTCTGAAAGAAGAAACTATTTTTCAAGACATTTCCCCAAATTGCCAGTAAATCCATGACTTCTTGGGGGAATTTCCAATTGGATTGAAGGAAGATAAAAGTTCTAATATTATCAACAGGAAGATGTTCTAAGTCTATCCTACCTGTCTGCAGGGTCAGAATTTCAAAGAAATCAGACCACAAACATGTGGAAGCTTCTCCGTAGAGGTTGGAATGACCATCTACAGTGTCACATAATGTTTGGTTGTTTGGGACAGCCTAGAACAGTAAAAACACTGGCCTTAAAAGTCACCCTGATCCAATTTGAAAATTGACCTTATTGCTTACTGGGTGCATCTTGAAAGGTGGTGAAAATTTCTTACCCTCAGTTTCCTCTTCTATAAAATATGGGTTTTTAAATTTCTTTGTTTGTGTAAATGTTTGAATGCTATACATTAAACATCTAGCAAAGCCTCAGGTCACTGTGACAAATATCTAGAAAAGCAACTTAGAGGGGATAAGTTCATTTTGGCTCACAGATTCAGAGGTTTTAGACCCCAGGCAGTGGCCTCCATTGCTGTGGGCCTGAGGTGAGGTAGATGGTCATGGCCAGAAGGCATGGTGGAAGGAAGATGCACAGCTCATGGCTGCCAAGAAGCAGAAAGAGGTGAGGGGTCCCAAGGGAAGAAATAGTCCCCAAAGGAACATCCCCATTGACTTACTGCCTCCAACCAGACCCCACCTGCCTACAGTTGCTAACACCTTCCAGTTGTCCATTCAAATGATTAACTCATGGATGGATTAATCTACTGATGAGGTTAAGGTCCTCATGCTCCAATGGTCTCCTCAAAGCCTTACCTCTAAACCTTGCTGCATCAGGAACCACACCTTCAATACCTGAGCTGTTAGGGGACATTCCAGATTCAAACCAGAACCATAATCAACATTAGTTTCCTTATCTTTATCTCTGCTTGGCATTTTACAACCATTGGATGAATTATATTTTTATTTTGCTCTATATTTTATCTAAAACCTCTCCTATTCATGTCTGGAAAGAATCCAAAGACATAGATGGAGCAGGAATTAATAGCTCTTTTCAATGTTTGGAAATCTTTGATTGAGAGGTAAGGAACCCCAAACAAATATCATGCCATTGATGCAAAATAGGTTAAGAAGGCTGGATTCCTAAGTTCTGCTCCAGGTCCCTGTGTGGCCATTATACCACAGAGAGGTACATCTGAAAAAGCAACCTGCACACCAAGTGTCAATGTCAGCACCAGAACTGCGTTTTCTCTGAGGAAGCAGAAACAAAACCTTCAATCACTTAGAAGCACCTAGAATAGTGCTTGGCACATAGTAGGTGCTCATTATGTGTTCACTGAAGGAAGGAACAATTGGATGACCAGGATAAATGCACTCCACTGGGATCTCCAGAATGAAAGAGAGGATATGTTAATTAAGAGGCAAAGTAGGAAGATGGTAGAAAGAGTTACCAAAGTACCTGTCTGTGATCATTCAGAGAGTACGTGTAAAGTACGCTCTGTTCTGAATCAAAGGCAGCCAGGCTATTCAAGAGCAAGGGAAAGCAAGCTCCTAGGGCGTTGAGCTATTAGAGCCTGAGAGGTAGAGTTCTCCGAGTGGTCAGACCTGACTCCCCACACCTTCTGCTCCGCATTACCACCTAACCTCCAGCACTTGACCCTTGAACTTTTTCAATCCACTCAGTGTCCCTGTTACCTAGTATCATACCTGACTGCAAAACCAAGCACAAGGTTTTTCCTGCACGAAATGAATGAGGTCAAGCACAGCAGATGTCAGTAGCTCCACTATATAGCCTAGAAAAATGAGGTCCAGAAAATGAACCCAATGGAAGTTCTTCATTCTTTCACAAATGTTAACGCAAGACAGCACTGTCCTAGTGTGGAGGATATGATCATAAACAGGACAGGCGGTATCCCTGCCCTCATGCAGACAACGTTCCAGTGGAGAAAGACAGAGAGGAAAGTATGCCCACATCAATATACCTACTGAATTGCAGCATGAGAGAAGTTCAACAAAAGGTGGAGACAGAGGCCAATGTTTACAGGGAAATCTAATCAAGGTAAAGTAATAAGAGAAGCCCTATTGGAAATGGTGGGATTCAAGCACATATCCAATGGATGACTACAAACCCAAGGACAGCTTTTTAAAAAGAAAAAAAATAAGAAGCCAGGGAAGGAGAGAAGAGCTGACTGGTAGAATTGATGAGTTTTCTGGGTAGAGCAAAAAGCTCATTTTATAACTTCATTCAGAAAAGAGCTGGAAGAGTTTGAGGAAGTACATCGAAACTCTGAAGTTTAATTCATGGGAAATGAGAAGAGGCAAGGGGATGGAACCAGAGATTCAGGTGGGGCTGAGTACATATAGCTTGGTAGGTCATGGCTTTTATCATAAATAACACTGGAACCACAATCAATGGAAAAGTAGCAAGTAAGAAAGTGACATGATTAACTTACACTCTAAGAAGATGACTCTCTGCTCCAAGGATAAAAATGGATAAGGAAGAGGAACAAGAGTAGAAGCTGGTTGGCAAGTTGGGATGCCATTCCAGCTGTAGCAGGAGATGATGGTGGCTTCTCTTGGGTGAGTAGAGACCTAAGAGGAGACTCAACTAGAGAGCCGGGTAAGGCTACAACCAGAACTAATGCCCAGGTATCCCAGTTGTCCAGCTGGGTCTTTTAAACTGACCAAGCTGTAATGGTGCACAGGGGAAGGGCAGGTGATTGGAAGGGGAAGTGGGAAGGTCCTTAGGGAAACACGTCTAGAACACTGTGCTCAAAGCAGAGCCTACGGCCCCTGAGACTCTGCACCTGATATTCTCTCTAAAAGAAAGTTTTATTGTCACATGAAATTTCAATGACAAGTGAAAAGAAATCAATAGAAGCATATTGTGTATTATTTGGATGAGCACCTTCTAAGTGAGTTCAGCTGCATCATTTCAGAAAAAAAGATCATTTTTTTTTCATTTGCCATCCTAGAGGCTCCAAATACTGCTACCTTTGTTCACTGCGGAAAAAACTAGAGAAGGATCCAGTGCATAAGTTCATAGAAAGTGATGAGAAATGGAGACAAAAGATAGAAATGTCAAGCCGGGAGTGGTGGCTCACGCCTGTAATCCCAGCACTTAGGGAGGCTGAGACAGGAGAATTGCGAGTTCAAAGCCAGCCTCAGCAACAGCGAGGTGCTAAGCAACTCAGTGAGACCCTGTCTCTACATAAAACACAACATAGGGCTGGAGACGTGGCTCAGTAACTGAGTACCCCTGAGTTCACTCTCCAGTACCAAAAAAAAAAAAAAAAGATAGAAATGTCAGTACATGATCTCCTAGGTCTCCTACCCCAAGAGAAACTGCATTGAAGTCCAAAGTCCAACAGTCATGTTTAAAGAGGAGATTCCATTTCAGCCAAAGAACATTATAGTCCTCAGCTTTTTATTACTATAATGAACTACCTGGCACAGGCCACTTATGAAGAAAAGAGGTTTATTTAGCTCATAGTTTTGGAGCCTCAAAGTCCAATATCAAATGACCTCACTGGTTTGGCCTCTGGTAAGGGTGGCTGATGGGAGCCCATCAGGGCAGGAACACATGTCAGAGCCAGTGATCCCATCTTAAACAAGAAGGAGAGAAACTGAGACCACATGATTCCTTCTGAGGTCATGCACCCAATGAATGACCTAAGGACTTTTTGCTAGCACAAGATTTCACAGCACTTCTCAATACTGCCACTCTGGGAACCAAACCTCCAATAACAATGGACCCTTGAAGAACACTCAAACAATACCCCAACTATAGCAAACATGACTCATCCTATTTACTTAATATCATTAATTTGAATTTTATTGAATCTGCAGGGATGTTCATATTTAATTTAATATGTTTTGGTTTCATAATTAACAAACAATTAGCACAAAGAGTTTTCTCTCTCTCAAATATATTAACATTGTAATAATCTCATTGGGGTCCCCAATGATTATTTTCCTTTCAAAAGAATCTACATTTGAATCTGTATAACTCAAGTTTGAGAAATTGTGGTCTTAACCAAATGAAAATCAAGCAATGGACTGCCCTATTCTAGACTACATGATTTGGGGGTTTTTGGGGGGGGGGGCCGGCATGTGGGTGATGGTAGGGAAGGAGAAGCAGCACCTGGAAGAAGAACCATTTGTCTTTCCTGGTACAATTCCCAGAAGGTAGGAAATCTCCTGAAAGTCAAGTTTAAAAGGATGGGCTTAAAAAGTGTTAACTTATTACTGGACTCCTCCTTTATAATGGGGTATAGTTTCTATCTCTTAAAAGAGAGAAAAGGCAAGTTATCCTCAAAATCCCAGAAAACAACGCTCAACTAGCTCAACACAGCAATTTCTCCTGTAACAGTAGAATGAATGTGCATTCTTGGGTCCTGTTCCTGATGAAGCTGTTGACTTGGAGCCAAAGGCCATGTTCAGGGGAAACTATATGCCTTTAACCTCTAAACCTTGCACTCAGTAGAAAAAACTGCCTGTACTAGTGATGGGCTGGCAGCAACTCACATCATCAGACTCCTATTCCCCTTCTGAGTCTCGCATAGAGTGAAATTGTGGGTGAATTCATCAGCACTCTTAATCTTGTCTTCTCCTCCTTCTTTTGGATTCCCATAGTTGATTTCCCCTAAAATAAATGGACCTATCATGTGAATAAACTACGTACACAACAAGCAGGACTCTGAGGGTATGGTACAGAGGAATGTTAAGCTTTGACAGAAGAGAGGAGGTCAGGAGCACGAGGTGTTGTTTTCCATATGGCGTTCAAGGTAAGACAGAGGATGCTGGGTCTCTGTAGTGGATATTTTTAAAAGTGAAAAACATAACTTTTGCCCAAAACTTGAACTAATGGAAAGTACCACTCATTATATCTCTGATTAGGCATATAGAAACCACAACACTTAGCCAGGTGCAGTGGCACATGCCTGTAATCCCAGCACTTTGGGAGGCTGAGACAGGAGAATCGCGAGTTCAAAGCCAGCCTCAGCAACAGCGAGGCGCTAAGCAACTCAGTGGGACCCTGTCTCTACATAAAACACAAAATAGGGCTGGGGATGTGGCTCAGTGGTCGAGTGCCCCTGAGTTCAATCCCTGATACCAAAAAGAAAAAAGAAACCACAACACCTAAAACCAGGGAGGCTGATCATGGGAGGACCAGACCAGGAAAATGGGCTTGGGACAGCAAGAGCAGATGAGTGCTGATGTCTTGACAGAGTTCCAGAATGGAAAGGTTCATCCAAAATTTGAGAGCAGAGGAAAGCCAGGTGTGTTAGCCCAGGATGGGAGTTGGCTGCTAAAATAGACTCCCTTTGTTTTGCTTTGTGCATCACCACTGACCTCCATCACTCATCATTTCCAGGGCACACCAAGCGCATCTCTACCCCATTGGCTTTTAGGTAAGCATTAAACAGCACCGCGCATGGACAGCAGCCAAAGTGTTGGCTAATTCATCAGCAGTGGCAAACCTGAGCATTTCCGTGTAATGCAAATTGCTTTGGCTTCCACAGGGCTCCTGTCACTTCAAGTGCTGATGGTAAATAGCCTTCCTTGGGATTACTATCAAGTATTCATTTTAACAACATTAATTTACAATGTGTTATCCAACTTTACATCGTGCTACATGACTTACTCACAGAGCTGGGCCTTTGGTGATTGGTGTTGATTCATTTCTAATCACGGCTCTTGCTTAAGATTTTTAGGCTAATCGGACTTAGACTGGAAGAAGCCCCTGGCTGGGTGGAGGAGGAGAGAAGGCTGTGGGAGGGACTGAGTTGAATCCATTTCTTCACCTGAGACTTTGGGAGACCCATGCACCAAGGGAGCAGCAGCAACAGCGGCAATACTAGGGCTCCCTTCGGTAACTGGCATTTTTCAAGTCTCTTCCAACCTCATACTCTCACAACAACTTTGTCAAGTAAACATTGTGGGATGGTTTAAGAGGGTGGGTCTGTAGACTGACTGCTTGGGTCAAAACTGAGATCTATCACTTTCTAGCCAAGTAAGCTTGGACACGTGACTCAATGCTTCTGTGCCTCAATTTCTCCATCTTTAAAATAAGGATAGAAATCCTAGTTACTACATGGGGTTGTTGGCATGTAAATGAGTTTTGTAAAACACTTAGAAGCTGGTACATGCATTGTGGTAGTTCATAAATAATTCTGCACCTCTTTCTCCATGCACATAACAGGACTACCTTTCCCCAGCTGCTGGGGTTCAGCTGTGATCATGTGACTTGCTGTGGCCAATGAAAGTGGAAGGTTATGTACCAGTGCTGAATGGAAGCATGGGGCCAGCTCCTGCCACTTGCCACACTGGAGCTCCTGACAGATCAGCTCCTGGAGATGGGACACATGAAGAAGAGCTCCCAGCAACTCATGATGCAGCAAGAATGAGAAATAAATACTCCTTTGTTGCTATAGAGCTTTTTTGACAAACTAAAGTATAACTCATTTTACCCTGACTGATGCTGAAAGTGATATATCAATGTTAAGTATCATAATAATCATTATTTTTATTTTTACAGAAAAATCTAAAATTTAGGGTAATGGTCTCAAGATCACACAACAATTAATTATGTGTTAGAAACACATTAAAGGCTTAGATCTTAAAGTGAACCCCAAAAGGAATATGGTAGAAATAGAAATTTCTCAACTACATGGAATACTTAATATATAAGTGCAAAAAAATAAGCTCTCTAATTCCTAGCTATGTTTCAATTTCTTCATCAATAAAATGGGAATAATAAAATAGCATCTAGTACAGAGAACTGAGCAGGAAGGATTCAATGAGATAATACATGTCAAGTGCTCATAGGCTTATTGGGTCATCCTGAATATTCAATAATGTTTATTATTATTATTACTATTATTAATCTTACTAACTATAATTTTACTATCTCTTGGTGTCATCAGTCTGGATACAAACAATGGCATCCATGCAAATATATAAGCAATAAAGCCAAATCAGAGGCTCTTTTTTTTTTAAAATATTTATTTTTTTAGTTGTAGGTGGACAGAATATCTTTATTTTATTTTTATGTGGTGCTGAGGATCGAACCCAGTGCCTTACTCGTGCTAGGCGAGCACGCTACCACTGCGCCATAACCCCAGCCCCTCAGAGGCTCTTCATTGGCCTCACTCTGGCTGTTTTCTCATCCTGGAATTTAATCCACTCTTCTGCTTTCATGTGGCCAGTTCTCCTGCTACCAAACATCTCCATTACCAGGAAGTCTTTCTTGTTCATCCCCACCCAAGACCAGCATATGCTCCCATGGAAGCTGATAGGATGCTTCCATTGCACACCTCCTGCTCATTTTTACCGTTACTGAGGGTCTCTCTTCTCTGAGGGACTGGATGCTCCATGAGGGAATACAGCTGTTATGCTCACAAGAGCAAGAGCCAAATATTTATTCACAAGAAGGAAGAAATTTACACAATAGATAAATGGGCAGATGATATAGGTGGCCATTCACAGAAGAAACACATTTTCGCAATAAGCATGTGACATGAGGCTCAGTCTCACTAAATATTAAAGAAGTGGACAAAAACAATGTGACATTATTTTAACTTTACAGATGAAGCCTTGCCCCTCCAAACACTCCCAAATTAACTTTGATAGTATTAGTGCAGGAGATAGTAGGGAGACTAGACCAGATTCATACACTGCTACCGTATGTTGGAGGGAAATTTAGCAGGTTCTATTAAGATGTTAAATGTGATCTAATAATTTTATTTCTAGGATCCTACTATACAGAAATAATAGCATGAGTATGTAGTGATACATGTATTTAAGAGTTTTCATTATATTCTTTTTTGTAATAAATACAATTAAAATGATCTAGAATGCTCACATATGGGGAATTGGTGAAACAAAGCTTGGCATTTCTATATGATGAAACACTGGATTACAAGGTAAAGTTTTATTACATGATCCATTAGAGTAGGGACTGTATCCCCAAACTCCAAGACAACACCTGATACATAGTTGGTGATCTTTGAATATTTGTTGAATAAATTAATAAATTTATGCTGAATGAAATATTTTCATGAAATAGAATTAAGAGAAAAATTTTGGCTATTTTAAATAGCATCCAATTTTTGCTTAAAATGTATGAAATTGAACAAATTGACCAAAACTATATTACTAGATAATTTAATGGATTAATGGATGGATAGATGATAGGTAGATAGATGGATGTATAGATGGACATATAGATAGACAGACACACAGATTATAAAGAAATAATTTTGCCCCAAATTCTTATCAATGGTCTTCTTTGGCAGAAAAGTTTGATAATGCTAGAGTTGGGCAGTGTGTGGGTGTGGATGCAAGGGTTCTTTCCCTCTTACTTTGAATAATTCCCTTAATTCCTGATATTATAGGTGATTTTCTTTTTGATCTTTTTCTGAATGTTTCAAAACCTATTTTTTAAAAATCATATAAAAATGATAATTATTCCACTCAGTGACCCTAAGAGGACCAATTAGGAAATAAGATGCCTTCAAAGTCTCACCCACTTATTTCCATTGTCCTCAAAGAAAGTCTTGCCCCCATCTATCCTCCCCCCAAAGCAACCAAGGATAACATATTATCAGTAGAGACAGCAACAGATGTTAATTGGTGGCAAGAAGAAGGTTGCTTACAATAATGCTTTTTGGGCTGAGCTCAGCCAGACAAATATGCCCTTTGGTACCATCAGAGCCCATTAAGCTCTGGATGAGATGGGGGAAGGGAAGAAAAATGAAGAAATAATCTTCTAAAAGACTACCATTTTGATGGCACTCTGTAAATGCCTCATGGAAATTATGGTTTCCTGGGAATGACTATAGATTACATAGAATCTGATTTGAACCCCACCCAGTTCTAACACAAATGATGTGACTATGAGGAAGTTATCTCAATTCTTTGAACTCTGTTTCTCATTTCTAAAAGGAAAATAATATATCAATCAGGGTAATTAGCATTAGCTGCTGCAACAAACCTCAAACTTCAGTAGGTTAATATAATCAAAATTAATTTCTTATACAAAATTCAATATTGATGCTCTTGGTTGGGTGATTTCTACCAGACAGCTTTCTATCCAGTAGTGTGTCTTAAACTGGATCCCCTAGTAAGCAGAATCATTCTGAGGCAAAGGCTTATTTATATATAAGTGCTTTATTTGGGACTATTATATCAGCCAGAGAGACTAGAACAAGGAGAATGAAGCAGGTTAGAAGGAAGAGTCAATACCAGGATGCCTTGTTGAGTTTGCTACTAAGCCTAGGTAGCTGTATGATCCCACAGGCAGAAAATCCATGAGATGGACATATGACTGTATGTCTTATAGGCAAAGGAAGCATTTATCCACTAGCTACCATTCTTATGGATCAAATTTGTCCCTATAGGGATTTTGCACCACTATGCCCCAGAGTAATCCATATGTTCACCACCAACAGTGACGTTCTAGTGTATCTGAGTTACATGATTGAAACTAACTACAGAGAGCCGGTAACCATAGCAGTAGGTGGAAGAAGGTCCAAGTGAGACCTAGAATCTAAAGATCTACATTTGAGATGTCTCATCCATGGAGACTCAGGGATACTTATGTATAGGCTTATTTCATACTTCAACTTGCCCATCTTCATACATAGATACTGCACCATAGGAGGGGAAGAGAATAAAAAGAGCCAGGTCTGAAAGCAGCATATGTCATTTCTGCCCATGTTCTGACTAGATCTGGTCCCCGCACATCAAAGGAGATATAACAAAACATGTACCCTTCCTATAAGCCTAAGGGGAAAACAAAATGGTTTGGTGAGCACAGAATCTTGATTTTCCCCCTGGTTATACTGGTCATGTCTCACAGCAGTTGAATGCTTTGATTGAGATCATGAATGTTCAGGGACTGGGTGTTCCAGACACATAGTGGGCAGTTGACAAATGATATCTCTAATTAGCATTCTGCAAAATGAAAGATGTACATGGCTAAAAAAAAAAAAAAAAAAAAAAGCCATTCCTCTTGAGAAAGCTATAAAAATGACCTTAGCAGAAATCCCACTCAAATTTGGAGGGTTAGTGCTAATTGTACTCAGATAAGGGACTCATGGTAACAGTCCCTACAATCTGGGATCACAAAGCAAAATTGTCAAGCACAATTTGGGCAGACATTTGCAAACAGGAAATTAGCCCTCTTGCTACTGAATTGAACCACTTCTGTTAACCTGTACAGGTGTTTATCACATCACATTCTTACTGAATGTCTCTCACCAAGAAGGCAATTGCTGACCAGACAAAACAACTTCATCCAGGGGTTCAGGAAAGGAGTGCTCATCTTTTTATGTTTTCTGCATAGGATTCTCTTATCTTGTAGCTTAACAAAGACAGGTGAATTCTGTGTCTTGGCTTAGAGCTATGGAAATAGGCTGAGTATGTGGTATCCTGAATCTCTGACTCTGCATGGCATCTGAGATGGTTAATTTGAGCTGTCAATTTGACTGAAAGGAGAGGTACCCACATGACTGGTAAAGCATTATTTCTATGTGTGTCTATGAGTGTGTTTCTGAAAGAGACTGGCATTTGGATTAGTGGACTAAGTAAGAAAGATCTGCCCTCCTTCAAAGTGGGTGCACCATGCAACCAGCTAAGAACAAAAACCTGAACAGAAAAAAAAGACAAGCCTGAATAGAATAACAACAACAACAAAAACCCAGCCTGAATAGAACAAAAAGACAGAGGAAAGGTATATTTCTTTCTCCCTCTCCAATCCCACCTTCATCTTCTGGAGTTGGGACACCCTTCTTCTATCCCTGGACATCAGAACTCCAGGTTCTCCAGCCTCTGGGCTCTGGGACCTGCACAAGCAGGCTCCAGTTTCTCAGGCTTTCAGCCTCAGACTGAGAATTACAGCATTGACTCCCCTGAGGAGAGGCGTTCACATTGACTGAGCCATTGGCTTCCCTGGCTCCCTGGATGCCCTACAATAGGGCTTCTTCATTGCCATAATCATGTGATCCAATTCCTGTAATAAATCCTTTATCTATCATGTGTCTATCTATCTAACTATCTATCTTCTTCCCTGTGGAGAACCTGGCTAACACAGCATCCACTCAAAAAGAACTTAATGATAAACAACAATATTTTAAGCTCTCTGTTAAGTACTGGGAACACAGAAGAACAGGTGAGAAGATCTTGGTTTTGCTCTATTGATAAAGATGTTATATAATAACCACATGAATAAAGAACTCATCAAAAATTGGAGAAGTGTGATGAAAGTAGAAGGTTCTATTGCAGTTATCTTTCCATTGCTACTCTACTCTTCTCATTCAACATCAGAATTCTCTACTTTTCAGCTGAGCATAAAGTCTTATAGGGAAAAAAAACAATCAGATTTACCAGACTCCCTTGCAGCTAGGTATGGTCATCTAACTCAATCCCAGCCAGTGGGATCTGAGCAAAAGGAGCAGGTTGTTCTATTTTCTCTCCTTCTCTCTGGTTAGTTGGAAGTCAGATGTGATGACAAGAGCTACAGCAATGTTTTTGGACTCCAAGACAGAGCCATCTTGAAAAAAGAGCCTTCATTTTTCCGGCCCTCGAAATCTCCCCATGCTTTTGCATGAGAGAGAAAAACACTGCTATTTGAAGATTATTTTGTAGGTAAAGCAGAGCCTAATTTTTCAGAAGATTTCTTTATTTTTGATACCAAAAAGGAGCTGAGCATATGAAGAGTGTCAGGGAAGAGTGCTGCAGGCAGAGGAAACCTCATGGGCCTAGAGTCTTTAGAAAGTCAGACTCTAAAAAAAACAAAGAGCATGAATAAAGTGGAGAGACATGAAGTAGGCAGTGGGTGGTAGAGCCTGAGTGGCTTAATAACTAATTAGGTATTCATCCTTGGGCCAATCATTTAACTCTTAAGTCCTCAGTTTCCATATCTGTTAAATGGGAACAGCTGGAACCCTTCTGCTCACAGGATTGCTGGAAGAGCAAATGAGAGTTTGAGAGGTAAAACCAGCAAGACATATTGGCACAGAGTAAGGACAATTTGACCAAGTTCAAATCCTGTCTCTGCCACTGACTGGCAGTTAGTTAAAAATGCCTGTGTGTGCCTCTGTTTTCCCATGTATAAAACAGAAGTAATAAACAGTATTTGCTTCAAGTCAGAGAATTAAATGAGTTAATATTTGCCAAGCACTTAGAATAGTATCTGCCACACACTAAGTGTTGTGTAAGTGTTTGTCCAATATATAAGTGACCATGACCTTGAATTACCATATTAATGACTTGTAACAGTCTCCTACCTTAGACTGAAACTCTGGGATCAGTGACCTTGTGCAGATACTCCTTGTTATATACCCTAGCACCTAAGGAGGGGCCTTGTTTTCAAAGAGTCTCATTAAAAATAACTTTTCAAGCAGAAAATTAAGCAAAGTGCTTAGGGCAGTGATCTATCTGTGCTTCCCTTCCCTTTCCACCTGCAACAATGGGGCGGGGTCACAGTCCCCACCTTGGACCACTGCAGTACGAATAAGATGCAGTACATAAATAGAAGTCGGTACACTTTTTCTGTAAAGGGCCAAATGGCAAATATTTTAGGCTTAGCCAGGCGCAGTGGCGCACGCCTGTAATCTCAGCACTTTGGGAGGCTGAGACTGGAGAATCTCGTGTTCAAAGCCAGCCTCAGCAATGGCGAGGCACTAAGCAACTCAGTGAGACCCTGTCTCTGCATAAAACACAAGATAGGGCTGGGGATGTGGCTCAGTGGTCGAGTGCCCATGAGTTCAATCTCTGGAACCAAAAAAAAAATAAAATTTTAGGCTTTGTGAGTCATACAATTTCTAGTATGACTGCTTAACTCTGCTTAAATCTACCATCTTAGCCCAGGTGGACACATGTGGCCATGGTTATTCCACAGTCCATTGAATTAATGAAGGTGAGGGCATGGCTGTGCTCCAATAAAACTACTAAAATAAAAACATCATTTTGTACACAAAAAAGGTATATTTTATTATTTTTTTAAAAGCTTTACTTGATGGGCATTGAAATCTTCTTTTGGAATTTTTAACCATTTAAAAAAATGTCAAAATCATTCCAAGCTTGCCGGCTATGTAGAAAGAGGAGATGGATTGGAATTGCTCTATGCGCCATAGTTTGTCCATAAATATTTGGAGCAATGACTGGTACGTGGTAAGTTCTCAATAGGGGTTGTTAACTCATTTTTTAAATATTGGCAATATGGCATCAGGTAGTGGCTTCTTCGTCCTGCAAGCTAGCATTTCAAATCACCTAAAAACCAAGACTTGTCTGAGACTTTACTTTTTCCTCTTGTCTTTTCTGTAGCTGGTCCTGACCTGGGTTCGGGCTGGGAGTTGCAATGGAGATGAGAGAGGAGTGTTTCATGAAACCAATGCCTTGGTTCAACAGCTTCCTAAACATCCTGACAGCTTGGGCCAAAAAACTGCCAGCTTGAAAGGGACTTAATAAATGGAGAGCCTGTAAAGCAATTCAGAATCTGATTTTGCTGCAAAAGCATGATTTTAACAGATCCGTAGCTATTCCCAACCTTTTAACACTGTCTCCTGTGAGTCACGAGATTTTGATCTTGTAACTAAATTGACTCTACCACAGGTTTCCCATCCTCCTGGGTAAATTCTCTGACATGCCTGGCTTCAGACCCAACCCCCTCTCAAACACACACACATTCCTGTTTCCAATCATCTTCCATCTCATTTTCTGCAAATTGAAATATATATATATATATATTTTTTTTTTTTTTTAATTATCATAATGAAAGTCAGAATCAACTCCCTTTGGTCCAAAACCTAGCATTGGTTGGGAGGTGGGGCAGGAGACACTTCTGTTTAATCCTAATGCTAATATTTGAGAAAGTCACAACAGATTTAAGACAGTTCTTGCATCTATTGTGGTCTCAGGTTAGTCAATCAGTATGTGACAGTCAGACCATTTCTTTTTCTTTTTTTTTTCAAGACAGACTGTTGCAGAATTCAACAAGACATGGTTTCAAAATAAATAGCTCAAAGAGTAGCTTGGCTGGGGCAGAAAGCAGCCACTCTGGAAGTACAGGCTTTTCTGGATGGAGCAACATTGTCCAAATTCTATGCAGCAAGGAACGAAGCCACCGCTCTGTATTCTGGGGCCAGAATCCCTGTGACCTGTGCCTGCCCACAAAAGCTGTCCTCGTGCATGATGAACACAGCCCTGGGGGCTGGTTTTGTGAAGCTGAAATGTATCTCATCTCCTAGAATTGAGAACAGAATCTAAGCAGGAGTGAACATACTCCTTGAGCAACAACAGGGAGAGGGAGAGGTAGGGGAAGGGAAAGAGAACTGAACAGAGGGGAGAAAGAAGAGAGAAATACAGAGAGAAAAAAAGATGAAAGAGAAGAAACAATGAGCGAATGCAATGAAGGGCTGGGGAGGAAGCAAGAGGAAGTAGGTAAGTGGTGTGACGGGGAGTACCCCGCCTGCAATCCTTGCACCTTTTAGGGTGTGTGCCTGCTTAGGGAACAGCCTCCAGTGCGATCTGGAAAGAAGAGCTGTCTAAGCAAAACAAGACAATTTTCTCACTGATCTAAAAATCCTATAGCTCAAAAAACAGAGGGGGTTGTGGGAGGGAAAGATGGAAGGAGAGAAGAGGGAGAGGGAGAGAGAAATTACTTTCCTAATCTTCATTCTGTCTTTCAGAATAGGAGGTTATTCCCCCTGGAGTTCTGCTTGACAAACTCAGAGTTCTAGAAGGTGACAAAAGCCTCTGTTGTCCTGAGATGATGAGCATCTTTCTGGGGTGAACTGGGCAGAGGCTTGGTTGGCAAACAGGGAGAAGGATGGAAGGGTTCCGGAAGGATATTCTATTCTAACAGTCTCCCGGCTGTTGAAGGGATCCCTAGGTGTGAAATCAAAGCTGAGCTTGTGTTTCCATTTCTTCCCTATCTAGGAAAAAGGTGAATGGAATCAGAGCTTTTGAAAAAAGGGCCAAGAGATGAAACTCTCAATTAACCAGGACCTCCTGGAAACCACCACTTTGGCCCATCTACTGAAAAATGATTTATCATTGTTCCTAGTAAAGACTCCCCAAGGTACACAAGATTTTCTTGGTTGTTGAAATAGCATATCTTCCAAGACATAAAATAAAAAAAGAAATCCTGTTCAGAGGACTTTTATGTAATAATAGCCAACACTTGTTGAGGCTTACTATATTACACGTTACCTTGTTAAATCACCTTATTATCACCCTGACAGGGAAGTTATGATTACAGTCATTTCATGGGAGTGAAAACTGGGATGTAAGAGAGTAAGATAACTTACTCAGGCTTTCAGCTAAGGACTGGAAGAGCTGAGGATTGAATCCTGGTAGATCCAGCTGATGTCAGAGTTCATGTGTTTCACCCCCAAGCTATACCACTTTTTTGTGCAAAGGTATGTGTTTACAGAGGAATAAATCTGAAGATAAATAAAATAGGGAGCTTCAAAATCATGTTGAGTATATGTGAATAATTTGTGAAAGAATAAATAGAGAGGGGTTAAAGATGGTGCTACGCAAGGAGATATCTGGCCTCAGAGTGCCAATTTGTGCTGGGTGAGGCCATTTCTTTCCATTGTAGTTGTGTGTGTGTGTTTCTATGTATTTGTGCATCTAAGTGTCAGGGAGAGCTTCCTAGAGAGAGGTATATGTGAGCCAGGTTTTAACAGGTACGTGGACCATAACATGGACTTATAATGGGAATGAGATTCCAGAAAGAGGGAACACGGTGTTAAGAGGAATGATGTCACAAATGCCACACATTGTTTCAGGAGCAAGAAGCAGTTTCAAATGCCCGAAACCTAAATTGCAAGGTTCAGGAGTGGTAATGATTGAGACTGGAGAAACAGGCAGGAGCCAGAGTTTATAAGACCTTGCATTTAAAAGTCCAAAGAGTTTGAACTTACTAGGGCCTTCATGAACTTGACTTATTTTGAAAGCATCACACTCAATTTCATCAGGCAGAATAATAAGCCTGGTACAAAGTGAAGTTCCTGAGATCAAGCAAAATGGACATCCTTTCTCAATACGGGCAAAACTTGAGTTTGTGAAGATTAGATCCATAGCAATGTTTTTTGGAAAAACTGTCATTTAAAATCAAGAATGCATATACTGTTCATTGAAAGTGCATATAAAGGTGTTTAATATGAAGAATGTAATCTGCTTATAATTTTGTGCAAAGTTAGAAAAATTATTATTGTAACAATTTTTTTCTATTTGCCTCAACAAATGTTTTCAGTGAACAGTGTGTACAGCTTCTGAAAATTTGTTTTTTTCTGTTATATTTGATAACATGTATTAAAATGCAACTTTTGAGAAAAATAAAAAAATAAAAAATAAAATAAAATAAAATAAAGAATGCTATTTTACCCAAGTTTATTCCTTGCTATAGCTCAGCTTTCTCTAAACTGGCCATTTGGAGTCTGTTTTAGTCAGCTTTTTTGCTGCTGTGATGAAAAGACCTGACAAGAACAATTACAGGAGGAAAAGTTTATTGGCTCAAGACATATTTAGGAAGCAGAAAGAGAGACTCCACTCATCAGATACAAAATATATACCCTAAAGACACACTCCCAATGACCCACCTCCTCCAGCTACACCTTACTTGCCTTCAGTTACCACTCAGTTAATCCCTATCAGGGGATTAATTCACTGATTGGGTTCAGCTTCTCATAACCTAGTCATTCACCTCTGAATGTTCTTGCGTTGTCTCACACATGAGCTTTTGGGGGACACCTCATATCTAAACCATAACAGAGTCCATCTTCAGAATGGGTGCTTAGGAAGGAATAGATAGTATGTGATTTTGAAAGGTAAAATGGGTGTGTGTGTGTGTGTGTGTGTGTGCGTGTGTGTGTGCGTGCGCGCGCGTTGATCTGCTGAAATACCCAGCAAGCCTCTGTTCTAAGAAATTCCTTTCTAACCACAGGGATGGGCCCTTAACAGTCATATTTATACTTTTTGTCCCATCTTATAAACAAAATTAATAGGGACAAAAAGACACATGGCTCAAGTTAGTTTAAGCAGGTTTCTTGTTACCGGAAATATGAAATAGGAATTTAGAGATAACCAGTTAAAAATTGGAATGCTCTGGCACTATCATCTCTTTATATGTGGACTTAGGAGCAGAAAGAACTGGCATGTAAAGACAAGAATGAAAAAGACAGAGAAAAGTGGACAGGTGAACAAGAGAATACTCCTTAGATTCTTAAAAGCTTTTCCAGTTTCTGATACCATTTCCTTTCTGAAGCCCAACCATATTCCTTCCCTTGGATTCTATGAGGCATTCACATTCTTTAGTAAATCAACACTCTTTGTTTGATTTTCTTGAGTTTCTGTTTCTTGAAACTTAGATGGTGTTGATAGCATCTAAATCAATTCTCACTTGCTAATGGCCACTAAGAGTCATAAAGACCAAGAAGATATACAAGAAGAGACAGAAAATACCCCAGGGCTTAATATAGCCAAACCAAATCCCCTTATCTAAATAGATTGAATGCACTCAATGTTTAGGACCTGTTCTGCAACATGGGGCCCCAAATACTCATCAAATAACTCTTGGATCAATCTGCTGCTGAAGTCATAGCTAAAGTGTAGAGGCTAAAGATTTGGCTGGGTCACTTTGAATATCACCCATTAGTTTGTCTTTTTTTCCTCCAAAAATCTTTTATTTAACCCCTCATCTCACAGATTCCTTCTTGACTTTTAATGACTTTCACTAGCCTGCATATCACGGCATCTAAGTCAGTCTGCTGCCATCATTGGAACTGCCATCTCCACCAGCAGATAGGAGTCACCTGAATTCTATGGATGGGGACTCAGTTTGGAACCTGCAGCTTCCCCACATTTGTTTGAAATTTAGATCTGTGTCTATCCATTGGAACAAGAGAAAAGAGGCAGAATCACTTCAATCAGGGTTTAGAGCCCAAGATCTCTCAAAGAAGCTGTCAGTCTTGGTGCCTGTCTCTCTCTGAACCAGTCCACCCTGTTTCTTTTCTATCACAATGAGAGGGAGACTCCAAATTCCCAGAAGAGAATGAGCAAAAGGATTTGCCTTCCCTTTACTCCCAATCTTAATAGCCAAACCATATCACACACACATTTCAGCATCTGCCTAAAGGTGGAATCTTCTAGCAACTGAGTGGCTCTGAGCCTCAAAGCCAAGACGAAGACCTTTTAACCAATTTTCTCTCCCAGGTTACCAGTGCAACAAAGGGAATGTGATCTTTCTTGCCCACAGAGAAATCCATTCCCTTCTTCAAAATATGAGGGAAAGGTCATTTGTGAGGAGATACAAAGCCAAGAAGCAAGCCAATGGATTTCCCAACCAAATGGGCTCTTGTCAAGATTTTAGAGTTTCTCAATTTCCTCTAGCATTCAATATGTGACTATTCGAAGTAGCTCAATGACCTCTGGCTTAATGGTGATTCCAAAGTTTTGGTATTCTCTGTTTCTGAAAGAAGGAGAAAGTCATCTCACAGTTTGTTAAACTTTTAAGCCCAATCCCGAATGTTTCCAGAGAGTGCTCCACAACAAAACTTTCAACCTAGTTTCTTAGATAATTGTAAGGAAAACACCAACCGAGCCCCCTAAATCCTAATAAAAAGAACAGACAAGGCCCTTCAATCTTTACCATCATGATTAGGGCTTGATCTATTCTTTGTAGTAGATCTTCCAGAAACTAAAATCAGTGAGCGCCACCCCGGGCAAAGAAAGCAGATAAACACTATTTGATATATTTGTTGGTTTTCTGTTTTATGTTCAACTCTTTTCTAGCCACTGTGGGAAAATAGAAACAAATAAAAAATAGGAAACTTGATATTTTTAACCCTCTAAAGATATTCCAGGATTTTCAGTTTACGAAATGCTTTCATTTATTGCTCATTACACTATGAGACAAGCAATATGAAGAAGGCCGCCATTGGATAGGCAAGGAAATTGAAGCTCAAAATGGTTAAGGCACTTGTCCAAGGTTCACACAACACATAAATGATGGGAAAGAGAGACTAGAGTCTAGTTTGATTATTCTCAGTACACTGGGCTTTCCATTCCCTTATGACTCCATTTAACACATGGGGGGTAACACTAAAAGAAGCAAGGCATAGTCATGCATGACGGAATGCTAAATTGAATAGTCCAGTAGGTTACATGAGAGAATCAGGAAGGAAACATATTAGTGTGAGCCAGGGGACCCTGGTAGACTTCATAGAGGACGAGACCTTGGGTTGGACCATGAAGAGTAAAGATAAGAGTCTCATGAAAGGAAAGAAAGCAGGGAGAAGAATCCAGTTTCTCAGCCATTCCAGAAACTCCTCAGAGTGACATTTATAAAAGCAGAAATAAAAATGCTGAAATCAATTAAAAAGAAAACCCTAGAAAGCAAAGCTTGGGAAGTCTTCAACACTCCAAGACCCAGAAGATGCTCAGCTGCCATGAGCCCTGCGTTGAGTTTAATGTAACTTGTGCTGCATGGTGATGTTGAGAGAATGGAAAGTGGTGGCTGAGAATTTAGTGTGGCACTGAGAGAAGTTGAGGGTGGCTCTTTATCTCCTCTCTTGAATTTCCACGCTGGCTCCTTTCCTGTTGTTAGCTCTCCCAGGAGAACACTGGAGTCACCAGGTTGAGGTCAAAATCATGAAGAACTAGGGCTTCTCATTGGATTAGTGGAAGAAGCACTCTGCAGGGCTCTGCTCTGTATCTTCTGGAACTAACACTGAACCAAGGGGACAGCTGAGCTGACTTGGATGCAGAAGGATTTGGACCACCTAATCTTGAGCTGCCCAGCAGGAAGAACCAGTTGCTGTCGGAAAGGTAAAGAAAAGCCAAGGTCAGAATGCAAAGGCATGCTTTCCCCTGCCTCCCCCACCTGACCCACTTCTCCACCATCCACCTGCTTCAGCCACCTCAGGCCCAATTCCAGCTGCCAGATTCCAACCGAGGCAGTACCACCAATTGCCAGGAAATCGCTATCCAAACTGTCACCCATGATCAGAAAAGAAGGAGTTATGTAAGTAACTGACAGCACCTGAGCGATCTCTCATTTGGATTAAATCAAGATCTTTAAATATTTATAAAGTTCTGGTATCTAAAATAGCCAGCCTTTGCCCTGCACGCGGGCTGTTGAAATATGGGCCCAGTGCATTCTAAATGGAAGACTCATCTGAACAGTCATATATTTCATTTGTGCATGACTGTGAGAGTACATTTGTGTGTGTGCGTGTGTGTGTTTGTGTGTTGAAAAACCTATTGCATTATGTTAAATATCCCAAGGGCTCAGTATAGAACATGGCTGGAATGAACACAGACCGAGAATCACTTTTTTCTATCTCATTAGATGGTCTGAGTTTTGAAATCTGCTCTAAGAGTGTGGTAAAGTGTGCAGTGTTGTAGATTAATGCACTGAATACATTTCTACAGTTCTTGATGTGTTTCATAAAAGGTCCATTTCAAAAGTGTGCTGTATTATAGGTGAACACTCTCAGTAAATAATCTTGTTACAGAAACCTAAGCAATTTTTACAAGGCGTATTTCTGGCTGACTGAACAATTTATTCTCCAGATGTCACATTGTATTTTTCCAATATAAAATGAAACAGCTTTTTTTTTTTTTCTTTTAAGGCCGACTGTGCTGCTTTGTCTGAATCTAGAACAAAGGATCTCCCCTTAAGGAGGCTGATGTGATGTTAAAGCCCATCACTTTAAAATTAACACCACACCTGGGAGGAGCAGGCAGTGCCATGGCTGGCTTTCCTGCTCAGGAATGACACTTGACAATCGGGCAGGACATTCCCTCAGGTCATCCAGTCTAAGAAAACTCACTGACTTCTTGGAAAACCAAAGAGAGCAAGAGAAAGGGATGCAGAGAATGAACAGGGGAGAGGAATGGACGAGAGACAGACAGGGAGAGAGGAGAGAAGAGGAGGAGAAAAGAAGGGAGACATGGGAGCAGGGGGGGAATCATGAGAGGTGAGGGAAGAATAGGAGCAGAAGAGCAGAAAGAAAGGAGAAGACAAAGGTGAGTGAAGAGACAAGTAAGTAGTTTTTTAAAAGACAGATGGCTGGAAGAGATGGGAAATACAGGAGAAATAGGCAAAATTCTGCTCCCATCAGAAGGAACTTTTGCTAAGACTTTTGAAAAATAGTAAACCAGTGAAATGCTCTCTAAAACAAAGAGCTCTATTACCAAACAGTTTTGGAAAACAGTGTTTTCTGCATGCACTCTCTTCCCTTGGAGAGTCGCAATGCAGTAGCCTGTTGAAGGTGCTGAGAAGTCTCACTGAAAAAGAAACGTGGTCAATTTTCATTCAGTCCAGTGTTTTCAAGCTTATTTAAACTCCAAATCTCTCTCCTTTTTTTAGATTTTCACAAACCATCTATGACTATATGACTTGGACACTTGTGCTAGTCTCTATCTAGCACATCTATTGTTATTTCTGGGAGGGTGGACCATCCATGACCTCCATGTCAATGTATATGAGACAAAACACTCTCCACAAAGCTCCATGATGTGCACCCAGGGCAAGCATCTTGGGACAGTTATTTCTTTTATTTGAATTTTTATTGGTGCACTATAATTACATGTACCATCCATTGTGACATATTCACCCATGCACATAACCTAATTAGGACAGTTATTTCTGAACATGATATCTGATACCCACGTGTTATATCAGTTAGCACTGGCTATGTAATGCTACAATAACAAACAATCCTCAGCACTTGGATTCATGAAGCCTAATGATTTCTCATTCACTTTTATGCCACAGCAGCAAAGCTGAGGCTCAGTATTTTTGCTTCATGTATCTTCCCCAAATCTGTGATCCAGGTCTCAGGGAACAGAGAACAAAGCACTGGGAATAAGCAATGGAATGTCTTTTTAAGTTTCTGCCCACAGGTTTCTTCCATGGCATTCCATTGGAGAGAGCAAGTCACATTACCAAGTCGGATAGCCAGGAGGCTGGGAGTACACTGCCCCCTCAGGGAGGCACTGTAGTCTCCAGTGGGTGGAAAAATGGAACCTCTTCTGGGAAGAAAAGTCAATGAAGAGAACAATAACACAGTTGCTACATAGAGATTAAAGGAGAACACTGTGTTCTATTGGAATGTCTGTGGGAATTCCACGTTCTAGATGCAGCTACTTCATGGTCCTGGAAGGTGAAAAAAAAATTAGACAAGGGCTGGAAATTGGGCCACAGTAGATATGTTCGTAAGTGAATGAATACAAGTAGGTCTCACTTTAAGAAATTCAATGCATGAAAATTTAAGTGTGTATTAGAGTTTAAGTGTTCAAAGAAAACCCTTTGCTTAGTAATAGACTTCCCAGCAAGGGTCTACTGAACAGAGCTGTATTTGATTCAATGTATTAGATTGAACCATATACAATTTGCCATTTTGAGGTGAAAAAGATGCCTATCAGCAATTTCATACAGTTCAGCTTAAAACAAAAATTCAGTTTATGTGCTTATTGTCAGAAATCACCATCAAAGATGTTCAAAAGATTTCGTCCTGTGTGCCAACTACGACTCTGGGAGAGTTGAGAAGAATTCTGAAGGGGTATCTAGTCCCAGCAGGAAGAAGCACCGTGATCAGACCTGTCTGCTACGGGATCAGGAATGTGTGCCAGGTGTTTGCCATCCTGGTCTCCTGCAGTGAGATACAATATAATCCCCTCTATCAAGCCATCAGCATGCTCCAGCCACCCCTGAAACAAGGACAGGTGCCAGCCACATGCCAAAATTCTAAGGATTTCTGCTTAAAGTTCAAAAAGAATCCGATTGAAGGAGGCATCATGGACCACTCAAAATTCCCCTCCTTGGGGTGGAGAGAAACTTTATTTCTAGGAATTAGAGAAAATTCTAACAAAAGAAATGTACACTATGGTGGGTAGGTGCCCCGAGGAAGAAAGAGACACCCAAGTGACAACAATCTCCCTGGGGTTTCCCCCGCAGCTGACTTTCACAGTAATAGATTTGCTCCTACAAACAGAACAGGACCTTGACCCTGGCTGTTCCCTCTGCCTACAATGCTTCCTCCCCCTCAGTAGCTATGTCTCTTGCTCCCTTGCTTTCTTTGGGTATCTGCTCAAATGTTGTCTTTGCAGAGAAGCCACCCCTGACTGTACGATGGCCGTCCCTGTCACTTTGTTCAGCTACACTTTCCTTCTGAGCTTCTGTGATCATCTGACATAATGAATGGCACCACAGATAGGCAGCCAGTGATCCTCAGTGAGCACCTGAATGAACCAAGTCAGACAGTAACACCAACTGTGGCCTGCAGAACAGGGAGGGACCCATTGGAGAAGCCATCTTTCTCGCCAAGACCTATTGTTGAAAACTGAAAAAAATAAAGGGTAAAGAATTCTGAGCCGGATACAGTGGCACACACCTGTAACACCAGCACTTAGGGAGGCTGAGACAGGAGAATCGCGAGTTCAAAGCCAGCCTCAGCAATGGCGAGGCACTAAGCAACTCAGTGAGACCCTGTCTCTACATAAAACACAAAATAGGGCTGGGGATGTGGCTCAGTGGTCGAGTGCCCCTGAGTTCAATCCCTGGTAGCAAAATTAAAAAAAGAATTCTGTATGGTGATTTCAGAAATATTTAATACAAAATTGAATCTGTAAAATTAGACTAAATAGTCATTAGGGAATAGTCTAAAGTTAGAAATTGTTTCAGGAGCATGATCAATAGAACACGTAATGAAGAAAAATACAAAACAAGTAAAGAAGAGAACAAATGTCAAATACAACCTCAGTCAAAGGAGAATAAAGAGTTAAAATGAAAAGAAGAAAAAAGTGATGGGGGGGGTCTGCTCAGGAGACCCAATGGACATATAAAAAGAATTATCAAAAGGGAAAGAGCAGAGGAGAAGCAGCAAAAAATAAAAAGAAAAGAAAAAAGAGTCAAAAACTTGTTTGTGCTAAAGGGAAGTCTGAGTCTACAGATTGAAGGGTTTTCTGAACACCAGGCAAATAAAAAAAAATTTTTTAATATTTTTTAGTTATCAATGGACCTTTATTTAATTAATTTTTTTATATGTGGTGCTAAGATTCGAACCCAGTACCTCATGCATACTAGACAAGTGCTCTACCACTGAGCTATGACTCCAGCCCCCCAAAAATGGGTCTTTAAAGCACTGGCCTAATTTGAGGACCAACTATGTGCCAATCGCTGCTCAGTGTTCACCAATCACAGTGAATATGAAGGATTCAGTATAGACCACATGGCAGGCCCAGGTACTTAACGGGTACCCATGATGATGTTTGCAATGATTACAGAGCACCTTCTCTCCTCAGAGAGTTTTTCAGGCTTTGAGTTGGTTTTCCAGAGATGGGGATATTTTTCAGAGCCATACTGTCCCCTGCCTCATCTGGACCCCAACGCTCATTTTAGCATTAATGGGCAAGGTCAGGAGCGCAGAATTTGTTCCCAGAGCAAAGCACAGTGCTGTGGTTTAGTTTGACTACTGGAACCAGACAACCTGGTCTTGTCACCCCTGCTGCGTGATTTTTTTTTTGAAAATTAATTAACTTCTATGACCCTCAGTTTCCTTATCAGAAAAAAATAATAATAATAATAACCAACTCACAGGGTTCATGGTGGATTAAGTAAACTGAGACACATAAAATCATTAGATCAGTGAGTGACAGGTCAGAAGCACCCAATAAATGAGATTTCCTCAGGTTTGTGGCCCTGATCAATCTCTAAACTCAGGACCTTGCACCCCAGGACCCCTCCACAAGGCGCTGCTGCTGACTTACAGATTTTGCTGCATGGAAGAGGTTCTATCCCTGGTTTAACTGGTTTCTAGCCAGCCCCACTTGACACCCCTCCATAAAGGGCCACAGTAAGCCCTGTGCAGCCCACTCTCTCTCCTTGGGCCTCCTGTTTGGTCTCTCCCCCTTCACACCATTTAGTCAATGCCATTAATCAAAATCCTATAGCAGAAAACGCATGCATAAGTCCGACACATTTATTGCTATGGCAACAATTCAGGCACTTGTCCCAGTGTCAAGCTATATCAGTGGAGATAAATTCTATTGTTTTCACAGTGACAGTTTTCTCTGTGTTGGACTTAATCCATGGAAAAATATAGCTTTTCTCCTTATTTAAGAGAGTGAGAGAGAGCTCAAGAGAAAGAGAAAGTGACCTCTGGGTTTCTTACCCAGTGCATTCAGAACTGAAACCATTTTTTTTTTCCTTTCTTTGAAAAATGAAGGAAGACATTCAATGATTTGCAGTGGCTTCATACTGATCAATTGATCAGCAGTATCCTCATAACCAAGATCCTCCTATTTAAAGCCTGAGGTTCAGGGAGGGTCCCAATGCATGAAGAAATTTCCAAAAGCCTGCTCTGCAATGGCGTTCACTGCCTCAGCCTATACCAGGCCCAGTTCTCTGAATACATGGGTGAATCCAGCCTGATGCCTCAGCAAACAGTGTTGGTAAATAGAAACAGGCTTGCTCAGAATGATCGTTTTCCCCTGATGAATAGCATCTCTCACCCAGAGAGAGGGCCTCTTCTGTTCTGGGGAGATGAGGCAAAGGTTCTCTCCCCCATCCTCCCCAAGCACCTTTGCCTGAGCCTCGGGGCATATCAGCATGGCAACCTGGCTTCTGTATCTTGTGCATTGGACGATAGCCTTCACTCACGACACCCACACTTCCGGAGGAAGCTGATTTGTCTTTTGTAAGCCCCCTGCCCTGCTTCTACACTGAATCATTTTCCCATCCTTCCTGCTGGAATCAAGGCCCCAGAGTAAAATTCCAGCTGAGTCTAGAGGTCTTTTGAAGTATGGGATGTGTCCAGCACTCTACTAGATGCTAAGGAGAATGCAAGAGAAACAAGAAGCATTGTCCTCAGGTTGCTGTTAATAGTGAGGAAAGCCCTAATATTCACTCACTGCTACCAACTATTAAAACACCCACTATGTGCCAAGTGCTTGCCACACAACACTTGTGTATTAGCTCCCTCTTGCTGTTATAACAAATCGCTGCTCAGTAGCTTAAAGCAGCACCGCTTTATTCTCTTACCATTCTGGAGCTCAGAAATCCAAAATTCATCTGACTGAGCTAAAAATAGTGTATCGTCAGAGCTGCTGCATTCTTGCTGGAAACTCTAAAGAAGAATCATTTCTTTGCCTTTTCCAAATTCCAGGCCACCTACATTCCTTGGCTGGTGGCCCCATTTTCTTATCTTCAAAGCCAGGAACACTAGTCTGAATCCTTCTAACAGTGTCTTCTCTCTGGTTCTGCTCTGCCTCCCTCTTTCAATTTTAGAGACCCTTGTGATTATATTGGACCCACCCAAATAATCCAGGGTAATCTTTCTATACCAAGGCCAGTTTAAGAGCATCTTTAACTCCATCTCCAGGTTTCACTTCCCCATGTAATACAGCATATTCCCAGGTTCCAGAGATTAGGATGTAAACATCTCTGGGGGTAGGAGGAGCATTATTCTGCTTCCTACAACCTGTAAATTTTGAAATCTCTGTGTAAGGCAGGTACTACTATCCTCATCTTACAGATGAGGAAACTCAAGGTCAGACAACTGGAGTCTTGCCCAGGGGTCATTACAGCTAAATTAACGGTGCAGCCGGAAATGGAACACACATTCCAAAGAATCCCTTATTGTCTGCTATCTGGACCACAGTACTTTCCCTCATTTGCTCACTTAAGAAATAGTAATGACTGGGTACCTACTCTGTGCATCTCTGAGAGACATGTATTTAGGAAGCAAAAGATTGAAAGAAAAACAAGACAGTGCTCACGAAAGACAATGAGGATGGTGTGTAAGTAGGTTAGGCGCTGTGCTATTCCTCAGAGAAGGAAACGCAGTATGAGCTGAGATAATCCAGGAAGGCTTCTAAGAGGTGGTGGACTGATACTGTGTCCAAGAAGTTACAGAAAAATGGCTCCATTCCTTCCAGGCTGTTAGGTATGTGAATGTGGGGAGGGGTGCTCTCAACTCCTGCCCTGAGCCCCTTGGTGAGCCCACTCCCCTCACCCCCCAGCATGAAGGCTTGATTCTCTCTAATACGGAAGCTCAGAGTTGCTGTTCCAACTTCCATAGAGGCCTCAGCAAATTTCTGTCAAGGTCATTTCCCTTAGGATTTAGAGTAGAATTTAAAACTGTGTTGTCAGTCAGGGTTCTAGAGGTAATGGTGACAGGGACAGAACTCTGTGAGGTTGCAAGGTAGGTCTAGTAAGATGTGCGTTTCACACAATAGCACAAAGCTGAAGTCTCCTTTACATTTTGTTTCTTTCTTCTCCCTCCTTTCTATTCTTTCCTTGTTTGCCCTTCTTTTCCCTTCTTTTTTGACTTCTTTTTCAAAAAAGAAATTGGGGCCACAGGATGCCTGTTCTGTGTCCTGAAGACTCTTCCTTGAACCTCATCCATATGAATGAGGCCTTGGCTGGCGGGGTCATCCTAGCTGCAGCTCACATTAACTCCTTCTGCGCTGGGTCTTGCTAGGCCTGGGGCCTGGGGAGGCCCCAGCCCCTTAGTTTTGAGTGTGCAGTAGCAGAAGGCAAGCCACAGTTCTTTCCTGGTCTGGCACAGGGGGAATTACTTAAGGGACAAATTTCCTGTACTCCTAGGCCCTTTGTCCAAACACCAAATCCCAAAGAGGAACTCTGCACCTGGTTTAAGGTGTGGGTACCAGAAGGATGTGATGGGATACCAGGAAAGGGTCTTTGCAGTGGCATTTCCTCAGCCTGAGAAAACTCTCTCCATGAATTATGGAAGAAAGGTGACATTTAAACACTGAGTTTTTGTATGGTGGGTAATTCTGAAAAGAGGTCCAGAGAATGTAAGGGAGGAAAAGCAAACAATAGAGGTCTGGACTGAGAGATGGAGGGAAAAGAAGGAACCTTGAGAAATGGCAGGCAGCCCCGCTGGACTAGAACAACAAGCATGAAGAGGAGAGGGAAGGATTCAATGGAGGCCACAGAATTTCTGGAAGGAAGTGACTAGGAGAAGCAAGCTGACAGGAAGGAAAAGTTTAAGAAAGCCCTTCCATAATTAGTTATAGAAGAAGAGGATCATCTACTATCTCAAACAATGGTGGGGGCAATGGAGATCATGGGGGCGTAAAGGCCAACCCGGGGCATATTAAACCACAATGAAAGTGAAGAGTAAGATTGCAGAAGGTCTTGGGCAAACCAGCCACCAGACTGGGCTTAGAGAAACCACCATGGTGGAAGTAGGGGTAAAGGGAGGGGACTCAGAGGCAGCCACGAGGGTTCCTTTGTTCTCTGGCATTCTTGTTAGCTATTTATCATGAGACCCATAATTTTAGACAGGAGACATCTATATCCTGGGCCACAGAGGATAACAAGGTCTCAGAGAATAGCTACCAAAGAACAAAAGGGATTTTGAAATTGAGGCTGAGGCCTGTTGTTGTTGCCCCTCTTAGAGCACCAAGCAGAAGTCTTTGCTCTAAGAGAGTTTCCCAAATTTCACCTGCTTATGTTCTGCCATCATGGATGGAGCAAATCCATGCACATGTACAATGTGCATATTTCTGCACTGTTCCTGATCACTTCTCTGTGTAATTTGCTTATTTGTTTTTAATTGACTTATTTTTCTAGTTACATTTATAAGGAAGTTGTATATTATAATTACTGGAAAAGGAACATCACCATAAGCTAAGCTAAGCACAAAATACATTGGAAATGAAGCAAGGTGATACATGATAAGTGCTCCCACTGACATTTTTCTGCCTGAGATCTGGCATCTGCTCACTGAGGAGGAATTTGTTAAGAGCGGCAGAGGGTTAGTTAAGACAGCTTCTTTAAACAGACATGAGGCAAATGAAAGGACTGAAAGCAAATTGACAGAAGCAACTTTCTCACCATCTGATTGAATATCACATCTGAGTGTGATATCTAAAGGAATCTCCCGAAGGCCAGTGGTAGTGTCCAGTATTAGGGGAAACCCTGCTGAGAGGAATTGTCTTAGCACAGTTCTCCAGAGCAGCCTGCAGCAAAGCCTGTGGGCAA
Source organism: Xerus rutilus (assembly GCA_028644305.1). Classification (NCBI taxonomy): domain Eukaryota; kingdom Metazoa; phylum Chordata; class Mammalia; order Rodentia; family Sciuridae; genus Xerus; species Xerus rutilus. Next base: position 28,380,204 of record CM053414.1, on the reverse strand, counting down.
GGACTTTCCCCGGATGTTACAGCACCAGGGCATCACCAGGGAGGAAAAAGAGATAAGAGGCAGGCAGGAAGGAAAGACAGATGCAAGGAGCTTTACTGAGCTGGCCCCAGCCTCACAAGAAACACGGCCAGTTGCCTGACCAATAGGGTATCTCTGGAGTAAGTACGGAAATGCTTCAATGTGGGAACATGTGTCATAAGAAGGAAGGATAAGGAGCCCATTTGCAATGTTTTCCTCTTTCTTTGGATGGAGTTTGCACCAGGAGGCCCCCATTCCTCCACACTTTTGCTTTGTGTTGTCCCCTTGGATCCAGTCTAGTTAGGTCTGGGCACTAGAAAGGCTAGAGCAAGCATGATGGAAGTCATGTTGGAATGTCACTTCACACCCGGGAGGCTCAGAGGCCAAAGGTGTTAGGGGATGTGGTGATATCTTGGTGGCGGTTGCTGAGACTCCTCCATGTCCTTTTCTGCACACCAGAAGGCTGCAGTAAGCATGTGGGAGATACCATTGCACAAAGCAGTTCTGTAGCTCTCAGCAGCTCCTTCACCTCTTCTGCAGAGTGACACAGCAGGTCAGGTCATGCTGGAGATCCCACTCCATGGACCTGTGGTTCTGGTGGGCAGGCAGGACCAGGCAAATCCCACCAGGAACATGAACTTGTTCCTGCACTGGAATCAATGAGGCTCTCCAGTTTATTGAGTTGATATGAAAACCCAGGATGATAGGAAATGAGAGCTAGAATCAGGGGGACATACTTGCTTTTACACAGTTTTCTGTGACTGGGAATCAAAGAGAAATTTTAGAGCTGGAAGGGATATCAAAATCATCTCTAACCAACCCCTTTATGGTAGGAGAAACTGAGTCCCAGAAAAACTAAAGCTCTGTGCCTGCAGTCATAGTCAAAGAAGGGACATGAGCCCAGCTCTGCCAACCCTAAGACCAATACATGTGCCACCCTGAGTATACCAGAGCCACAGGAGGAATGACCTCCTCCATTCTTCTCAATGACATGGCATTAATCTGCATTATATCTCCTGATTATCATTTTGCTTAATATTTAATGTAGACTTAATGCTAAAGATCCATGCTATAGAAGCAAGAAACTAAAGCAGTAAACTTGTTTACTGTTTCTAGCCTATCCTTCTATTTAAAGTACTACATTAGTTTAAATTAAATATATTTTAATATTATATATGTATATAGTGTGCACACATATGTGTGTTCACACACACACACACAACTTTTATATTGTCAGGAAGTTCTTGGTCACTGGCCAGTCTCTTTCACCAACCGCAATGACTCTGGAAAATCACTCTTTAGGCAAATTGGCATTCTAGGGCATCTTTTCCCTGGTAGGTTTGTGTTGTTTTACTTTGTTGTTGTTGTTTTTGTTGTTGTTTTATTTTGTTTCTCATTTCTTAACTGACATTTTGAAGTGTGCATTTATTTTTCTTTTTGTGAAATGTTCTTTCGTGAAAATGAAACTGCATAACAACTAAGATCTTTGTCTTAAAATGCTTGAGGTCATTGTAAGGAACTTTCCTCTCTGCAGAAAAAATATAAACTTGTGAGACAAGTCTAAATAGCTGAACTGGAAGCTAACTCAAACGGGTGCCCTTAGAGAGGAAAATGAGGGAGAATTTTACTTTAAGATATTACGAAGGGCTGAGGTTGGGGCTAGTGGTAAAGCGCTTGCCCAGCACATGTGAGGCACTGAGTTCAATCCTCAGCACCACATAAAAATTAATTAATTAGTTAATTAATTAATTAAAATAAAGTTATTATGTATATCTACAACCAAAAATATCTTTAAAAAGATATTACGAATATACTATCTTTCCATTAGAGTGGGAAATAGGATTTCATTTTGTTAGTCCAGAACTTCCTGTTTTGCTCAAGGAAGCAATATGTTAAAATGCTCTAGATCCAGGGTTTTCTTAGGGGCATTTCTAAGGGGCGTTTTCTTAGGAGTCTAAAGAGCTGAATTTTCTAGGTGCAAAACTGGATTAGCAGCAATACATTTCCAGTCTCACCAAGAACTTTTGGTTCAGAAACTAATTGTGGAGGATTGTATGTAGACAAAATGAGAAGAATTCTCTCCTGGAAACACCTGTGGTCAAATAGAGAAAGCTGACACCTGCTCAAACTCCATAGTGAACCTTTATGCATTGGAGAGGGCTGTCAATCCACTCCATGTTTTCCCTGCTCTGGTAAAGGCTAGTCTGTCTCCAGAGTTCAAGCTTCTTTCCATGGTGCAATGTCACTGGGAAGCCACTGCTCCAGCTGAGGTTGTTTCCCAAACTTGGCAATTCAGTGGGGCCATGTGAATAAGTTCTAGTCAACAAAGTGTGAGCAGAAATGATGCCTATCAAAAAGGGTCAAGGATAAACAAGCTTCCTTGTGTTTTTCCCCAGGAATCCAGAAGACTCACAGAGTAAGTTTGGAAGCTGCATGTTAAGATGTAGAGCTACAAAACGGAAGGAACCTGGATCCCGGATTTATCCCTTAAAAATGAGCCTCCTAATTAGAAACAACTGAAGTGAACTATTAGGTAAGTGAGAAGTAAATGTTTCCTGTGTAAAGCCAATAAAGAGAAGTGGGATATTATCTGTTACAGCAGCTGACATTCCCTTAATTAATATCACTTTTGAACAGCTCAGTGATTTCCTTTTGGGAAATTACCTCTCCCATGATGTGTCATCTGGATGAGATAGCAAATCAGATGCCCATATCCCATGACGGAAGTCAGAGGAACCCTTTCTTTCCTCTCCCCACCCTCAGGTCAGCCTGGGAGCAGGCATGCAACTGAGGCTCAGGTAACCGGGTGCTCTGTTGTGAGAGAGTGAAATAAGGGGAGAGAGAGTTCATGGTTGGAGGTAGTGGCAGCATCTGGCCAGATGGTTTTACTACAAGGTATTTCCTGTTATTTCCTGTTTTCTAGCCCTCCAGAGGTGTCCTGGTCCCTGTCCATTCCCGATCAAATTCAAATTGTGAGCTTCTGATGTCTTTGCAATAAATTTCTTCTTCTTAAGTAAGCTGGAGTCGGTTTCTCTTGCCTATGACCAGAGAACCCTCACACTGACCTCTCTAAAGAACAGTGGAAATAAAATCAAGAATCCTTGCTCTAGTAGGTACTTTAAATATTGGGTTTGGTAAATAATACTCAAGGTGAATATAGATCTCTTAAAATATAAATATGCTTTACCTAGATGTCTCTGAGTTCTGAAGGGGCCTGGGGGTGGGGTACTAAAAGATTAACAGTGTGGTTTTCTATAAGCTGCAATAAATATAAAGACAGTGCAGTTGAGTCAGACCATGATTGATTTATTACATTATAGTTCATTAAAAGTGTTCCATTGCCTTTTTAAAAACCATCCAGTCATTAAAAAATCTTTGCGAATACAGTTTCCAACATCGTTATAAGGGATTCTTGACAGCTCTTCATTTTTAATGGCACTATTATAAACAGGCTTCATAATGGTACTGGTTAGTGGGAGGCTGGTTTGGAGGCTGAGGACTAAAGGAGTCCAGATTTACATTGGTTGTCCTAGGCAAAGACTGCATCTGAAGTTAATTTGTGTAGAGTAATTGAAGAAGAACTTCAATTTTGCAATGTGATGCTAAAGGTGCTTTCTAAAAGGGTCTGGAATACCAAATAGGGCTCTAAAATGTGTTTTTTCTTGTAAATCTGAAAGACAAGGAGAAACAACTGAAGTGTCAGGTTGTCCTTAAACATCCAAGGGGAAGAAATGGTACTTATATGCAATTCAAATTGGAAGGGAAAGATTGTGCCTCAGGCCAACTGAAGGGAAAATGCTGGTTTTCTAATTTGTGGCAAATGGAGATGAGCTCTCAGCTGGCTTGGCCAGGGTCCCCAAGAGATCAGGCAGCAGGGGAAAGACTCAGGGATGGGAGGGGGCTGCATTTGGGTCCGTGCGCTTCACTTTCCTCTGCCCACCACCTACTATAGGGATAGTACAAGAAATATAGTATACTCCCCAGGACATGGGAAATGCCCAATTCTGCCCTAGAAATAAATGTCCAATGCAAGTGTTTACACCTAATTCAATTCCACAAACATTTATTGAACACTTACTATGTCCCTGCCACCACACCAGACATTGTTGGGATATAGAGATGAATGGGGCATAATATGTTCCATTGGAAGTAATTTCCCCTAGTCAGGACCACAGGGAAATAGGAGGAAGGCTGGTAACAGAAGCACTAAATGGGTTAGAGAAGATATCAATGCCTGCTCAGCATCCCCTCTTCTTGAGACAAGAACTTTGATTTTGTTTAGACAATTGCCTTGCCATTCAGGTGAGGCTGACCTCTATCCCACCCCCATTTCATGCACTGGCTCTAGCGATGGGCACCTGAACTACATCTGAACAACCAGAACAACCTGGCCCTAGTGGTTACTTCAGGTATGGACACTTGACCCAAGCCAAGCCAATGAAACTCCACTTGGGAACTTTGGTTGGTCCTATTGAGTTTTCACTGAATCTGCTCAGCCAAGGGGCACAAACCTGAAGCTGACAGCAACTGTGCTTCCCCTGCATGAGGAGAATCTCCTTCAGAATAAAGGCAAGGTAGAGAGCAGAGCAGAGATGGACAGGGACAGTTAGCTGATGATATCATTGAACACCTGTACTCATCTCTGCCTGAGGACTTTTTACCCTGGGATTTCAGAAAAGTGAGCAATTTGCAATCTGAAAAGAGCCTGGATTATTACTGGGACAGCGACATTGTGCAAAAAAGATTAGGCCTGACCTCCAGGAATAGGGGATGGCTAGAGAGAGCCTGTGCCTTACCAACTGACTAAAGGCCAACCTATGACACTCCGTGTGCCTTTCTTGTCCTTGACTCTATTCTGAGCCAAGGGAACATGGTGGTGTCTTGGACTCCTTTGCCTTGTTTTGTGTCGTCTGACCTTGTGTACGTGTCACTTGCCCCATTTGCTCTTAGATGCACTGTCCACACCTGCCCCTCCCTTCTTTATATCCCGAGAGACTGACCTCTGCAAATGAGGATGCTGATACTCCATAGCAACAGGCTTTGGGTAAGTCTCATGAGATACCTCAGGAAGAGATTAGGGAGCGAGAGAAGTGGGGAAGCCAAAGTATTTCTACCCCACCCCCCCCATCCTTTGCTCTTTTTTAGTAGCTATGTTACCTTTGGGGTTCCAGCTTCCACCAGACAGTCCCTACTGTGGCTTCAGTCCTCGCCAGGTGGCTGTGGTTCTTGGACACCCATAACATCTGCCTTCCTTCTCTTTCCAGGCCTATGAGCAGCAATGACTTAAGGCCATTGCAAACGCCAGGCTGCCTACCCTCCCCTTATTTGCCCTTACACTCTTCCAACCTTTTTCTAACTGGCTCTCGACATTAATTCCCCTTTACTGAATTATCTGGCATGGATTCTGTTCCACTCATCCACTGCCATATAACAAACCCCCCTTAAACTTAGTGACTTTAAACAACAGCAATCATTTTAATATCTTTCATGGTTCCTGTGGGTCAGAATAGAAAAGTCAGATCACCTACTGAAAAAGAAGGCAACCTCAACATAAAGCAAAAGAAAGCAAAATAATTCCAGCCAGATAATGTTGATTGCTGAAAGCTCTTAGCCTAAGCCCTATCCTCTTTTTGTGGAAATGGGAAATTAGCAAGTCTTGGGTGTTAAAGACAAGCACCAAACTGAGATAATCAAAAGGGCTGAGAGGAAAATTCTTTCTCAGGGTGGAAATCAATGGTAACGTTTTAAAGGGCTGTAGCTGTGCACCATGTAAAATCATCTCCTACTGCCTAAAAATCAGCTTGTGGACCCCAGATGTACGTATTTCTTATATCAGCCCAGATATAAGAAATAGTTTGGGTTGGAACAGATTTGCTTGTAGAGAACAAAACCCCAATTAAGCAGCTGAAATTAAAGGGACTTTATCTTGAGAAAGCACATCCACTCATCTCCCTCCCCCCTTTCTCAAAAGAGATTCTCTGCTCTGCCTTGGCCTTGAACTTGAATTTTTATTCCTCGCATCTAAATAGCCTGCTAGGTCCAGTGACACCTACTGGAGGTGCAGTCATTTAATTCTAAATGTGGGGAAAGGGAATCTAATTGGTCCAAATTGTGTGAGGAATCCAGCCCAGGTAGGACTGTGATCCCTGAAGAGACGGAGGAGGCCTTAGAAGGAGATTCTAGTGGCCTAGAAGTTCTTGGGGAAATCAGAAAATTAGCTCTGTCTAGAATGCCCAGTGAAGCTGGGAAGATGGGGTGACACTGAGGTGAGGCAGTTGCTCTGTATCTCTGAATGACACTTTTCTAAAGCTGCAGGTCCCTGCTTAGAGACCCCTTGTCCTTCAATGAGCTGCTATGATGGAGTTCAGGTTCTGCAGAGGGTTGCTGGCTTCTAGATAAATATAACAACAAGAATGCAAGCACTCTCATCTGTAACTATCCAAAACTTGTTTTGTAGCAAATTTTTTGTTTTGATTATTTTGTAAATTTTCTGTTTTGTTTATTTCTTGCTTTCTTAGATTCCTGGGAGCAAAAGGTAATCCATCTTATATTGGCTTGTCAGACTGTTCAGGTCTAGACTCACAGCTTGAGGTGCTGAGGGAGAAGTAATTAGGGTAGTTTTAGTCAACCCTCCTCTTCTCTGTTTTTAATGATAACAAAGATGTTTAAATAACCAAAACGGCAATCTCTTTCTCCTAACTCCTAATTTCTTGTTTATGTTTGTCTAACAGTTACACCACTTTGTCCCTTTCTTGGTAACATGTCATTATATCTTTATCCTTCCCCCGTGATTACTTAGAAAATTGATCCCCAAACCTGAAACCCTAACACAAACTATTCAAGAACCTAGATCAGGGGGCTGGGGTTATGGCGCAGTGGTAGCGTGCTCGCCTAGCACGCTTGAGGCACTGGGTTCGATCCTCAGCACCACATAAAAATAAAGATATTCTGTCTGTCTACAACTAAAAAATAAATATTTAAAAAAAAAAAAAAAGAACCTAGATCAGACACCACAGTGGGGTTTCATTTTACCTACCAGTTCCCATCCATGGTGGACGCTACATGGAGAGTTATGTTGAGAAAAGACCCTCAGGTTGAGCCAGAAAGGTTGAGCCCATTCAGATTGAGGCAGAAAGAATGCTAGGATTGAAGTGGAGGTGACGGACCCTCACTCCGCATCCCACAGTACCGTACCAGAGCTGTGCATGCAGTACTTAACAAGTGCTGATTCAAAGTCAGCAGCATCACTCCAGGGATTATCCCAAGCAAAACTGTTAAGTAAGCAAGTCCTGGGAGGCCCTGCATTCATTCTCAGGATCTTATCAATGGAGAAAACATCTACTCATTTCCTCTCTATTCACACCAGGTTTTGTTTATCCCTTTCTGAGCATCCCTCCCAGAAACTAAGACAATTTAAGATGACCATGGGAGCGGGGAGGCTGTACATGGGTGTGCTCATCCCACGTGGGGCCATGCACATCTGATGAAATCTACGGATCTGTCAGCTGTTAGCGGCAGGTTCCCAGAGGAATGAGCTTATGCCCAAAAGGCCATTTATTGATTCAAATATTCAAATTTAGAAGGGACTTGGGTAGAGCTGGCCCAAGGAGTATTTAGATCAGTGGAGCATGGCTGGCAGTATTTTGGGGTCCCCATGGCCTCACTCTCTGACTTGCCCTGATTTCCAACTTGCTCTGGGGCTCACGCTCACTCTGGGATTTCACTCTCACCTCTGCTGTTTTCTGATTGACAGCTTGGTTTCCCTCCTGTTACAGATGAGCTTGTGCCACATGGCAGACACAGAGCTGAATCCTCACACTGTCCACCAGAGATGGACATGAGTGCTTTCTTTCCAGTGAAGTTGGAGAATTCCCAAGGAAGAATTCTTATTGACTCATTTTGGGTCAGGTGCCTATTCCTTAGGCTATGACCAGGATGGTGATGATTGGCGTAATGACATCCATCCCTCTTTGCTGGATCTGTCATTAAAAGGGAAAATGACCTTTCCAAGGGTTGTTGTAAACCAGGCAGCCACCTAAAATTGACCTATAACAGATACCCTCCTCCAAAAGAGCACAGACACAAACACTTTTCATGTAAAATTTCAAGGGATCTTTTGGATCCTCAGGTCCATTGCAGGCCCCAAGATTAGCCATGTTTACACAAAGGATTTGAACTGCAAGTGGGGGAATTCCTAAAGACCAACCATTTGCAGAGACAAAAGCCCTCTCTGTAGCCCAAATCCCACCCAGCTCCATTCTCCTAATCTGGCCCCCTTTAGATGTGCCTCAAATTTTTATGCCACTTCCTCGCTTCTTTTTTTCATCACTCTCTGCTCCAACCATGGCTAGGATGGTGGGAGGCCATTTCTTTGCAGGGAGACCTGAAAAAAATCTACCTCATGTCAATCAACTTTGAGTATCACTAGGAAGGTAGAAACAATGGTGATGAATTACAAATTGTAGAGTGCAGAGAGAGAGCTCTGTCTTAAAACAGGTTCTTTGCTTTAAAAAAAAAAAGTATAGAGGAAAATTTCAAATGAAATAAACCACCATATGAAAGCTGCCCTAGAGCAAATTGGAAGGGAGTCGAAGGCCCAGGCACTTGCTTGTTAGACCTGGAAAGATGTGCACACACTCACGGCATTCTTGATACACACATATTTACACACAATATACATAAAGAAGGACCTTCCCCCACTCCACCCTTCCACTGCCTGCGATGGTAACATTTACTGGAGATTTTATTACAAAAGCCACAAAATGAAATTCTAATCAATAATAGTTTGCTGGATGGTGAGGGAAAAAAAGGGAATTGAATACATTCATAGGTAAAAGATGTTATTATCTCAGTTCAGTAACTATGAAAGAGAAATAGATGAAAAAATCTGGGTTTTATATTAAAAACCGGCACAGCTGTAGAGTTACATAATAAAGTATTGCCTGTATCCATGGAAATGGAGAGTAATTGATGCACCACAAGTTATTTTTATAAACCCAAACAAAAAAATTCAATCAGAAATGTCTTTCCCCGTTTTGGGGGCATTGTATATTTTGTATCTGTACATAATGCACACATTTAGAGTATGAATGCACTCATTATTGATCAGCCGTGTTGAATAGGACATGCTGCTTTCCCTGAATATTCAAGATTAGAATCCTGCGGCCCAGCTCCCACTCCTTCTTGAAAGACTTCCTCTGAATAAATTGTGCAGTGCTTTAAAATTCAGGCAGTTCCAACTTGGGGGAATAAAGGAACCCCATTCCTGGTTTTATAGGTGTCGGAGGGGACAAGTTTGCAAGATGAAGGCTGTGCATAGGGCATCCACTTGAATTTTCCCACACCACCATCAAGCCCCACTACCTTAGCCCAGGCACACACGCACATGCGTACATATGGTGCCTAGCCCAGGGCTAAGCCCAAAACAAGTTTTCCAAAACAACCAGGATGCAAAGCATAGTGCAGCATCCTCTGTTTGCTTGACAAAAAAAATCACTGAAGACACCTGTTACAAACAGATCCCAGGGCTCCACCCCAATGCCTTGTATTGGATTCGCCAAAGAAAAGACATAGAAATCTATAAAATCAGTGCACCTTCCCAACCCCAAGGTAGTTTCTGTCATTAAGCCAACTGGAAAACATGGCTGTGGGGCTGGTTTCAAAAGTGAGCCATCATGCAGTCCAGCAGGCCTCTGCACTCCGAAGTTCTCTACTCTGTTTAATGTACTGATTCTGCTGTCTCCCCCTTGAAATTCTTAATTTTCTAACAACAAGACTTGCATTTTTATTTTGCATTGGGTGCTGTAATTATGGAGCTGATCCTACAAAGATGTTAATAGTTAGAGTATGCATTTTAGCATGTTGGTGAGGATATAGGGGAAGAGGTACACTCATACATCGTTGGTGGGGCTGCAAATTGGTGCAACCACTCTGGAAAGCAGCATGGAGATTCCTCAGAAAACTTGGAATGGAATCACCATTTGACCCAGTTGTCCTACTCCTCGGTATATACCCAAAGAACTTAAAATCGGCCTACTATAATGATACAACCACATCAATGTTTATAACACCTCCATTCACAATAGCTAAGCTTTGGAGCCAACATAAGTGCCCTTCAACAGATGAATGGATAAAGAAAATGTGGTACATATACACAATGGAATATTACTCAGCCATAAAGAAGAATGAAATTATGGCATTTGTTGGAACATGGATGGAACTGTAGACTATCATGCAAAGTGAAATAAGCCAATCCCAAAACAACTAAAGGCTGAAGGTTCTCTCTGATATGCAGATGCTGACACAATACACAGTGGGGGGGAGGCAGTTAGTGGCAGGAAGGAGAGAGGAGTGAAGGAGTGGAGGTTCACCAGACTGGACAGGGGGAATGAGGAGAATGCAGGGGGGATGGAAATGGAAAAGACAGTAGAATGAATTGGACATAACTTTCCTGTGTTCATATATGAATACATGACCAGTGTAACTCCACATCATATACAACCATAAAAATGGGAAGTTATACTCCATATATGTATGACATGTCAAAATACATTCTACTATCATGTATAACTAAAAGAACACATAAAAATTTTTAGAAGAGTATTTATTTAGCAAATAAACTTGGATAAAAATTCCAACTTCATCCTTACCTGGTTAGAATATCTCCAGCAGGTTAGTTAAACCTCTGAGCTTCTAGGAATTCATCTATAAAATAGGGATAATCACAATATCGACCTGATGGACTATCATGAAAATTGCATGACATAACATTCATACTGTGCTCATGGCTTGAAGAGAAGCAAAGTCTTGCTCAGCAAATATCACAAACATTAGCTGGGTCCAGTTGAGTTGAATGAAAGCAAGACCTGAAGGACAGAGGAGATTTCAGTATGGAGCCAGAGTGGATACTGACTAAGCCTCCATGTTGAGTCAATGTCCCAATTGCTTTAAATAAAGCAACTGTGCTGTGGGTCTGTCTTCAAGGCCACCATGACACTACTTAAGTCCACCTTTTATCAGCTTCATTTTGCAGTCTGCTCAGTAACTGGCTGTGCTGGGGAAAATGCTCAGGAAGAACAGGCTGCTGGAATGAAAACTACTTCACCATCACTTCCAGTTCCACTGATTACAGCTAGAGCTTGGGCTGGGTTGGGACTGGGTGATGTGACAAGGATCAGAGATCCCTATGACTGGCTGTCAATCATGTGTCTCGTATGTATGGACACATACTTGCATTTCATTTGTCTTTGTTAGATACCTACGAGAAAAGTTGCTAGGTCACATAACAATTCTATTTTTAACTCTTTGAAGATCTGCCAATAAATAAATAAATATTCTAATCCATGAACATGGGATATCTTTTCTTTAATTGATGTTTATTTCTTTCAATAATGTTTTTTAGCTTCCAGAGTACAATTACTGTTTCTTTTGTTTATTTTATTCCTAAGTAGTTTATTACTTTGATGTTGTTATAAATCAAATTGTTTTCATAATTTCACCTTCAGATTATTCACAGCTGGTATATAGAAACACAACTGATTTTTAAGTCTTCAGCTTTTATCTTGTAGCCTTCATGAACCTATTACTTCTAATAGCTTCTTTATAGATTCTTTAGAGTTTTTACATGCAAGATTATTTCATCTGCAAAATAAGGACAGCTTTGCTTCTTTTTACAGCATAAATGCCTTTTATTTCTTTTTCTTGCCCAGTTGTTCTGGCTAGAACCAGTACAATGTTGACTAGAAATGGCAAGAACAGACATCTTGGTCTTGTTCCTGATCTTAAGTCAAAAACACTCAATCTCACATCAAGTACGATGTTAGGTTGGGTCTTTTGTAGATCCCTTTCTCCCCTTCCTTATTCTCTGGCCATATTGACCTTGTCATTTCACTGCCTTTGTGTTTGCTGTTCCCTTGTCTAAAACCTCCATTTAGTCCCTTTTGCTAAATGAAGTTCTACTTTTTCTTCTATTGCAGTTAGTTATCTATGAAGGATTCCTGGGCCCCCAGACCTGGCCAGATAGCACAGCTTGACATTCCCAAAGCTTCTTATCCTTCATAGAACTTAGAAGTTGTCACTGTGTACTCATGTGATTATTTGATTGATGTCTCTCTCACAGAACATAGGCTCCATGAGGGCCTGGACAAATACAATCACTTTATCCCCAATTCTTGGAGCAATACCTGGCACAGGAATCCAGGAAATATTTCATGAGTCAATGAGCTTAATAAAATCAATCAATCTGAATGGAGATAGGATGAGGATGGGGATTTCCAGACACAGATCTTGGCTGAGGACCCCTAATGCTTTATTCTTCTGGGTTTTCCCCATGGCAAAAAATCTTTGGTGTGCTTAGGAAGAAAAAAACCTACATTAGCTTCTAACCTCTCTTCAGAGATGACTTTTAAGCTTAGTGGATGTTTTAAATCCTTCCCATTCTGCAAGAAACTTACCTTATTTCTGCCAGTCACAATCTCTTCCTTCTAATATTGTTTACAGTTTTAAAAATCCATATCCTTCTTAAAAGCACTCATGATTTCATTGTGTTATGACACGTTAGTCCTCTCTTTCCCACAGTTTGAAGGCAAAATCCATGTATGGTTTATTATGGTATCCTCTGACCCTCCAATTTAGTTTTCAGAAATGTGTTAAATGGAGAAAAGAATGATAATCACTGTGAAGTACATAACTTAAGGACTTAAATATAGTTTTGTTCAATTCAGTTTAATTTTCAAATACATATTTTTGTGTTCTTCTAACATTAAAAGTGTTATTGCATTTTAATTCATGTGGAAAATAGACATTTTAGTGGCACCATTAACCAAAGCTCCTATCTGAATGCGTCCATTCAGTCAGTTGGGTCCATACACCATCCTCATCTGCCAACCTCATATTAATCTCATCCTTGAAGATATCTGTGGTCAGCTCTCCATCCAGAGATGTGCTAAACTTCAATCCTTGCCATTTACTTAACGCTTTCTTCTTGTGACTTCACCATGAGCTCCATTTTCCTGCATGTTTAGTGGCCCTTTGAGCTGAATTCAAGCTCTTTGCAGTCTTAGGCTCTGCTAAAGACCTTTTCTATTGCCTCAGCTCATCCATGCCCACATTCACAAGAATGGAAAAAATAGCCATTACCTTGCCAATGCTGCAGTTCCTGAGTTATTTCATTGCTTACTCTTCAGTTCCAGCATTAATCATGTCCAACTCCCACTATTCCCACAAACCCCCTTTTGCATTGACACACCTCAACCTTCATCTCATGTTTTTGTTCTAACTCTAGCTAATGGTGTGATCCTGGCTCTGACTTATCACTTTATGCAGATATTGGCTTCACACATCACAGTAACAATGCCCTGATTTCCTCAAATACTATATTATCCCCACCTCTTCTTGCCAGAAGAGAGATATCTCACAGAATGAACTAACTCTTAATCATGTTAAGTGTCCCTTTGTTCCTAGGAAAGTACCTTGTACACTGAAGAGTTCCAAAATGAGTATCAAAGTATTAATTCTAATGAATGAAGTATCACAGTATTAATTCTAAAGAGAGAAGACTGTATGAAAATAATCTGCAATAGAGTTAGAAATGCTTCCTTTGTGTGGACATAGCCTATATGACAACAGTCATTGGAAAATTGGGATAATTTTCCACCCTGATCTTTTCAAGCATATTGTGAAAATTGTGTTGAGGAAGAGATGGAGTCCAGAGGTGCATGCAAGCAACAAAGGAGAAAATTCCAACTCAGTTAATCATAATGTATTAGTTTAGATTAATGTTTAGTTCCCTAAAATAGAGGCTTTTGATTTCTAGATGAGCAAACATTTCCTGAGTACTGGTTATATACATTATAATGGTTATAATGTGTTGGTAATCCAGCTCTCAAAACAAACAAATAACACACACATACACACTCTTTGATTTGTAATATTTGTTTATTCCTATGGAGTCCATATTCTATAATAGCAAATTTCAAGCTACCAAGAGTTTAACAACTGGCTTGCCAAATTCCCATAGTTTGTATAAGCTGGTACAAGTCAATGTTACCACCCTTTCATGCAACTCACCAAGCATGGTGGTTTGAGAGATGAAAAACCCCTTTCCCTGACCTCATTGAGTCTATAATCTAGAGGAGACACAGATACCTGAACTTTAATTAATTGCTTTGACTTAAAAAAAAAAAAAGAAAGAAAAAACACCCTGCATCAGCCTTGGTACTTAGTGTTATTTAGAGCACATCAAAGTAAATACAATGAGTTTCCCAAAGGTTTAATTCTCAAAGATTGATAGGTTGACAATCTGTAATAATGCAGCAATCAAGTCATATCATCTACTCTAAATGTTCTACCTTATTATATTTTCAAGACCCACACTCTAATAGGGTTCTTGGGTAATTTTTTTCCAACATTAAGCTATTTGTGGCTAGACACAACTAGTCTTTCAAGACCATTAGCAAAAAGAAAAAAGAGAAAGTTCCCACTCCCACAGAAATTCTTTTGATGGAACAAGATAAAATTCTTCCATTTGCTCTCAAATTTGTATTATTTATGAGCAAATCAGAAATCAGAGGGGGAGGGGGCAGCAAGTAGAGATGAAAGCACATTATAGGAACACATGCTTGGGTTATGTGCAGCATGTACTGAAAACGCTCCCCTGCTCCTTAGCCAAATGTGTAAAATCATCTCCGTGGTGATACGGTTCACTCAGTAGTGAGACCTGTAAAGAACCTGCAGAGATGTCTGTCTCCATAATATGTGAAGTCTTTGAGGTTTAGATTTGTTTTGCAAGCAAATTTTAGGAGAATACCTAGATTAACAATAAGGAAAAAGCTGACTTTAATAAAAGTTTCATGAAGAGGGAGTCATTATGTGATGTCACATCCTATAAGGACTCAGGTCTGAACAACTAAAGCCAGAAAACTCCATGTTCTGTGCAGCCCACTTTGAACTTGGCCACTAATCTTTCTTCTTTCAGGGTTTGCTCAGCCACTTTGCTGCAGCTACTGAATTCTCTCCCTTTTGCATCTGGCTGGGAAAGTCGCCCAGTCCATAAGGTGATTATTGCCAAGTAGATTGCTTGCACCCAACTGCTTGCTCCCACCTTTCCCTTCATTGGCTGCATTCCGTTAGCTAGGTAAGCTTATGCAATTTCTTTAGCCTTTTGAAGAAGTGTTCACATCACTAAAATGCACACATGGTAATGCCTAATAAAGGCTCTGATAACCAGTTCAAATTCATTCATAAATGTTTGTGAACTCTCCTCAGCCAAAGAAATCTCTCCCATTTCTTGTCTTCCAAAGACTCAGGTGTATGCCTAACTGTCCTCACTAAATCGGAACCTATTTGAGTAGCCTCCTATCCATCATATTCACATTAATTCATCATAGTCATCAAGTGCCTAACAGTGTCTGAGGACCCTACATGCTGGGATCCCTTAAGGGCAGGTAGCGTGACTGCCTTATCCACTGTTTGTCTGCTTTAACACAGTACTTGACAAAAATTAGACATGTAAAAAATATTGATTAGATGTAGAACAGGCACATAAGTCATAGATTAATTAATATGGCTTGCAAGAAATGATGCATAAATCAATAGTGGCCAGCTGACTGTTCTTCAAAGTTCTTGTTTGCTGTTGTATGCCTGTTCATGATCAGTAAATGATTAGTAAATGAATTAATGAATGAAAGAATCAATCAATCATCTGTTGGCCTTGTGACTTGTAGTGTTCCATAGATGTCTAAAGGTACAGCTAGGTGGAGTTTGAGTGACATGCTATCAGAGTCAATGAGACAGATATCACACAAAAACAAATGAGTTTCCCCCAAATTCCCAAACAGGATAATTCTGCCCACCAGAGGATATTTACCAATGTCTGGGGACATTTTTGGTCATCATAACTAGGGCTATTACTACACCTCTTGAGTAGAGTTCAGGGATTATTGTAAACAACCTACAATGAACAGGACAGACCCACAACAAAAAATTATCTACCCTTCACACCCAGTGTCAATAAGGAAGACATTGAAAAACTCTGCTTTAAGTGACTGAGCATGAAGGGATTTTTTTTTTCACAGTAACATATTAAAATGTGGGTGAGAAAGACTGAGATTTTCTTTACTATGGCTTGCCTCATGGACAGAATCACAGAAAGTCAGGGCGAACAGAAGGCTAGAACTCATCAAGTTGAAACAGGTCCTGAAAGGGAAACAAATGTTCAAAATCACCCAGCTGAGAAATGGCTAAAACCAGGACAAGAAGCCAGGCGCCCAATTCCCAGGACACTCACAAGGCCTCTTCCCACTTCCTTTCCCAATGCCAGCTTCCTCATGTCTCCCATCCGCAGGTCCAGCACCATCCCAGAAACCATATTCTGGATTAGGGCACGGTTTCCCAACTTTCACCATTCACATCCTTCATCAGTGACTTTTATCACATCCATGAACCACCCAACCATTTTTTATGTAATATATTTATTTAAGTTGACATTGTTTAATAAGTAAATTTGTTTTCCAATGCTATAAGCCAAAGCTGGTACTATTTGCTATAATTTAAAGAGACCTAAAAATAAGAATAGAAGCAAAAATACTGTTTAACACTGCATTGATACTGCTGCCCCTTTAAGTATCTAATCCCGAGTCCTGCCTTCTCTTTGTTAAAACGGAAGACTCACACGGGTAAGGGTTAGTGACACATTGGCACCTAACTGAGGCTTTCTCCTTAATATAATAGGAAAGAATTAAAACATGAATGCATTTCTAACCCTAGGCTTCAATATTATTCACTGTCATACCTATGTACCCACTTAAAATGGTCTTTCATCAGCAATATATTTCTTTGGGGAAATATTGGATTAGAGAATTATAGGTGAAAAAAAAATCACTTCTGGATTCTTTGACAGGTGTTCCTTCTTTTGTCTCCCAGACTGAAAGAATTTAGGCATTCTGGATTTTTCTTTGCTCCCATGCCATACATAATTAACTGGGGAAATTAAATGAGGAATTATTCACTATGGTGTAAACTTTCACAGAATACATTTCAGGTGGTAGAAGGTAAGGTAAGAAAATTCTATGAGCCCCATGCCTCTGACCCTAGTAAATATTCCTTCCCTTTTGACTTTTGGTTGAACCTGTGAATATGGTTATATTACACTTTTGATTGTTATATTTTATGCAAAAGGGAGATATTATCCTGGGAACCTGACCTAATCATAGGAGTGCTTTAAAATCAGATTTTCTTCAGCTGGTTGCTAAAAAGGAAATCAGACAGATGCACTCCAGCTAGCCTGACATAAAGCAGACATCCATGCTGTGACCTGTCCATGGGAGCCACGTGGCAAGGAACTATGCACATCCCCTGGGAGCTGTAGTGCCTGGCCAATGACTAACAGGAATGGGACCTCAGTCCTACAGATACAAGGAAATGAATTCAGCCAACAACCAGCAAGCTTGGAAAAGCACTCTGGGCCAAGACCTGCCACCCACAGAAACTGGGAAACAATAACTTCATCTTGTTTTAAGCTGATATGCTCATAAAGATAATGCTGCACAGCAAGAGAAAACTAATAGAAGGGAATACAGAGATGAAGATGGCAGGCTCCCTGGCATCAGAGAACTTACATTCTAGTCCTGAGAATAGATAAGATACACATGAGGTAATTTTAATGTTAACCAGGGTATATCAGCTTATATCTGAGAAAGAAAAAGCCCAGTGTAAGAAGAAACATGGCTGAAAAATATAAAGAAAATTCTCTTAGACTTTCAGCATGTAGAGAGGTGGATACTGCACAAACATCTTCCGATTGATCAGATTCCTTCTCCACCCTAGACATGAGGCCATGGAGTATATAAGCTCTGGGTTCAGTTTGTCTAGATTCAGTTCACGTACAGGGTACTAATAACTGTGCCTACATCTGGCAGACCAAATCTGGTTGTGCTTTCCCTCCTTGCTTGTGTTAACCTACACCTGTGTCCACCTCTGTGGACTTGAGGCTTCTAGGTAGACCTCCTTCCTTCACAAGGCCTCAGTGTTGTAGGGCCCAAGGCAGGACTGCACATCGAGGCCCACATGGCATGCATCTGTATAGCTTGAAGTTAAAAATCAAGCTAGAGGGCTGGGGTTGTGGCTCAGTGGTAGAGCCCTTGCCTAGCGTTTCTGAGGCACTGGGTTCGATCCTCAGCACCACGTAAGTTAATTAATTATTAATTAAAGTTATTACATACATCTACAACTAAAAAATAATAAAAATAAATCAAGCTAGAATAAAACCAGTAAGTTTAAAAAAGGGTTTACAATTTCTAATGGTGAACAGGGAGAGAATGGAAGTGATGTAGGATGTGATGATGATGAGAGAGGAGAGAAGATAGAAGTTAAAAATTAAAGGAAGAGTGAAAGAACAATAGAGATTGGCTGTTAGCTGAAGGAAAGAGAGAAAATATCAAGGAAAATAGATAAGTGAGAGAAAATATAAAGTAAAATAAAGTAAAAATTTTAAAGATTAAAAATAAAGATAAAAGAACACAAAACAAAACTGAAATATACTAATCAAACATCCTAGTCCTCAAAATACTGATCTATGAAAAATACCTGGCTTCAAAAATGCTAGAAATGAAAAGAAAACAATTATGAATATGTATACATGTCCATGAACCATTAAGGTTGCAATTAAACAGAGAAAAAGAAAGAAAGAAAAAAGAAAAACAAATCAAACTAGAAGCTATTCAACAAAAAGTTCTACCCTCCTACTTTGGTGAATATGTGTAATAATGCCAAAATTGTTTTGAAAAAATGATTTTTGTAGAAGATTGACTCATACTGACTTGCCTATCAAGGGACACCTCTGACGGGCTCTCTCAGCTCCAGAGATCCCCATAAGATCTCAGCTGTAACCAAGCAGATCAGCTTCTCCCTTCGCCTGGTCCTGCCATCCCTCCTTCATACAGGAGTACATTCCCCATCAGCCCTCCTTGTACAAATCTGTTCCCAGGGGACCCAGTCTGAGACAACCACCCTCTCATACCTAATTGGTCCCATTGGATTTTCCACCTGTGGAATGCCTCTCTGTGGGTGGCCTTTTTAATCTGCACCTTTGGCTCCAGGTCCCTTCACCCTACCATACTGGTGCACAAGGATGGCTTCTAAGCCATTAGTCCCTGCTCAGAAGGGACCCGTTGCTGTTACCTCTTTATTAAAGCAAATGGGTTGCATCCTCCTTTGGCAGTTTGCCACACGAACACTCCCCCTTGAGAGGACCAGCTCTGTGTGCCAATCACATTCGGCATTAAAAAGAAAAAAAAAACAAAAACACAACATTTAATTATGTGCAAAGAGAGA
Organism: Xerus rutilus; assembly: GCA_028644305.1. Classification (NCBI taxonomy): domain Eukaryota; kingdom Metazoa; phylum Chordata; class Mammalia; order Rodentia; family Sciuridae; genus Xerus; species Xerus rutilus. The sequence continues at coordinate 28,360,857 of CM053414.1, read as the reverse complement.
GTCCATGTGTCATTTGTTGGCCAGGTTTGTTTGGGATTTTATTATCATTCATATCACTGTAGCCTATTATTCCTCAGCAGATTGGACAAGTTTCAAGGTTAATAAAAATGTTCTGGCAAATTGCTATTTTGAAAGTGATTGAAGGAAATGTCCCACTCTAGCATATGTTTGACCTTTTGGGGAAGGAAAAAGGAGAAAATGCTTGTGGAAGCTTCATGCAGTTTGAGTTCCTTTGACAGCTCTAAATTGTTTGGCAAGCATTGGGTTGCTTGAAGCACCATAGAGACCAGAATTTCCTTCCGAAGTCTTTCTCCCTCCACTTGGACTCATTACTTTAAATTAAAATGATAACGATCATGAAGAAATAAGAAACCGTGTTTTGTAGTCAGGCCCAGTGCTTTGTGCACTGCATGTATGTATGACCTTACTCAGTATTCGCAACAATGCAGACTTTGCACTTCTGTTCTACAAAAGAGAGAACTAAGGTTTAAAGAAACTAAATAACTTGCCCAAGAGCAAAGTGTTTAAAAGGTGAACCTGGTGAAAAACTAGGTCTTCAGCCATAGCTCAAGGGTGCTTTCAGTGAGTCACCTGTCCTGAGGGTCTTCTCCAGATCTGCAGAATGCAGAAGGGTGCCTGCAGAGCAGGCTGAAAGTGCTGGAGATGGGGACTCACAACCTTGCAGGGAGCCCTTGACCTATGATTGTTGATCGTTGATGTATAAAGATCCCAGCTCCCTCACCCGTTGGGTAGGATAATTCTAAGCCTGTGTTGTACACTATTTCTCAGTATTAGAGGGCTAAGCTCTAGCCATCCACTGTCCTAGCTGATATAATAAAGCACCTTTCCTTGGTCCCTTATTTTCCCTCCATCATGCCCTCATTACCTAACTAGTGTCCTCTACTCCTCCCAGATGAACTACTTGCACTTAAATCTTTGGCTCAAAGTCATTTATGGAATAATCAAAGTGAGACTGGGACTCCCTTAAAAATCTCTCTGGGACCCATGGGGATTGAGGAAGCACAGGTATTGGGTTGCCCCATCCCACTTCGCTGATGAAGACAATGGCTTTTGAAAATTCTACCCCCATTTACTTTGGTCCCTGGTGATCTCAGGGTTTTTCTCAATCATCCTTGTATTGGAAAGAAAATGCTATTCCAGGGGAAATCTTTCCTATGAAAAGCATTTCATAAAAATTTTTATACCCGGGAGTTGTAGACTTAAGATTTCCAGAGATGCTAAAGGGTACAAATACCTAGAGAATTCAAACCAACACATCCAGGTGTGATTTCCACCCACCTCCTACCCCCAGCCTTCCAAAGCAGTGTGCTATAATAATCTCTAGCCAAATCCATGGATTCTACCTGTAGACTCCCAAGGTCTAAACCAGTCCTTAGAAGCTGTTTGACTTTGGGCAAAATTCTGAACCTCTGAGTGACTTTATTTCCTCAGTAGTAAAAGTATGATAATCCCCTGTACTTCATGAGATGGTTAAGAGTACAGTTTAATTCATATAAAGTGTTTACACACTACATGGTACATAGTAAGTGCTAGGTAGGTATTACCAATTATTGTTATTACTAGTATGCTGCCGAAGAGATAATAGAATGGGCACTTGATTAATGTAAGGTATTATTTAACAAAATTTGCCTACCTCTTCTCTTGTAAAATTCACTTCAGCATTTACTGGACCATAGTGAAATCAGCAATTTATACAGAGTCAGCATGAGTTGGTGAAGACTGAAGACATGTCTCACATGCAAGGCCCACCATGGCTGGGCTCCTCCTCACCCACCCAACCTTCATTGCCCCTTTCTTCCTTTTGGTGAGATTATGCTCCCTGGTACCCTAGGAACATAACATCTTGTCCCATCCAGCTTCTATCGGGTTGTTTCTGCCAATTCCCACTTGAAATTTCAGCTTTTCCTTTCTTTCATGGAAACCCTGTCCAAGGGATCAGTTAGACTTTCTTTCTGCATGAGATCATTTGTCCAACTTGACCCACCTCCTCCATGGTTGCTTTAAACCACATCTTTTCCCTTCTTGGCTCATCATCCATACACATTGGATGATCCATGATATTTATCTTGTGAAACAGAAAATGCACTAGATTTGTAGTCAAAAGATCTGGGCATATACCTCTTTTACCTAAGCAAAGACACATAACCTCTCTGAGCCTCAGTTTCCATATTTATTACCCATCACATGTCCAGAGCTGCCTGAAAATGATCACCAGGAGCAATCTACAGCCAATGAGGGAAGGGAGTTGGCCAATAAATACCCAAGGTCCTTGCCTCTGGGTTGCACAATTCTAAGACATGTTCTAGAGCAGGGTTCAGCAAATATTTTCTTAGATGGCTGGACAGTAAATATTTTAGGCTTTGCAAGCCATATGGTTTTTGTCACAAGTATTCTGCTCCAATGATACATAAACAAATGAGTGTGGCCGTGTTCCAACACAACTTTATCTACAAAAACAAGCAGGTGACCCCCAGACCCCGTTCTAAAGTGTCTCGGGGTCTTCCAGAGGCATTGTCCAAAACTGTAACTTGCTCATCGTCAAGCTGTTTCTTTACTTCCTCTTTCTTTGCCTCCCTGAACCACTCTGTGGCCACACTAGCTGGGATCACCTACAAGATCCTGAACATGGTTCTGCTTTGGAGGAATCCAAACTGAGACCCAAGGCCGTGAAGGTAAAGTGTAAAGAATCGTAAGGATATAAAGTGGGAAACTCAACGGATCTGATGGGGTCACAGGGAGAGATCCAGGCAGAGGGAACAGCATTTGCAAGCCCAGAGTAAGAAGGAATCACAGCTGCTTTAAGAAACGGGAAGAAGGACAGCATGACGGGAGCATGCAAGGAGGCAGTAGAGTCATGTACCCAGGAGATGGGATCTGACCTTGAGGGACCCCAAAGGCCATAGGAAGGCCTCAAGGCTACATCCTGAAGTAGAGGAGAGCAACTGAAAAGCATTTGAGCAGCCCAGTGGCATGACATGATGTGCGTGTGCAGGTCAGGCTCACAAGGGTCCACCAGGAGCTTGCCCCCTTCCCTCAGCCCATCTTAGTGACCTTCCTCTTCCCTCTCCACTCACCACCATGTGCTTAAAACCCCAGCAGGAAACCAAAAGCACCACCCTAAAACAGACTCATAAACAGTTATGTACCTTCCATCAACAGGGGACACAGGAGAAAATAACCAATAAAAATACATAATAAAACAACTACAGAACAAACAAAACTGGGGCACTCGGACCCTGCCAGGTTATTGCTCAGACTTGGAGAAAGATTTTGGAGTAATATCATTTGATTCCACTGGCTCCCTGCCAATTATTTGAAAACGCCCTTTACTCCTTCCTAGTTTGTGTCCTTGTCTTGAGGAACTGATGTTACAAAGTCTTCAATAGGAAATCCAGGGAAAACTTCTCCTTTTGCTGTCCTCTGCTCTCATCCTTATAAGATGAGAGAGAAAAGGAAAGAGAAAAGGAAAGATCTGCCACCTAGTATTGTTCATGAGCTCGCATTTCTTCCAGAAACTCCCTTCTTTCAAGTGCGTGCATACTTTGGAACCTAGCATCCTTTTGAGGGGTAACCCTGCATGCTTGGGGGCTGCAAGATGGGGCACTCTCCTCCCCTGTGATTCTACCCTAGCATTTGGAACAGAAGAGTGGAATAAAACACAGTGAAGTTTCTCAGGGGTGAGACTTTTCCTAGGAAAAGCTTAAGATGTACCTGCTCTGGTCCATGTGGGTCAATTCAGTCTGTATAGTGACCAGGCCTTGCAGAGATAAAGGACAAATGACTGGACTTTGCTGAGATTGAAGCCACTCGGCTATGAACCTTGTGCTTTAAGCATACCAGGGCTCTTTTCCCTCTCTTAGCCTCCCTGATATGTCACCTGGACGAATGAACCTGTGAGTAGGTGCACATGTGTTAATTAGGCTTTTGGGGGATTGTTCTGAGGAAGAGGTACTGTTTCCACAGGTAGCATCAGAGTTGACATTATTTGTGAATCCAAAAGAAAAGTCAGCCCTCTATCTCCTCCCAGAGGCATTACTCGCATTCTGGAGTTGAGTAGACCTTTCAAAAAAAGAAAAAAAAGAAAAGAAAAAAGAAAAGAATTTTTTTTTCTTTCTTCTGCTATTCTTTTGACAATGGTGAATTAAATGTGCTCCTAGGACGAGTTGTTAGGGGAATCATAAATCCTACAAATTCAGGAGCCCCTCTTTGGCTAATGTTTCAGTTAGATATATTATTTTTGTTACAACTGACAGAAAATCCATCTCATACCTGCTTAAACAAAAAGGAAATTATTAGGCAAACTCAACTGAGAAAACTCGGAGTAAGGATGGCTACAGGTATAGCGTGGCTCTTTCTTTTTTAATGAGAAAATGCTATTTGTTATTTTTAAGTCACTTCAATATTTTTAAAAATAATTATTTTACATACAGGAAGAAGTGACCAAAATTTATCACTTACTAGCAGTGACACTGTGATATTTCCTGACCCTCAACAGAAAATACATTGCATTGTAACCCAATTATTCCTTTCTGTTCTATTTCATTTTTTAATGCTGATAGTGACCCATTGAATACATGTTCACAACTCACTAATGGCCACAACTCACTGTTTGGAAAATGCTGTCTTAAATATTCTGCTTCTTGAACTGTTGAGCAGCAGGAAAGAGAGAAATGTGCCATGGAAACTCAGTTTCTCTCTTTCAATTGTGTTTTGCTTCTGTTGGTTTCAGGAGCAAGATGGTGCCAGTTGTTCTGGACCTTATATCCTCTCTGCTTTAAGGCTAAGGCCCCAGAATTCTCTGTGAAACATCAGCATGTCTCACTACATTCGATGAAATAAAGTGCCATCCCTGAACCAATTGTCAAGACCAGAAGGATGGAACTCTATCCAAACACATGGGCTAAACCTAGGGAAGGGAAGACCAGAGTGTGCTGAAAGAATAAAGGAAGAGGGAAAAGAACTTCAAAAATAATAGATGTCCCCTACAGGCCCAGGCCTAATCATGGGTGAAATTGACAATTAGCTTGTGAATCAGAGTCAATGCCATAAATGTGGCCCATCTTGACTCACCAATGCCTGGGGTAGCTTTAGCAGAGATCTGATGCTCTCTTGCCATCAAAAAAGATAAAACTTAAGGTACAAATGCCTCTAGGAAAGAGGAGTCAATTCAAACTAAAATGTAAGTTCAGACTAAAGGGTAAATGGCTGATGTAAGAATTCCTTTTGATGGGAGAAAGGAAAAGGTATCTGTCATATTCTATTTGAGATTCTGTAACAAAATACCACAAACTAGGTGAACTAGAAACAAAGTAAATTTATTTCTTGCTGTTCTAAAAGCTGGAAAGTTCAAGATCAAGATATGGGCAGATTTATAGAAGGACTCACTGTAACTTCATATAGTGGAAGAGATAAGGCATTGTTCTGGGTGTCTTTTATAAGGGTACTAATCCTATTCATGGGGGCTCCTCCCTCCATGACCTAACCATCACCCCACAGCCTCACCTCCTAACCATGAACTTGGGGGTTAGAATTTCAACATAGAATTTTTGGGAGGACACAAACTTACAGACCACAGCAGGATCATAGGAGTATTCATACAGTGGGGTGGAAGAGGAACAGAGAAAAGACAGTTGCAAGCTGGGCACAGTGGCACTCTCCTGTAATACCAACTACTCCAGAGACTGAGGGAGGAGGATCGCAAGTTCCAGGCCAGTCTGGGCAACTTAGCAAGATCCTGTCTCAAAATAAAATTTAAAAAAAAGATTTAGGATGCAACTCAGTGGTAGAGCATCCCCTAGGTTCAGTCCCCAGTACAACCAGAGAGAGAGAGATGGAGAGAGATGCAAAAAAGAAAAAAAATGTATCTGCCTCCATCAAGCCAGCCCTCCTTTAATGGGATAGGAGAAACCATCGTATTATAAGAGAAGTCCAAAAGGAGCTTCCACATTATGCCAAGAAAGCTCTTTTTGCTACTAGAAGAAGAAGAAAGAAATGGAAAAATACATTCCCTTCCCTTAGAAGAACTGCAAAACAGAATACTTGGAAAACAGAGTATGGTACAAAATCAGGACCACCACTTATACTAGTGCAGGTTGCGTAATGTCCCCCCAAATTGTGCACAGTACAGTCTATTAAAGCACGTACTGTGGCACTGTAAAGATGGCTAAAAGGAAGCCGTCAATACATCTCAATAAACTTAAGGATGCATTCCCCTAATTGTGTTCTGTGGAATAATTCTTCAGGATTTGTATAATGAATTAACAGGTATTGTATAATGAATTAGTTCACTGAATTAGGGAGTTTGAGAAATGCCAAGTTCAAAAGTCCTGCAAGACTTCTCAGAGCCTTTAGTATGTTAATGTGAGAGAAGTAGAGGATGAAGATTTTCCAAATATATTTTACAATAGAGTTGTATGCAAAAAAAAAAATGCTGAGAGAAGCTAACTCTGCAAAATGAGTAGTAGACATCTTGCTTACATTCATTCAACCAATCATTATCAAGCACCTACTATGTACTAGGCACTGCACAGGTGTTTCAAATACACCAGCTATGGACAACACAGTCAAGTTTCATGCCTCTGTTAACAGTCAAGCTTATAAAGACATAAAGCAAAAAAGATTCTACACCAACCTTCCAAATGCTCACAATTTAGGAAGCACATGGACCTACCAACACTTGGCTTAAATAATAGCAAGGACTGACATGGATATTTTTTCCATTTGAACTGAGCCTTAAAAGATGAGGAAAAGCTCCAAAGAAGTAAAGTGACTATAAAGACACACAACCTAGCAGCAGATGACTGCAGAGTTTACAAAATTGCAAGAGGGGAGCAGCTAGAGCAGACTTCTCTGGGATTCTCCAGGGGAGCTTTTGCTCTTCTAGAGTTAAAGACATTAAGAGAGGAAAATGTGAGCCAGTTCTCCATGTAGCAGCTCCAAGTCTGTGAGCATCTGGTAAGCCCTGAGCAGAGCTGAGGGGCTGGCTCTAAGGCTCACTGGTCTTAGCCAAAGAACAATCATGTTTCTGAGGTGTGTTTGCCGACAATTCAGATTACACCTTCCACTTCAAGAGAGAAGCTGGGACACCTGCCAAACCCACTGCAAGCCACTCTGGTCCTCAAAATGGCACTTACAGGGGCTGTAGAAAATATAAACTGAATCATTCACCCAAGACAGAAGAGCAATCATAACCCTAAAATTCTCATTTGATTCAATTCAATTAGCAATAACAAGGGGACCAATCTTTGTCAGCTCTGCCACCAGCCAACCAAAAAAGAAAATTAAGAAAAATAGATAAATATATACAAAGATAGAGATAGAGACAGGTAGAGGTAGATTTGGTAAATTAATACATGTATTAACATTTATATACACCCAGATCTTGTGTACCACTCAAATGAGTACAAACCCACCTATGTAACCAGGTCTGAATTTTAAAAAAATCAAAAACAGGCCATCACTGACACCACTGAAGTTCCCACACTCGCATTTCTTTCATGTCACTGCCCCATGAGTTACTGCTATCTTTACTGCTAACAGCATGGATTAGTTTTGTCTGTTTTATATTCCGAAGGATGGTGCGTTCTTTCGGGTGGTGTCTTCTTTTAATTGCCATGCTTGTGAGACTCATTCATCTGTCACCTGAGCTTGCAGGTTACTACTACTCAATGCACAGCATTGCAAGGTGTCACCATGCCACCATTTATTTGTCTGGGCTACACTGTGGATGAGCATTTGGGTAGGTTCTACTTGGGGGCTACTACTACAAATGTGCTCCTGTAATCTCCTTAGTATACTATCTTTGGTGACCATATGTATGAATTTCTTTTGATGATACTGTCCAGGAGTAGAACTTCTGCATCACGGAATATATGCAAGTCAGCCTTAGCAGATTGCTCAACAGTTATCCGGAGTGGCTGTGTCAATTTACACTGTTAACGAGTAGTGTTCCAGTTGATCCATGTCTGTACAAACTCTAGGTATTTTTTTGTCTTTTAGCCATGTTAGCCAACTGGTGGGTGTGTAAGTGGTATTGCATGGTAGTTTTAATTGGTACACCCTAGAAGACTAGTGACATGTATTATTTTCATGTTCATTTGTCATTTGAACATCTTCTTTTATGAATTATTTGCTCCATTGTCTTACTCATTTTTCTGTTAGGTTATCTTTTTTTCTATATTGATTTGATTTGTAGGATATATATAGAGAGAAAGAGATAGAGATATAGAGACAGAGATAGAGATAGAGATATAGTGTGTGTGTGTGTGTGTTACTGGGAATTGAACCCAGGCATTTGTACATGTTAGGCAAGCACTCTATCTCTGAGCTATACCCCCAGCATTTTAGAATTTTATTTTATGTGTATTTTATTTTATTTTCAGATAGAATCTTGCTAAGCTGGCCTCAAACTTGCAGTCTTCCTGCCTAAGCTTCCCAGGTAACTGGGATTACAGGCATGTGCCAGTACATCCCATTTGGGATATGTCTGTGTATGTGTTTAATCTTCCTTTCTTGGTTTTATCATTTTTATTTACTTTACAGCATAGTAGGTTTCATCATGGCATACTTGTACATGTATGTGTTTTTGACATAAGCCTGTGGGTGCACGTATCTTGAAATGCCTTTTCACTTTATCATGTCTTTTGATGGATGGGCATTCTTAATCTTGACATATTCTAATTCTCTGATTCATCAGCTGTTTTTCTTTTGTGAGTAGCAATTACTGTGTCCTGTTTAAAAGAACTTTTGCCTATTCCAAGGCATTAGATGTTTTCTCTTCTTTTCCTTTAAAAACGTTATTATGCTGCCTTTCACCTTTAAATCTGCAAACTATCTGGAATTGGTTTCTTTGTATGGAATGAGGTAAAGGTCAAAATGTCTTTTTTCCTGCATGGATATACAAATTACAATTTGCAAGCAATAATACTGAGATAAGACCAACAGATCTTTTGTTAAAGAAGCTGGCATGGAGAGAGAGAGATCCTGATTAACTTAAAACACTGTTGGTGCAGAAGGAAGCGTCTTCATATTTCCATGACTGTCTGAAGGTTTGTGCGATGGTCTTTCAACACAAGGCTAAGACTGCCTTTCCCACCTGATGATGTGCCAGCTCCTGCATAGCCATAGACCTAATAACCATGATGCGTTTGCACATGTTGGTCTCTGCCTGGGACACCTTCCTTGTCTCTTACATTCCCTCTCATGCTACCCTAGGACTGCTCTCTAGCACTACCTTGTCTATAAAGAGGTCTCTGATCCTTCCCTTGCACACTTAGATCTTCCTATTAACATAGTCTGCCAGTTTCTTGATAGCAACTCTCTCACTCTGATCTGATTATTTTAATGCCTTACTTCCAGTAGACCATGCACTCTTTAAAGATTGATACAGTAGTCTTTCTTGGGGTTTCCACAATTCAGGACAGTCCATATAAGAACTTACTACGTTTTGATTTAGTTATTATTAAGAGTCAGAATAATGGAAATTCTATTGATTGACACATTGGAAATGGTAATGGGACTATGACATGTGTTAGAAAGTTGAAAAGATGGTTAATATAAGCCTTCTTTAAGTAGGGGAACTAAGAGGAGCAGGAGAGATATAGCAGAGGCAAAGGAGGAGGGAAAAAACGAGGAAGACTTGTTTTTATTAAGGAGGGAGTAACTGGAGTTAGGCTGGCCTGTTCAACATAAATGCTATCAAACTGAATAAAATATTAAAGATAACTATTTTTAAACATTAGATAAATATAAGAAAGACAGGATATGCACAAGTCCCATGTTTACTGTACTCTGGGGACAGTTTCCTGACAAAACACAGGAAGATATAGTCCATGCAAAACATGATGGTCCTGCTGAGAGGAGGAGACAGACTAGAATTTGACACTGATGAAGCAGCTGGAATTTGCAGGACAGGGTTCTGGAGAGGAAGTCCCTTCATAAAGAAATGGGCTCTGAAAGTTCTATGGAAAACTCTGGTCAAGGCTGGACTATGCTGCATAAGACAGGACTACATAAGGCAAAGCAGAGAAAATCACAAGGACATTGAGAGGACAGTGTAGGCTGAGGGTCACACGGTAAATCAATTGCCAAGATAAAATGCAATAGTCTTTAAAAGAAGACAATACAATTCAAATGCCTACAGCGTATGATCTACCACATATAATGCAAAATTATTAGACTTGGGAAGAAATGGGAAAATGTGACCCATAAACAAAAAGAAAGCCATCATTAGAAATAGGCACTGAGATGACCCAGATGTTGGAATTACAGGCAAGGATTTTCACTCAGTTGTTACAAATATGTTCAAAGACTTAAATGAAAATATTGCTTTATTAAATAGATAGGAGACCTTGGAGAAAAAATAAAAGCTATAAAAAGAACTAAATGAAATTTCTGTAATAGAAAAGTACAGGATATAAAACAAAATTCAATGGATAGACTGAACCATAGATATAGCAGAAAAAGTGGTCAATGACTTTTAAAGCAGAGAAAACGCAATAATTCAATAAGAAGACGACATATTTTAAAAAATGTAAAAAGATGACGTTGCCTTGGTGACCCATAGAACAATAGAAAGCACTGTGATATAACACATGTGCAATGGTGGACCAGAAAGAGAGAAGAGACTGAGAACAGGGCATAGAGGGTTTTAAAAAAATGATACCAAATTTTCCAGATTTCTTGAAAAGCAGATCCAAGAAACCCTATGCAGGATAAATACAGAGAATCCACAACTAGGTACATTGTACTCAAGCTCCTGAAAAAAAGAAATCTCTTAAAATAGCTAGAGAAAAAAATGACACATTATGTAGAGAGAGACAACAATATTTCTCAGCCAAATTTTCATGTAAAACAATGGCTGCCAGAGGACAACAGAGTAACATCTTCAGAATACTACGAAAGAAAGAAAACAGCATTGCCAAACCCCGATTTTACCTCCAGAAAATGCATGCTTTAAAAATTGAGATGAAAGAAGACAAAGGGGAATGAAGGGAAGGGAGAGGGGATAGGACTAGGAAAGAGAGTAAAATGAATTGGACATAACTTTCCATGTTCATAGATGAATACACGACCAGTGTAACTCCACATCATGTACAACCTCAAGAATGGGAAGTTATACTTCATGTATATCTAATATGTCAAAATACAATCTATAACTAAAAAGAACTAATTTTTTTTAATTAGGATGAAAGAAAGACACTGTCATATAAATGACAGAGTTAAAAACAAACCTGTACAGCAAGAAATAATAAAGAAAATTCTTTGGACTTAATGCACTGACCCCCTCAAAGAAGCTCAGATCTACAGGAAGAAATGCAATGGTGAATAGGAGGTTAAATTTCAAAGACGTTTTCTTTTTCTTTTCTAAGTTTCCTCAAAAATTAAAAGAGAGAAGAATGATAGAGTGATGGAGCAAAAATATAAACAATCAGAATAAATTTAGAAACAAATCCCAGCTTTTTTTAAAAATTTTTTTTAGTTGTAGATGGACACAATATCTTTATTTATTTTTATGTGGTGCTGAGGATCGAACCCAGTACCTCACATGTGTGAGGCAAGCGCTCCACCACTGAGCCACAACCCCAGCCCCAAATCCCAGCTTTGCCACTTACAAACTAAATGATGGTGGACAAGTTGCTTATCTCCTCTGAGCCATCTCCTTCATCCACCACTTGGTTAGTTAACATCTGTGTAGGATTGTTTTAAAAATCAAGAGCCGTCAGAGGAAGGAGCTGATCCTGTGTGGATTCTGGGAGTCACCTAAATACTGAAAATCAGAACAGTTCCAGAATTGCCTTGCCTATCTCACGGGTGTCTAAAGTTTTCGTAACTTCTTTCTTTTGCATTTCTTTCTTTCTAACATAAAAATCACAGATGCTCATAGTATCAACTCTGGTTTGAGCAATATATATATATATATATTATATATATGTTTGAGCAATATATATATATACATATATATTTGCAGAGCGATACACACACACATACACACATATATATCTTCAGAGACATTACATTTCAGAACCATTGATCATTTCACAAGTATTGCAAATCCCAATGCTGTGTACTTCATTTTTAAAATCTCCAAAAGATGTGTGCCTTGGATGCAAATGGATTTTAAAGTATGCATGAACTTTTCGTCAATATGACTAAAATAGTATTCCATACCATTTTCCAAACTTCAGTCCTTTGCTTACTACTTTCACAAGTGTTACCATTATTTACTTAACATCTTCTTTATGTTTTACTTTGAAAGGCAACTTGAGGCACCACTGTATATGGAACATTGCTGGGGGGAGGGGTTGTTTTTATTTTTTTCCATCACTGGTCATACATGAAAAATAAACATTTGAAAATAGAATAAAAGCAAAACAACGTTGTTATGATCTAGCTGTAAACTATTGCTTTCTAGGGGCTCTGAACCTGAGGCTTGCTGTGTCTTCTATTGAGAAAAAGAATTTAAGAGAAATTGAATAGCAGATGTTGGAGAGGTGCTAAAAATAGGCCAGCATCTGAGACTTTCCCCTTGTTGGAATCATGAGAAATGAAACAATTGAGAGGGAAATAACTTTCTCAATGTGCCATCTAATTTTATTAAGGCACTGTTTCTAAGGTTTTATTCCCCCATATATCAAAAATGGAGATGATAATAGCAGGCACCTCACAGGTTTGGGGTAAAGGGTGTCAAAATATTCTGGCTCCTGGTGCTGTGTCAGGCACACACAAGATGCATATGCTGTATCAGCCACAAGTAAAAATACTATACACATGCTCATGACTCACGTTCTTCTTGCTCATGGGGAGAATGCTGATAGGTTTTTGTCATTTACCTTTGCCACATGCATGTTGAAATTGGAGTGGAGCTCCTTTGAAAAGGGAGTCACCATGGTCCCCAGTTTTAACTTGCTAGTAGACATTATTCTTTCAGAATTTCTGAATTAAATACAGAAATAAGTTTAGCTACTGTTTGGGGCAGTTTTTTCACTGCTATGACCAAGTGATCTGACAAGAACAACAATTAGAGGAGAGAAAGTTTATCTGGGGGCTCATGGTTTCAGAGATCTCAGCCCATCAACGGCTGACCCCTTTGCTCTGGGCCCAAGGTGAGGCAGAACATCATGGCTGATAGGTATGACAGAGGAAAGGAGCTCAGGACATCGCACACGAAGAAGCAGAGAGAGAGTTCCATTCACCAGGGACAAAAATATATCTTAAAGGCATGTCCTCCAAGGACCTTCCTCCTCCAGCCACACCCCATCTGCCTACAGTTATCATCCACTTAATTCCTATCAGGGATTTAGGTTAAGATTCTCATAACCTAATCATTCCACCTCTAAACTTTCTTACATTGTCTCACTCATGATTTTTGGGTGACATCTCACATCTAAACCACAACAGTTACTAAAAAATGCTAGAATTTTCTGTTGTGAGGACTTTCATTCTCCTTTTGGGGAGAGATACTATCTTCTACTTTTCTGCCTTTCTCTCTCTCTATCTCTATCACTGTCTCTGATATCTGCTGTGGAGGTCTTCTTAAGGATGGAAGCCCCAGGTCTATCTCATTTTCCAAATACTTTGCAACAGGAAAGACTATGTGTTCCTACTGGTCATTTGTCAGGTTAAATAATACAAACTTTGTTTCCATTGGAAATCATTTCTAGCCACATGTCAAAGAAAACTTTTCAGTAAATATGAATTTAGGAAAACTTCAAAAAATAGAAGCATAAACTTCTAGAAATAATGACATATTTATTCTGGTGGAAGAATCTAAAGCTCACTGCATTAATACTCTTTTTCTTCTACTGACATGAGCCGTTAATTAATTGCACTTTTTCTATCAAAACCAATAAAAAACAAACAGCATAAAAAAAGGAGGTTGTCAAATCATCACCATACATCAGACATAATGTTTTCCACTTCCATCAGACCTTTACCATCCATCAGGTATCTAAATATTTATAGAGTGTTTGTAGGAGAAATCTGTTAGAATTAATAAATAATAAAGCTAATAACTTTTAAAAAATAAATCAAGAATCTCATCATAAAGTTGCCCATAATTTACTGCAGCAATAAAAAAAAAGAAAAATCAGAAAAGCAGTAAGCAGAAAGGATTATATTCTATTATTTAGAATATCTAACGACCCTAAAAGTCTTGTGTTTTTATTCTTAACAATGAAATAAATTTTGGGGGAAACTTCAACTTCTAGCAACATTTTTATCAATCTATATAAGACCATAGTGATTAGATACACATAGCAATTCATGCTGAGAGATTTTTTCCGCTGAGTTTTATGCCCCAAGATGTTATATTATATTTGCTAATAAATTACTCAGGCTTAAAGTCTCTATATTCTAAACTGAGACTGATAAACTGATAAACACAAATAACACAAAATAAGACTTAGGATTATGAAAACTTCTTGAAATTCATTAAAAACTTATTTATATTCCTAATTAATACATTGACTCTATTCCCTGGTTTTATCCAAATAATGCAAAGAAGGAGCAGAAAGGCAACATGTAATTTTATTCAGCATGAAAGATAAAATACAAATGTTCAAAACTTTTAATGCAAACATTTTTTTCTATAGATGTTATGGTTTAGATATGAGTTGTCTCCCAAAAGCCCATGTGTGAGTCAATTCAAGAAGGTTTAGAGGTGAAATGATTGGGTTATGAGAGCCTTAACCCAATCAGTGAATTAATCCCCTGATAGGGATTAACTGAGTGGTAACTGGAGCTAAGTAGGGTGTGGCTGGAAGATGTAGGTCCCTGAGGGTGTGCCTTTGGGCTTTATATTTTGTCTTTATTGAGCAGAGCTCTCTCTTTCTCTCTGCTTCCTGGTGCCATGTTCCCAGCTGCTTTCCTCAGCCACATACTTCTGCCATGATATTCTGCCTCATCTTGGAGGAATGAAGTTGGCCATCTATGGACTGAGACTTCTGAAACTGTGAGCCCTCAAAGAAATTTTTCCTCCTTAAAATTGTTCTTATCAGGTCTTTTGGTCACAGCAGAAAAAAAACTGACTAAAACAGAATAGTGATAAAAGAATAAAAGTATTTATTCCATACCAGCTGACCTGGGCTCTAATATACTTTTGTTTTTCTCTTCTTTGATTCAAAAATATAATTTCTCTTTCTCTAGATTATTGAAGTCTTGTTTCAATGACAACCATATTTCTGAGAATAAAAGAGTTAGCTTTCTGTTCAAAACTCAATGTTTCCAAACCTCTCTCTTAATAATTTTTTTTAAATATTTATTTTTCAGTTGTAGGTGGACACAATATCTTTATTTTATTTTTATGTGGTGCTGAGGATCGAACCCAGTGCCTCCTGCATGCTAGGCGAGCACGCTACCACTGCGCCATAACCCCAGCCCTCTCTTAATAATTAAGCTGTACCAATTGCAGAGCTGAGGAGGTGAAATGTACTGAAGAAGTCTATAAATCACATAGGTAGAAAAAATATCACAGTTTCGTCCAAAATAGTCACTTCATTAACACATGCCATCTACAAATTGCTAAAAAGAACAGCAATATTAATACTAGACAGTGCTACATTTTTTTTTTTACATTTTAGACTTCAATAAGCAATTTGCCAAGTCATTTTACAAATGTTTGGATGCATTTTTATTGACTTGAGCAAAGTCTAAGTTTTGCATTTTTTTTAGTGTGTCAAAACCTCACTAATACTGAGTATTTTTAAATGATTTTCCTTAGCATTTACTGGGTGGTGTTTTTAAATTCATTCTGCCAATCGCTATCTTTTAATTGGCATATTTAGGTCATTTAAGTTTAAGGTAATTATTGATATATCAAGACTTAAATCTGTTCCAAATACATTCATAAATGTTACTTCAAGATATTAATGTGAGATAAAGAGTTTGGAGAAACTGTCTTCTGATCAATCAGCTAACAACTTCAGACTCGAGTGATAAATCACATTGCAAAGTCCATCCACATAATGGCCTTCGCCTAACTATGTCCTGACATTACACACTTAGCTTATATTTTGAGATGCTTCAAGTAACTGTTAAATATGGGCTAGAGACATAGCTCAGTGGTAGAGTCGTTGCCTAGCATACTCAAGACCATGGATTTGATCCCCAGCACTGAAAACAACAGCAACAACAAAAAGCCTATTAAATAAACCTTCTACTTCATTTATTATAGGAAAGTTTTTAAATATAGCATCCATTGTATTTGCTGTTGGCTCTATACTTTGCAAATTAAAATTTCATTTTAGACTTCACAAGAAAGTTTTGTATCTCCTGAAGAATAAGGATGGATTTTTGTCATGGAGAAAATTATTTCATAAATAGTTTTATTTTACTTCTTTTTTTTTTTTTTTTTTGACTCCCGGGAAGCTCAATATCAATTTTTATCCTTAAAATTTTAACATTATGATTGATTTGTCACTCCTCTCCTTTATGTTATTGTGGTTTTATACTTTATTTCCTATGTTCTAAATGTTGTAAAATAGTGTTATTATTGCTGCTCTAAGCAGTCAGTAATGTTCACATACACACACATATAGATCCTTTCGAGGATTCTTTGTTCCTTATTGCAACTCCTTCCTTTCAATGGCAAACATTTCCCTTTACCCTAAGGAACTGCTTGTCTTTCATGTTCTGATGAACATTTGGATTGTTTCTAGGTTCTGGTTATTACAAACAAAGCTACTATGAATACCTGTGATCTTTTTTAAAAAATTAATGTATTTATTTATTCTAATTAGGTATGTATGACAACAGAATGCATTTTGATTCATTGTACATCAATGCAGCAGAACTTTTCATTTCTCTGGTTGTACACAATGTAGCATTGCACCATACCTGCCCCCCCCCTCCCCGTGCCGCCTCCTCTCCCCTCCCTTCCCTCTGCCCAATCAAAGTTCCTCCATTCTTCCTGTGCCCACCCCACCCCCTCATTATGGATCAGCATCCACTTAACAGAGAGAACATCTGGCCTTTGGCTTTTGGGGATTGGCTTACTTCGCTTAGCATAATCTTCTCCAACTTCATCCATTTACCTGCAAATGCCATAACTTTATTCTCTTTTAATGCTGAGTAATATTCCATTGTGTATTATACCACAGTTTCTTTATCCATTCATCTATTGAGGGGCATCTAAGTTGCTTCCACAGTTTAGCAATTGTGAATTGTGCTGGCTATAAACATTAAAGTGGCTGCGATACGGTAGAATGCTGTTTTTAAGTCTTTAGATTATAGACTGAGGAGTGGAATAGCTGGATCAAATGGTGGTTCCATTCCAAGTTTTTTAAGTAATCTCCATAATGCTTTCCAGATTGGTTGTGCCAATTTGCAGTCTCCCCTGTAATATATGAGCGTGCCTTTTCCCCCATATCCTTGCCAACCCTCATTGTTTTTTGTGTTCGCCATTCTGACTGGAGTACTCGAGATGAAATCTTAGAGTAGTTTTGATTTGCATTTTTCTAATTACTAGAGATGTTGAACATTTTTTCATATTTTTGTTGGTCAATTGTATTTCTTCTTCTGAGAAGTGTCTGTTCAGCTCCTTAGCCCATTTATTGATTGGGTTGTTTGTTTTTTTGGTGTAAGTTTTTTGAGTTCTTTATATATCCTGGAGATTAGTGATCTATCTGACACGCATGTGGCAAAATTTGCTTCTGTGATCTCTCTTAAGATACATTTTCTTTTTTACCTGAGAGTGAAATTTCTGGATATTGTGATAAATAATTATATTTTTAATATATTAGAAAGTCCCAAAGTGTTTTCCAGAGTTGTACCACTTTACCTTCTTACAGCAATGTGTTAGAGTTGCACTTGTACAACATTTTTGCCAATCCTTGGTTGTTAGTCATTTAAATTTTAACGGTTCTAGTGAGCCATTCTACTGTAGTGGGTCACAGTTCTGATTTATATTTTAGCAATACATAACAAAGTTGAGCAACTTCTCATGGGTTCATAAGCCATTCACATGTATTCTTCTGTGAAGTCTATTTTGAAATATTTAACCAATTTTATTGGATTTTTTTTGCTTCTTTTTAGTGAATAATAGAAGTTCTTTATATATTATGGATCTAACTCCTTTGCCAGATATATTATGATTACTTTCTTTTAGTCTATAGTTTGTCTTTCCACTTTCCTAATAGTGTCTTTTGAAAACAAGTTTTTTATTCACTTTTGAAGGATTTTTTTCCCCTAGGTATAGGATGATATGTTGGTAGATCTACCCCTCACCCTGCCTCCATCTTCCACAGATTAAAAATGTTTTTCTATAATCTTTTGACTTCCATAGCTTCTGCTTAAAAGTCAGTCATAATTCTTAATATTGTCTCTGCAAATGATGTGTCATTTTACTTTGTCAATAAGATTTTTTTTTTCGATCTCTATTTGATTTCAGCAGATTGACTATAATGTGTCAAGGTGTTATTTTTTCATTGTAGTTATCCCTCTTGGGGTTTGGTGAGCTTCTTGAAGCTGATAGGAGTTGACATCTTTCATATATTTTGGAAAATTTCTAGTCAACAAAGATATATTTATTATTTTGTTTCATTTTCTCTCTCTTCTCCTTTTGAGCTTCCAATCAAGTGTGCATGAGATGATTTGACAATGGTCTATGTCTGTCATATATAGAACATAAGTTCCTGCTTCAACTTATCTCTCTCTGTCTCTGTCCCTCTCTTTCAGTTTAGGTGACTTTCTTTACTATATCTTCGAGTTTACTAATACTTTCTGCTGTTGTTTCCAGCCTGCTATTAAGCCCATAGATTAAATTTCTAATTTCAAATATTAAATTGTTTGGTTTCCAAGTGACCTTGGTTCTTCTTTAGGGATTGCATTTCCAATGTGAAATTCTCTACATTTCCATTCATTTTGCTACAATTTTCTGGTTTTTTTTTAACAGATCTATGATTATTATTTTGAAGTACTTGTTTGTTAATTCCAATATTTGGGTCATCCATAAGTCTGTTTCTAATGAATATTTTTCCCCTTGATTGTGAATCACATTTTCTGGCCCTTTTCATGTCTCAAAATGGTATCATATCTCAGATGCTTATATAAAAGAACTTAGAGACTACAGTTAATATTAAGGCATCCCCAGTGTGGGAAGAATTTATGTGAGAGGCTAAAACTTGATTCAATCAGAAATTAAGATGAGTATGGCTGAGTTGTGGCTATGTTAGTTTTAATCCTTCTCTGACTTTGTCTAGAGGATAGAGCCCTATCTCATGTTATCATTGGCCTTTTTCCTTAGCAAAGTTTTTACTGGTTGTTACTATAAGATGAGTGATTTCACTCTCCATTCCTATCCCAGTTGCCAGACTCCCTTGCTGAGCTACTTCTCAGAAAAAGCCTTAGAGAGGAAAACTGATGGACAGAGAAAACTAGTTCCTTGATCCAACCCACTTTTGCTTACCATACTATCTTAATATGATATATTCATATTAACGTTCTCCCAGTTCCTCAATTTTATAATTCCCAAGGCTCTGATTTCTGTTTTATCTTCTTAGATTCATTTAGGATGCCTCAAATGATTGTCAACTAAAACAAGGCCTAAATGTATAAATAAATAATTTTAAAATAACTGCTTTAATTGTATCACATCAATGTATGTTTTTGAAGTTTTCTTTAAGGTCTTAAATCTTCTTTATGAAGTCACAATTAAAGATAATTTTTTTAATCAACTTTGGTTTTTCAAGATTATCATCAGAGTCTCAAGAGTGCTACAAGAACCAAACACAATTTATTAGTAGAGTCTACAGTGGACGGATAGTAGTTGGCTACTGAATTGAATTCATTTTTCTGAGCCAGTCTTTTTAATGAGAAAATTGAAGGAAATAAAATGAGACATTTAAAAACTAATAGAAATCATGAATATAATAACTACTGACAAAAGGCAATTAAGGAACCCTTTTAAAAATTTTAATAGAAATAAATGAGAATGTCCAAATGACAGGCACCCAAAGGAAAGAAGGACATTTGTGAAGATTAACTGTTGCATTACTCTGAATTTTTTTTCCCGAATCAAGAAAAAAAATACATTTTTAAGAAGTACTAAAATAACAATGTCTGAGTTTATCCACAAATAAAGATTAATAAATGTTGTTTCCTGTGCTTTCCTAACTAAACGTTCTTTTACTATCATGTAATGCCACAATGCATTCAGAATCACATGCTAATATGGTTCATGTTTCACTATATGGAGAAATGGTGAAAAATCAGAGAAGACAGTTCTTTTCAATTGACTGAGGAGGTCTGTAAAATGGAGAAAGAACATTAATTGAAACTGTACAGCCCACATCTCTAGAACACGTTGCTAAAACCATCATTTTATGTTTCTACGTATTTTCCAAGACCCATACAGACTGATAATACCTATACAATGCTCAAAAAACAGATACCAAGTTTGAGGGACTATTTCAAAATCCAAGGGCACTCCTTTAGTGGCAAGGAGAGAGAGCCATATATTTTCAGCAATATTCAAGTGTTCCCTATACTGTTTAAGCAAAATTTTTGCAGATTTCCATTTCAAAATAGGAAAAATTGGGGTCAGAGAGGGAGGTAGAGCATAGAGGGCAGGGATCCCGAAGAAGGTTTTCATGAGGGTCTTCATGTCCAATGACTTTTTTGCCTTCTTAAAATTCAAATACAGTGTTATCATTTCAATATGAGATGTCCCCAAAAGCTAATGTAGAAGACAATTAAAGAAGGTTTAGAGGTGAAATGATTGGGTTATGAGAGCCTTAATCTAATTACTGTGTTAATCCACCCCAATGGATTAATAAGGTAGTGACTATGGCAGGTAGGATGGGGCTAGAAGAGATAGGTCACTAAGGACACAGCTTTGGGTTTATATTTTGTTCCTGGAGAGTGGAATGATCTCTCTGCTTCCTGGTGGCCTTTTCCTGAGTCGCTTTTCTCCACCACACTCTTCCACCATGATGGTCTGCTTCACTTGAGCCCAAAGCAATGGAGGTGGCTGTCTATGGACTGAGACCTCTGAAGCTGTGAACCCCAAATAAACTTTTTCTCCTCTAAAACTGTTCTCATCAGGTCTTTTGGTCATAACAGTGAAAAGGCTGACTAAAACATACAATTGCAGAAATCTGTTTCCTTTATCAATAACTGCTTGTACACAAACCTGCCTGTATTAATAGAGAGTCCAATATCTTTCTTTATACACTTTTATTTAGTGGTCTATGGAAATCAGGGCTTGATTTGGAAGTGTGGAAGAGTCAGACAAGTCCCTTTGCCACACAGAAACACAGACACCCTTGAATTCCATTTCTGCAAAATCCATCTGCAAGAAAGGTCTACGACACTTGGCCTTCTTTATCAATTGTTGGTAAATGTTTGTTGGACACTTATTATGTAATAGATATTAGAGAAATACAAGTGAAAACAGAACATGATCTCTCTTTTCATATGGAGAACACAACCTAGTAGAGGAGGGTGATATCACACAATCACCAAAAGTCACCAAAGATCAGTGCACTGTTTTGTCCACCAGAACACAAGTTCCTGTGAGGTCAACAATACATCTTCTGGATTTGTTCCCTAAGGTTATTGTAGCAAATAACCACAAATTTGGTGGCTTCAGATGACATATTTAATCTCTCAAAGTTCTGGAGCCCAGATGTCCAACAGGGCCACGCTCCCTCTGAACCTGTAGAAGAGAATCCAGTCCTAGCCTGTTAAGGGAGAACCCATTCCCAGCCTCTTAGGAAAAAATCTATGCCAGCCTCTTCCAGCTGGTGGCTGCTGCATTCCGTGGCTTGTGGCCACATCACGCCAGTTTCTGCCTCCTCTTCTGTTTGTCAAGACTCCCTCTGTCTCATCATTATAAGGATCATAGTCATTGGATTTAGGACCCACTAATGCTCCTCCTCTCAAAATCTTTAATTCTATCTTTTGCTACATAACATTCACTCTTTTGCTGTAGAAGGTAGTATCCACAGGTTCTGGGAATAGAATAAAGACCTGTCTTCTCATGGACCACCATTCAGTCCCCTACACCTGTCCTCTTCACCAGCTGATTGCCCAGCTCCCCTGTCTTGCCCCGCCCCCTTTCCTGCTATTGTGATGCTATTCTCATAATGTTTTCACACACTCAGGGAGTCCTCACCTAACATTTGACACCATGCTGTTTGGAATTGTGACCCAAATCTCTTTTCTTTATACATAACCAGGATCTGATATTTTGTTAAGCAATACAAAATGGACTATGATGGCCACTAATGATGTATTCACTGAAATGTGTTATCTGACCACTTCCATGACCTGCAAACAGGGACAGCCCAAGGTCTAGGGCAGTAGGAGTGACCCACGAGAGGAGCAGCTGCAAGGAGCCACATTGTGGAGATTTTTAAAACAATCAACTGACCAGAAGTGGATTTTATTTTTCATATCACCATGCACCAGCAATTGGTGCCAGACAATAAATACTTTTCTCAGTCTACATTCTAAGTAATTGTAGCATTATTTGCTGAATTTAACAGTATACAGGTAAGCTTCAAATTAGCACATTTTTATCATTGTGCTTTAATAAATATTGCATTCTATGTACAAGGTAATTCAGAGAACTCCCAGTTTTGCAGCGGGACCCCATCCCATGAGTACTGAGCTACCTGCTACGTATCAGGAAGATAATTTTACAAAGATTCAGAATCACTTGAGGGTACTTCTAGTATCATCTGTGTCTCTAACCCCTGTGGTATAACATATTTCTGCATTTTGGTGGGGGGGGATAGGAATTGAACCCAGAAGTGCTTAACCACTGAGCCACATCCCCAGCTTTTTTTATTTTTTATTTTGATTTAGAGACAGGGTCTCACTAAGTTGCTTAGGTCCTCGCTAAGTTATTGAAGCTGGCTTTGAACCTGCAATCTTCCTGCCTCAGCCTCTGGAGCCACTGGGATTACAGGTATACACCACCACATCCTGCTACATTCCTGCATTTTTATGGTGGATTTGAAATAGACACTGATCATGAATGTAAATATGAAAATTTTGAGTTACTTCAAGTTCTGTCTTTTGTGACCGATAGTTTTTACTTGTGTTTAAAACAGTGAAACAGTACAAATGACTAGATATAATATTTTTGCCTGATAAAAGCAAAATTTAGTGCATATAAGAAATAGTTTACTAAATTGCAAATATCTTTAAAATTGAAATTTATTCTTTTAAAATTATTTTAAAACTAAAAGAAAAATAATGATTATTCTTATTACATATTTATTACTAAAATAATTCTGTTGTGTAGAGAACATGAAGATGAAAAATTATTTGCTTCATGTTTTTGAAGATACTGGAAACGCCACTGAAGTCAAGACCTATACTTATAATGCACTGGAAATCAATCATTGGCTGCTTGCCGTGGGACTGACACTAGGGGCTTTGCCTGCATCAAATCATGAAACTCACATAATAACCTTTATGAAGCAGAAAGTTTATTATTACTGTTATTCTAATTTTTTGATGAAGACACTGAGGCATTCAGATGCTATGGAAGAAATGAACAGGGGACGAGAACCCAGGTAGTCTGATTCTAGAAGCTGTGTCACTAACCACAAGGCTTGCTGCATCTCACTCATCCAAAAAATCATCATCTCAAGCTGCCCTTTACTGAGCTCCAATTACACGCCCGCAGCTTTATACACAGCATCTTATTTAAACCTTTAATCCTCATAACAACTTTATGGAGTAGCTATCATCATTCCCATATTACACGTTTAGGAGACTAATTCAGAGAAGTTCAGTAATTCACCTAAGATCCGAGAGGTATTACATGGCAGAAAGGGCATTCCGATTCTGCCCTGAATGTATTCTCTTCCTGTTGTCATTTCACTGCCTTCTATTGGTTCTAGGGGGAAAAGAAAAAGTACTTCCAGACTGGAAATAGAGTCTAGTTGAAGGTCAGCGTTGGCCTGTGAAGTGTGGGCCTGTTCTTTCCCCCAAAGCCATGAGAGAGAGAAAGAGGAAGAGAAACATCCCCTGGGAATAGAAGCCTTTAGGCAATGTCAGAAGTAGCTCAGGTTGCAGAAGCTCAGGAGTAGGTGCATCAGAAGGGAAACCGAGGCACGTGTACCTGGTTTCAGATGACAGCTAGGCAGGAGAGTGAGCATTTTTTGATTTGTCGGATGCAAAGCTGTCTCCGAGAAGGGTAATGCCATGCCAGTCGTCCTCAGGCAAAGGAGTCCTCAGGCAAAGGAGCACCACAAATAGCGAGGCAGCACAAGCAAGACTCTATTTCTCATGGACAGAGCCTCCTCAAGTGGCCACAGGATGACCTTTTGCACTCCAGACTGACATCCCACCAGCTGCACAACCCTACCAGAACGAACACATCTCTGCCAAAATCCCCAAGGCTCAGCTTGGGCCATCCCTGAAACAATCAGGAGAGGGGACATGGAAATCCTCATTTGTCCAATCAGAATTATGTGCCTGCTCCTAGCACAGTGGGGGTGGGGTCATCCCACCCGAGGCCATAAATTGAATGGGAAAAGATGCCTTACCATTCCCAGAAGAAAAGAGAAAGTTGTGCAAACAACAAATAAAAAAACAAAAACATGTATTCCTCTTTATTGCAAATGGAGTGATTCTTTTAGTCTTCCTCTGAATCTTCCTCCAGGACACATGTGCCTTTCTTGACCTTGGAAATCATCAGAAACAATGCAGGTTTCTGTCCAGATGCTTCCCTTGGGTCAGTCTTCCAAGCCACACTCCAAAGCCCTCAGCGCCCCTCTCACTCTCCTTCACATTTTGTGATTACCCTACTTTTTCCAATTCTTTTAAAAATAATTTTGTTGGTGCATTATAATTAAACATACCAAGGGATTATTTGTTATATATTTGCACATGCACACAATATGATTTGGTCAATTTCATTCCCCAGCACCTCCTGTCTCCCTCCCTACCTCCCTTTGGGGTTCCCTCCCTCTTCTCTGCTGATCTCCTTTCTATTTTCATGAGCTTCCTCCACTCATTTTCCTTTTTTCTTTCTAGCTTCCACATGTGTTAGAAAACACATGACCTTGGTTGAGTTTCCTCAGCCTTTCCTTCTACATTGGGTGGCAGAAGTCATTCTTGTGACACATTTCCTACCAGCATTACTTCTGAACTAGTTACAGCCATAACGTTACCCACTCCTCTCTTATGGAAGCGTGTGGAAATGCTAGCCACCAAGGGGGGCAGCATTATTAAAGGGTTGACATTAATTCTTCCCTCACTTCTTGAAAGGCATTTGAAAATTTCAATGCCTAAGTATTAGTCATTTTTCAAGTCAGTTTCCAAACCAATCGTGTCAGTTATTTCCAGGTAAAGGTCACATAATTTGTTAGTCACCTTACCATCTCACCCACAGTCTTCCTCTGCATCTGTCCACTTGATCATAGAATCATAAACAATGTTGCATTACTTTATTGTATTGTATTGTATTATGTTTCAGGAAGGTACTGAGGATTGAACTATACCCCCAATCCTTTTTATTTTACTTTTTTTAATTTTTGAGAAAGGCTCTTGTTAAATTGCTTGGGGTCTCATTAAATTGCTGACACTGGCCTCGAACTTATAATCCTATTGCCTCAGCCTCCTGAGTTACTAGGATAGTAGGTGTGCGCCACTACATCTGGCTTATTTTTGTTTATGTGGAATTCTTAAGTAACTATTCTAGGGGTCGTAATTAAAATTTCCCACTGGAGCAAAATGGGTAATATAATGAGTGAGATGTAACAAGATGATAGGGAATGGTAGGGACTGTGGTAAACTGGAAAGTACATTTCCCAATATAAAGCAGTAGCCAATACTTAGGTCCAGGTGGTTGTTGCCATGAGGGAATGCAGGAACTGTGTTTCCAAATCATTTGATATTTTTCAAGAGAAGTCTGAGCTCTTGATTTTTGAGAGAAACATCCCAAATTATAAATGAAAACAAAAAAAATAGTTTAAATTTTATATACTTACTTGTTTTGGGTAAGACATTACACATCCCAAACGATATACATTTGCAGGTGACATTTACCATTTTGCAAATTTTGGTCTCTACAGCTGGTCTCTCGCCAAAATTATGGGCTCCTGGAAATGTACGAGAATTAAGTATTTTTCTGCAAATCTTAAAGTAGTTTTCACAGGATGGAACTCATGGCAAGCAGTCAATAAAAAAGAGAAATAAAGAGAGGCTTGCTGATGGATGGAAGAAACAGCAAAGGCTACAACAGCAATTGCACGGGCATCTCATCAATTTGGGTTTGTTTTCAAGGATGTCGGATGACCTCACCAAGACTTCCATTTAACCAAAGCTTGGGATTCTGTGGACACTGCCTTTCCAAGCCTGGTGAATTAATTTAAATAAAAGTCACCCTAATAGACTATGTGAGGCAAGGTCCTGGAGCCTAAAAGATGTCGCAGGACGTGGACTCTGATCAAAAATGCTCACCCACCAAATTACTCCTGGCACACAACACAATTTTCTCTCCATCTTCTGTCCCTCTTCTATAGAATCTCTAATGTCTATGTAGAACAGTAGACTCCTTATCCATGAGGTATCCCTTAGTGGATAATGCAAGACCCTTAGTGGATGTCTGAAACCACAGATAGTACCAAACAGACAAATAAACAGATGATAGATAGATATAGAGATATATACACACCATATTTTCCTACATATATATATATAGTTATGACTAAATATAATGTGCAAATTAAGCAGAGTAGATTAGCAGTGACTAATAAAAAATAGATCAATTATAGCAACATGCTGTAATAATAGTTATTTAAAACTCAGAATTGTTTATTTCTAGAATTCCCATTTAATAGGTTCAGACAGCTGTTAACCTCAGGGAACTGAATCCACAGAAAGTAAAACTACAGGTAAGGATAGGATGACTGTCCATAGCAATGAGATTTACATATGACTTTTGCAAATCTCTGAAGCAATTCTGCCACTGAGTTTCTCAATTGTACAACAGACAACTGCTTTGTGTATCAAAAGCAGATGTAAGAAGGTGTCTTCAGTCACTCACAGATAAGGTAGCCCAGCACGGGCCCTGCTTTCTGTCCACCACTGAAAGAAACTAGATGATTTGTTTAAGTGGCAAAGGTTTTAAGTGTACATTGATCAAGCATTATTTGAGAATCATTTAAACGAAAATAGTACATGAAATCAATATTCAATTGATTGGGAGTCAGTGACTGGCAGGACCAGAAACTGACAGGCACTGAAATCTGAGGCTAAACTTAGATTTAGCTGCTTCTCCATGCCCATCTTCAGCTTTAAAATTAACACAAGCACAACTCTTAGAGTGTTTGAAAATGGCTAGGCTAGTGGCAACAAGATCTCTGGTTGAGAGAAAGTTATCTATTCTTCTTCCATGGTTCCGGTGGAGACATCTGCTTCCACACCTTGGATTTCTTGCAGCACTCTCCCTCTGGTTTCCACTTGAAGAAGTCAAACAGAGCAGGCTAAAGAAGCTGCACAGAGATGGGACTGGTGAACTTCAGTATTCCCTTGTGGGAAAGTGGTAACAGGAAATCCACCGGGGCTAGAGGTGTAGCTCAGTGGTAGAGCACTTACCTAGCTGGGTTCAATCCTCAGCACTGTAAGGAAAAGCGAGAGAGATGGAGGAGGAGGCAGGGAGGGGAAGGAAGGAAGGGAAAAAGAGAAGAAGGAAGGGAGGGAGGGAGGGAGGTAGGTCCATGAATGAAGAAGGAGGAAAGAAAGTGAACAAACCCCAAAGAGAACGTGAAGGAGTTAATTCTTAATCTGTGATAGCATCAGGGATGTATTAATTATTTCTCCCGATTTATCCTTTCCCTAAGTGTTTACAGTATAGTCTATACATCATTTGCTATATCATTTGATTATCAAAACCTATATGAGAATTACTACATACTTTTTACTGATGAGAAGTCATCTCAGAAGGTAAAATTATGATCATGGATGGTTGAGTTGGAAGAGTTTTTAGATAATTTTTTTTTTTTTGGTACTGGGGATTGAACGCAGGGGCACTCGACCACTGAGCCACATCCCCAGCCCTATTTTGTGTTTTATATAGAGACAGGGTCTCACTGAGTTGCTTAGCACCTCGCCATTGATGAGGCTGGATTTGAACTCGCGATTCTCCTGTCTCAGCCTCCCAAAGTGCAGGGATTACAGGCTTGCACCACCGCACCCAGCTTTTTAGATACTCTTGATCTTATTTCACTTTATTAACGTGGAGACTGAGGCCCAGAGAAAATAAGTAGTCTGAACAAGCCCACTGCTAAGCACTGGTGGCTGTGAGGTTGGACTTTCTCACCGTTGGTACCCATTCTTGTGAAGTGGCTGTGAAGCGGCCCACACAAGCTTTCCTCACTTGGCCTTGTGCCAAAACAACTCACGACCATGTTCTATAAGTTATTCTTTCTATCCTCTCAACTCTAACCAATAAAGGGGACAAATAAGATCCAAGAAAGGGTTGTCAAGTGGTCTTTGAAGTCTTGTATGAAAGAAATCATAAAAGAATGGCAACCTAAATCAACCGCACACCTTAAATGTGAACTTTCAAGAATCCCCCTCCCCTGATTCAATTCCATTCTTCTGACCTGACAAAATTCTGCCAAGTATGGACGCCCAGCAGATCAAGACTAATGAATCAACCAGGATGACTCATAATTGACCTATTCATTGTCCCTCTGCAGATGGTTCTCCTAAGTAGGTGAAAACAATTTGTTCTCTTAAATAGGTTATATATTCCCTACCCTCCACCTTGTTTACACTATTAATTTGCTTAGCAAACCCTTTTCTCCATATCTAGTACAAAGGTAAACTTCAGCCCAGCCAGAGGGTCTGAATTATTCATACATTCTAAATTAGCAGGGTCCAGATTAATGAGGTTTTACTCTACTTTTTATCCTCAACTACCTTCCCTTGGGGCAGACGGTCGTTGCTTTGCTCTCTGTCTTTCCCTATTATCATAAGCTGTATCCCCCAGGTGATACCCTGCTAAAGGGGCACCTGGTTACAGTCTCTCCAGGCCTTCTCAGAAGGCACAAGGAAAAGAAAAGCAAGCGGTCACAGAATCACTAATTTCCCGTTACCCCATTCTGGGTTCTCAATTTTTAGTAAGTAGCTTTTGAAAACTGGCAACCATCTTAACTCCCTTTTCTCCCCATATGATATTTTTTGAAAGTGCTTCAGCACCAAGAGACTGTGTGCTGGGAAACAGAGAGCGCCTTGGAGGATTTGTCCAAGGGACCCTTTTGTGGTCATATACCCTATCTGGTGGAATTTAGAACTCCAGCCCCAGGAGACAGCACAGAGGGCTGGCTGGTTTATGATCACACCCTGCTCTTCAGTGTTAGATAGAGATACACATTTTAAATGTTATTTTCCATGCACAATTCATGAATGACAGCATCTTCCCTCTGAAAAAACAAACAACTGCAAGTTAGAAGCACCCTCTCTTTCCTCTCCCAGCCCCTCCCTTTGCTAATGTTATCTTTATGATGTGAAAATAACTATTTTGAGATTGGCGCAATCTGTGAAAACTAAAAGCAGAGAAATTATGTGTGTTTATCCAAGGTAAGTATGTAAGCACCAGGAACATAAGAACATGGACATTGCTGCGGATTAGCTGAAAGCCAGTTGCTGTATGCATGCTCATTTCCTCTTTTACTGCCTAATTCCCCCATGATGCCATCTGATCAGTTCTCGAATGTCCCCTGTGTCTTCGCCTTAACAATCGAGCCTGGTAGGCCATTCCACACATTTGTGATTCTCCGCATGAAAAAAATGCTTCCTGACATCTGTTCTGAATTTGTTTCTCTTTAATTTCCATTTATGCTCCCTTATCCTAACATCTGTGTCATTCTGAAAACAGTAACTCAGACTGACGTTATCTGTGCCATTTACAATTTTATATTCCCCAACTAGAAGTTCCTCTTAACCATGTCGTGGATGTGGAATTCCGGGTGCTGTTCCATCCAGTGAGTGGGGCTCGGCTGTGACTTTAGAGGGTCCAACAGATCTGTCAGCCCTGAGACATTCTCAGTATCTTTTTCAAAGACAAAGCTGGGGAGACAAACCAGGGTAAACACAGTCTCTCCACCAGCAATCTCTCTGCTGAAGTTTCTCCCCTGGCCCTTCATTGCAGAGGTGTATTTTATTCTTATTATCTTAAGGCTCACTCATCTACTTTTCTAAGTTACTTTCCAGCAAGCTTCAAAGCCTAGGATGGTTCACGTACTTAAGAAACATTGGATGATTTGAATGGGCGAACAAAGGAAGGTAGGTTGGTGGGGGAAAAGAACAGAAAGGTTGGTTGATCCGTAGAAACCAAATGAACACAGAATCTGAAATTCCAGTCCAATTCTACCTTCTAATTGCTCATTATACTCAATGCTACTAAAAAGGAAAAAGAGGCTTATGACAGAGAATGAAAGGACAACAATTTTTAAATAATGATCACAGAGCAATCACAACTATCATCTCACAATAAATATGGAGCAAAGGTACTCATAGACATCATGGGGATGAGCTGGCCAAATGTAGAAGTTGTTACAAGCCTCGTATCTGCAGAGGAGAGATGAAAACAACAACAACAACAACAACAAAAGTTCAGAGATAACTCAAATATCATGGCAGAGTTAGATATCACCTGGACCATGGAGTGAAGAAACAAGTTGGGGGCTTAACTCTTGCTTGTTTTCAACAAAAAAATAATCTGCAAAACACTGATGTTAAAGTTCAAAGAAGGTACAGTTGGGTGAAGGCTGGAGATACCAGAAGAGGTTTTGAGGAGTAGATTTAGGAAGAGCTAAGAGGAGCACTAAGAATGTGTCTTTTCCAGTCCAGGACATCACCGTCTCTCACTTTGTCTATCACTCCAGCCTAGTGCCTGCTGTCCTTTGTGAAGCCAGAATGAAATCCCTAAAATATCAATTTGGCAATGTCACCTCAATGCTTAAGCCCATCAGTGGCCCCCACTGTCCTCAGAATGAAGCTGAACTCCACCTGGTTTAGAGGAACCTCGTGATCTTGCTATAGCTCTTAAGGGTCCACAGCATCCCTTTCCCCACTAAGCGTGTGTTCCACATGCAGCAACTTCTTACCATTCCATGAACATGGGCTGTGCTATTTGAAGATACGGTTCCTTCTATCTGCATCACTCTTTTTAACTTTACACTTGACAAGTGGAAATTACTGAAATTACTACCCGGGGGAAGTCTTCTCTGAAGCTCCTTGAAAGGTCTGGGTTGGGAGTCTGCTATGTGCTCCCACAGGGATAGTCCTGGTAGAATGTATAGCTGCCTGTTTAATTGCCTACACTCGATCGATCACAAGTGCTGTGAGAACAGAGCCCTGACTGGTCTTGTGGCCTACTGGTTCCCAAGAACTAGCACCAGTTTTCTTGGAGGTAAACAAGGAGTGCCAGTTCAATGGCTGAACTGAAAACGTCTCCAGCCAGTTGAACTAGATCTTCCCCAGAAAGAAGATGATACAGGCATCATGCAACTGACCACTCCCAGGTTCTATCAGTGAAATGATCTCTTTTTGGAATTAGCATCCCAAATATGAATATGGCTCATACTAGAGACCCCCTAAAGATACAGCGCAGAGTGCTGCTTAATAGCATCCAGGAAGAAGTGAAAAGAAGGAACATGGAGGCATCAGAAGGGGTATGTCAGTGCTTCCCCCAGTGATGCCAGTTTTGACATCAGAACGTTTAAGAAAAGCACAGCTGCCTCTCTTCCCCTCCCCCCAAGTTATGATGCATTCCCCACGTCAGGATTCCATTTCCCCCTCTTGGAATTATTTATGGGGCACTGGGCTTAAATAAAGAATCTACTCTTTTAGAAGAAACCATTATATCCCCCCCCAAAGCATTTTTTTTTATTTCGTATTTTTTTATGTTTACATTTTGGTATATGAATCCCGTTTTTAACTAAGCTCCAGTCCGTGAGTAATAGGTAAGTTTTCTTTCATGGTTATATCATACTAAAGCTTATTCAGATGTGATAACATTTTTGCTGCTGTATCTTGGCAACATGATTTATTCTGCAAATGCTCAGTGTTACCGTCTCACAAAGCTGTACCATCTGGGTTGAATTAATAGGCTACCCAGAGAAATAAATGAGAATAGTCTCCCATAATTAACATGTAGGTAAAGTATATTTAACAGATTATTATAATTAATATGTCAGTTACTGATTTCATGCTAAATAGAATTGTGAACACAAGATATTAAGATTAGTTACCCTCTCTATGTGTGCTTCAAAAAAACGCAATGGAGAAAGAAATGAGGGCATAGAGTTCAGTATCAATAAAATTGACCTTAACATTAAGAACATCAGATACCAAAACTCTAAGCAAACAGTGACATTGTCAGGCATTATAAGCTGGGAGCAGCAAATTACTGGTTTCATAAATTCAGAGTATATACCAGAGATGTCCAGAATATCCCAGATGTGACCTGCAAAAGCACAAGAATGTACTTAATTTACACGCAGCTGAAGGCGCCTATCCAAAGGAAGGGGGCTGGGTGGGGGGATGGGAAAGGGGAATAAAGACAAAGAAAGAAAACAGATTTTCTCCTAATGCCAGCCTGAGTTCCCTGCTGCTCAGCATTGGATGCAAAATGGCAGTTAAGTGAGAAAATCCACAAAGGAGACGTGGAGGCATGGGAATTGAGGGGCATAGGCATCTACACTGGCTCCTCAAGGGGAGCAGGTTTTGTTGTCAACTGTCATGGATAGCAATGGACGGGTCATGGGGTGCCAGGCAGCAGGGGCTGGGGAGACAAGGGAAGATGCCTCCCTGTCCTTTAACTTGTCTTTCACGACAAATTCCTCCATCAAGATTATTAAATTCCATTTCTTTCAAAGCTTCTGGGAAAAAGGAGAGATTCATCTTGGCGGGGATTCCCGTGGGGATACAGAGCTGTGCTGTTAGCTCACCCAGCAGCGAGCATCTCGACTTTGGTTATAGGTTGGTAGAGTTTTCCCATGATGGATGTATATGTGCTTCATGTGACAGTGAACCAACAATAAAATTTTCTAATTGTGTGCTTGTGGATGCATCCGTTAGTGTAATTAAAGCAAAAATATGAACTGGTTTCCATCTCTCTGGGTTTTCCTAGCCATCGAGAGGAAGTACTTTTTCTGGACCTGTTATTCCAGGCTCCTTACCACAACCCAAAGGTCAGAAACTCTGGGGATTTTCTTACATTCTTACTGACTTTGAGCCACTAGGCATGGATTAAGATTCTAATTCTGGTTTCAATAGGCATGTCCAAGTTGTCATCTCTCTGGGGAAACAGCTAGGACTTCATTAAGTGAGGTCACATTTCTGAAGAAGCATCTACCAGGGAAGCACCATGGCTCCCATCTCCACCCAGCAGAGAGCAGTGCAGAGCATGCCACCCAGTGTCTGCTTCCAGGGCTCCCTAATTGATAAGCAAATGGATCCAGGAATCCTCCAAGCTGAGCCTTCTTTAGGGAGTCCCTGAGGACACAGGACAGCACATTTCCAAAACAATCAGGCCATGGGAAGAATGGCAGATAGAGTCAAACAGAACGGATTTCCCAAGACTGTATTGCAGTTAGCCTTTGGGGACAGAATGAGAAGCTGTTCTATTGCCCCTCTGCTCAACAGTACAAAGGAGGGAGGAAATATTGTCTTAGCCAGGGAGATGGGGGTAGTTATTGGAAAGATGAACCCTCAGGGTAGCTCAAAAAAAGAAAAATAGCAGGGATTTGTTGGAATGGTTCAGGGAAGGCTCAGAGACCCCACCAACAGGAAGTGCTCTTGATTTCAGGGAAGTACTCTGACATAAAGGGAACCAGCGCTCAGTCTTGTTTCTTTCTGGGGCCTCATAGTTCTCTGCTTTTTCCCTTCTACCAGCTTCATTCTGTTTCTGTAAAATGTGACCTGCTCTGTTCCTTCTGCCCATGGGCCAGGAACTAGTCTCACCTTTTTAATGCTCCACAATTTAACCTGCCCCCAAGGAGCCTGACCTGAGTCCTGATGTCACAATGACAACTCCCCAAGAGAGAATCTGATTGGCCAAACTTGAGTCATGGGTCCCAGTCCAATCAGTTATGCTGAAAGTAAAGGGGTCACTTGGTCCCCTCAGCCAGGGCAGTGGAACTCTATGGGAAGGGGGAAAACCGGTGAATTGATTAACATCATTTGATTTAATTTTCTATCCTAATACCCTACTGACTTACCACTGTAGTGTAGAATGTTACTTGATTTTTTTAAGGGAGTTTTGACTTCTCCCATCTTAAGTTGATTAGTTCTGGTCACTAAAACACCTTTCCACACGTACCTTTCATTTAAGATGTTTCCAAGACATGAAACCAAAACTGCACAGGAGAGAATATACTAACTGTACTGGTGTTAGGGTCACCATGAGTAGGGGTGCCCCTGTTTTTATGGTTATCTACTGTGCCTCTAACTCTAGTCACAGTGCTTGGCTCAGAGTATCTGCTTAAAAAAAAATAGTTGTGAAAGGACTGAACCCACTCATGACGTTTTCGTGAAAGGCTGTAAGCCTCCAGCATCACCATCTCAGGCAACTGTCCTCATGGAGATCCCTCATACTCTCAACAATGATTCAGACGTTGGCCGTGGGCATCACTGAGGATACAACCAGTGGCTGCCTGCCTGGGCAGCAGCTCTCAGGCCCCAGCTGATGTCTGCAGGTGCGCAGCGTGTGTTCAGAGGGGACGTATGCACAGCTTGGGGAGCTGGCTCTGAATCTGCCACAATAAACATCAGCCCTGGACCGCTCAAAGGAAGACTGGACTCAGATGAGCTCTTGAATATAAAGGAGGCTCCCGTGGGAGTGTGACAACCAGAGCAACCAAGAAGGCACGTTGCCCCCCTGCCCAAATGATCCTAACTAAGCACAGGAAAAGGAGCCAAACCCAGAAAGCTCTAGGATGTTTCACTGGAATCCCTTTAATAATGCCAAAAGCGATACCTCAAACATTTATTTCAGAATAAAGATACAATTCTTCTTGTAGGGACTGGTTTCATCAAAATAGTCATGTGAGGAAGGATACACACGCACACACACACACAAGGTGTTCTCTACAGCAGAGTTTAAAACAACAGTTTTTAAAAATAGAAGCAATGGAAATGTCCATCTGTCAGAGATTTTTTTTAAAAAGTATACATCCATATCTGTGAATTAAATGTGACCATTAAACACCGTGGTAGATCTGTACGTACCACTGACAGGAAAAGGTGCCAAGACATGATTCTATGTTTATTTTAAAAAATAAGCTGTGTAAGCACTATGGCTATAGTTAACAACACTGTATTGTATGGCTGAAATTTTCTAAGAGCTTAATTATTAAAGGTTCTCACCAAAAAAAAAAAAAAAAAAGCAAGAGACAGAGGCAGGAAGGAAGAAAGAGAGGGAAGGAGGGAGGAAAGAAGGAAAGAAACTGTGGAGTGTTGAATATGTTGATTAGCTTGTTTTTAGTGATTATTTTACAATATTCACATATATCAAAATACCATTACCCACCTTCAGTATATACAATTTGTATTTGTCAGTTGTAAATCCAGAAAATATAAAATAAAAAGAGCTCTATAAATTTGCTGTGGGAGGATTGTAAGTTTATGAAAAAGAATAGACACCTGTCTTTAAAAATGATTACCTCTGGAGAGAGACATGGCCACAACAGGAGCCACTAAGGGCAACGGCTACACCATGCCTACTCACTCCTTCTATTTCTGTGTTTCATTTCCTTTTGTAATTCTCTAAAATTAAAAAAAATAAGGAAAATAAAAAATAAAATAAAAGTATACTAACCACACTCCCCATATTAGGAACCTGAGTCTGAGACAGGAAGTAATTGACTATCAATCACATGCTTAATTTGGGATTGAAACCAATGTAATCTCATATTCCCTATAGGAAGAAATGGGCTTAAACTGAATCGTGATGGATGGAAATTAGATGTAAGGATCCCAATCATTATAGACTGGTAGTCATTGTGATCCATTAGCAGAGTGATTTATAAAGTCAGTGAAGTGATGTCGAATGTGACCTCTTGTGCTTTCCAGACTTGGTGTAGATTTTGCTCATTTATAAGCTATGTGACCTTGAGCAAGCTGTATAACTTCAGCTTTCTGGCTATTCATTTGTACAGTTAGGATAATAAAAGCACCTCCCCCACAGGGTCATTGTAAAAATATAATTAAATTACTACATGTTAACTACAGTGCCTGAGACATGTTAAGTCCTCCAAAATCTTAAGCAGCAGATATGTATCATTTACAAGACGTCCTGTGAAATATAAGAGATAAATCATCTATTCAGGTCCTAAATGTATGAACTAGAATCCCCAGCGGCCCATGGCTGGGTTTCTGTAATTCTAAGACACATTCAAAATTACATGGAAAATATTGTGGGAAAGAGCACATGTGATTCTTTCTAGGGACGGGGGTACAGCCTTATCATATCCTTGAAGGTACTCCCAAAGGCTAAGGACTTGGTTGGACACTACTTTTTCCTAGAGGCAGAGATTCTAAACAATCTCCCACTGAGAAAAGGCAGCCCCCTCCTGAAGCTCCTGGCAATTGCTCACCAGCACCCATACCCAGCTTTTCAGGGGCACTCCCGGCTCCTCCTGGACTTGCTCTTCTTCACTGAAGCTGAGTCTGTCCCGGCCTGCCCTACCAGTCAAATTCACTATGTTAGAATAAACCTTGCCAACAATGGGTTGATAAACCCATAAACACATTTTGTCACTGAATTGACCATTTTGGCTGAAGGAACCAGCTAGACTACTGAATTACCCAGGATAATTGTGATTTTAAGTGACAGAAAACCAACTCACTCTTATTGAAAAAGAACAGAACTTGTTCATGTAAGTCCAGAGGTGCCTCTAATTTCAAGCCAGGCTGTATCCAGGTGCTCACACAATACATCAGGAATCTGTCTCCACCTCTCATCTTTTTTATTCTGAATTGGCTTCAGTCTCAGGTGATCAGGTGGCAATGATAAAATTCAACCGTTCTAAGCAAAAAAAAATTAAAAAAAAATAAAAAATCTTGTTTACCAACAGTTCCAGCCAAGGTCCAAATTAGCCCACCTTGGTCATTGGATTGGCTCACCTCTGAACCAATTATCACAGCCAATGAAAGAGACGATGGCTCTGATTGGTTGACCCCAGACCCACCTCTAGAGCTGGGAGGTGGAGTCAGGGACACAGAACCTGAGGGAGGAAGAGTGGATGAAGGTGGTTTCTCACAGAAATTCGGCGCTGTTGTAAAGGAAGGGAGAATGAATGTTGGACTTGATAGCTGTTTGCTAATCTGTGATCAGTCATCTCCAAGATGCAATTGGTTTATCAAACCACAGTAGCCAGGCTTTTGTGATTATAATAGCCCAAGGCAATCACGATTCTGCAGCACCACGCCCTGAGTCCAGGCAAAAGATTTCCAACGGGAGAGATGGTCACGGCCTTCTCCGGCAGATAAGCCACGCAGACACAGCCTCCTATTTAACATCCTTTTAGTTGCTCTCCACTGTGGTTTTCAAGGCTCATATTAGCCTGTCAGAAGGGAAGGATTAACATGTATTTTGATTTCTGCTGAAAACACGTTGTTTCAGAAATAAAGTTGGCATGGCAGGCATCTTGGTTGATTTAATCTCTGACACAGGAAGCTTATTTATAGCATCTCAGCCTTCTGCATGTTTAAAAACTCAAGCATTATAAGCCTGCTGTGCTTTTCCTGCGAAGTATGGAATGGCACTAAATGAATAATGCCACCTGGCCCAACAGCTCAGGCAACATCCAGAATCAAACCCAGCTCTCATCTGCTCCTGGTGAGCGTGAACTCCCCTCAAATGGATTGGATCAATCCTGGGGGAGGGTTCCTGTGCCCCCCAATGCATCCTACAAAGGGAGCCCTTGAAAGGAAGGAGTACCCCCCACCCCTTTCCCAGTCTGTTTTCCCTCTGTCCTCCAACCCTCTCCTGGATGGTCAGGAAAGTTCTGTGTCTGATGAGCCTTTGTCTGCTGCATCTTCCACCAAGATAGTTCTTTCAACTGGCAGCCCTCTTCCACCAGACCTGTGTCAAGAATATGGTGTCAAAATCTTGGATCCAAGCCTTTCTCTTCATTTTCCAGGTCAGAGTGAATCTCAAACAGTACATTTTCCTTCCAACAAATAAATCTCAGTAAAAATAGATATTGACGACATGGATGTGGGTTAACTTAGGTGTTTAAGTCTGCCTTCCTGTCACAGGAAAAATTGATTATACTCAAATTGAAATGTAAGTTGTTCTGAGTGCATCAAAGCAGCCAGCCAATGGCAGGCTTTTGAAAGGCAGAGGGTCCCAAGTGACCACTGCAGGAAAAACATTTTATATGAATTTGGAGGCAAGCACCAACAGCCTCCACACTACCTTCTGAAAGAAGTGTACTTTTACTGGTCAAAAGAGAATTTTTTTTAATCTCAACATCACAAGTTGTGATTTTGATGTTTAGACAGAAAACAGATTGCATGCCCTTCAGATCAAGCAAACACTCCTCTTTCTAGAATCTGACTACAAAGAAATTCCATACCAGCACTCTTCTGTAAGGAAACAGAACACAAAACATTCAGAAACTTACTTTTCGTTCCTAATTGCAAGCTGGATTGTAGGAAAGGGGAATAAAGTTCTCAAAGCAGGACCAGCAACCTCTAGAAGAGACACACGACAACCCTTATGAATTACTGATATCATGATGATATCAGGAATTGTCTGATATCATGACAGTGGTCACACTTCTGAACCAAAAATCAGGACAGGAGGTCTGAAAAGCACAAGAGTTCTTAGAGGGATAAATATTGAAAAAAAGACCAATACCCCAATTGTACTACTGTGATTACAAAACAGAATAATATCTCAGTCCTGGAATTACCCCTGGGTTTGAATTTAAATGCATCAATTATGTGACTATGAGAGTCATTCTTCCTCCCTGAATTTCAGTCTCCTAATCTGTGTAATAGCAATACTAATAGTACCTATTTCACATGGTTCTCATGAGAATTAAATGAAATAGATGAACAAGGTTTAAAGAAGGTTTTTCTGTGTTACTAAAACCCCAAAAGCCAAAGACAATATGCTAGAGGTCAAATCACCCCTGTAGAAGATGTTAAGAAATTGTAAAATCAATTTTTTGGACTTCAAGTCCATCCATAACCCCGAGGAAAGGTGAAATTTGATTGACAAGATCAACACTGAGGATTTAAAATAAAAAAATCTCTTGATGTACCCCAAGAGAGCTTCTGTTACCACCGCAGCCCAAACCCCTGAGGGTCACCTGTATCCTCATCCTCTAATTAGATCCAATCTCCCACTGTGCCCCGTGCTCCCAAAGCCATTGTGCTCTGTCCAGATAGTTTGTCTTTAGCAAACACCTTTGGA
The DNA here is from genome assembly GCA_028644305.1 of Xerus rutilus. NCBI lineage: Eukaryota > Metazoa > Chordata > Mammalia > Rodentia > Sciuridae > Xerus > Xerus rutilus. Next base: position 28,321,439 of record CM053414.1, on the reverse strand, counting down.
CTTCTGCCCTGAGCATCTTCTCCAAAGTGACAAAGATTATCTTTTTGATCACACTTTGACCATGTCTCCCAATAGCCACTTTTAGCAAGAGCCTTGCTCAGTCGGTTTAGCCAGAATCCCCTATCCTCAGTCTCTAAGCACCCTAAATATCTGCTTGGATCCTTCCTCTCCACCACCCCAGGTGATGTCTGATCACCTGGCCAGATCACTTTAGCAAAAATCCAGTCATTGGTTTAGCCAGAATCCCACCTTCACCTTCAAGTTTCCTCTTAGCGGTTTTCTATCCACCAACTTCCACCCTATTATCCCTCCTTAGCTATAAATTCTCTTTTCCTTGCTGTTTTTGGAGTTGAACCTGAATCCTCTTTCCTATTGCAAATCCTCCCTCTTGAATAAAATCATGTCCATCATCTTTAACGAGTACCATGAAGCATTGTTTCTTTAACACTTATCTTCCCCAAAAGCTGATGATCCCTAAATGTCCCAGTTTGGGTTCATTTACAAGCAGATGTTGAAATGGAATTGGACATGAGGGGTATTTGCAATCAGCTCTAGCCAGAGAGAGTGTACTGTCAGCACCCCAGGGAGCAGGGGAGCAGGTCTTTCCTAGGAGGGAGGTGCAGGGCTCCACCTCTGTGTTCACCACTCCAGGAAACCTCAATTCCAGGCCAGCTCTGACAGGTGAAGATTTGCATTTTCCTCTCCCACTATGCATCCTTCGAGGTCTGATGGGGCCCAGAGTGTTTGCTTCTCTGCTTACCTCTCTCCTTCCAAGGCTTCTCTCTCCTCCAGGGGCCCCACGCAATGCAGGGCATTCAGTCCTGACCGCCGGCCAGCTCTCCTGAAGCCATCTACAGACCCTGACCGACACTACACCCCCACCCACTATGCGCCTCCTCACTGAGCTCTAACACTGCTCCCCTCTCTGCCTTCCATCCCTGCGCCATCCTTGCCGACCTGCACGCCCACCAGATACGGCCTCGACGTCCATCATCTTGGCCTCACATCCAGCGGCTAGTCTCCTTACTTCCGCTTACATGTTCCTAGGTTTCAGCCAACATGCCATTGGCTTCTTGCCCTATTTTTATCTTTGCTTAACTTATGTTATTAGGACACTCTTTTCTTCCTTTATTTCTTCTCTGATCGTCCCATACCTTCCTGAAGGTAAGCTGCTTGAGAACAGGGTCTCTTTCTCATTGGTTCGTGGCTTCTTCCTCCCCGGGACCTGCTGAGCATGCACGAAGTATCTCGGCGAGCACTGGGAATGACTGCATGAGTGAATGGCTCACACAGAGATGTTCTTGCCATAGTGAGAAGAACTCAGATAAAATGTAAAGGTGAATGACTTATTCCCTGAGTGATTCAACGTTTGTTAATGCGCTAGCTACTTAAAGCCCTCTCATTTGCCCATATCCCGCAGGCTAGGAACCTCCAATCTGATCCAACCCTTTCCCCATCGATGATGCAGAAGCTGAGAGCAGGGCAAGACAGGGACTTGCCTGAGTCTCAGGAAAGGAGGCCTCAGATTGGACCAGTAAGCATCTAGGTCTTGACAATAAGATCCTGGTCATTTCACCAAGTAGCATTGGAAAGAGCCCATCTTGAGCAGAGCTGGCTTCAAATTCTGGTTTCTCCTCCTCCTCTTTGTGTGGCTTTGGGCAGGTGTCCTCCCTTAAAAATGGGATGTTAACGTTCCTGTCTGCAGTGTGAGGAGGCTTAGGAACAGGAAACACCCAGTGAGCACCAAGTGGCATTGCTGTCTTTAGTTACTGTTACTGGAATCTCACCTTTCAAGCTTGGGCTAGGGGTTGAGTCAGCCAAGGAAGGGGAGCAGCAAGCCAGCTATCAACTCCAGGCAATTAAAATTCTCCTCCTGCTCCCTCTCATCTCTCCTCCGCTTCACCTCCACCCCTTCTGGACTCACACACCCATTCTGGCATTAATGGTTTAACACAAAGATTGCTCTCTAGTTATATTTAGACATGGCACATCTCATGATCCCTAAAAGACGAAATAGGGCTTGGACACAGAGCCAGTCCCGAACCAGGAGTCAAAGATTAAAATTCAACTCTTCTCTCTTCACTCGCCAGTCTAAACCCAGGCAAACTCTCTGATTCTCAATTTCCTCTTCCATAGAAGGAAGATGACGATAACCCCTGGGAGGCAGTGATATGTAATCCTAACAGAATCGAGGCTTTGAAGCCACAGAGACCTCATTCTGGCTGAGCACCAACCCCATAACTTCAGGAAATGTACTGTTCCTTTCTGTGCTTCAGTTTCCTCATCTGAAAGAACAGGATAACAAAAACTGTCTCCCATGCAGTTGAACTAGCTAACATCTCTTAAACGCCTATTCTGTGCCAGATGTGCTTCTAAGAGCTTTACAAGTATAGAGGCAACTAAGAGGTTGTGACTTTCCCAAGGTCACACAGCTAGTATTCAACTCCCAACCATCTGAATCCAGAGCCTGAGTGTACTTTAATTTCAGCTGCTTTCTACAATAACTGCAAAGCACTTAGCACAATACTGCACACATAGTAAGCATTCAATGAACATAAGTTGCTATTATTACTTTTCAGGGTTTCTGTGTAGAGAAATGAAAGATGTACCTTAAAATACTTGGGTAATTGCAGATACAATACAAGTAGAAGACAACAATGCAAACGATATTACTGTACTCAAGACACCTGAAATTATAGTTATCCAGCTCTGATTCCTAAACCAAGGGTCAGAAGACCAAATCCAGTAACATCGGCTTTTATAAATAAAGTTTTATTGGAACATAGCCATGCATATCTTCTTACCCATTGTCTAAAGCTGGCATTAGGTATACTTCCAACAAAGGTCATTGACTCCCAAAGACTAGAATACATACTACTAATCCTTTGTAGAAAATGTTAGCCAAAACCTGTCCTCAATCATGTTGTTTGAACAGACGTCCTCAATGGTCAGAAGATTCCTTCACCCAGTAATGAAAGACATAAAGCAAAGGCAAAATAATATGTTCTTAAGGGAACAGAACAGCAGCCCAATCAACCTCCTGATTGGGAGGAGGACTGACTGTTCCTGAGGGCTCATCTCCCTTAATCTTGATAAATAGCCTCGGCAATAGGACCATTCCCATTTTACAGATAAAGAGACTGAGGCTCAGAGAAGCTAAGAAACTTGCTTAAGGCCACACAGTTGAAAAGTGAAGAAGCCAGAATTCAAGCCAAGATCAAAAGCTTGTGCTTGTCACCCCTTCTTCCTGCTGCCTCCAGCCAGCTTTGCCCCCTTCTTAGTCAAGCAGGGAGAAGAATTCAAGTAGTGACTCTGATTTGGGATGATTGGAGGAGAAAATAAGTACAAATGGATATCTTCGTTGACTCTCAAACACTTTCTATTACCATTTGCCCTTCCCTTTTCCCCACTTTTCCTCCTCTTTCCAAAACAAGGGCAGGCCATTTACACACACACACACACACACACACACACACACTCCTCAGTGTCACGTGTCAAACAGAGGCGGGTTAAAGCAATGGAACAGATAGGAAATCAATATGTAGATAGGATTTTTTTTCCAAGTTTGCACTTCAGAGCCACTTGGGCCAATTGTCAAAATGTCAAGGGTGGGTTTCGCTCCCGCCTCCTTCTCCGCTTCCCTGCATTTCATGGCGTGCGCCCTGTTTTTCTTGGCCCTGCTACTGAGAGGAGAGAAACCATCGGTTTCATTAGCTCTTTGAAAAACGAGGTGGGACTGTGCTGGCGAGGTGAGGAGGTCACCAAGAGTCATTTATCATTTTCGATGAGGCATAATGAAGTCCTCGAAGCTGGACTCTAATTTAATTGTCTTCTACTTAATTGAGAAGAAGGAAGGCAGTTCCAAGGTACTGACTGAAGGTGTTTTTATTGAAACGTAGACGGTTCTTATTTGTACTCTGTAGGTGACAGAAAAACTGCTCCTAGTCAAGCTGTCTCACACTCTCATTCAATGCAATCTTTATTCTGTGCCTAGTAGAGTCTAGATTTTCCTCTCCAAACTGATTCATCCCCTTTCAATCTATGGTACCACCATCCACCCAGTTTCCCAGACCCAAAATAAAGATCAACCTAGATTCCTCACATCCCAGAGCCTCATCAGTGAACCCCAAAGCAGATCCCATAAGCTCCAACAAACCTGATCATTTCTCACCACCCCTGGTTCAAGCCACCACTGTGGCTGACCAGACACCTACCCAGCCTTCCACACGTTACCCCTCCAAAGTTCTTTGTCCATCCAGTAGTGACAATGAGGAAAATCAAAATCTGAAAAGACCACTTGAATTAGTCATCTCTTGCTGTAGAATAATTATTCCAAAATTTAGCAACTGAATATTTAAAAAATAAACATTGACTATCTCACAGAGTTTCTGAGGACCAGTAACTCAAGAGCAGTTTAGCTGAGTGGTTCTGATCCCTGGTGTCTCCTGAAATTGCAATCAGGAGGTTGATTGGACTGTGGGCATCTAAAGGCTGGACTGAGGCTGGAGGATTAGCTTCAAAGATGGTACACTCACATGGCTGTTCCTTGCCAATAACTCCTTCCTAAAGCTGCTTGAACGTCCTCATGGCAAGGCAGCTGACTTCCTCAGAGCGAATGAACTGGGGATACGGGGCAAAAGCTCCAATGTCTTTCACAACTCCCAAGATCACAGTCTGCCATTATTACAATAGACTGTTAGCAACCTGTCAATCTTATCCAATACAGCAGGGTGTGGATACCAGAGAGCAAGGATCACTTGGGGGCCACCTTGTACATTGGTTATCAGATGACTCCTTTACTTAAGACCCTCCAATGGCTTCTTACTGAAATTGGAATAAAATCCTAACTTGTCACTAAGGTTTGCCAAGCCCTGTACAATCTTGCCTCTATTTACCTCCTTATTACCTACTAAGTTCCAGCTACTGTGGTACCTTGAGCATACTCCTGGCTCAGATTCTTTTCACCTCTAGTTCCCTCTGTCTGGAATGCTCTTCTTCCAGACTTCCACATGGCTGACTCCCTTTCATTCCAGTCTAGAGGCAAACGTCACCTCTGGAGAATCTGCCCACCAATCCTACCTAAAGGTGTTGCCCTCCCCCTCCCATCCCCATGTGAGAGTTCAATAAGGAAACTAACCACATGTAATAGAATGTAATGGAATGTAATAACTACATGTCAAACCTAATTTAAAGCTTATCCCGATCTGATAATTTATTTGGAATGTGCTCTTTGCGTAGAGTTCTAGCCTTGGGTAACTTCCCCTACACCTACCTACCACATACTATGCACAGTGATGCATCCGGTACTCTGATAAACCCCCTATAAATGCTATCTCATGCCATTCTCACACAGAAATTTCTATGAAGTAGAAAATATTATATCCATGACACAAAGGAGGAAATTGAGACTTGCCTGGGACTCTGCATAAACTAAATAACATGAGCCAGAATTCAAAAACTGCTTCAAGTGTCCTGGTCCTATCTATACTCTTAATGCTACATTATACCATCCATCTTTATGTTTTAAAGGCACTGCATGTCATCTATAAACATCTGTTGCATCATCTAAATAATTTTATATTGTTTTTCTTATTTTAATAAACAACACTTATTAAACACTTGCTATGCATTCAGCACTACTGTGGTAACTCATATGGGGATATTCTGAAAAAACATGACCCTATATTCCAGCAAAAAAAATTACATATATGTGATATATATATGCATATATATATGTACATACACATATATCTTAAAATTAAATGTTGGCTCAAGAGACTGAGCAAGTTAGAGCAATTTCCCTGGTATTTAGAGGAGAGAAAACATAGCTGAGATGGATATAACAGGGTAGAGCAGGTCTAAGGTCATAGGGGAAATGGAGTTTGACTCAAGCCTTGGAGAAGTGCAGGATTTAAGTTTTCAGAAGGGCTTGGGAGGTACTGTAAGCAGAAGAAACTGTTCTTGCAAAGGTGAGACAGGGAAATTCAGAAAACAGTGAGATGACAAGTTTGAATGAGTGCAGTGTAGAAAAGCAAAATCTAATGTAAAAAGATACGATGCCTGAGGGTAATTAGCTGGTTAACATGGCAGGCGTCAATAAATATCTGTTGAGCAAAGGAATGAGACATGATAAGAATTAAGCCTGACCCAAGGAAATCCTGCTGGATGATACCTGTTGGTCCTATCCGCCTGCTCTCAAGTAACTTGAACGTAAAAATCGAGGAAATTGAATAGGCATGTGTTTCCAATCAATCGTGTATCTTGGATCATATAAACAAGGCATACAGGTAATTTTAAGTTTTTCTTTTCTAGAACCATTCAAGACAAATGAACCCTTCCTACTTGTTCAGAGCTGTGAAGAGTCCAGCAGAGCTGGTTTCCACTTTGTTTTAATGACCTGGTCAAGGTAGCTAGCTTTCTAAACTCATCTGAGAAATATGGGTAACAATATCATATTTACAGGGCAACTGTGGGGATTGCTTTAGATAATTCCATGTATTAAGATGCTAAAACATTAGCCTTCTCTCCCTGACCCTGACCTGTTATTCTGTAAGGCAGGTAGTTCAGACTGTGATAGGAGGGGAGGAGGAAATGGACATGGCAGGTGGGGGCAACCTCATCAACAGGCATTGTCATGGTGAACATCCATTGTTTTGACTGCCAGAAGCCCAGAAAAACAACTCTCTTCCTTTCCTGGCCTCTGCTCCTTGCCTCTATTCTAATTGGATTATAGACCCCACCTTGCTGATCAGAATTATTGAGAATAAAGGTTATTCCAGCCCCAGTTCGGCCAATGACAGGGCCCATCCTCTTGGCTATACCCATTGTGCCAGAGCTGGGAACTTGACACACACTGTGCCAATCAGAGCTTTTCCCATCAAATTTCTGAACTTGAAATCACAGTGACAAGAGTTTCACTTCCTCTCCTCTGACAGCCCCTATCCTATGGAAGAAGTAGTTGTGCAAAAAAGAAAATGTAAATCTCCCCATCTAGGTAGAGACAAAGACGGAGAGAGATCATCTGAGAAACATTTTAGTTCCTAGTTCTATCAGGGCCAGGGATTCAGCCACCCCTGCCTTCCTAGATTTGGAAGCCCAATAAGTTCTGCCTGAACAAATGTAGCTGGGTTTCTAACACTTGCCACCAACAGAAACTCACGCCAGAATGAAGAATTAAATAAGCTTCTCATGTTCGAAGGATAATGAAAAGACCAACTTCACGGGTATAACAGATTTATTTTAAGGAATTGTGAGATCAGTGCTGAATTAGGAAGAGTGTGAATGCCAGTCAATGGAGCGTCACTGAGGCTTCTGAGCATAGAAGCAACATGGCGAAAGCAGTCACTTAGGATGACTGGGTGAGGGGACGCATCTATGAATACCAGCGGGTAGAGGCTGGAGACAGGAAGACTCCCTGAGAGGCTTTCAGAGAGCAGGAGTAGATTCTATTGCACCAGACTCTGGTAAGCAATGGAGAATCATGGGGCTTCACCTTGTTGGCACAAGAACACTGAAGGCTGTCTCTCCCTTTGGAATTCCACTTGACAATGGCCTCATTAGGGAAAAGCTCCGTCAACAGTCACATCAATAACTAAATGTGTAATTAACTTGGTTTCCCGCCCCCCTGGAGGGCAGCAGTGGGGCAGGCTGAGAATATAAGAGCTCAATATCATAGTCAAAGCTTTAAGGGATGTGTCTTCCTCCAGTGGGTGCCACACTGACAGCGTGGCTAAATGAGGCTTAATTTGACAATCCCAACAATCCATTGTTAATGATGTGCCATTGTCGTAATTTGCATTTGGTAAATGCAATTTTTTGGCTCTTTGCTCACCCCTCGCTTTCTCCTCTGGGTTCCTGGACCCCTATGTTCTTTGGCGGGCAAGTTTCCCTTTCAACATCACAAATACCATCTCTGCTATTGGGACACAACAGTTAAATAATGTGAAATTGCACTGATGCCAGTGAAATAAAAGTGAGTTTTACAAAACCGAGTTCCTTCCCTGAACATAATAACAGTAAATTTCTAGGGTCCTATAGTGTAATATCCATTAGATTTATTATGTTGCAATTCCCAGTCCCACTAGTTCTGCCTGAGGGTGAGTATATTACATTTCATCACAGTTTCATTTTCTCCTACAGATGAGAAATGGGAATGCGATTGCAGTTATGTAGCATGCATGTGTTAAATCTGATCTCTAATAAAATCAAACACATCACAACTCAAAGCACTTTAGCACAGTGTCGGCAAAATGAAACACCATCTGTCATCATGTAGAGATTGCCTTATTATAACACAAAATCAAACTGCTCAGTGTGAACATTGTTACTTAATAAATGGGTAAATGAAAACTGATAATTATGATCTTATTTATTTTAAATGATTACTTAAAGCCACCAAAAGCGCAACATAATTTGTCAATTAGACACTCTGGACCCCATAACAGCATATAGAGGAAACACCCCTCAGTAAAAAAAAAAAAAATGGTAAATAGAGTTGGAGAGAAACAAAGGGGAGGGATTGAAAAGAATGTTCAAGAACCACCCGAGGTACAGACGAGGGAGGGCATTCAGGGCTGAAGAAATCATGGTCAGCTCTGATTAGATGGCTGCGGTTTCCACACCAGAATCACCTAATATTTTCACTTGGAAAAAAAAAATCAACAGTTTTCACTGTGCTGGAAGATACAGTGACAAACTGAGGGCCCCAAACAGAGCTGGTGACACTACCTTGGTCCCCAAGGAGCACATCTGGAGCTATGATCTTGTTTCCGATCTCGTTGGGGGCAAGGGGTTTCTAACTCAGTTTTAATCTTTCATTTGCATAAAACACTATTAATCTGGGATAAATACTTTCTGAAAATGGGTCTTAGAGTAGATGGAAAACACACCATTTGGGAGAAGAGAGTGCAAGGGTTGCAGAGAAGGACCCTTGTGAGTGCATCACAATAGGGAGGAGGGCTTTGTTCTTCCCAGGAGAAAAGAAAATGGCAACATCTAAATGACTCACTGAGATTGTAGATATGCAGTAACGTCTCTTCCTAATGCTTTTACCTATAATCCTGATTATCTGCCCTGATGAAATCGCAGCCATTGCTGGGATCCTACAAGATGTGTCAAGAGTCTGCAAGCCCAAGCAGCTGTAGAACCACATCCTGTCCACCTGCTAGGCAGGTTGATGTGGGTGTACTACACAGCGATTAACAATGCCAGGCTCCTCCCGTGACAGGCATCCAGTTTCTCAGAGTCTTACAAATACTGCAAATTCTTTTTGTCCCCAAGAAATTAATAGAGGAGTTTATAGCTCCCCCCACCCTCCCCACAGCCTCCCCAGACTTCTCCTAAGATCTGGATATGATTTATTCAAAGGTAGGTCATTAAATCGAGTCTGAAAAAAATACAGTGTACTGTCATTTCATCATGTCCCTTACCCAACACTTCAAAGGGTAGTTTCATGGAGAGTATGTCCTAAATTCCATCTCAAATGATTTCATTATCTAAATTCAAGAATACTTTATTCTGAGATGGTTTTACTTCTAATATTCCATTCCATTAGGTAAACATTTTTGGAGCTCTGGCCATACTTAAATCAATGAGACACTTTAAACAAATAAGAAGTTTGTGTTTGCAGGTAATTTGCAATCCAGTTACAGAAATAAAACTTGTTAACAAGGATTAGGATGTGTGGTATTGAAGGTAAAGTTATAACAAAAATATTTGTGGCAGTTTAGAGGTGGGAAAGAGCATATCCGGTTGAGAGGATGGGGCACGGCTCATTATGGAGGTGGCACCTGGAACTGGGCATGGTGACACATGCCTGAATCCCAGCTACTGAGAAGGCTGAATCAGGAGGATACCAAAGGTTAGCTAGGGCAACTTAGTGAGACTCTGTCTTAAAAAAAGGAAAGAAAGGGAGAGAGAGAGGGAGGATTTCATGATGTAAAGATGATGGGTCAGGAGAGGTGTGATAAGCAGAATCCTAAGATGATCCTGTGGTATAATGAAGAAACTGTCTGGTTCTATTCTGGGTTTCCCCGCTTAGAGTTCTTAAAACCCTGGACTTCTTGAGGGAAAGAAATGCCTTTGTTATGCAATGAGGCCACTCTCGTTGATAGCTCCCAGATGGAAGCTGCTCTCCAGAAAGATCAAAGTGTCAAAGTGCATGCTCAGAGGATTGGAACTTTGGGCTAGCCTGGAATTTTGACCTCCAGGAAAAGAGGGGACCTAAAGATTGAACTTGATCATGTGGCCAATGATTTAATCAATCTTAACTATGTCATGTGATCCCAATAAAACCTCGAGTCTTGATGAAATGCATGGATGTTCACCTTTGACTCCAGGAAGAGGACAATATGGAAGTTCTGTGCTTCCTCCCAGACTTTACCCAATGCATATCCTTTGTAATAAAACTATAATCTTAAGTATGTTTTCCTGATTTCTGTGAGTCATTCTGGTGATTTGGAGGAGAAGAGAGATGTTGAGGGAATCACTACAAGTCACCAGAAGGGTGAGTGGACGCTCACTGCACTTGGCAGCTAGCACCTGAAGTGGGGTCAGTCCTATGGAAGATTTTGCCTTTAATTTGTGGAGATTCTGCTCAGTGAGCCTGACTTAACCAGGTCATCTACTAAAAGGGGTGGGACTCTTCCTGGAAAGAGAGCTGGAAGCATTAGGATTCCACAGGAAGGACATTCTCCATTGCTAGCTTTGGTGATGGATATAGCAAGGAATACAGCTGTCTCCAGGCAAGCAGCCCCCAGCTGCCAGTCTCCAAGGAAATGCGCACCTCCATCCTGCAACCTCAAGAAACTAAATTCTGTCTTATCGGGTGAACTTGGAAATGGACCTTGAGCTCATGATGAGTCTGACAGGCACCTTTTGCTTTCAGGCTTGTGAAACTCTAACCTGAGAACCAAGCCATGGCAATACCCTGACTGCCAACCCACAGAACTGTGAGCTAATAAACAGATTTTGCTTTAAGCCATTAACTTGGAGGTAATTTGTTATACAGGAAATAAAAGAGGGCCCGGTGATGAATGTGTCATGACCACACCGACATTCTGTATAGCCCTACTGTTTTGTCTGCCCAGTTTCTCCGATTACCTGAGAACTTCCTCCTCACTACCTGCAACCATCTAATCCTTGTTATCACAGGAACAGCCATGTTGGACATATGACCTGCCCTGGACACAGATGATTGGTCCCATAGTGAGACCTAAATGGACCAATTGGAGCCCTTCCCTGGAACTTTTAACTCAAAGCTGAGAAGGTGGCCAAAACAATAAAATACAAAAATCAAAAATTTCTTCTATATGGAGAAGCTCTTGCTGTGAGTGGAAAGAATAAAGTCAGAACACAGAGAGAAACCAGAACAAAAAATACTGTGGCCATATTTAAGCTCCTGGTCCTAGTGGTTTCTCAGGCCCAGACATGATCTGCCTGTAGGTCCTGAAAGACACTTAAATATCTTTTACATTAAGTCTCTTTTTTGCTTAAGTTGTGTTTCTGTCTACTGTAATAAAAACTAATACAACAGTAATAGCTACAATTTATAGTTTCCTGATATGCATTAGGTCAAGCCTAAATTCTGCCTGCTGCAGGACACCATTTTTTCTCCAGGGAACATGCTCTTCAGTACTCCACAAATACTACGTTCAACTCCCAGGACACTAATTTAAACATCGGCTTTTTTTTGGTCTTCTAGACATTGTTTCCATAGGATGCCAAATCATTTGATCAATTCAGCAAGTAATCTGTTAATTAAGTTAAAAAAAAAAAAAGGATCCAACCAAAGTTGGTTCGTTGACTTGACCTTGTAGATAAGCAAGCTTCAAACATGTTGAAACAAAGATTCACTTGAGTTAAAATACATCCAAAGCTTCCTTGCATAAACACTGGGGGAATGTGAGAATTCCAGGCACTGTTTTTCCTCTCTATTTCTCTCCTTAGTCCAAACTCTGAATGCAGCCACTTCTCCTGGACTTTCTCCAGTAAGTAAAAGTATGAGCCAACATCATGAGTGATCATGTCCATCAAAGCCCAAGAGAAGTTCAGGACAATTTTAGAGTTAGTTCAAACACTGGCATTTGGAGGAAAATTGGTATCTCTGGCCTCCTATCCATGTTTCACACGAAAATCAAATGATCTTGCAACAATAGGGAAAGGAGGAACATCATAGTGTCACTTTTGTTGCAAATGAGTGAAAAAACTCAAATTGTCTTCACAAAACAACAAAACAGCATGGAGCTTTAGAATTGGAAGTCTGGAAGGTTTGGCTGCATGAGTCATGGCAACCCTGAGCCCCAGGCTCTAGCAAGGACATGAAGATGTGGCTCCTCTTACTTTTTCTCCTTGAGCTCTACTTTTCTCTGCCTGGGCTTTTCTCTCCCTGAAGCTCTTCTGGCAGTACTATGGCGTGGATCTGGTTTGAGTGTCCCCCCAGGGCTTCATGTGTTGAAATTTAATCCCCATTGTGGGGTATTAAGAGAGAGAAAGCTTAATCTGACTATGGTATTTGGAGTTGGGGCCTTTGAGAGGTGATCAGGGTTAGATAATGTCACTAGGGCGGAATGGTAGAATCCCATGATTGAATCCTGGTGGCTTTAAAGAGGGAGAAAAACCAAACACACAAACACACTCCGTTTAGTGCCACGTGATGCTCTGAGCTGCCTCAGGACTCTGCCAGCATGACAGCCATCACCAGATGTGAGCCCTTGAATCTCTAGAACTGTGAGCTAAATAAACATGTTTTCTTTATAACTTACCCAGTCTGTGGTATTGTTATTAGCAACAGAAAACAGACTAATACATTTGGTAACTCCAGAAGGTCCAGATTAACATCCTCTGAGCTCAGAATCCAGCAGAGAGATTCTCTTTTTATCCAACTGTTCCACTAAAGCACACGACTCCACTACCACTGGACAGATTTAAGTCACATGTTCATCTTAACTCATTGTGGCCAGGAGTGGGCTGACTTAGTTGAATTAGGCCTGAGTCTTAGTGTGACTCCTGAAGCAGGAGCTGGGGTCACTTTTACTCTAAGAATTGAGGTGGGGGAGTTGGTTCCCCAAAGATTAGAATTGTCACCAAAAGTAGAAATGACTTAAAAGTTGGCAAAAACAACAGGCGTCCACTACCATAGTCTTGCCTCATTCTGGCCACCGTGATAACTTTTTCCTCAGACTTGGAGTCACTTAAGCTATGTCTGTGACCTCAATTGGCCAAGTCCCAACTTCAGGTGCAGCACATTTAAGGAGCTGCAGTCAATCATTCTGAAATCCAGCTGCCAGTCCCTCTTGCTGGTTATCCAGCTCTGACCTCTCACTGTATGTAGGACCCGCTCTTGCTCCCTAGGCCTTCTTGCCTGGGCCAGCTGCCTTCGATATCTCTGTTCACCCTAGGCATAGCCTGACCTTGCCTTGCTTCTGAGAATTTTATCATAGACACTATATTGGAACCCCAGTCCCACGTTTGGGGTGTGGACAGACATCCAGCATGGATGTTATGTGTTCCCGAATTTTTAGGCTCCATGTTCCTTACCTAGTGGTACTGTTCTCGTCTCTTGTTATTTCTTGCTGAAAATAAAATATTTCCCCAGATTCTCTAATCCAAATGACCAGCCGTCCTCAACAAGCTCTGATCTGCTTGCTGGGCAATTATCCACAGCTAGGTCTGATTTTTTTAAATGCCTGTCTGTGGGTTTTTTTTTTTAAATTTACAGCTATCCTCCTTTCTACAGCCCACTCACTCTCCTCTTGGGAACACCCCTTGTGCCAATCTTTAGCTGTTTGCACTCACTTCCACTCCTTGTTTTTCCCTTGTTTTATTCTACTTTTCAGGAAAGTGGATCCCTGCACCTTGCAATTTCCCAGCCTTTGGGTCAGCTGGTTTCCAAGCGGATTAAGCCAGTGACAGGCAATAAAACTGAAGGTGGGAAGAAGGTAGAAGCCAAGGTATTCCTCCTCTCCTCTCTGCTTTGGGTGATATCTCTAGTAGTGGGACCATTTTCTCCATGGCTTCAGCTCCTCCCACTCAGGTTCCGCTGTGGCTTCTGCTTCCACTAGGTGCCCCTGCCTCCTTCCTCCCTGTGGCCCTCCAGCAAGCAGCAGGGGCAACATCCTGCTGTTGTTAATCTTAGGGTAATTGCAGCACCCCCATTTGGCTTCTCTGCTCTGCCGTTGCCTGTAAAAGAAATGTCCTGCATTAAATTACCTGTTTTAAAGACTCAAAGTGGTTTCCATATTCCTGGTTAGATCAGTCCATTTGTTTCAAGAGGAGTTGACTCCACCTCCAGCTGCAATGTTGAACATGTGACTTAGTCTTGGCCAATCCAAACATCTCATTCCCCTGGCCTTGGTGAATGGTTCAGGGACTTGCACATAACATGTTCAGGGCCAGGGATAAACAATGTCAGGAATTAGACAGGGACGTGGAAGGGAGGGAGAGGGGACAGAGAGAGAGAGAGAGAGAGAGAGAGATTCTTCTTTTTCTCATCTTGCATCTGTAAAGATACAAACCTGGATCTATTGGCAGCCATCTGGCAGCCATTTTGCCACCTGATGGAGAGAGCTGCGCCTGAGGATGAAGTCGAACATGGATGATAAATAGTTAAAAGACAGAGGAAAACTAGGTCTTAACAATATCTAGAGTCTGATATCTTCAGACCTGGAGTCTGAAGACAAAAGAAACTATCTTAAGGAGGACAGGGGGAGCTATACCTCTATCAATATAACTATAACTATCATTTATCTATTTACCTATAATCTTTGTAAATATTGAAAAGCCCCATCAAGCTTAGATCCAGGGGCTGAAATAATGTAATCATGGCAAGATCGTCCCACCTCCTTCCACCCTTCTCTTGGCTCTGATTGGCTTGGTTTGACTTCTGTGCCCAGCTCTAAAACACGGGGACTAAGGGTATAGAACCCTTCATTGCCCTACACTGGCCACGTATCTAGCCTCTGGAGGATGGGCGAAGACAGAATCAGCCCTACCCAATCCACATGGAAAGAGTTTGGGGGAAGAACTGGTTGTCTGACAGTGTTTGAGGTCCCCAAAGAAAAGGGACAGATACTAAGGACCATCAACACTCCCTGACTCAGTCTCATACTGTGATTTTATAGACAGAAAAACTGAGAACTGGAAAAGGGACATGACTTGCCCCAGGGCCACGCAACTTAAAACATTCTAGTGTTGTGGCAGCTGGAGACCTCAGTAGCCTCCTTCCACGCCAAGTCATCTGATGTCCAAGCAATTCTCAGAACATTCCCAGCTTTCTGGGCTGGTTCATGGGACCCCAGAGTGCCAGCCATTGTTCATGGCACCTGCAGCCCAGAACCAAAACAAGCATACCAGTTCCATCTGTTTAGTACTTAGATATAATCGAGTAAGTATTTCCATTCTAACAACTTAGTCTATCATTTTGCAAAGTAATGCAAATAAGTTTAAAGAAAAAACTTATTTTTTAAAGAAAAAATATCTTTTTTAAAGAAAAAATATATTTGTATTTCATTCTTTAATACCCACAACTCCTTATTACCAGGAGGCAGGTACTCAGAAGGCACTGCACAATTTCTCAAGTCTTGGAGTCAACACCCTCTTTTCCTGTTCCACATTGATAGTTACAAACTTTTTGCTTTTGATAAAGGAATGTAACATGATCTAATAATCACCTTCTCAAGCTAATAGTTTATACAGTGTCCAATAAGATGCCAGCTATCACTGGTTTCCTTCAAAAGTATTAAAGATCCTATGGTATTAAAAAAAAAAACACAGTTGTCACGGTGTTCCTGTGAGTTAGCTGCAGTGCCTTGGTACCCCCGGACACAAGGTTTTGGAACCTTAAGATACAGGTGCATGGACTGCTCCACCTCCCCATCCTACCCAAGGGTAGCACTCAGTAACCTTTAGCAGCAGGGGGGCAGAGGCTGTGGAGAATGACAGCGGTGCCACTCACATTTGGCCAGACTAGGGTAGTCCCAATGCTGCTGAGTGGAGAAGGCATCCACCCTGACACCTTGTTCATTAGTGAAAAATTGCAGTGCCACCCCCAATTCTAAAGAATCAGGATAACCACCTTTGGCCTCTTTCTGAAGACAATGGGATCAGATGTCTACTGTCCCCCAAAGACCACTTGGTGCTATTTATTTTATTTCAAATGTTTGCTTCTCCTTGATTTAGTTTCTATTTCATTTTGCAGCCCTGGCTTGTAATCTCATTACAAACAAAGCACTTTCATTATAAATTCCTTCAGAAACGGAAGCAAAAGCCCATTGAAAAAATGATATTTTTCCTTTGCTAGCCTATAAGGATAGAGACCTGTGCTCTTGAGCTGGCTGTGCCCTCCTCTTGCTCTGTCACACTGGCTGAACACATCCCCACAGACCCATTTTCTTTCTTTTTTTTTTTTTTAATATTTATTTTTTAGTTGTAGGTGGACACAATAGCTTTATTTTATTTTTATGTGGTGCTGAGGATCGAACCCAGTGCCTCCCGCGTGCTAGGCGAGCACGCTACCACCGCGCCATAACCCCAGCCCCAGACCTATTTTCTTTTTCTTACCTGTTGAAAAATAAAGGGAGAAGGGCAGGCTTTGAGTTTTTTACCAACCAGTAGATTCTTCAGCACTTTGGAGGTCTACCTAAGACACAAGACACCATGCAAGGAATGGCCATCAATGTTCTGTTTTGCCAAAGACATAAAAAGAGTAACTACCATCTACTATCACCAATATTTTATAATATGAAGATTGTTTTACTACCAAAAGAGTAATAAAAAGAAAACATCCCAAAGTATCTTCATTTTAAAAGTTTATTTCTTTATTAGAAAAACTCATGACTTATCCTTTTTATCCATTTTGCTCCAGACTGGTAAAAACTTCACACATCAGCCCAAGTTACAAACAAGCACGGGCCACCCGGGCCATCCCTGGAACCCTGACTTTGCAGACTGTCACTGAAATGACCCACTTTCTGAGCCTCAAAGTCTTCATCTGACAAATGGGCACAGTAAAACCCAGGATTGGTGTAAAGGTGAAATTAAAAAGGATGTGCCAGTGAGAAGAAGAAGAGGAGGAGGAGGAGGAGGAAGAGGAAAAGGAAGAAGAAAAGAAAAAAGAAAGATTAAGGTCTCAATCCCAGCACCATTTTTTTGAAAACTTTTATGTTCTACCCAGGATCAAGGCTAAAATTGCAGATCTCTAACTTTTTCTCTAACTCTCTTTCCTTGACTGGTTTAATTTAGACCCTGAACATTAGCTTAACAAAGTGCTTTCGTGTTTGTTATATTGGATTAGCAAATTATAAGCTATCATATGAGACTTTCGAGAACACCCAGACAAATGACCTGCACATAGGGAACCCTCATGTACTCACCATATGGGCTTCATTTATTAAAGCTTTGGACCCCGAGCTTGGGGAGAGCCAACC
Source organism: Xerus rutilus (assembly GCA_028644305.1). Taxonomy (NCBI): domain Eukaryota; kingdom Metazoa; phylum Chordata; class Mammalia; order Rodentia; family Sciuridae; genus Xerus; species Xerus rutilus. Next base: position 28,304,016 of record CM053414.1, on the reverse strand, counting down.
TCTTTGCAGAGAGACTCCTGAGGATTGGTTGCTAGGAAGCTACAAAAGCTAGTGTTTTTAATGAGATTTAAAGTATCATAAATTATATATTATTTTCTGTACTTAGAACATTCATAGCTCTTTGGTTTATTTTGTATTTCATTTTACATTGGTGACATATAATCCCTTTACATACAAAATGCCTTGCATAAGAATTCCCTCAGAAATCAGAGCAAAATTACATCTCAAAATTATTTTTTTTTCCTCCCTAAAATAAAAAAGTTCACATTGCTTTGTCTCCTTCTGTGTGTCCAAGGCAGGCAATGGCTAAGAATTTATTTTCTCCAGCTTAAAAAAAATTAATCCCAGCCTTTCCCAATAATAATTACTCCAGTGAATACCGTGAGTTGAGTCTGGAGCTGCCGTTAATAAGAATTCTCATAATTCCATTTTCTGATGAGAGTTAATGTGGGTTCCGCGGGCTTAATTCCACAGATAATTACAGAGGCAGTATTTAAAAAGCCTGTTTAGTCACTACCCGTTCCTCAACTCCCTTCAGTTTTCAACATTAAATAAAGAGGCAGCCATTCCACAAAAGAAATTCAAAAACTATTTGGTTTAACTGCCCATCTTTAAGGAGGCGAGTCATTATGCAAATGAAGTGCCCAGAATTGGCTGGTGGAGGCTGCTCCGACCCATCTGCATAATAAAAGGCAGCGGCCACGGGGCACATTTCTGCTGCCAGTGGCCACCGATAAGACAAATGAAGACAGTGGTTTTCGATTAAGAAATTGTTTTGATCAGAGATCCTTTGTGAAGTGCGATTTTAACATCTCCGGAACACAAGGGTCCCTGAGCGGCTGGTGGTTCCCTTTGGGCTCCCCTCTGGGTCACCTCTTGCTGTCCATCCTGTGGTCTGCACTCACGGCCCAGGGACATTAGGCTGCTTTCAGGGATGTCTCAGAGATTTCACTGAACAGACTCTACTTTTCACTTTTCACAAAAATCAAGAGCTCTAACAAGGTGCAATGAATCAAGTACAACAAGTTTTAGGAACCTTTAATTCAGATGAGGAGGGAGCAAAAACCTGGGTAGGTTGTTCAGTAATTACAAGCAGGACTATGGGGCCTCATCTTCTTAAAGGTTAAAACTCATCTTTGTCTTCCCTTGAGGCTACTCAGTTTACCAACAGCTCCAATTGCCTTTCCCAGGGCTTTTTTTTGGGGGGGAGGGGGGTGCTAGGGATTGAACCCAGAGGTGTTAAACCACTGAGTCACATCTCCAGCCCGTTTTTATATTTTATTTTGAGACAGGGTCTTGAGTGGCTTAGGGCCTCACTAAATTGCTGAGGCTGGCCTTGAACTTGTGATCCTCCTGCTTCGGCCTCCAGAGCTGCTGGGATTACAGGCATGCACCACCACACTCAGATCCCTTTCTCAAGGATTTATTGGTTTCAGATTCCCAGCTCCACTTTGATTGCTTGATGTCTGGATTCAGTTTATCCCAAATTTGGCATCTAGCTGACCACCCAGAAATCAGAACCTCACTGAGCATCTGGATCCCACCTTCCTTCTGCTCCCCTCTAAACAGCCTTTTTGGGTTGCATGTTGCTACAATGGGCCACATTGAAGTGAGAATGTTCATAGATATGTCAACATAGGAACCATGTTCTTACCTTGTAACTTCAAGAAAGCCATGAGACATTTGCCATTAAATGGATGGAACTGGAGAGACTATCATGCTAAGTGAAATAAGCCAACCCCCCAAAAACAAAGCCAAATGTCCTCTCTGATATATGGATGCTGACTCACAATGGGGTGGGAGATGGGGATTCACTAGATTGGACAGGGGGCAGTTGGCGGAACAGAGGGGAGATGGGAAAGGGAAAGACGGTAGAATGAATCAGACATAACTTTCCTATGTTCATGTAGGGCAGTTATACTCCTTGTATGTATGATATGTCAAAATACATTCTACTTGCATGTATAAATAAAAGGAACAAATATAAAAAAACACAATGAGAAGGTGGAAGGTGACAGAAAGGCTGGCACAAATGGAAAAATGGGGAAAAAATAAGAATTTGTTGGCAGATTGAAAAGAGCACTTGAAAGAGAAAAAAGCGTGTGTATATCTATATCTATATATACTATACAGAAATATATATACATTTTATTTATATATATTGTTTATTTATATATATACTTTTTATTTTTTATAATAAAATATTTTTACAAAAAGTATATATACTTACATATATCAGGATATATAAATAAATAGTATATATATACTTTATGTATATATATATATCAGAATATTTTAGTGGTGTAAGTTTTGATGCATGATATATACATACATTTGCAATTATATTATTTTGAATTTTTTTTTAAACGTATCAATTTCCAGCTTTCAAATGACTAAGTGATGGCATCCAGGTCTGTCTGGCTGCATGACCTTGGACACATTTCACCCTTTGAGACTTCAGTTTCCTGATCTGTAAATGAAGTTGATTCTGAGGTCTCTTCCAAGATTCATATATTGAATCATCTATGAGTAGACTCATCCTAGGGATAAAATAAGAATAAGGAATCATAAGGATAAGGAAGCAAAATAAATTTTAATCCTACTACTCAGCAATACTAAATCTGTAAGAGTGCTTGGAGATCTTGCAAAATGTTCTTGTGTAAGAATTATTGGGGGGAGGAGAGAATTGTTTGCAAGAAGTATTCCACTGAAGATGAAAATGATGGGGAACCTGATCTATTTCAATGTCTTAGATAAGAAATAAGAGGGTCAAGGGTGATGAGCTGGGAGGAGGCAGAGCTAGGATCAGAATTTCTACATCTCAGATCTGTCCAGAGCGTTTACTACCAAATTACATAATATTTAATTTGTGATGATTCCCCATTTGACTCCTAAATAGGATGATCATTCATGACAATTTGCCTGGGATCGTCCAGGTTTATGACTTTCATCTCTGCGTAATTATTAATAACATCACTTTTGCTCTTGAACTTGTCTTGAATTTAACAGTAGCTTTCACAGTCAAGACATCACCCTTCAACCCAGTCCTTTCCCTTCCTCCCTGTCTCAGCCTCACAACAACTCACCTCCTGACACTGCTTCTCCCAAACTTCCTCCCTGACCTCTGTCTTCATAAAAGAGAAGGCCAACCCTAAAACCTCAGAATCAGTATTCGCTATTGAGTTGACCTTGTCTCTAATTCTCACTCTTGTCTGGAGGCACAAGCTGAGGTTTGACCTCCCAGCTCAGGGACCGAACTCTTCAAAAAAATCACAAGACACCATGCAGAGAAAGGCCAGACCTGCCTAACAGGAGTGTGTCAGGACTACATGTTACAACAGCTCCTCTCTTCCTAAGTGGAAGAGCGTCGTACATGTAAAACAGCATGTATCTCCAGGAGGCAGTCTTCTTTCATTCATTTATTTGACAGTTATTATGTGCCAGCTTCCATGTTAGTTCTTGAGGAAGCAAAGAGATTAACCAGGCATCGCCTGTGTTAAGTTCACAATCTAGTTAGGGGGTGGAGGGCAGAAGATACAGACCTTGCACGTCATCAACTCAGTTATCATTGTTAATCTCCTGTAGACAGCATGCCATACACTAAGCAACCAAAAAGATTTGTTGAATGCATGCTGATATGAAGTAATTCATTGATTCACATCATCTTATATTCTAATCACATTGGTTATCTACCATTACCTGCCCAAGCATAGAATTATATCATTATAGCATGATAGATCAGAAAGGCAAGAACACGTAGCAGTTAAGAGTTTGGGTCTAGAGATTGGACCCAAAGAGTTGGATCTTGATGTGCCCCTTGTTGATTGCACCCTTTGGGACCATGTACTTTATCTCTGTGCCCCCGTTTTCTTTTCTGAAAATGAGGATCATGATAGCAGCTACTTCATAGAGTTGTTGAAAGGATTCGTGAGCAATGTGCTAATTGCCTAATACTGTGCTAGTGACCGTATTGTGCTGTTTGGTGGTTAATATTCAGGAATCAGCTCTCGGCAGGTAAAGAAGACAAACCCTGATGTACAGCATTTGCTGATTTCAGTGATGTAAAAACTCTCCTGCCACCAACGTGATGTCACGGAAGATGGAGATGGGAAGAGCTGTGCATGAGAGGTTCATGGAGGCAGCACATCCTTGACTGATGTTAATGGGACAACGGATGTGAAAGCGTTTCCTGAACTTTGTACGTGTGCACTTGCTCTATTGACTCTCCTTTTTGTTTTGAGTCCCTGTCGCATTTAACAGAATGGTGAAGACGTGGGATCAATATTCTAAATAATCACGCACACAAGCCACTACACTCACCAAATCAGGCTGAGCACTGAGGAACGAGCTTCACAGAGCTTTCTCCTGTGCATAATCTCCATAGCAGGATGCACCATCACAACAGTTGATTTTGTAGGACTCATTGTGTTCCAGGAACTACACCAGGTGTTTTAAATACATGATTCCATTTTTTTATCCTCACCACTTCGTGAGATTGGCATTGTAATCCCCAATTTACAGATAAGGAAACTGAGGCTTAGAGAACTCAATAGCACACTCTTGTTCCACTACTGCTAAATGACAAAGCCAGGATTCAACCCTGGTCTGTGTAAATGCCAAAATTCATACCCTAAACCACTACCCTTAACTTTCAGGACTCTTTCAGTTCTAGTGTCATTTTAATATTGACTATTGGTGTCTGCAGGCAACATAGCATCCTGAGAGAATAGACTCTAGATCCAGACCAGGTACAAGCACTACCCTCAATCTTATGACCCCAGGCAAGTTTCTTAACCTCTCTGTGCCTCGATTTCTTCATTTATAAAATGAAGATGTTATGGTACCTGCTTTAAAGATTATATGAATTAAATGAGCTACCGTGTACGTAGTATCTAGAATAATGTCAGGCAGGTAGCAAGTTCTATATAAGTGTTTATTAAATGAAAATAAGTTCTTTAGATGAAGTGAAAGTTTCCCTGGTTTTCAAGATGAAAACAGTGTGAAATCAACTTTTCCATACAGTAACCAACCTGCCTATGGGACAATCCAGGTGGACATTGGAATCAAATGCAGATGAATACCAGGTCTTGATTTCCTTGCCCCCACGCACTCTGAGGCCCATCAATTTCCAGTGTAACAGCCTCTGTGGAAACCACAATTCTAACAAGTAAATCACACCTAACATTTTTCTAAGCAGGTTCTTTGAGGTGGCTATTAATGCCCCTCAAAAGACACATGATAGAAAGGAAACAGGGGTTTTTATATGGTACTAAACTCCTGACTTCAGCTGCCTTCCCTCAGTTATAGATAACAGACTCGACTCAGTTCACCAACCCTAAACAAGGTCCCTGCTTTCTGCTGCTGTAACCGGTTACTACAGACTGAATAACGTATGAACAATAGAAGTTTATTTGGCTCCTGGTTCTGGAGGCTGGGAAGTCCACGATCAAGTGACTGCATCTGCCAAGGGCCTTCTTCCTGCATCCTAACATGACGGAAGGCTTCTTGTGGACCAGAGATAGCCGCAGAGCTATCACGATAACAAACTGTCTCCAGCACAAATAACAATGATCCATCCATGGAGGTGGAGCCCTTACAATTGAATCACCTTTTTAAGGTCCCACCTCTCAATACAGTTACATTTGGATTAAATTTCCATCATATGAACTTCATGTGGGTCACGTTCATGGGGGCATGTTTAATCCATAGCATCCCCCAAACATGGCTATCCCTCACGGATCCCCCAAATGATTAAATGCTCCTGTTGAAAGGCAAAAGCTTTTGAAAATTCTAATAAAGAGCCAGATGAGGCTGATGTGCCCATCAAATGGGGGTGCTACGGTTTGAATATGAAATGCTCCCCAAAAACTCGCGTGTGGAAAGCATGGTTCCCCATGCGGCACAGTGTAGAGGTGGGGCTGTTAGGCCATGATTGGATCATGAGGGCTCCGTGGATTAAGCCACTGAGACCCTAATGGACTACAAGGAGTCCTCCAACCTAGTTGGAGGAAGTAAGTCACTGAGGACATCCCCAACTCTCTTCTCCCTCGCCCCGTCTCCTTCCCAGTGGCCATGAGCTGAGCAGATTTCCTCTGCTGTGCCTTTCTGTTGGTTCTGCCTTGGAGCCCTCCCAAGCATGGACTGAACCTCTGAAACCTTGAGTCAAAATAAATCTTCCCTCCTCTAAGTTGTTCTTGTCAGGTATTTTGGTCACCGTGACGAAAAGCTGACTAACACAGGTGGCTTTCCAAAAATACTTGGATGCTTTTCACTGTGTCCATCTTTCTTTTCCGAAAGCATTTACCTAAAAGTGGTGATAGCCATGCACCACTTGGGGACTCAAACACACCCCAGAAAACTGCTGTACATAGAATTGACAGCACCTTCCAAAAAAAACCCTCACTCATACACAAACCCACTTGGCCCATCACCCCAGCATTATCCCTATCCTGCTTTCCAAAAACTCTCATTAGATATTATTACCTCTTCTATGGAGAGAGTTATAATAGGATCTAACTACCAACTTACAAGACTACAATAGACGATCCCTCCAGAATGCAATCATCAAAACTAGGAAATTCTGGAAGATAAATTGCCTGGCTTCTTGGATGAATAAACAAGAGCAGAGGAAGAAAAGAGGAGAACTTTTACAGACTGAAGGAGACTTGTAGTGCATAGAATTTATTTGGATCCTGATTGGAGCAAACCGACTGTAGAAAGTTATTCTGAGACCATTTGAATATCAACAATTTGGTGATACTAAGCAATTAGGATAATTTTCGGATATATTAAAGATATTATATGTATGGTTTTTAAAGTTACTATCTCTCAGCCGGGCGCGGTGGCTCAAGCCTGTAATCCCAGCACTTAGGGAGGCTGAGACAGGAGAATCGCGAGTTCAAAGCCAGCCTCAGCAACGGCAAGGGGCTAAGCAACTCAGTGAGACCCTGTCTCTACATAAAACACAAAATAGGGCTGAGGATGTGGCTCAGTGGTTGAGTGCCCCTGAGTTCAATCCTCAGTACCAATAAATAAATAAATAAATAAAGTTACTATCTCTCACAAATACCTGCTTCAGGGTTTATAGATGAGATAATGGGATGGATACCTGGTATTTGCTTTAAAACATTCCAGGCAGGGCCAAGGGCCAAATGTGGGGAAATCAGAACCGAGGACTGTACATTGATGTTGTGTTTGTGGTTGTTGGGTGAAAATTACACAAGGGTTCAGTATACTAGTCTCTCTTCCTTCATGTATTTGAAGATTTCCATAATAAAATGTTTTGCCAACTCTCTGAATCAGAAGCATGACTTCCTCTCTCACACCTCCCTCCCTTCCCTACCTCTCCCCTTCTTGTCCCCTAAGGTCACCAGGGCTGCTCTGCATACTATGAACTGTCTCCTCCTCCCCACCCAACAGCACCTTAGTCAAACCCTCACTTCTCCTTTCCTGCATCATTGCAACGTCCCTTTACTGTGCCCAGTCTCAAAACTCCTAAGCCATGATCATCTCACTCACAAGAGCAATCTGTTTAAAGTCTAAATCTGATCACGCCACTTCCCTGTTTACTACACATTAATGGCTCATCTTTACCTACCACTAAATGTCCGACCATGACCTACAGGCCCCATAGGATTCATCCCCTGCCTACCATCCCACCCCCATCTTCTCATCTTCCCTTCAAATGTGGTTGATTCCGGTCATGCCAGGCTTCTTGTCATTCATTTGACAAGCATTTATTGGGCCCTATTATAAGAACACTATATTCATCATGGGGAACACTCTAGCAAATTCCACAAAAGAGTCCCTACTTACCTCATGAAGCTTATATGCAAGTAGTGGGGAAAGGTAATACCTAAATAAACAATAGTTGATATTGAATGGTAGCTGTGTTCACCAGCAGGTCTCTGAGTTCTCTAGGCTCATCTATATCTTGGCACATGCAATCGCTTCTCTTGGGAAGTCCTCCCACAATCAGCCCCTCCCATCTGCTGACAGCGGCCCATCTAGTCACCCTCTAAGGTTCAGCCCCTCGTTGCTTCCTTGGGAAAACTTTTCCTACTGTTATTAGACTCAGTTTTTCATCATTATCTCACCAACATCTCCTACTTTGCCCAGGCCAAGTAGGATTTAATAAATGCTTATTGAAAGAATAAATGAGTGAATGGATTGACAGATGGATTTCTACCTTACTTAAACTGACTTTCTTTGAGTTTTTGAGTCATGAGTGTTAGGAGAAGAGATTATATCTGGGTATTATTCTATATCCTGAAGCACTTGAGATTACAGTGCTCACTTTGTTAATCAGCGTCACTGAAAATGGATATTCACTTAGAGCAAAAATGTCCCTGACTGTTGCCAGTGAATTTGTGTTACATACAAAAAGCCTCCCACCGTGAAATATGTTGTAATACAAAAGTCATACTGAGTTGTTCTTTATTTTTTTAAATCTCAGTATGTTCCAGAATCTCTAAAATGCTACTTTGCATTGTGACCTTCAAGGGTGAGACAGTACATAAGTTTCCAGAACATGTCTGATCAACAAACCCTTTGGTCCTCAGCACATTTCAACAGACCAGTGACCTAAAGAGCATTTCTCAGGAATCATTGGTCTACCTGATGCCCTGCCTGACAGCTTTCCTTTACTGGTTTATTTGACTCACTTTAAACTCAGGTAATAAACAGGGCTGTGCACCAGCCAGAAAATGCAAAAGTTCTCTGTTCTCCTGCTTCATCATCTGCTAAACTATGGTAATAATGCATGTCGTGCCTGAATCAGCAGAATGAAAGTAACTGGTGGCTTTATTTTCCAGCTTTCTTTCTCCTTTTCTGTCTTTATCTCTCAATCTATACGGTAAAGGTAGTGATGCCTGGGTAATTGAGAAAACGGCATATCAATCAATGCTTGTTAAAACAAACGTACAAAAATGAAAACCTCTAAGGACAAAAATCAGCACCAGCTCAGGCGGCTTCTGGATATGTGAGAAATGAAATCAGAGTAGACAATGTGCCATATGGGAGGAGAGAGTTTCTTCTAGCACAATGGTTTACATTGTTTTCTAAAACAGAAAGAGTGCAATGAAATACACGAGAGTGTGTGATTTTAACACGTATATATGCATACCCATCTTACACTATCGCGTGAGAAAATAAAATTGACAGGGGCTTTTTTTTTTCAGTCTGAGTCTCTGTGGCTTAGTTGATGACTAATCTTACAGATTAAATCCGATCACTGGATTATTGATATTAATTCTTTCTTCGGGTTGACAGCTGTAGGATGGAAATATTATAAGAAACACACTAAAATCGACTGAGCTCAATTAAGCAGGAAGGACTCCAGCCAACACATAGAAAAAATACATCAATCATAGCTTACAATTTTATTTCTAAGTCAGAGTATTTTTAAAACTTGAGAATGTAAGTTTAAAACATCAAATTAATATTATTTTGTATGATGATTTATGTGCTGATTTAAGCTTTATTTCATTGTTATAATTCTAGTCAACAACAGTGAACATTTTCTTAAGCTCTTTTGAAGCATGATTTGACCAAGAAATGTTCAAGGATGGAGGAGGCTTTATCATCTTTAGTATTTTAAGCCCTGCTTTTAGTTAAAGCTTTTAGTTAAACAAGGACAAGTCTAAGCTCGCAATTTGCAAATAGGCTCATTTCTGCACCCATTCATTAATGCGCTGATTAGAATCCTAATGTAGAGACAGGGGCATCTTAAAGTCAACTCATTTATGGAAATGCTCATAAATTTAGCAAATCATTGTTCAAATAGAAACATTCCATGATTCTAGAATGTAGAGAAAGATGTGAAGCCATCCAGGATGGGAGTGCACACCAGCTCCTTTTTCCAAAGTTACCCATAAAAGCTAAACTCAGAAGAAGTAAAAGATACCCAGTATTAGCAAATGGTAGAATTGACAGATGTTAGCAGGACTGGTCAGCATCCAAGTACAGAAAGTAGCAAGCAAGAGAGAAATGGAGAGGTATAGAGAGAAGAAGGAAGTCACATCACATTTGGAAGAAGTAAGAGTGACCATGAGCTGATTGTTGTTGAAAATAGGTAATTGGTACAGAGAGGCATGCTACTTTTATATTTTTGGTCTAAATTCTCCATGATAAAAATGCAGACGCCAGGCAGGGTGGCGCACGCCTGTAATCCCAGCACTTTGGGAGGTTGAGACAGGAGAATCGTGAGTTCAAAACCAACCTCAGCAATGGTGAGGCACTGAGCAACTCAGTGAGACCTTGTCTCTACATAAAACACAAAATAGGGCTGGGGATGTGGCTCAGTGGTCGAGTGCCCCTGAGTTCAATCCCTGGTACCAAAAGAAACAAAAATGCAGAAAACAAAATCAACCTCTAACCAGGGTTGTACTGATTTTAGATGAATCAAAAGGAAAGCAAAAGCAACCTATGGGAAAAAATGTATTAACTATGAATAAAAAAAGTCTTATAAAGAGGAAGGAAAGGAAGAAAACTCTCCAGGAAAAGGAATATAGAATACAGAATATTCAAAAGAAAGTCAGCATTGAGAATGATTGCAGATGTGTTTTGACAGACAAACCACAATTATTGAAGAACACTATATACCTGAAGGAATCATAAGAAAAACGCAAGGACAAAGGAGAAATGCATTTTCACAATCCCAGAGTAAAAATGATAGAAAGTACTTACTCAATATTCATGAGAAAGGGGTAATAGAAAAGAGAGGGAATGTTAATATAAGCACTACCTATAAAAGGGAGACTTTCAAAGGGCATCTCAGAAACGTCCAAGAATTTCTTTCCTCTGTAGCACACAATATGTGTTCCGCCCATGCCTGCCACCTTACCTCTTTGCACCCTGTATTTCCAATACATCCCTGAGCACACCTACAACTAGGGCAGAAGACAGACCCCATACAGTTCCAGGCGGAACACAGCTAGAAGGTGACCACATGTGCCCCTGTGTTGCTTTAAGTCTTAAAGTCTTTTACCATTGATTTCCCACCCACACCCCAAGGTTTTAATACTATATATTTTGTGACTGGCATCTAGTAGCTTCTCAATAAATATTTATTGAATGAATGATGGAACAAATGAGTAGGTAAATGATAATGAACGAATGAACCATCAAGCTTCCTCTGCACAACACCGATTCCATTAGACGTCTGGGCCATCAGAGCTAGCTGTCAGGTTGCACGCAACGCCATCTGAGTTTGGAATGAACACATCAGGAGAAGTGGAGGTTTCAGAGTCACCCTCCGCGCCTTCCTGTTCCTCACTGTCCCTGTCCAACTCTCTCTCTCATCCTCCACTGTAAATGCAATGACCTAGTTACATCAGTAATTTCACTTACCAGGTTTTGGGGATCCAGGACTTTTCATGGCCTGCTAATAATAAAAATCAGCCTGGAATATAGACAGCAAATAGCAGTGAAGTGATCTATGCTCTCTTCTTGTTTCCTTCTTTACTAAAATGCCCTTGATTTCCCCCCATTAATTGCATTTTAACATATCTAACATAGAGAATGTCTTCTAAATTACCCACTGGTGTGAGGGATAATGTAGTGTGTGAGATGAATGAAATACACAGCTTCTCAAAGCTCCCCAAATACTTCTTTCAAAAATGATCCACTATTTTCCTAGCTTGAATAGTCTTTTCATACCAACCTCAGTGACTACCAAAACAGTTTAATGTTATTAGAATATCATCAAGTTTCATTATGTTTAATAAGAGATGGTGACAAGAGATAATTTCAAATACATTTTCACCAAAATTAAAATCACAAGTTGTAAAATTAATCCTAGAAGTGTCAGTTATAATGTGATGTAATTTCAGCCTTCTCAAACTTATTTTCGTTAACTACTTCAGTATGGAGCAATAGCAATAAAATTATAAATATGGCAAAGAAACCAAAAATCTCAAATACCCATCCTCGTTTTCAATAATGAGAACTGTGGTTTGTCTCATCAATTTATTTGCCACTTTAAATGGATTATCCAAAGGAAATTGATTGGCATGGTCAAATATGTCATTGTCTATTCATCATTTGGGGTATATTCATTGAGTATTTATACACAAAGTATTACTGACACGCCCAGTGTGAAAAGAGAAGACAGACCAAAGACGGCGTGCGCTCGTTTCCCCTCCTTCCCTGCAACTCATTCAGAGGACAACCCAGAAAAATATGAAGTTGAACATGATTTGTATTTATTTATTCACATCCCGTTTCATGTCAAAAAGGGTGAGTTTCCTTTTTAAAAATATACAAAATAAAACAGAATAAACTAGCATGTGAGAAAAATGAAATGCAAGCGAATAGGTAAACATTCAGTTGAAAGAGGCGTACCATAAATGGAGCAGGGACGGGGACTCCCTAAGAGCCCAAGCAAAGACACAGACACACACACACACACACATACCACACACGACACACCACACACCATATGCACAACACATACACACCACACACCACGCACCACATGCACACCACCACATACACACACCACACACACACCATACACCACACATCAGCTGCTTAGAAGAAGCCAAGCTTTTCCAGAAATAAAACTTGAGTGATGTTTTCCTGGGCCATGTAAAGGAAGGCTGTAATGTTTCCTTGACAATATCATCCCTATATCTCCTGGCGTGGTGAGTTTCATTTAATTTTGCTGAGGGCAGAGTGGCCAACACAAGAGGCCAAAGGAACATGGGCTAAGCATGCTGCCTTCTAACCCTCGTCTGCCAGGAGCTAATGGTCTAGTTGCGGTCTCTGAAGAGTCCAGTCTGAACAACAGTCCAGATGAGAGGCGTGGTTAGTTATAGGGTGTACTAAGTATCACAATACAACAAAGAAAGAGCTGGCCCTTAAGCAAAATTCCAAAGTAGTAAGAGGAGTTAGCTGGACCAAGAAAGCAAAACAGCTGGCAGAGATCAAATCTGACCCTCAGCCATATTTTGTGGTTCTTTTCAAAATTTAACATAATTACTAACATTTAAAAATCCAGATTTTTAGTTTCTTTAAAAATACTGGCCAGGCACCATGGAGCACACCTGTAATCCCAGCAGTTCGGGAGGCTGAAGCAGGAGGATTCCAAGTTTGACTCCAGTCTCAGCAACTTAGCGAGGTCCTAAGCAACTTAGTGAGATCTCGTCTTAATATTAAAAATAAAAAGGGCTGGAGATGTGGCTCAGTGGTAAAGTGCCCCTGAGTTCAATACCCAGTACCAAAAAAACCTTGGGAAATCTGCCAATCAGGGCCCACTTTCCTCTGTAGAAAAAAACTGGCTGAGCACTTAGGGAGGCTGAGACAGGAGAATCGCGAGTTCAAAGCCAGCCTCAGCAACAGCGAGGCGCTAAGCAACTCAGTGAGACCCTGTCTCTACATAAAACACAAAATAGGGCTGGTGATGTGGCTCAGTGGTCGAGTGCCCCTGAGTTCAATCTCCAGTACCAAAAAAAAAAAAAAAAAAACTGGCTGAGGCTGAGCAGGAGCATTTGAGTACTCACATACAGTGAGTACTCTCCAGTACTCTGTTCCAGACCCCATGGTATCCACTCATTCAGTACCTTCCTTAGCCCTGTGGACATGCAATGAATAAGGGAATGAAATGTCTTCGTTAAAAACAGTTAAGGGGGGGGGGCTGTGGTTATAGCTTAGTGGTAGATAGAACACTTGCCTAGCATGCATGAGGCACTGGGTTCTATTCTCAGCACCACATAAAAATAAATAAATAAATAGTCCATCGACAACAAAAAACATATTTAAAAAAATAAAAACAAAAAAGGAACAGCCTATGCAAAGGTATGAAACACCACAGTATCTTGGGGAGATTGGAATGTAGGGTGCATGTAGGAGTGATGGGGAGGAGGCCAGAAAGGCCAGCAAGAGCCCTAGTCAAGGCCATCAATTTGTCACACCTGTTCTTTTGTTCATGTGGTTCCCCGACTCAACTTGCTGAGAGAAGCTCTTAGGGTCTGATTGTTGCTGTGGTTGTGGATCTTCAACAGAGAGGACAGACTAGGTACATCGCTCTGCATGTTGCTCTTGAAGAACATTAGCTCTCAAAGGCCCTCATCTCCATCTTTTTATTATAACAGGATGTAACTGATCCTCGGAAGTCAGGGTATCCTGGACATTTCTTCTAGACATAGAAACACAGACCATGGCAAATCACGGTGTTTGGCAGATCCAAAGCTCAGTGCGGACTGCCTCCTGCATGAAAACATGTGCTTTCCATACCCCTGAAGGTAAGCTCTCTCTCCTCTGAATGCCTTGTGGCCCCTGAGTATGCTATCTTGTATCACAGTTATTTGTGTTTACATTTGTTCCCTTATTTGATTGTTGGGATTTTAGGAAAGGAATGCAAAATGATTTTTAGAACATAAGAGCACATCTTCTATTTCAGATTCTTCTGCAGCCTGTTTGCTGTTATCACGGTGCCAGTCAGTGCACAGACCATAATTGACCATCTACACCAGCCAGAAAGAGGGCACTGCAGAACCAGGCTCACAAAGACAACAAACTGTTCTGATCCACAGAACTTACATTCTACAAGACCAATGTTCACTTGTAAATGAACAAATGTGATGGGGACATGAAAACCATGAATTAAAAAACACCATCCGTTTGGAGTTGGGGTATTGGGAAAGGACTCTGAGCTGAGACTCAAAGAAATTAGGAGCAGGAAGCCAGCCCTGGGAACCTGAGGGCAAAGTGGTCTAGGCAGAAAGAACAGCAAAGACACAGGCCTTGAAGCAGCAACAAGCTTGGCATGTCTGCAGAATGAAAAAAGAAGTCCATGGCTTGAGAGTCATGAATGAGGGAGAGGACAAGAAATGCAGTGAAAGAGGTGAGCACTTTAGTGCCCTGGGGACTGACTAGACCAGGGGTCAGCAAACTGTGGCCCAGGGGCCAAATCTAGCCTGCTGCTTGTATGTGTATGACCTGAGAGCTAGGATTCAATTTTTAATTGATTAGTTAAAAAATTAAAAGGAAAACAATATTTCATGGCACATGAAGATTATGTAAAGTTCAAATTTCAGTGTCCATAAACAAAGATTTACTGGAACACGTTAATGGATGTATAGCCTGTGATTGCTCTCAGAAAACATCAGCATTTGAATAGTTGCAACAGAGACTATATGGCCCACAGAGCCTGAGGTACTTACTCTCTGGCCCTTTGCAGAAAAAGTTTACCAACCCTGGAACAAGCATCCTAAGGTCCATTCATTTACATGGTGGTCTAAGTCATACAATGGAAGACTATGGATTCCAATCAAGGTACGTTCCATACTGGGTGAGAAAGAAAGACAGTTTTCTCTGAGTTCAAGGATTTATAAACCCCTGTGACCCATGTCTTCCTCCCCTGGAACTGAGTCATCTGTACCCATTTTTATCAACCCCAAAAGACGAAAGAAGTTGGGTCTTAAAGTGACCAGCTCATTATAGAAATGTAGCCAGTCAGCAAAACCCAAAGGCTCTGAAATATGTTGAGTCAAACTTTTTTTTTTCCAGAGCAAAAACGAAAAAAGAAGATGAAGTCCTCAGAAATGGGATATTATTTAGCAAGCGATGGAAAGTGTTCTCACTGCACTAATGAGTCATTAAGTGAGGCGTTTGGGAACTAGGGAGGCGCTATAATTAGGTTATCTGTATTTTTAACACAAGAAAAATAATCCAAAGCGGCATTAACCAATGCAGCTGTATTGGAAGGGGGACAGCTCTCTGCAAGTCTCCAAACAGAGGGGAATCGTTTTGAACAACTCAGAGCTCAGCTGAGCAGTTAATTTAACAAAATGCTTAAGAACAAACCCTCAGCCGTTGGTAACCATCTTTAACTGTCTCCTGGCTTTCCCCTAACCAGAACGCAATAGCCCATTCCAAAACACCAGGCCTGTACAGATATCAGTTTAGATGGAGTGGAAACAGCAAATCTGATCATAACAAAAGGGGAACAGAAATGAAGTGAGTGACAGGTTAGGGATTTCACATAATTAAATTGTCAAAGGCCACAAAAGGAATGCGAAAATCAGGGGATATCACCATCCTGGGGGAAGAGAGAGGGGCTTTAGTTATAAATACATTTCTGAGGAAGATGAAGAAAAAATAGATGTCCAGATTGCTCATTTTTGGCCTAATGAATAAATCATCTTGCCCCCACCCCACCCCCAATGCACCTGCTGCTTTGAAAAGTCCTTCCACACCAACCCAACAGTAAATGCTTCACAATGGCTCCAACGAGGCTGGAGTCCCGCCAACGAAAATTGCCACTCTTCAACCAAGATAAACATCATATTACTTCATTACCCTTTTAAAACATATGCAAATTAAATCCATTATTCTTTTTTCACCCAGAAATGAAGTTCGTTTGGCTGGAATTCAGCGATTCCTTTTTGTTGCAGTTGACCATGAATGGATGAACTTCATGTAGATGGTGCCCACTCCCCATCTTTGAATCAAACATTAATACCATTTGACAGTAATAAATAACACTTATCACAATAGGGATAGAATAATGATTTTCCCACTCAGCTGGCTCATCAGAGCCTATCAGCTGACAACTGCATAAATGAGATTAGCATAACAGCTGCCCATGACAAATGTATCTAAATCCTTCTAATGCCAACGAGTGCTTTGATCTCCCTATCAAGTTGATGCCAAAACCCAAATCCATTTCTGCAAAATACATCTTGTTTATTATAGATACATATGTATGTCCCAGCACTGTCTGCAATCCCAAGACATCCTTAATTAAAAGAATTTGGAATATTGATTGAAAATCGTCACCTCTGGCTTCGTACTTCCTCCCCCGACTTTCCTGAATATTCTAAGACATTTATTTTCAAAATGGAGCCGTTGCTCTCCCTTTCCATACTTCCTCTTGAGTCACTCACCAGAATGTAATGAGGTCCCATTCTGATGTTTTCAAATGAAAATAATTACCATGGCTTCATTTTGATTATTGCCTTTCAGAGGTATCAGGTTCATAAAAATTTAAATCAACTCCAAGTAACATAAGCCCCTGTCCTTTACTTCCTATTATACAATCACAATGAAACACAGACTTGTTCTTTGTTTCGGAATGCAAATGGGGATTGAAATCAAACCTGAACTAGAATGTCTTCATTTATCCTCCTCAACAATCCACAGTGCTGATGAGAGTAATATGAGGAGTAGTAAATACACATTTTTGGTGTCCAGGTCCCTGCAAGCTTCAGTTTGTTTTTCCTCCTGAACTTGAAGTTGAAGCAAGATTAAAAACAATCCAGGGAATAACACAGTGAATGTTAGGAAGGTGAGGATGGAAGGAGTTGGAGAGTCCCTTAAGAAAAGAGAAGCAGTTTAGCAGGCAAGGCTAACCCATGAGTTGACTGTGGGCCTAGTTAGACAATCACAGTTCACATTGAAGGTAAAGGGTAGTAGTGGCTAGTTTACATGGGAAGCATTTTAATCACATTCATATCACAATACTCCCCCAAACAAATTAGTCAGTCATTCAACAGTCATTCATCTATACAATAAATGTTTGTCAGGGACTTGCCTCGTACTATTCTAGCTACAAGGACACCACAGAGAGCAGATTAACAAGGCCCTGGTTCTCATGGGACTTATAGCCAGAGGAGCTGATATCAGGAGCTATTAAAAAATACCTGCATAACAGTGAAGAGAGACAAGACACATTTCAGATCAGACACTAGAAAAGACTTGAATAGATTCTAACATTTGCACGAATATGAGCAGTCCCATATAAGAACAGATGGAGGTACAAATGCAATCATCAAGTCTACATTTTAGGTTTTACTTTTGAGCACTTATGAGGGTGAGATTGAGATTCCTCTGCAATGACATGCTCACTATGAAGCAATAGAGAAAATTCATTTATTTATTCAAAAAACATATATTAATCCATCAGTCAGTATGTGCTAAGGATACAAAATGAGCGAGACGGCTCTGAGGTCTGTGACATGCCATCATGATTATGGAGTCCTGACACCAACACATGTCCCAAAAGCCACGCCTGTTATGCTGAGCAGAATCAGGCCAGGTCTCCATGAGGAAGTGGCATTTCAACCAGAAACTGGGTATGCGGGCTGGTCCAATACAGAGAAGGATCTGTAGGACAAGAGTAGACAATAGATAATGACAACTAAAGCAGGTATGTCAGAGCCAAAGTTTCACAAGATCCAACTAAGGGAGATCCTGGCCATTATCTCCAGATCCTGCCATAGCTGTCGTGAAGCTATTTGCACATGGCTGTACATGGGGTTGTTTAAGTTAACTCTGGGTAAACCATCTAGATTTCATTATATGAGGTGAGTCCAACCAGGAAGAAAGATTGTCACAAGTATTATGAAGACAAGGCTTCATCCCCTGCCCCAAGAAGGTAAATAAGAAAAATAAACAACCACAAAAACTGTCAGAATGGAATCTAGTCATTGTTGGTTTTGCTGCTTAAAACTAGATATTGGATGCATTTTTGTTAATTGATATTTAGCTCAAGAGTTTCGCTGAAAGGGTCTCTGAAAATCTGTACTTACAACATTCATAGTCTGTGCTGGAATAAATATTGTGTATCAAGCAAGCAAATTCTTCTGTTGTTGTTTTTCAAATATATGTAGAAGGTACTAGCAAGATATAAAAGGTTTTTAAAGCATCACTGACTTTGTCAAAGCTCTGTCATGGTATCGCTTTACAGGGGGGTTGGGGCAGTGGGCCTTCCTGACGAGTTGGGTTCCAGAGAGACGAGGAAAAAGAAGGGGTCCCCGGGGAAGACGATATGGGGTCTCTTTGGAGAGTGGTGGTGATTTGCAGAGCCAATCTCCCCAGGCCCTGGGGTGTAGGTAAAAATCTGCTCTGCCCCAGCTGGACGCAGAAACACCCGGAGCGAGAAGCAGAAAACACCGTTTATTCCAGAAAGTATAGAAGCTTAAATACACTCTTGGACCAATCAGATCCAAAGGTCACAAACAAAGGGATGCTCTTTGGCAAGAGCACAGTCTATTAGCATAGAATGGGGAAAGATGGAAGGGAGGAGTTGAAGTTATGGAGAGTGCTCCTACATCATGGTGTATTTTCTCAGTCCCCAGACACAAAAGTACTATTATCATAAAATTAGTGTTAAATATAAAAGTTTCACATTGGCAAAAATTAGACATTTCTGGTCTATATGATGAAAATGCCATATGGGAAAATAATCAATTCTGTGGTATTAGTTTTAACCATTTAATGGTTCAAAATAACCACACAGCAGATCCACTTGACTTCACAAAATTCCATTCTTAATATAACCCCAGGGTCTTCCATTTGATTCACGTCAACGTGCCATATATCCAAACTTGAAAACAAAACAATGGAATCGATAAACTCAGTGTTATTAAGACACTTGTCTGTTTCCATTTCAGCTTACACTAGAACTTCTGACTATGTTTTGGTTTTATTTCTTTACATTCCAAGTACTTAAAACATGCATATCACTTTGATGGTACTATGGAAGTTATAGTCAGGTTATAGTATATGCTTCTTGACTTCAAGGAATTTACAATGTAATTAGGGAAGAAAACTCACCCGAGTTCCAACAGAAAACACAAAGGGCCAAGCACCCTAAAAAATATAGGCAGTCAGAATGGTAAAATTGTCCCAAACTTTGATATTACTAAAGGCTACTGGAGAAGATAACATAGGTGAATCTGGGAGACTGGGCTCCACCAGACATCCGGACCCCACAGGGATCAGAGTGGCTAAAACTTCAGGGGAACCAAATTTTAAGACCACTGGATAGAGGGTCTTGACTGCCACACCAGCTTTGAGGGAGACATCAGCTACTTTGTTTTTTGTTTGTTTTGTTTGTTGTTTGTTAACTACTGAGTGGGGCTTTATTATATTTTTTGTTTTTTAATTTTTTTTATATCACAAGAAGTCTGAAGATGGACAGCCCAGGGTTTAGTCCAACTGTTCCAAAACACAACAAATTTTGTAATTTTTTTTAACCACAATAGAAGAAAAAAAGAAATCACAGGACAGAAAACACAAGTTGAATAATATACTACATTTTGCTTATCCATTCTTCTGTTGGTGCACATTTGGGCTGCTTCTACCTCTTGGATATAAAAATATTGCTGAAGAATCCCTCTATGGACTGGCCATTATCCAGTTTTAAAGTGGAGAATAGATTTAAAAAGTTTTGCCTCACTGGAATTCTCATAACCTAAATAATAATAATCAACACAATGTATTCAAAGGTCTGATGGTCATTTGACTTCAAATCCCGTAGAGAAGACCCTGCCGACCACTGCCTCCTTACCCTCCCACTCATAGCTAGCAGAGCTTCCTAGAGAGTCCAGTGTCCCCACCCACTCATCTCCAGCTCCTGTCTGGCTAGACTTATGTGACTTCCCTACTCTCTCAAGAGTGAAACTGAGCTTATTGGTTTGTTTGCTTTGTTTCCTGTAACCAATACAGGCATTGCTCATTATTTAATTTTGAATTTCAAAGAATCATGATTTGTAACCAATATCTCTAATTATAGACACTTGGAATGTCTGAAAAACATAAATATTGAATTAACATGAAGTCCCTACTTCCTCGAAAAGGAAACTTCTATGACAAACTCCAAAGGAAAAAAAAGTTTTCAATTGTCCTCCTATGGCTTGATGGGAGTTAATATAAATCCACTCAAATTAAACATCCAATACCCACAAGATTCCCTCAGTTGCTTCCTTTGGGACTTGGTTCAAATATCAACTTATCAGTGATACCAAAGTTGACCAAATCTTTAAAAATTATACCTTCTCCTATCTGTGGTATCCCTTTTTTCCTTCCCTATTTTTCTTCGTAGTCCTTTTCACCTATTTATTTTATTTTCTTCTGTCCCCATCCCCCATTCTAGAATGTTCCTTGAGATCAAATGTTGTGTCTGCTTTGTTCTTTCAGTGAATCTTAGTTCTCCTCTGTATCCCCAGCGACTGGCATATACTCAGCACTCAATGAGTATTTTTCAAATGAATAAATGCATAAATTCATGAGTTATGATCTGCAGGGAATGGTAGTAAACACCTTTTGGTATCTACAACAACCCCTTTTTCTCAGAGAACTCCTCTTGCCCATAGGCTGGAGCCCTGGCAGCCATATTTGGAGCATACGAATGGTCTCCTCTGCTATCCAGAAGAAGACACAAACCCTAACTGGCCTCTCCCAGAATTAAACTGAATTGGAACTGCCAGATGATAATCTGAGGGTCCACATGTACAACTGAGGTGGCTCAAAATGAGGGCTATAGGGCTGACATCTAAAAACAGAAGCAGGGAAAGCCAATCATCTACCAGAAAGTAAGGACAGAAGAAAAGCAGAGAAACCAAGTTGCCTCTGATCTCTCAAATCAAAACAATTAGCGTCTTGGTTCTAGATGATTTTCTGGATTCTACTCTCAGCCCCTTATGGATTCTGGCACCTACCCCATTACTGACAATAAATTCCCTTTCTTGCTTAAGCTAGCGTGGCATGGGCTTCTATTCCTTACAACTACAACAGCCCTAAAGGAGACAGTGCCATACAACATTTCCCAGTGCAGATGACAAATATGTTTGCCTTCATCAAAGTGCTATTGCTATGGGTCCATGGTCAAATAAGTGCTCTCGCCTCTTATGCACTTTGTCGCTTCATTGAGAATCACTTGGAGCAGAGTTTACTCTGCAGTTTGGAGACAGAGCTCTTTATGTGGCTTTTTCATATGATAATGTAGTGTATATTTTCAGCCTAGCCCTCAATCAAATGGGCATCGTCTTAAGGAGATATAATTATAGCTGCTATTTTGCTGGCTCTTAATGGAGGACAAAGCAAACAGGGTGCTGAGACATTATCTTCAATGATGCCCCTGAACAACAGGCAGAAGAAGGCCAGCCAGCGAGGAGGAACCCCATGCTCCATCTGTAGCATCTTATCCCCAGAGAACCACGCCCCATCAACCAAAGGGGTGTAAGAACCGCTGGGCGTTTTTCTTGGGTAGATGGATCGTGGTTACTTTAATAGGCTGTGAAATGATTAATGCTAGCAAATCTAACAAATCCAAATAAAATAAGGAAAAATGGCCTTGATTGCCTGTGAATCATATTCAATAATAACCACTTAAGAATCAATGGGAAACAACCGAAGTAAAAACAGTGAATCCATTTTTCAGCTTTTGTTTGTTGTTCTATATGCGTACCCAAAGTCACACTGAAAAATGTGTATCATCCAGTGAATATTCAACATTTCAATGACCTTGACTCCTTTTGTAGTTCAAAATTGTAAAATGTTAAAACACTATAAAAACAATTAACAATAGTAACATATTCTCTTTTAATGCTACACAATCAGCAAGTGAAATACAACAGAGAACAGTGGGTGTGCAGTTCAATTATTTAGACATCTTTGTGTTTCATAAGACAGGAGTTTGACTTAGTCTATCAGAAAACTGATCAAACTGCATTATACATAGTAGATTGTCAAATAATTGTGTTTTCAAATATACAGTAAGTGTGTTTGGAAAGTAGGGAGATAAGAGAAGAAAATTTCAAGAAATACAGAAGATAGGTGCCAGCGTAAACTTTCCAATTCCTTTTTTTTTTTTTTTCATTTCAAACACTACATGAGGTTCCCTCAGACAATTGGGTTTGTGTGTAAATACAACCGACTTGTTCTCATTGCAAGGACCCTATTCCATTCTTCAACTAATAATATTTCCCTTTTGTCCCACCTCATTACTTCAAGCTTTCCTCCACTGTTCTCAGCTAAGTAATTTCTCTCTCTCCTCTCTATCTGCACCTTTACAAATATTTGCAAATGGTTATCATGCCCTATCCTGGTACTTATCACGCAGCAAAACCTTCAGTGTCTTTAATACTTAATAACTAGGCCAGTGTCTTAACTGTTTTCCTCCCCTGCAATTCCAGCTGTCTAACATGCTATGATAATTATCTAATGCAGTCCTTACAACACAATGCTGAATTCAAGATTCATTTTGCTTTCCTTGGCAAATACTATCTTGGGTGAAACTGCTCTATGAGGTTATCAGAGCCACCATAAGCCTATGAAAGACTGCCACTGAGTTAGGAGATCTTGGTCAAGAGATTTAACTTGCTCTAGTCATATCTCTTCCACTGTGGGGCATTGGGTAAAGGGACTACTTTGATGGATCTCATTATTTTTTCCTATAATGTAAGAGTTCAAACAGTGTTGCTAAGATGTATTCTAAATCCATGATTGTAAGGCTAACCAATATTTTTAGAGCATCCCTTTTAAAACCTAAATCTAATCAAGCTGCTCCTTTCTGAGAGCCTGTGGTTGCTTCCCATTGCACTTCGAATAAAGGCAAATTCTTTACAATTTGCCTAGTCCTGCGCAATGCAACCCCCACCCACATTTCCAACTCCATTTGAACCACCCTTTCCATTTATTACAGGTTGGGTTCATCCAAATGCAGCTCTGAGGCAAGGATAGGAGTCCAAGTAACTCACATGGAAGGAAAGTGATAAGGGCATGAGGAAGAGAGGCAGTGAAAGAAAGAGAGTCAGTAAAGGGCATGTCATCAGGCAGCTTATCACAGTGGGAATGAGAGCCCAGTCCAACCAAGGACTCCTGGGAGACAGTGGAAAGCAAAGAAGGCACCTTCAAGTTGTCCCTCTGAGAGGTGATGTTGACCCATCGACTCCCAACTCATTGTAGCTTCAGAACAATTCTAGGGGCATCAACCCATGACACCTCTAGTCTACCCACAATGTTGATCCAATATAGCAGGAAAAGCCACCCTGTATTCAGGAACACTGACCAAGTGCCAAGCTGAGCTGGATGGGGGACCAGCACATCTACAGCTCCACTGTTTCCTGAAGCCCAGCTTTGCAGGCCTTCTTCCAGTTCCTCAGGATTTCCATCTTTTTCCTTTTCAGAGTCTCTGTTACAGACCCCGGTCTGACTCAGACACCTCCAAGATGCCTTCTTCTCCATAGAAGCATTACTTTCTCAGCCACATCTTCCCAGACTGCCCGTTTTCCTTTCTGGTAAAAAGGAAATTTATTTTCTTCATAGTATTCTTTAGATTTTGTAAATTATTTATTGCTTTAATTTATTTCACATCTTTATATTCAACAATTTACTCACTAAATTGTTCTCACACTAACAAACTTTCAAAAGCCCACAATTGTTTGAAAAAAAAAATCCACTTATTCATAATAATCAAAAATGTTCCAGAAAGATAGAAAATGTCTGGCCACATGATTCTCCTACACATGGAAAAGTACTCATTTCTATGTTCTCCTGTGGGGGCAGGACTCCATAGGTACTTTAGCTCGGTGACTTATGTAGGTACAGTAATAAAGATAAACAGGATTCAGGATAGTAAAGCAGCCAAAAGGTAGGATTCCAGTCTCAGCCCTCTATGCTTCAAGCAATAATTACAACTTTCTAGGTGTCTGGTGTGTTTGTTCCCAGCCTCCTTGGTATTTTTAATTTTTTCAATTAAAAAGATAATGAAGAAATCAGGTTATTTCTTACGTCTCACCTGAAGCCCTATTATTTTGTCAGTCTATTAAGTGAAAAACACAATTGTGCCTTTTGCAGATTATAGGTGTTTAGTAAATATTTGTTTTTTGAATGCTTACAATATAAACATGACTGAGTCACCAATATAAATGACATGAAAGTCTGCTGTGGGAACCACTATTACCTACTTCTTTGCTCTTGGCAGACATCATTAACCTAGCATCACATGCTCTTTCACTGATCTAAAGTGTGGCTCCAGAAGCCTGGAGATCAAGGTTGATGTTGCCTGTGATGTTATGCTGAAAGCAGGATAGCATGATAGGATTGATATGATCAGAAGAGTACTCTACTTTTGTAGGCTTTTTCCCAAAACCCCCATCTAATCATGAGGAAAAAAAATCAAGATTAACCCAAATTGCCGGGTGCTGTGGTGCATGCCTATAATCCCAGCAGTTTGGGAGGCTGAGACAGGAGGATCACAAGTTCAAAGCCAGTCTCAGCAAAAGCGAGGCACTAAGCAACTCGGTGAGACCCTGTCTCTAAATAAAATACAAAATACAGCTGGGGATGTGGCTCAGTGGTCATGTGACCCTGAGTTCAACCCCCAGTACCCATCCCCCAAAAACATTAGCCCAAATTGAGGAATATTCTACAAAATACCTGACCGACACACCTCAAAACTGTCAAAATCATGCAGAAAAACTAAGAACTGTCATAGACTAGAAAAAACTAAGGGGACACAACAATTGGAAGTAATGTGACATCTTAAATAGAATCCTAGACCAGGAAAAAGGCTTAAGTGAAAGATAAAAAAAAAAAAAAGCAGATAAAATCTGATTAAACTCTGGAGTTTAGATAACAGTCACGTACCAATGTTCATTTCTCATTTACACCATGGTTATGTAAGATGTAGACATTAGGGGAAAGGGGTAACAACTACACAGGAACTCTTCATATTATCTTTGTAAAGTTTCTGTAAATCTAAAATCATTTCAAAATAAGAAGCGTACTTTTTGTAAGTCAGGGAGCCAGGACCCCTCATTATCAGTATGGACATGTACAATGTGGCGAACCTCTTTGAGCTTCACCTACCTTTTCAGTATAATAATCTTTAATCTTTTCAGATATGTTAATGCAGATACAGAAGACTGAGATTAAATACTACCAAAACTTGCAGTTAGAACATCTAGCTTGAAGCACATAATAGGAAATAAATAAATGATCCTGCCAAACCTCATGCTATTCTTTTCCACTTTCAAGTAATTTAAGAGTTACTCTGTAGCCAGAGACTTCCTTAAATTATTGCCTTTTTTAAAAATTAGCTAATTTCCAAAATATCTTTTATTTACACCCAAATTTAATTGCAAAGTTTGAGATCTGGGCATAGGCAGAATTTACTGAATACTTTGATGCTAAGGAATTGCTGCCCTTAACACTAACAATCAACTAAATTGCTACAAATCTTCCCTTAATACCCTCCAGATGACATCTGGGCGGTGGATAGTCTTAGTAAGATTCATGCAGCTTTTCCCTTGAAGATACATACCAAGTACAGGATTCAGGCTTTCTATGTACTTATGGATCCCATAATTCATTGTCTAGGTGAAATGGGCTGCTTTTGAAAACTTGGAGACTGCAACCTTCACTTTTCAAATTGTGTAGCTAGCAGATTTCATTTACAGTATATTGCAACAAGTCCCTGGGAGTTTCCACTGAAGCCCATAAATCAGAATCAGTTAAGAAAAATGTTCAAGAGAATTTCCCATTTCTGCAGATAGACAAGGTTGAGAAATATCAGAGGTAAAGTTATATAGTGTGAAATGACACTTTCTAAAGGGCTCTTTTGAGCAATTTATTAAGAATTTGTCAAAGACATGCCAAGTGCTCATCAGTGAATTAGACATGTATTATAATGCTTATTGTAGCATTTAAAGATCATGATACTTACCACTTAAATTGTACTTAACATGCTCAAAACATTTTCAGTTATAATTAAATATTCTCCCACGTGTATCTGCATAGGGAAATAACCATTTATAGGAGGAAGAAATAGCCAGACTCACAAATAAAAAAATCCATCAAAGAAGGCTTGGGAACTTGAGCATAGTATTAAATATGTAGGCAAAATGTATAACATCTTGACTTTCAGCCAGAAGTCTAAGTTGGCTCCCCAAACAACCATTTGGAGTTCAGTCTTCTCATCAAAATGAGCCTTCATGCGTTTTTTTCCTGAAGTTTTAGCTGCCCTCGACAGGGTCTTTTGAGGATTAGGCTAATTATGTGAAGCAAACAGGGAAACCAGGCAATTTCATTTTCCCAAATATGGGGTTTGCCTTTTCAGAAATCCAGCTCAGTGAATATAAGTTCAAGATATCCCAGCTTTATAACTTCTTTTTCCTTATTTTTTTCAACTTGTAAAAGACACATCACTGTTTCCCAATGGAATGGCTAATTTCACAAACATGAACAACCAAACCACAAGAAGACTCTCCCTTCACAGGCCATAATTCTGCTGGTTGAGAATATTGGGTAAGAATTTTTGTTCAAAGAAACTGAGGATTCAAATTTTAGATTTTGCCATTCAATGAGGAGCTTTACCATGTTCAAACCATGAGCCCCAATGGTTGTAGGCAAGATGGTAGAATTTATATATTTTTGCAAATGTAATCATGCATACATATCCTTTGGTTCAGCCATGGGACTTCTGGGAATCTGTCCCACAGTCACAATGTGAACAAAGTGTATGTAAAAGTATGTTTGTTGTGTCTAATGGGAAAAAACCAGAACTCTTCAAAATGTTCTTTCCTGGGGAAATGTACAATTAATTCATTTGTCTTCATCCATTTGGGCTACTATAACAAAACACCATAAATTAAGCGGCTTATAAACAATAGAAATTTATTACTCACAGTTCTGGATGTTGGAAATCTAACTGAGCCCTGTCAAGGTTCACTGACTTTGTTCAAGTCACGCGCTACATCCAGCCACTTGCCAGCATGGTCAAGTTCTAGTAAGAACCTTGTTCTGTGTTGCACAATGACAAACTTCCAGCCGCATCTGCACATAGTGAAAGTAGCAAGGTAGCTCTGAGTCTCTGGGACCTCTTTGACAAGGGCACAAATCTCTTTCATGAGGGGTTTACTCTCATGACATAATTACCTCCCAATGGTCCTACCTCCTAATATAGTCATTTAGGGGTTTCAACATATGAATTTCAACATATGATTTTGATATGAGGAGAAATTACATTCTTTGTACGTAATATCACACAACCTTGGAAGATAATGAGAACAAGTGTCACATCAACTGATTATGTCAATATCTTCCTTCTCCATCGAAAATCAGCCACAGCAACTTCACTCAGAAGGGTAAAGAAATACAAGCTTTTCAAAAGCTACATTATTTGGAAGGCAATAGAGGAACCATATGAGAAGCAAAGCCTGATGATCTTGGTTCAGATACCAGCTCTGCCCTCCATGTGGCTAGTTGGCTATATCGACTATCCTTGTCTTCATTATATATAAAATGTGTATGTTATTAACAGTGTCCCTTCTGCATCATTCTTAAGATTAAACAGGACAATACATGCACAATGCACAGCACAAATAAAGTGCCCAATAAATATCCCCCTCTACGATAATCAACAGCTAAAAGGGATCTTAGAGCCTTGCTACTCCAAGTGTAGTGGGTGGAGAGGCAGCCACAGCATCTCCCAGGAGCTTGTTGGAATGCAGAATCTCAGGACCTACTCCAAATCTACTGAATCAGAATGTGCATTTTAAAATGATTCCCAGATGATAGATATGCACATTATAGTTGAAACTAGTAGGTCTGGAGTAGGGACTGAGATTCTGCATTTCTACAAGCTTTCAGAAGACGTTGCTTTTACTGGACCATGGCTCATACTTTGAGCAGCACATCAAAGTTTGAGAAGTACTACCTTAAAGAATGCACAGTTCTTCTCTTCCCTTTTACAGATGAAGAAACTGAGTTCTGAAAAGGTTCACTGACTTCTTTCAAGTCATGCACCCCATCCGTAGTAAATCTGGGACTCGGATGCAGCATTCCTTCATCTGAGACTCCAACTTTGAACAAAGGTTTGTGTCACAAATTGTCAGAGCAGTACAGCTCTCCAAGAGTCCAATGGATGATTTAAGACGGGCTCACTAGTGGATTCTGAGATTCTGTGTGCATGTCTAGGTGAGCAAGATCCTAAATGGTTGTTTTAATGAATGCAATGTTATAATTCACGCAGAGTCACTGTTGTACCTAGCAAATTCATAATTAGAGGTAATTTTGCACCTGCTGTCACGGGAAGATGGCATTTCCTTTAATTTAGCTTGATGCCTTGATTATACAGTGGGAGCGGCAGAAGACAAGGCAATCTCTCACTCCGCTCCTGGAGAAAAAACACAGCCTTTAGTTTGTGGTTATGATTAATAAAGTCATTTAACATCCTTGGGATCATCAGCCACCATTTCTTATTGCACTGAAGCTGTCTTCATCATCCAACCTGTTGCAGAAATGGCAAGAGGCAACTAGATTCTTTTTAGGGTAAACTTAGCCCAAGAATCTCACCAAATTAACAATGATGTTAGGAATAGCAATGGTTAGGGATACAAGAAACAAGAACCTTCCTGCTTAAGCAAAAAAGGGCAGGAACAGGAAATCAATTTGCAAACATAATCAAGATGACTTTGAATTTTAGACCATTAAATCATGGTTAAAAGAAACTTAATTTTCTATAACTGAATATATGACGTTAGAATTTTTTTTTTTTTTTTTTTGGCTGCCTTAGATCTGGGTGACCTATCTAGAGCCAAGTGATTAGTGGAAAGGGGGAAAGGAACGCTTAGGCATGCTGACATCCCCTGAGAGGCCACTATGTGATGCTGATCTAATGATTTCTGAGGGTCACAGCTATGTCCTCCCCTGTCTGCAATTGCAAGCTTTTCCTGCTGCAGTGCTCCCTTGGTGGCTGTGGCTGTCAGGAACCCAAACTTCTTCCTGCTGCTCTGCGCCATCCACAGGAGGAAGAGGGGGTTTGGCACAGCCTCTCTTAGACTCACCACAAAGCCACCACTTCTACTCT
Source organism: Xerus rutilus (assembly GCA_028644305.1). Classification (NCBI taxonomy): domain Eukaryota; kingdom Metazoa; phylum Chordata; class Mammalia; order Rodentia; family Sciuridae; genus Xerus; species Xerus rutilus. The sequence goes on along the minus strand of CM053414.1, from coordinate 28,274,417 downwards.
AGAGCCATGTTGGGAAGGTATATGCTGTGGTTTGAATGACCCCTCCAAAATTCAGGTTGAAATTTAATTGACACTGTGACAATATTAAGAGTTAAAACTGTAAAATTTGATTAGATCATACAGGCTCTGCCCTCATGAATGAATCGATGCCAGTGTCACAGGAGTGGGCTCCCAATGGAAGGACAAGGTTGGCCCCTTTTTCTGTCTTAGATGCATCCACTTTGCCCTTCCACCATGTTATTTCACAGTACATAGGCTCTCACCAGATGCCAGTGCCTGCTCTTGGACTTCCCAGCCTCCTGAACCAGGACCCAAATGAACTTCTATTTATAAATGTCCCAGTCTGTGGCATTCAGTCACAGCAACAGAAAAATGAACTAAAATGTTGTGGAAAGCCATGAAATTTTGCCAGCTCAAGATTCAAACTGAGAATTCAAACCCAGATTTAGCTGAGGCCGAGTCACTCCTTTACTACTAGGCTTGTGAGATTCTTGTGTTGATCACAGTGATGGAAACAGTGAAGTTCTGGCTACCTAACCATATGACGCATGACGTCTGCTGAGTACTCTAGCAAGGAGGTCTAAGAATCAGCACTGGGAGTCAGAGGAAGGCACAAGTATGACCCAAGACAAGTTCTTTAACCTGTCTCACTGCCCTTCTTCCATCCACATTGGTTCTGACCCATTTGTTAGTAGGCACTACACTTCATTCTTCCAATCCCTCGCTGATGAAAAATTTCCTACTTTATGCAAAGCTACAGTGGATATTCTTTAGAAAGTATCTGTTCAAGATACTGTCTTTTTACCAATGTTTGGGACAGAGTGTGAATTTACACAACTAAAGAGCTGGAGTCTTATGGTTTAGATATGAGGTATCCCCCAAAAGTTCATGCATGAGACAATGCAAGAATGTTCAGAGGTGAAATGATTAGATTATGAGAACTGCGATCTAATTGGTGGGTTAATCTACTTAAATGGATTCACTGGGTGATAACTGTAGGCAGGTAGGGTGTGGCTGGAGAAAGTAGGTCACTGGGAGGTGTGCCTTTGGGGTTTATATTTTGTCCCTGGTGAATGGGGCTCTCCCTCTCCTTCTTGGCTATCATGAACTGAGTAGCTTTCCTCTGCCATGCAACTTCCACCATGATGTTCTGCCTCCCTTCAGGCCCAAAGCAATGGACAAAAACCTCTGAAAGCCAACCATGGACAAAACCTCCGAAACCATGAGCCAAAATCAATTTTTCCTCCTCTAACTTGTTCTTGTCAGGTCTTTTGGTCACAGCAACAAACAGTTGACTAAAACATGGAGCTACCCACAATTTCATCCCTTAAACATGAATCTATTTTCCTCCAGGCTCTTTGGAAAAAGTATACCATAGTGGTTCTGAGAGCACATCTTATAGAGCTAGAACTCGAGTTCACAAGTCTGCCGCTTACCAACTGTGTGACCTACAGCAAGTTCCTTGACCTCTCCTCGCTTCAGTTTTCTCACCTATAAAATAGGGATAATATCTACTTCACAGGGTGTTGCAAAACCTACATGAGATATTATTATGGTTTGGAGATGTGGTGTCCACCCAAACTTATACATGAAACAATACAAGAATGTCCGGAGGTGAACTGATCAGATTATGAGAGTTGTAATCTAATCAATGGATTAATACATTGATAAGGATTAACTGAGTGATAACAGTAGGCAAGTGGGGAGTGGCTAGAGAAGGTGGGTCACTGGGGGTGTGCAGAGCTCCCCCGCACCTGTCTCTCTGTCTGCTTCTGGTTACCATGTCCTGAGCCGCTGCTTTTCTTCACGATGTCCTTCTGCCATGATGTTCTGCCTTGCCTTGAGCCCAAAGTTATGGAGTCAGCTATCTCTGGACTGAGCTGAGACCTCCAAAACTGCACCAAAATAAATTTTTCTCCTCTACATTGTTTTTGTCAGGATATTTGGTTGTGGTGATGCCTCCCCCCAAAAACAAACAGATGTTATAAGTAAAGTACACATAAGGCATTTAGCATTATGCATGGCTATTAGCAAAAATACTCAATTTGCTGCTGCTGCTGCTAATGGTGATGGTGATGATGATAATGATGATTTTTGACATGAGTAGGGGAAAGAAAAAGGAAGAATTTAGGAAAAAATTTATCATTCATGGACAGACTCACTATGGAGTGGTCTGCTCAAAAGTAACCTGAATAAAATGAAAGAACCTGGAAAAGAAAGAGTGAATTTCACCTCTTAGCCCCAGCCCCAATCCCTGCCAGGATCACCCCACCTCCAGGGGAAATGAGGCCCATCTGGGGTAACTCAAGAAGACTCTGCAATGCTCCAAAAAGGCAAATTGCTACTCAGGTGTGCTAAATTCATGATAACTTGCTAGTGTAAACACATAAAGTCAATATGAATTCCCAATGAAACGTAATTAACTGTAAGCTATTTTAGTAAATGTGAGATTTTGTTATACATAGAAAAAAAAGGGGGGAGGATGATGACTTGAAACCAAACTACTATCCAAGATGGTCTATGTTATTTTGGGTTTAGGGTTTATTTTTTAAGTTCAAAAAGTAGCCGATTAGGTACAAAATTATGGAAAACATCATGGGCAGACATTTTTTTTGCAGGTTTGTGATGTTGCTGTTTTTTAAAAGATTTTCTTGTTTTGATTCTATTTACTTCTCATGAGATTCAAAGTACAATTGAGAGTGGTATTAAAGACAATCATTACCCCAAGCCCAGAGGATAGAAGACAGCATGCTGCATATGAGGCACTTGATTTCAAGTGGTGTTAAGAGGGTTTTTAATTACTCAGCTTTGGACTCAGGTATCATCTCTCTGACAAAACAGCAAGGCAGGAATGACTTTCTAACAGGATTAGATAACTTCCCCCACCGAGCCCCATGACCAAGAGCCATTTTGCCTCATAGGAGAAGCTATTTTAAACTAGCTCATTAGGGAAGGCGGGAAAAGGAGCTATTTAGAGTTCCCTGAGGCCTATGGGGAGCAAGAGGAAGGGAAAGTAGACAATTCTCATCAGTAGCCAACATCTCAACATTTTCCTCATCAAAATTCTGCTTTATACAAGCACTCTACTCAAAGGATGTGGAAGAAAAAGAGGATAAAAGAATATACAAGAGTAGAGGCTTTGAGCTGATCAAATGCGCTAAGCCCCAACCCCAGTGCTATGGTTTAAATGACCACACCAAAATGTTAAAATTTAATCTGCATTGTGAGGTATTAAGGGGGTAAAAACAATAAGAAGATGGTATTAGTAATCCATAAGTCTAGGGCCCTAATCCAAAGGGACCATGGTTTAGAAAAAGAGAAGAGTTCTGAGCTAGGATTACCACATGATGTCCTGTGCTACCTCATAACTCCTCACAGTCCCACCAGCAAGAAGGCCTTGTCAGATGCATCCTTCAGAACTGTGAGCTAACCTTTATTCTTTATAAAGTACCCAGTCTGTGGTATTCAACTATAGAAACAGATAACAGATGAAGGTACCCAGGTTGGGCACATACAAGCTTAGGCAAGTCTTTCAAGGACTTTAGACTCACTCTACCCTCCTGTGAATAGGGTACATTAATATTATTTGTCCCAAAGAATTTTTATGAGAATTAAATTTTTAAAAAGGTACACAAAGTTCTTGGTACAGTGCTTGGCTTTAACTAAATGCACATAGGGAGCAACTACAATTGAGCGTTACAATGACGGCCCTTCTCTCCTCTATCTACTAATCCAGAGTCAAACAGCAATTTGATTCTTGTAGTAAATCATTCTTTAACCAAAATGACTTCAATCACACTGAACTTTACCATTGGCAACTGTGAGAACTCCATGTTCACACAAGCCCTAATCATTCTGCATTTGATTCTGCCATCTATATCCCACCTCAAACCAACAGCATAAACTTCCTTTATAATTGTTCCCATCCTTCAAGTAAAGCAGCATTTCCTGAGTTTCACTTTCCATAATTTCAATTACTAAAGGTCAATCACAATCCAAAAATATTAAGTGGAAAATTCCAGAAATAAAATAATTCATAAGTTTTAAATTGCATACTATCCTAAGTAGTGAAATGAAATCTCACACTGTTCAATTCTGTCCTACCCAGGATGTGAATCATCTCTTTTCTCATGTATCCACACTGTCTATGCTACCTTCCCATTAGTCACTAACTAGCTACCTCAGTTATTAGGTCAGTTATCTAGGTATCACATGCAGTGCCTAAGTTACCCTAATGAGGTAACCTAATTCTATATCATAATGCCTACATCACTAATCTCACTTCATCTCATCACCTCACTTATATCATCTCAAATGATAGATGAATACAGTATAATAAAATATTTTGAGAGAATACATTCATATATCTTTATTACAGTATATTGTTATAATTGTTTTATTTTCCTGTTATTGTTAATCTCTTACTGTCCATAATTTATAAATTAAACTTGGTCATACATATATAGGTATAGAAAGAATATACAGGATTCAGTACTAGCTAAGATTTCAAGCATCTCCAGGAGTCTTAGTACCTATCTCCTGCAGATAAGGGGAAATTAACTGCACCTATACTTAGAACACAAAGGGTAGCTACAGATTCAGAAGACTGAAAGTTAAACTAGTGATGTATTCTAGAAGCGCTGAAAGAGGCAAACTCTAGGTGGCCAAGAGAGTTGGGCCCAGTTTCACAGGGAGAGAAGGGATGATGGTGACTTAAGAGTCAGGGCCAGCTTCATGGACATGCGACTCCTGCAGTTACCCAGGGCCTCAAGCTTAAAAGCCTTTGTATTAATTGAATGTTGTGTTGCAGCCACCGTAAGATTCTTAATACATTAAAAGGGACTTCATGATTTTATTTTGCACTGGGTCTCACAAATTATATATATAGCCCTACAGGAAAGTACAGAGGTGAAAGCTAAGCTTATCCAGTTCTACAACATTCAATGTGATCTTGCATGAATGCACCATTTATTCTACACATACTTTATTGATTGCCTCTTAAGTGCCAGCCTCAGTTTTCTCATTTATAAAATGGGCATGATGATCTCTATCTCCAAGGCAGTTCTAAGGAGCAAGAGTATGCACATGGCACCATGGTGGCACAGAGTAAGTGCCTTCTTGCTGTTAGTAACAAGAAAATAAGTCCAAGGATTGAGGTAGGAAGGGAAAAAGAACTGTCAGCAGATTCTAAGAAGGGTCGCTGTTCATTTTAAAATCACTGCAGGTATTTTAAACACCTGACGGATGCGAATCACAATTAAGGGAATGTGGTGAATGCAAACACAACTCTTCTGTCCTCCTGAGGTCATATTTGTGTGTTGGAAAGTGGGGAGATACAATCACTCGCCCATACCATGATGCTGTAAGTTAGAGGGTGGTAAAAGCTGTAGCCAAGAAACCCAGAAGTTTGAGGATGAAAGAATAAGAAGGGAGAAGTAGGACTCTGGAGATTGAGCAGCTTCTAAGAAGAACAGCTTGGACTTTTGAAAGTAGAAAAGACACAGAGGGCAGCTCTGTGGAGGGAACAGCACAAACAAAGCCCAGGAGAAGGGAAATGAAAATCGCATGCTGGGAACGGCAACTGCACAACAGGTCATGGGTACAAATCTCAGTCCACCAAATGCCGGCATGCTGGAGAAATGAGTTTCTTCTTTCTTTCTTTAAATCAATTTAAATTTGAATCCAAGCCTCAAACCCACCAGGCTAGTGGAAAAGTCCATCTCAGTGATTACTGGTGCTTCAGCAATTACTGGCCACTTCAGATGTTCCAGAGGCCTGGAGGCTTTCCAAGCACTTCTGGTTGTTGGTCACTGGTCTACGCTGGTTTCTGCTGAAACATCCCTTTCCCTTCTTCCCTGCAAGGTACCTGTTTTGGAGACCAGATCTAAGAGGTCCATGACCCAGAAAGCAGGGAGAAGCCCCAGCTCTAGGAAAAGCTGAGATGCGGCCTTCAAGCTGTCACTGATGTTTGATAAACCTGGTTTCCACCTACTCTAAATCCTGAGGGTGGACAAAGCGGGTGTTACTGAAGCTGACTAACCCCTCAGGAGCTCATAAAGCTTAGAGGTTAAGAACCAGGCCTGGTTCTGTGTTCCAACTTGATTTCCAACCAGTCATATTACCTTTGTTAAGTTACTTAATATAACTGAGCCCTTGGCTTCCTCAGTTGAAAAATGGGAATATTTATGATATTACTTTTTTAGGATTGTTTTTAAGATTAAGTGATGCAAAAGGCAAATTGCCTGGCATAGATCAATGCCCCATAAATGGAAGCTACGGTCATTATCATCCTATCAGCACCACCATCTTTATTGTGCACCTAGGATAAATGCTCGAAGGATAATAAAATCCCTTCAAGAGCATGCATCTTCTTAACTATAGTAACAAGTTCTGAAACCAGATTACCTGGATTCAAATCTCAGCTCAGTCACTTGCTAGCTGGGCGAACTCAGAAGAACTGATACACATGTCCTCTGGGGGTCTGACTCCACCTCCCTATCTGGAAATTGAAACTCATATTAGTACCTCACTCACAAAGCCTTTTAGGGGATTAAATGAGTTATTTTGTGTAAAGCACTTGGCACTCCATCAATGTTGATTATTTTTGCTTTATTTTTTCACACACTTATGCATTCATCTCCAAAACATGAAGGGGAAGGTTTAAAGAGGTATATGTCTTATCAGAGCTCATATTTCCTCCAAAGCCATAGTAAGTAGAAAGTCAATGTCCCCCTATAAGGACATGGAGCTGGAGAAAGTTACTATTAACAATTTGATGAGCATTCTTCCAGGCACTTTACAAATGTAAGCACTGATAAATGGAATCCTCCAAAATGATCATCTTTTCTTCCTTAACATACTGTACACCTCTTTCTTATCAATACTACTGGATCTACTTTGTCCTTTTCTAGTGACTCATTATATTCTATAGGATCAATGTGCCATATTTTCTTAAAGAAGTTCTCTACTAATGGAAATTTAGATAGTTTTCAATTTTCTTCTATCCTAAATTTATCACTGCTTTAAATACATCTAAATAAACTTATCTTACTATTTAGGACAAAATTCTAAATATGAGACATCTGATCAAGGGGTATTGAAATTTAGCATTGAGGTACATATTGCCAGAATGTCCAAGCAAAGATTGGTTTTTATTTTCTGTATATTATCTGCCCTTTCCTTCTAGGTCTGGTCACATTTTACTTTGGGTAGTATTACTCTTTGTCAGTATTAGTTTGCTATGGCTATAGTAACAAAATACCACTGTCTCAGTGGTTCAGACAATAGAAAATTTACTTCTCACAGTTCTAGAGGCTACAAGTCCAGGATCAAAGTGGCAGCAATCATCTCTCTGGATTATAGATGCCTTTTCTCCATCTTCATATGATCTTCCCTCTATGTGAGTCTGTGTCCTAATCTCCTTACAAGGACACCAGTCATACTGGATTAGGGCCCACACGACCTCATTTTACTTTAATCACCTCTTTAAAGGGCCTTGGATTAGGATTCAACATATGGGTCTTGGAAAGACACAACTCAGTTATAACACTATCATTTGTAATCTGATTATTCATCTTTGCATTTCTGGAATGCCCAGTCAAACAGAAAAAAAAAAGTGACCAGTGGTTTCCCATTAATCAGGTGGATACATTTTTTCACCCAGTGTCCTCAGGTTGATTGATCCCTTAGTCTAAAGTCCTGGGTTGGGATGCCAATTTTGCCATATAATAGTTCTGTGACCTCAGCCCATTGCCTAAACTCTCTGCATCTGTTTTATCATCCATAGTCATGAAACAACATACACTTCAAAGGATTATTAAGGAACTCAGATGAAAAACCTATGCAAATGTGTTCAGCAAGAGCAAAGTATGGTTTGCATGCTCTTGGCAGTTACCACCCACCTCTGGCTGCAGCTGCTCCTCCTCGCTCCACACTCATGTACTGTCTTCACTCCCCCTCGGCCTCTTCAGCAATTGCTTTCCCGTGAAGAAGCCTGCTTCCCGTGCAAATGGTCTCCAAAGGCAATTAGGATTTGCCCTTCCTCCCCAGGGTTTGTGAAACTCGATGTGTTCCATGCTTCTAGGAACATTAACCATGACTTGGTGACACTGTCCCAAAAGGGACCGATTGGCTTAGGGATAGCAGACGATGACTTCATTGGGAAGGCCATTAATCATAATTATGAAATAATGAAATGGCTGTCAATTTGCCCATGCCTAATAACACCTAGTTAATAAGAGGCTCTTTTTATTTCTCACAGTGGAAATGGATGGCAGCGGGTACTGTTTCTGGGAGAGCAATACACGTCTTGGATGGCTGAAATGCCTTGGCCAGTGGAAGTCACCCGACTCTTGGCTGGATGCCTCAGCGGCACTCTATGAGCCGTGCAATAACCTCTCCGAAATGCACTGCTGCTCCTGTCTTATTGCTTAATTAATCCACTTCTAATTGATATGACCATGCGTTACCATGGCTGCTTCTCTGCCATGAGAGCCCATAAAAACATATTTGGCTTTTTTAACAGGACTTTTGAAACAATGTCAAGAACATGAACTTCTTAAATGACATCATACTTTGTCAAGAAATGTGAGTCCCATGACTTTGGCCAAATATTATCCTGACATCTAAGAAAAGTGCGTAGGTCCACTGAAAACATTATTATATTTCAAAGGATTTATATTTCAAGGAAGTGGGAAAGAGGAGGCGAGGGGATAGGAACTAATTGGAGACTGGACACTGCTATTGCCTTTTGTACTCTCCTTTAGTAAACGTAATTCTTATCCCTTCCTCCTCATCACATCATGAGAATCACCAAAAGCCTCTATCCAGTACCTAACTGAGCGCTATGTTAAATTATTTCTAGATCAGTCAATTCTAGATGTTTTATGAGAGGTAATTCTAAAAACACACTGACAAGAGTTCCAATCTCAGTTCTATGACTCCCAAGTTACTTAACCTCTCTAGTACCAAATTTCTCTTTTTGCAAATTTGATATTCTCGGTCATAAGAAAAAAAAAATCACACAGCACCATATGTTAGGCCAGGGTTGCAAATAAAGTCTTTATAAAATTACATTAATCAAATTCATCTTTCTAAAACCCTTCAAACCACAGTTGACCCTTTAAATCCATCCTCAGCAATCCCTGAGGAATATCCCTCCCTGCATATTCAAGTTTGAGAACTACAGAAAGATAGTCTAGACCAAGGCTTGGCAACCTGTAGCCCATGAGCCAAATCAATCCATCCAACTGGAATGTGGGCTTCCTTGTTCATTTACATATCATCCTTGCCTTTTTCACACTGTTCTTGGAGAATCAAGTGGTTGCAACAGAGGCCTTAGGGCCTACAAAGCCTAAAGCATTTATTATCTGGTCCTTTACAGAAGAAAGTTAGCTGGCTCCTGGTCTAGGTGCAAATGTCCATTTCAATCAGTCTTTTTCTGCTAAGATCAGCACAGTCAGCTCACATGCTCTCCTCTATCTTCAGGATAACTTTTGATCCCTAGAAACCAACGGGCAGGAATGGAGCATCCTAAAGCACACTGCTTGTCTGTAGGTCAACTCCACTGAGTCGTTACATGAAACCTCTATAGCCTTAATTGGGGTTAAAGGAGTTGCTTTTTTTTTTTTTGCTGGGAGAATTTAAAAGAGGTCTTGTTGTACATCTTGTGTAGGTAGGTTTTAAAATCAGCTGTTAAGTGCATTAAGTATCCCAAAGGATAGCACTCCTCTTTCTTAAACCAAAGTGAGGGGCTAGGTATCCACACAGAAGCAAAGTCTTTGAGGAGAGTTCCAGGACCAGGCTCCATTCCCCAGGTAACTGGCAGGGTGAGAAATTCTAAAGAATCCTCCAAGAAGGGTTAAATCAGAGCTGCTCATCTCCTAGACTTGAAGCCACCTTTGGCAAACTGGTTTTGCACTCCGGATCAATATTTCACCATCAGTTCCCAATTCCATCTCCATTGCTTTGCCTGCCTTCTGTGTACCAAGAGCCTCCCCAGCAAACAGGCAGATTCTGACTCCTGTCTTCCTGCATGCAGTTCAGAGGCACTTCACAGCCCATATTAATCATGCTGATTAGGCATGACCTCCCCTTTAGTAAACTCATGTTGATGGCCCTACACCAATCAGTACCTGTCATCATGTTTATGATCCCTAAATGAGGATGGGAGAGAGTGCAGGAGTGAGTGCTTTGTGTAAGAATGAAGAGTCACCCCAGACCCAGCCTGCTGGTAGCAGCTAAAGCTTCAGAGAGAAAGTGGCATTCAGAAGTTTCTTCATTGCTTCTTTTTTGTCCATTACCCTTGGTAAAATAAAAATAATAACAACACTCTACTGTTATGCAGCACTTTTGATATATGTATTATTCATCTCCCTATAAAGATATTAAGTTACATCCCTAGCCCCTCCCTTTTTTTTGTCCCCAGAGTCTCACTAAGTTAGGGCCTTGCGAAGTGCCTGAGGCTGGCCTCGAACTTGTGATTCTTCAGCCCCAGCCTCCCAAATTGCTGGGATTACAGGCATGCTGCACTGTGCCTGGCTAACTACCTCGGCCTCTTAATAGTCAGTGACCTTTAGGAGTGTGAACTTCATGCCTCAGTTAAATCATTTGCAAATAGAGGACAATAGTCATAGCTGGCTTCATGTGACATGTGACATCTGCAGCTGCAGCTGCGGAGGAGCCCACACTCAGAGGGGCTTCACATGTGATTTAGCACTCTGTTGTTGCCATCTTGAAGCTTGTAATACTTTCTGCACTAAGAGTCTTACATTTTCACTTTGCACTGAGCCCTGCAAATGTTGTGGTTGCTCCAAAGAGGTGGCTTCCCTCTTAGGGATGTTGGGACAGATTAATGCACTAAAAGTTCTTGGTACAAAACCTGGCATATAGAAAAGCACCCCATAAAAAGCAAACTATCATGATCAATATTGTTCTCAAAACAACCGTATAAGGCAGAACAACTGAGACTGTGACAGCTGACAATGTGGTTTTACTTTTCAAGTGAAAACATTAAGACTCAGGTGAAATAATGTTACAAGATCATCCACCTCAGGCTCAGTTCAACAAACACTCACACATTTGTTCATTCATTCAGAAAATATGTGCTGGGCTTTGACTACTGCCCATAGTCTTGGAGAGACATGAGGAGCAAGACAGGTTGGCCAATGTCTACCCACATGCAGCTGACCACCTAGAATGGGGGAAACTGTTCAGAAACCCTGAGCTGGTCCCCAAGAAGATCACATCCTGAAAAAGCAGATTCTCTATCTGCTAAGATTAGCACAGCCAGCTCATGTGCCCTCTCAGGCCATGGCTGAGGTCAAGGCACCCTATAAGCACTTTTGGTTACATCCCAAAGCCTTTGGGGAATTTTCCAGTGCAAGGCTCTTGCTTATCTGAGAGAGGATCAAACAAAGGACACCTAGGACCTTGGTGACTTGTCACAGCAGAGCCAGAGCGAAGACTGAAGGCTCACCCCTCTAGTTCACCTAGTTCACATGATGAATTAGTCCCCTTCCTATGCACCCCTCCCCCATCCTAGAAAGTGCCAAGAGTGCGTGCAAAACCCTCCGTCGGTATTGCCCATCCCTGTTATGAGGCCTTCCATCTATCCAGACATAAGCTATGCTGTGAAACTAGTGTTCTCAAATTATTCATCCCTGGCATTTTGCATGTCAAAATACACCTGTCTTGTAGTGTGCTTAATACTTTTCTTCTAATTTTTTAAAATTAAACAATTTCGTATCTCTAATATCCATAAACAGGCCCACTTTCCTCAAACAGAAAGTGATCTAACAAATGACAATATAAAATAAAAAGGAAAACTGGATTCAGTAGCACGGGGGCTACCTACAACCATTTCTCATTCCAAAAAGGGGTACACACAGCCCATTTGGGGAAACTCAGGGTTAAACTAATTCCCAGCACTACCTTAAGAGCTGACAGCACTTTAGTGTACTATCTATTTGCAGACATTTGCATTTTTATCTCGGACTCTTGGAAACATAATGCCAAACCCATAGAAATAACATGGGAATTCCAGGCAGCTAGTAATGGAGAAAGATTTTTGCTTAGGGCAGGGCTCTCCAGCAAAGCTGAAAGCACAAGTCACAGGCAGCCACTTCACTCATCTCTGAACACTCAGGAATGGGGTCCCGGCTCCCTAGAGAAGGGAGGAAGAAAGGTGACCTGTTTTTCCAGCGAGCCCCATTTGCTTTCTGCCTTTGTTCCTTTCCCAAGTGAAGCCAGATAAGGAGCTGCTGCCAGGTGCCCCTGTCGTTACAAATGACTGGTGAAGGTATGAGTTTGGGAACAAATAATCTACCAGGTATCTACTGAACAGATGCTGAGTGCTTATCAGTTGATTGCCAGGGCTGGCCTGTGGCAACATGGAGACAGTTGAGCTATATGTCAGCCATGCCTTTCTAGTCTATCTTGCCTTCTCCCTGGGGGTCAAGATTTGCCTCAGCCTCTCTGGGATTCACCCTCTCATGATGCACCAGTCGATCGTTTCCCCCTCTCTTCCCATCTACCTGACTGTCTTGATCTGTTTCCCTCCTTCAGGTAACACGAGTAGAATATCTCTGCCCACGACAAGCAGTGTAACTTCACATCTTTCATGACCAGCTTGGCACATGAAGCTTTCTCATTTTCTGTTCCATGATTAATCACTTCCCTGGATGATTGACAGTGGAAATATTCATTTCCTTCAGGGGAAAAAAACACCACTTCCACCCACCTGGTGTCGTCTTGTCACTAGGGTCCCAAAAGATAGTCACAAACGACTCAGCCCTTGGTACATTTCAGTGTCTGGGCTGGCCAGTTCTCTCTATGACTAATTTCTTATGCAGATATATAGAGCTTTCCAGAGACTATAGACTTCTATTGTTGAAATGAGACAGCCCCCCAGGGGGAGAAGACAGGGGAATGAGTTTTGAACATTCTAGAAGGCTAGGGAGAAAGACAGCTGAACTTGATGCTGTAAGATGACTTTAATATTCAAATTATAGCGAATCTAAGCCCCCATATGCCTAGGTGATCAGTAATCCAGTCTCTTCCTGGTGTCTTCTCCTCAAATATTGTGAGGGATCCCAAGATTCGTCACCTGCCCTGTGAATCATCCTCACAGATATTAAACGTTATCACCTTCCCCTTTCCAGACTCAAGTGTAACCCTGAGACTGTGACAGACTCATCTTCTACTTCCAGTTGCCAATGAGCACTCCAATGGCCAAAGTGGCCCCACAGCTGGAACCCAAACAGCTCAAGAATTACAAAGACATGCCCCTACTATCTCCAGTGCCCAGCTCCTGCCCAACCATGGCTGGAGCAACCATGACTGCTGACGGACCCCAGCCTCCCTGGCTCCTCAAGTAGAGAAAGGATGGTCACAGTCAAAGAAGTCCTGTAGCAAAACTGCCTGGGCCTTACAGCTCTAAGCAATCTGTCTCTATGATTCACATATGGGTAGCCATTTCCCCCAAAGCTTGTGGAGACATGAGATACCTAGATCATTCACATTATGCCAAAACATCAGTCAGGGTTCTCTATATGTCCAAAGAGTTGGTCTAGCAGCTGCCCTGCCCAGATTTCCACCACCACTAACAAAAATACACATATGCATGCACATAAGCCCTCATGCAGGCAGAGAGAGAGAGAGAGAAAGAATGAGAAAGAGAGAGCACTGCATAACAAGTTCCCAGAGAACAATAGACTGCAAATATAGCCATGGTCCTATAAGATTACAATGGAGCTGAAAAATTCCCATCACCTAGTGACATCCCAGCCTTCACAGGATGGTTGTGCAATGTGTTACTACTCACAAGTTTGTTGTGATGCTGGTGTACCCAAAACTACTGCATTGCCAGTCATAGAAAAGTATAACACATACAATGGATAGCACATTGTATGTGATGATGATAAATGATTTTACTGGCACCTGCTCCAACTATACTGTACTCTACTTTTATCATTATTTGAGAATGTACTCCTTTCTATTCATTAAAAAGAAAGTTAACTGAAACCACCACCTCAGACGGGTCCTTCAGGAGATGTTCTGGAAGAAGGCCTTGTTATCCCAGGAGATGACAGCTCCCTGTGGGTTGTCCCTGAAGACCCTCCAGATCAGGCAAGATGTGCAGGTAGAAGACTGATAGTGACGATCCTGACCTTTGTAGGCCAAGGCTAGTGTGTGCCTATGTCTTCGCCTCTAACAAAACATTCTCTCTTTCCCCGTCGTCTACTTCTTATGCTGTCTCTGGCTACCCTGCACTTAAGTATGTCCAAATGGTCCACATGCTCACATCTGGGCTTCTGCACATGTTCTTCCCTCTGCCTAGGGCGCCCTCTCCTGCACTCCTTCCTGTCCAAGGCCCCTGAATACACCTAGGCAATTCTTACTTCTTCCTCTCCCCGACCCCTGAGGGCTGCGTTGGGCACTCCATGTCTCCACCCTCATAAACTAACCATTGAAAGCCCATGAGGATAGGGACCATATACAGTCAGCCCCTCATATCCACAGTTCTCCCATTCAAGGATTCAAACTAACCACAGATCAAATATTTTTTTAAATGAAAACTGCAACTGTACTGAATATGTACAGTTTTTTTTCTTGTGCTAATTTTCAAAACAACATAGCTTCACAATTTAAATAGTGCTTACAATGTACTAAGTATCATAAGTAACCTGAAGATGATTTAAAGTGTACGGGATGTGCATAGGTTCTATTGAACACTATGGCATTTTATATAAGGGACTTAAGTATCCTTGGATTTTGGTATCTGCAGGGGACCAGGAAGTGATCCCTAATGGATACTGAGGGATGACTGTCGTCATTGTCCTCCACACCATCCATGACACATAACATGGTACCTAGCACATTCTAGATGCTCAATAAAAAGGAGTTGAATAAAAATGACCTCAATAGCTTGTATAAGTCCTCTCTTCAACTCACCTGATATTTGTGTCTGTTTCCCTCTGAGCCTTCAGTAAGGTCCTATTTAAACGTTCCCACCTGGTCTCTCTGTACCGTGGGGAATTACTGGGGAAAGTACATGTATGCAAATTGAGTAGCAGAGCATTAAGAGAGGAGAATTTTGCACGTTGAAGCCTAAGTGGCCATATGACTCCAAAGGGGTAATGAATTTTAAGGATAAGAGTTGAGTACATGGAAGAGCATTTTTCTCTACAAACTCAAAGGATCTGGAATCAAGCATTTTAACCCAGGGAGCTAGTGGCTGTCTTGTGAAGTCTATCAATTCTCAAAGCTCCTTTTTTTCACACTGAATGACAGCAGGACCCCAAAACCAAATTCTTTCTGCAGGAGAGGATCAGAGGGAAGAATGGAAATAGTGTGTTCAGCCAATGAGTAAGTACAGGTTGAAAAACAGCTCAGTGAGAAGGAAGAGATGAGCCAGAGGGCTGAGACAACCTGGGACGCTTTTTGCATTATTTTTTCACCACCTTTTAAATGACTCCCAGGCATTTTGCAAATTGGAGGTTAGTGTTCAAACAAAGAGAGTGAGTAAGCAGGAGCTTGTGCTCAGGGCAGGCTCAGGTTTTAAGCACTTTGTTCTGGGCATAAGGATTTGCCTGGTTTAGGGAGATTGGTATAGACCACCTGGCTTACCAAGGTTCCAGTTCCCACTGCCTCCGTTGCTAGAGAGACAATAAATTGGAGCTTGTGGACCCATGTTTCTTCTGTCCTCCTGAGTTGTTACTGTGTGGAAGAGAAACCACCCCACCACAGACAGAGCAACCAGGGAGTGAAGGTCTTCCAGCCCAACCTCCATCCCTGACAAATGAGAACATGGATAAAACAAGAGACTCTCGAAGAGGAATTTTCACAGCCTCGAATCTTAACAAAACCACCCCACAAGATTCTCCTAGGAAAGGACAGAAAAATGCAACTGAAATCAACCCTTTCAGGAACAATAAAGAAATGGCACGTTTGACAAGGGTCAGCTGGCCAGGCTCCTATAATGACAGCATTCTGGGAGTATTAATATGTACCAAGAACTGTAAATGGTTGCAAAAATGTACATAGATTCCTTGACATAATGTACTAGCTCACACCATCTGCCACTTTCAGCAGTCATGGGCTGCATACTTGAAATCCTTTTTAATCACTTCACTTAACAAGGAGTTGAGCTCCACGCTAATTTTTGAAAATCTGCCACCAGAGCAGTTCCTGAAGTTTGTTGCTCTGGTGACCTTAAAGGTATCAAAGATGCACAGAAGTCTGTAAAAGAATGCCCAAAACTTCAAAACTGCTTGTGTTGTTCCACTTTGGGTACAAAATTGGCTTCTCTTATGCTTACCTTGGAATAGCTTACACAAACTCAGTTGAACATGGTCCCCAATATATAAGCCAACTATACTTTGTTAAGAAACTTGAGAGCTAATCAAACCCCCCTTCCAGCACTGGGGAACAATATGCCAGTGTAGGACTCCCTAAGATCTGATATTACATACCCCAAGCTATGTTTGCTGTTTTTTTGAGTGAATATAACTCTTTAAGGAAAGTTTTTATTATGTCAAGATTTTGCCATATACCTCTAAAAGATAATCCTAGTCTTAAGAATCAAACCTTCTTTGACACTCTTTTTGTGTCAAAAAAACAAAACAAACAAACCAAAAAAAAACAGTCCCCTTTGCATCCTGGAGGGAGAGAGTACATATAAGGAAACTTAGAATAACCATAGCTAGTAGATTCAGGTGACTCTGACATAGACCCTCCAATTCATGTTCATTTCCCCATTTCACTTCTTCTTGGTAGCATTTTGCCAAAAGGTCAGCCTTTAGGCCCAAATAACAGAACTTTCTAAGGGGGAAATAAAAATATTTCTCATGATCAAAAAGAACAGACCCAGGAGCGGTGGCATAAGCCTGTAATCCCAGCACTTAGGGAGGCTGAGACAGGAGAATCGCGAGTTCAAAGCCAGCCTCAGCACTGGCGAGGCGCTAAGCAACTCAGTGAGATCCTGTCTCTACATAAAACACAAAATAGGGCTGGGAATGTGGCTTAGTGGTCAAGTGCCCCTGAGTTCAATCTCCAGTACCAAAAAAAAAAAAAAAAAAAAAGAACAGGAGAGAATAAACCAAGCCAGGACTGTATGTACTCCACAGGCCCCAGAGCGATAGGAACTGGAGCCACATCCTGGCACCTAAACAGAGACACTTACCTAATGAGACTTTTCCTTATGAACCAGAATGACTTTTCCTTATGAACCATGGATGTTTGTCTCTCCCTCAACGGAATGGTCTTTGAGGTCACACTGGCCAGATGCACTAATGTGAACACCATATTCCATTGCTCTCTATTAGCGTCTAGATATATTCACTGCAGAATGAACTCGTTTCCCATCAATGTTTCAATGCCTCCATAGCCAGAACAGTTTCAGTGGCTTGGGCATCAAACTAGGTCTCAACCTGACTGTATCCATCAGAATAGACCAAAATTTGCCTGGGTAACAATTCCAAGAGCTCAACAGTTTAAAGCAGTGGGCTTCATGACTCACCATACGCATCCATCCCAGGCCAGCAAAGGGACTCTATTCATTGCAACCTCTCAGAGACACAGGCCATGGAACAGCCACCACCCCTAATCTTGCCAGTCACTGTGCCAGGAAATAAAAAGCACTGGGCAGTCTTGCACCAGAAAAAAAAAATATTCCAGCCAAGAAAAGACAAATATTATTTTTACTTATGACTCATTGACCTGAGTCAGCTGCGTGGCTCCCTCCAACCATCAGGTGAGTGGAAAATGCAATCCCACGGGGAGGCAGATAACTGGAAGTATTAGGTAAAGATTGCTAAGGACTATTATATTCACTTAACATTTTATTTTATCTGAGAATTGAACCCAAGGCCCAGTGTAAGGTAGACAAATACTTTAGCACTGAGCTACATCCCTCGCCCCTGCTATATTCATTCAAGATGTAACTCGTACTTCCTCCGCTATCTTCCCTGGTTCTCTTAAAATTCACAAAGCAGTCTGTTTGACCAAATCCTTTGAACTCCTTGCCAGAGCATAAAAAACCCTTGGGCTGACAGGTTGTCCAGAGTAATATAAAAACATTACTGCCCCAAATGAAATGTTGCTTCTTGTAGGTATCTTTTTATCCTCTGTCCCAGTTTGTGGACAACAAGCTTTCCAGAATTCTTATCTTACAATCTGTATTCTTGACTTTAATTCTCATACATTCCCCAGAACTCCTCTATTTTCTTTCCTTTCTGAGAATTGATGTTTTATTCAGGTGGGACATAACATTTATTTCAAGAGCGTTATAACATAAATCAGAGCAAGGCAGTAAGGCTGATAGGCTTAAAAATCAGAATAATGCCTTCATTTTACGAATGAGAAAACTGAGGCTCAGAAAGAAAAGTTATTTTTCAAGATCATAGTCAAGTTTCCTACTATTAGCCCAATTCACTTCCCACCTAACCATGTGTCATTCTTCAGGGACCAGCAAAGGGATTTATTTTACCCAATAAACACAGGGGGGAAAAATTGAATCAGAGGCTAGTACTATAAAACACAGTGAAAGGAGGGAAGATAGAAACTGAGAATCAGTGGAGTTTAAGAAGAAAAATTGGGTATGCTTGTCCATAGTCAAGATTTCCAAAAGTTATGTTTTATGAAGCTGAGAGTTTACCCTCCCAGGCCTCCCTCTTCAATTCTCTCTTTTCTCACACACGAGAAATGAGCCCAACCACACCAGGCTGTGAACCCATTTCTTTGAGCATTTAATACAGCTACATCATAAAGGAAAATGGCCACAGACTCTTTATTTTTGAAAGTGAAAGGAAAAAAGCAGTGGTTTCTATAGCACCACAAATTTACTTTCTGTTGACTTTTCCCCTCTGAACAGGATTTTCCCTGAAGTGGTATTCTTATTTATATTTTAAAAACCAGTGGCAAAATCAAGTGATAAATGATATCTCTGGCCTCAGTCATCTACCTCTTTGTAAGCATAACTGTATTCTAATCTCTCTTCTGGCTCTTTGACATTTGAGAGATATTTAAAGTAAATATCAGTCATATAGGATATCTGCATAATCTTGGAAAGGGTTATAGTCATGCAAATAATATTGCTGTGTTTTAGCTTTGTCACTGCTGTGACTAAATGATCTGACCAGAACAATTTTAGGGGAGGAAAAGTTTATTTAAGGGCTCATGGTTTCAGAGGTCTCAGTCCATAAGTGGCTGGCTCCACTCCTCAGGACTTGAGGTGAGGCAGAGCATCATGGCGGAAGAACGTGGCAGAGGGAAGCAGTTCACATGATGATCAGATAGCAGAGAGAGAGACTCCACTCACCAGATACAAATACATATCCCAAAGCCACGCCCCAATTCCCACCTCCTCCAGCCACACCCTACCAATTTAGTTAGCTCTCAGTCAATCTCTGTCAGGGAATTAATTTGCTGATTGACTTAAGACTCTTACAACCCAATCATTTCTCCTCCAAACCACCTTGTATTATCTCACATATGGGCTTTTGAGGGACACTTCACATCCAAACTGTAACATTTCAATTTCTATTTTAGTCAGCAACTGAAAGACCTGACCAGAATAACAGTAGAGGAGAAAAAGTTTATTTGAGGGGTCACACCGTTTTAGAAGTCTTAGTCCATAGCCAGCTCCATTCCTCGGGGCTCAAGGTAAGGCAGAACATCATGGCTAAAGAGTGTGGCAGAAGGAAGCAGCTCACATGATGATCAGAAGCAGAGAAAGAGACTCTACTCTGCAGATACAAAGTATATAGCCCATAGCCACACCCCCAATGAAGTACTTCCTCCAGCCACACCCCACCTGCCTCTAGTTACCATTCAGTTAATCTCATCAGGGCTTAATTCACTGCTTAGGTTAAGGCTGTAACCCAATCATTTCTCTTTCATGCCTTCTTGCACTGTCTCACACGTGAGCTTTTGGGGGACACCTCACATCCAAACCATAATATGCTGGATTAGGGACTGCAGGATAAAAGTAGGTCTAGGTTATAATTTGAAAGCTAGACTGTGACCTGTCACTCTAATGACTGGTCCTCTATTTCCTGATCACTCAGATATGTGTTGTGGTCTTCAATGGATAGGACATTTCAGAGAAGCAACAGAAGTATTTTTGTCAGTCTGGGAATATAACTCAATAGCAGAGCACTTGCCTAGTGTATGTGACGCCCCAGGTTCATGTCCCAGTATCACAAAAGAAAGTGATCTTGTCAATGAGAGTAGCTATTAATACTAATTGTACTTTAGAATTCTCACATACAACAGTGTTAGAGACTCTAATTAGACTCTCTATAACATAGGTTATAGAGAGATGATGAAACACAAGGTGTTACTGACACCAGTCTAATCTCTAGTCCGGTTGTGATGGGGACTGGCTCAGCAATAGAATTTTAAGTACCACATAGGAAAAGAAAAATTAGCATTCTTCAGTCTCTTGTTGTACTGGGAGTGTGAGAGCTGAGGTTGAAGGCACATAAAGGGGAGTCTTGCTTTCCAAGTCTTTTGAAGAATGGATGAGCCTTCCAATTGTTGTTAATCTAGGTGAACATGGGCCATTAGGTTGAACACAACAGGGACAGGTATTAAACAGGTATTAGCCTGAGAATGGTAACCTCCATGGCCAAACTCCACATAGAGTTGCAAGGTGTTTTTCAAAGGCCAACTTCTACTTTACATCAAAAAGATAAATCTAAGCATAGATTTCTAGAAAAGAGCAAAGAAGTTGAAAGAATTAAGAGTTTTCATTGAGCGTGACATAGTGGTGCATGTCTATAGTCCCAACCAGTTGGGAGGTTAAGACAGGAGGATCACTGGAGCCCAGGAATCTGTGGTCAGCCTGTGCAACACAGCAAGACTCCATCTCTTTAGAAAAAATAAAGAGCCTGCAATGAAAGAAAGAAGGAATTCACACTTGTAAATAGGTGCTTATTATTCACAACTGTGAGAAAACACACACACACACGCAACTTTTCCTCAGCTGTTGCTCTGCAAGGTGGCATGGGCCCAACATTACAGGACATCCTCTTGATTCCGTCAGTCGAACCTTTCTTTTCACACATCTCAGTGGGCCAAGAGATTGTTGCAGATGGCAAAACAAACTTCCTTCATTTAACTTGAATTTATATCAAGAGTTCTGTACAATAGATTTGGGTACAGAAGCAAACGAGTAGAGGATTTCATTTACCTGCTGGTTTATTTTTAGCTCCCTGGTCTTTGGTCTACCACCCAGGGCATCCACCATACAACGTTTCCCTGCATAGACATTAAGTCAGGAATTTGCCATAGAAATCCATAAATATGTACAATCATGCTTTTAACAGGTTCAAAATCAACAATCCCTGGTGCCTGAGTAGAGCATGAGATGCTTGGGGAGGGGTCTTGACCAGTCCTTATGAGGAAATTTAATCAAAGGTAGTTACTTTTCTCATCGGTGTGTACCAGCTATTTTGTTGCTCAGTGGCACTGTTTCTTCAACTCTTTTTTAAATTAAATTTAAATTGATACATTATAATTGTACCTAAGAGTGGGACACATTGTGACATATTCATATAGTTTCCCTGACTCTTAATAGAAGGTACCTATTATTGCACCCAGTCCCTCATAAAGATGCCATAAAGAGAAAAAGAAATGGGTTCTCTTGGAGGGGGACAGGTATTGAACAAAAATTAGATGTTATTAATCAGCTAAAGAAGAAGTTTAAAAAAAAAAAGAGTGGGAAAGGACAAGTGAGACAGAGGAAGGAAGGGAGGTGATATGTCCACTAAAACCCACTCTGGCCCACACTGTGTATCTGAACAGCCCCCAGCTCCTATGAAAGGTGCTCAGATATAGATGTGCAGATGGACTGTCCACACAGGTACTCCAGAGGCTTTGTGGGGTGTGAGATACAGGTAGGAAGTATGGGAAGGGGGACAGGCCATGAGCTGGAAGCCAAGGAACAGTTCTCCCAACACTGAAGTCTAAGTCCAAGAATCTCACATTTAAATATGGCTCTCCAGGTAGTCAGGAAGATATATTTGTCAAAATAGGCGAATAGAGCATATTTTATATAACGGTTTCTTAGCCAAATTTATACATCTCATCTATTTAGATGCATGGCCCATGGGCCTCCATTTTCCCTTTTCTCAAGGTCCTAAAAATACCAGGAATGGGTCCAGATTCTGAGGTCAGTTAAGTTTAGAAAACATTGGGATAAACAGTTAAATAGACCCTTTTTAGTGAAGGGAATCAGAACCTTAAATAGTCATCATGCATTATGCATATCTAAGAAGGGATTATGCCATATTTCTTTCATTCCAAAATACACTTTTTTAAAAACATTTCTGGAATCAGAGGGCCTCTTACTATTGTCAGCTAGAAAACAGTTATGCATGAACATACACACTGAAACTTGCACTGTGGGTAACAATGGCTTGGAAGGAAACCCCAGAGACAATATGGAGCGTGTTTTTAAGAAATGTTGTATTATCCAAACTCTTGAAGACACAGAGGAAGGCTCCGTGTGCAAAAACACAAACATCAATGACTCAGAGTCAAAAATATGATTCAGATGAGTCAAACTCAATATGAAGAAGCTTAAGCAGTTTAATTTGCTTACATTTTTTAGGAATGTACATGAATGATTATGATGAAAATCTATATCTACAAAAATATTATAAAACTCTTTTGATAAGTATAAAGTGAACATTTTAAGCATTAAGAAAGAGTTGCTTTACAGTCTATTAGTAGCAGTTTGTCTTTCTTTGTTGAACATAAAGTAATGGTATGTGTTTATTTAATGGCAGTTCAGATTCTATGAAATACAACAGCATGCCATTTTCTAGACATTTTGAACAAGGAGGCCCTTTTGATTCAAATCATTATATGAGATGCCTATATTCTTAAGCACGTTTTCAGAAAGCTGAATTAAGTTATGAAATACTGAAATATGGGAGCTGGACAGGGCTTCAAAGGACCCAAACCCCTCATTTTACCAGTAGTCTTCTAATGATGCTTTCGATATCATTATAGATATTATGAATAATAAAGGAGCAAATCATAAAATGTATGTGCCCAATAACAGAGCTTCAAAATATATGAAACAAAAAGTGACAGAACTTAAAATAGAAATAAACAAATCCACAAATATAGCTGGAAATTTCAATAGTCCTCTGTAATTGACAGAATAAGTAAAAAAAAATCAGTAATATACTCAAATGCCCAGAAATGCATGTGCCTAACTCTTTAGAGAAGCAGTTTGAATCTGGGGTGTACCACCATAAAGTAATGACATAAACTAGAGATGCTGCTATGTGTAAGGTACAGTCAAGTGAAATAGGCAATAGATGCATCTGAACTTAGAATTAGTAAACAATTCCTGAGCCATTAGCCATCTGCTCTCCACTTCTACCCAAAGCATTTGAAAAACTAAGAGGAACTATCAGGGGGAGCTTGGTTTTGAATGATTGACATCTGTGTGGACCCCTTCTTGGAGATAATAACTCCATTTGGACATAATGTGTATAAAAATTCCATATTCCCCTTCCTGCATCCTTTCTCTCCAGAGGCTAAATGTGTGCTAAATGATTTCCCAGGTGGTAGGTCACACAATCAGGGTGCCCAATGAATCACACCTTCTTATATCTACATTCATGTGTAGTTCCCTCCCATAGTGACTACCATCTTGGTCATGTAGCTTCCTTGGGCATAGAACTTCAGCAAACATGTCACAGACAGAGGCTTGGATGGTATTGGACTACTGGGAATTATCCCCCTTCTTGATGTTTTTGGAATCCAGCCACCATTATGATCTGGATATGAGGTGTCCCCCAAAAAAGCTCCTAAGTTAATGCAGAAATGCTCAGAGGTAAAAATAATTGGATTGGGAGAGTTGTAATCTAATCAGTCTGTCCTAGTTTAAAAGGACTGAATGGGTTCACTGTAAGTAGGTAGGGTATGGCTGGAGGAAGTGGGTCAGTGGGAGCATGTCTTGGAAGAAGAGTACATCTGCTCTGCAGCTCTTACCCCTCTCCTTTCTCTCTGCTTCCTGGAGTACTCCTCCACCATGCCCTTTCACTGTGACGTTCTGCCTTACCTTGGGCCCAGAGCAATGGACTCAGCTAACCATGGACTAACCTCTGAAACCATGAGACTAAATAAACTTTCCTTCCTCTAACTTGTTCTTGCCAGGTATTTTGGTCACAGAGACACAAAACTGACTAACACAGTCATCCTTTTAAAGAGCCTAGGCTAGCCTTCTGGAGACATATGGCCCAGATGACAGCAGGTACCAACCACCACACATGTGAATTAGACCATCTTAGACAGATAACTCCAGTCAAGCCACCAGAAGTAACGTCAGATGAGACCAACAGAAGCCAAGCCCCAATTGCTGACCTATAGAATTGTAAGCAAGAAAATGACTAAGCTTTCCATCATAAAGAATAAAAATATCACATTTGCTACTAAGTGGATGAAACTGGAAAACACCATGCTAAGTGAAATAAGCCAGACTCAGAAAGTCAAAGCTTGAATGTTTTCTCTCATATGCAGAGACTAGAGCACAATAAAGGGAAAGAAGGGGAGCAGATACCACGAAAATAGGAGGGAGATCAGAGGAGTGGAGGAAAGGGATTGAGAGAGAGGGAAGAAGGATGGGAAAAGGGAGGAAGAGCAGAGAGAAATTGACAAGATTATGCTTCGTGCATATATGAATATATCCATGATGAATTCCACCTTTATGTGTATCTATAATGCACCAATTAAATAAATAAACAGAAGGAAGACCAATAGAGTACAGGAAGAGGAAGAAGAGGACAGGGGAGAGAATGAAGAAGCACTGGGGACTGAAATGGAGCAAATTGAATTCCATGCATGTATTATTATGTCAAAATGTACCCCCATTATTATGTAATAGCTATAATGCACTAATAAAAACATTTTCTAAAAAGAAACTCCTAAGTTTGGAGGAGATTTACTAGGCAATAAAGAATAACTTATTATACTCCAAGCAATCAACCACCTCTGCACCCCCCAAAAAGGGCAAGAGTAGCCACTCTTCTGTTTACTCAACAGAGAAACAGAAAACATCTCATTAAATAATGCCTAGAAATTCAGACTTAACCTCTTCTGATGTAGTCTCTCTCTCAACCCCACAAATCAATGTTAATAAAACACATGTGCTTAGAATTCCCCGATGCCCTTCAAAGCAGAATTTTTGGGTTTGGAAAAGGAAAAGAAACTTAATTTGAGGTTTTAATAACCTCCCAATTAGATTGTTTCTGTTAGTATTAATATTTAATCATGGCATTACTGTGCCTATTTTAGAATTGAGCTGAAATTAAGTAAAAATGTTTGATCATAAATAATTTCATTATTAAAGATAATTTTTGTTATGTATGTTCCTGTGCCTATCTTTTATTAAGTTTACTTTTCATGTTGACATTTTTAAGAGCATAATTGTATGTTTTCATTCTTGGTAATATTGTTACCATATATTAATTATGGCATCATGCCAACAACACTAGTAATGAAATTCTTTCTTTTTTTATGTTAAGAACTGGCAATAGGCTTTCCCTCCTTCATATCTCACAAATAGATGATCAACTTTGAGCTGTAAATTCATTCTTGGAATTATTGTCCTTCCTTCCTAATGTGACTATAAGTAGCATGGTCTTGACTTACAGAAAAATCAGGGTAAGTGAAAGAGACAGTTATCCTTATTCTTTCTCCTGGAGTCTCTTGAAGGTCACAATCACCAAAGGAAAGGTAGTAGGCAGAATAATGGCCCCCAAGAGACATCTACATCCTAATCCCAGGAACTTATAAATATACTATAGCCTCAGCAACCACGAGGCGCTAAGCAACTCAGTGAGACCCTGTCTCTACATAAAAACACAAAATAGGGCTGGGGATGTGGCTCAGTGGTCGAGTGCCCCTAAGTTCAATCCCTAGTACCAAAAAAATAAATAAATAAATAAATATACTATAAATATGTTACCTTACGTGGCAAAAGGGACTTTACCAATGAGATTAAGAACCTAGAGATGGGAGATTATTCTGAATTATCTGGGTTAGTACAATAATATCAAGGGGTCCTTAAAAATGAGGAAGATTGCTATGCAAGTGGTACACATCTGTAATCCCAGTAACTCAGGAGGCTGTGGCAGGAGGATCATAAGTTTGAGGCCAGCCTCAGCAATTTAGTGAGACCCTGTGTCAAAATAAAAAATATAAAGGTCTGGAGAGGCAGTTCAGCATTAAAGTACTCCTGAGATCAATCTCCAGTTCAAAAAATAAAAAGGAAAAGCAAAATTGGAGATGTGACAACCAAAACAGAGTTGGAGAGATACAGGGTAAGAAGGACTCAACACATCAAGGAATAGGAGCAACTATAGAAGCTGAAAAAGCAAGGGAAACAGATCTTCCCCCAGCACCTCCAGCAATGAACACATCCCCTATGACGCCTAGGTTTTAACACAGTGAGACCAAGGACAGACTTCTGACCTACAGAACTGAAAGATAATAGATTTGTATTGTTTTAGGAAATTAAGCCTTTTGGAATTTGTTACAGCAGCTGTAGGACACTGATACAGGTGGCATTTCCCTGAACACCTACCTCTGCTTGAATCCTGGCCATCCCACTTACAGGCTGTGTAACAGGACGCGCTATTTAACATCCTTAAACTTCCATTTTCTCATCTGTGAAATGAGGATAATAATGGTTGTCTCATAAGGTTATTGGAATAATTAAATGAGATCATTTGCATAATGCTCTTAGCCCAGTGCCTAGTACATTTTAAGTACTTGTTAAAGGTCAATTCTTGCTGTCATTATTAAACTCTGTTGTGGCAGACTGTTATTGTGCCACATTTAGTTGTGCCTTTCCTTGTTAGAAGACACCATCAGCTGCTTTTGGCAAGTGATTTCCAGAGCCTTCCGAGAGGCAGTGTGCACCTCCCGTCCCATTGGTGAGTGTGGCCGTGGGGCTTCTTTGTCAAAAAACAGAGCAGACATGAGCCAACTCGTATCCAAGAAGCATCTAAGGAAAGTGAACAGTTTATCTCTGCCTCTTCTTTTCTCTTTGTAATGAGAAAGACGTTCTCCAAATAAGGGTTGCTCTTTCCACTCATGTCCTCATGGAGAAAGCCTAGCTCAGAGCTTCAGTATGCACAGTGAGATGGGAATGTTTATTTGGGGGTTGTTTGTTTCCATAGTAAAGTTGACAAACACACTTCTCATATATTGTTTAGAAAGTCTGCCAACTCACCACACACACACACACACACCACTATCTATAAGACATACACTTTCATCACAGTTACCCAAACACACTGGCATTCTGTGACCACCCCCCAGCCCCCCAACCATAGTCAATTCAACCATAGATGTACCCTTGACCTTGGGCTGGTGAATTGCCTTTCCAAGAAATTTGGAATTGTGACACAGAGACAGCTAGAGATGAGGTCTGCCATGCCTAGAACTAAGGAACTGGGAAAGAGGAGCAAATCTTAGGAGAATCATGGCCTAACAAACATTGACCCTGCAGCTGATGCAGCAGAAAAGGCAAATCTGTAGGCAAAACAGACATCGTCCGAGTTCCTGATGGTTTTCCACTTCCTAGATTTGATCTACCCAGAGGCTCCTCAGCTCCATGAAATATGCCTGTCTCCTTTCCATAAATCCTCCTTCATTTTTTTTTTGTACTGGGGATTAAACCCACAGTGCTGTACCACTAAAGCTACATCTCTAGTTCTTTTTATTTTTTATTTTGAAGCAGGACCTCACTAAATTGCTGAGGTTGGCAATGGTACAGGAGGAGATGACACAGACAAACCACACATCAACAATCATCTCATCCCTGATGAAGGTGCCAAAAACATACATTGGAGAAAAGTCAGCCTCTTTAGCAAATGGTGCTTGGAAAACTGGTTATTCACATGTAGAAGAATGAAACTAGACCCTTATCTCTCTGCACAAAAATCAACTCAAAATGGATCAAATATCTAGGAATTAGACCAGAAACTATGCAACTTTTAGAAGAAAACATAGGGTCAACACTCTAGCATATAGACACAGGCAACAACTTTCTCAATGGGATCCCTAAAACTCAGAAAATAATGTCAAGAGTTAATAAATGGGATGGCATCAAATTAAAAAGCTTCTGCATAGCAAAGGAAACAACTAAGAATGTGAGAAGAGAACCTACAGGATGGGAGACAATCTTTGCTAATACTCTTCTGATAGAGGATTTGTATCTGGAGTATATAAAGAACTCAAACACTTGTACACCAAAAAAATAAAATAAAATAACTCAATAAATAAATGGGCAAGTGAATTAAACAGACACTTCTCAAAAGAAGAAATACAAATGGCCAATAAATATATGAAAAATGTTCAAAATCATTAGCAATTAGGGAAATGCAAATCAAAAGTACACGGAGATTTCATCTCACACAAGTCAGAATGGCAGTGTTCAAGAAAACAAATAATTATAAATGTTGGAGAGGATGTGGAGAAAAAGGAACACCTTAACACTGTTATAAATTAACAATCACTGTAGAAATCAGCATGGAGTTTTCTCAAAAGACTAAGCATGGAAACTCCATGTGACCCAGCTATACCACACCTCAGTATTTATCCTAAAGAAATAAAATTATCATGAAATTCAGACTAAAACAGATCAAAGCCTTAGGAATTAAATCAGAAACTTTGCTACTATTAGAAGAAAACATAGGGTCAACATTCCATCACATAGGTGCTGGCACCAACTTCCTTAACAAGACCCTCAACAAAACCAAGGGTCAATAAGTGGGATGCCATCAAGCTAAAAAACTTCTGCACATCAAAGGAAATGATTAAGAGCATGAAGAGAGAAAGTCTACAGAATGGGAGAAAACCTTGGCCAGCTACTCCTCCAATAAGGGATTAATATTCAGAATATATAAAGAACTCAAAAAATATCAAAAAAACAAATAATCAATAAATTAGTAAAAGAACTAAACAGAAACTTTGCAAAATAAGAAACACAAATAACAAACAAATATATGAAAAAATGTTCAACATCTCTAGCACTCAGAGAAACGAAATCAAAACTACACTAAGATTTCATCTTACTCCAGTCAGAATGCCAATGGTCAAGAATACAAACAATAATAAATGCTGGTGAGGTTGTCGGGGAAAAGGTACACTTGTGCATTTTTGGTGGGACCGCAGACTTGTACAACCACTCTGGAAAGCAATATGGAGATCCCTCAAAAACTGGAGATGGAATCACCATATGCCCCAGTTGTCCCAAAACATTTAAAATCAGCATACTACAGTAATACAGCCACCTCAATGTCTATAGCAGCACAATTCATACTAGCAAAATTATGGAATCAACCCAGATATCCGTCAATAAATAAATGGATTAAGAAGTTGTGGTATAATATACAATGGAGTTCTACTCAGCCATAAAAAATATAATGAAGCCGGGTGCGGTGGCTCAAGCCTGTAATCCCAGCACTTAGGGAGGATGAGACAGGAGAATCACGAGTTCAAAGCCAGCCTCAGCAATGGCGAGGTGCTAAGCAACTTAGTGAGACCCTGTCTCTACATAAAACACAAAAAATAGAGTTGGGGATGTGGCTCAGTGGTCAAGTACCCCTGAGTTCAATCTCCAGTACCAAATATATATATAATGAAATTGTGGCATTTGCCAGTAAATGGATGGAAATGGAGAATATCATGCTAAGTAAAATAATCCAAACTCAAAGGTCAGATGTTTTCTCTCATATGCAGAAGCTAGAGTAAAATAAAGCGAAGGAGAGGGAAGGAAACGATATCATAAAGATAAAGGGAAGATGAATAATATAGAAGGAAGAGATCAAAGGCAGAGTAGAGGGGTGGGGGAGGGGAGGCAATGCAGAATGAATCCTTAGAAAATCTTGTTATGTGCATATATGAATATGCCACAGGGAACTTCACCTTTATGCATAGGCAGAAAGAACCAATCAAATATAAATAAATAAACAAAAAATAGGAAGTCCAGTAGAACAGAGGAGGGAGAACAGGGGAGGGGAAGGAGGACAGGAAGGAAAATGAGTTCCATGTATGTATAGGCTTGTCAGGATGACTCAACTACTATGTATAACTATAAAGCTCTAATTTTTAAAAAAATGAATTAAAGTCAACATACTACAGTGATACATGCATATCCATGTTTATAGCAGTACAATTCACAATAGCCAAACTAGGGAACCAGCCTAGGTGTCCATCAATAGATGAGTAGATAAATAAACTGTGGTGTATACACACAACGGAATTTTATTCAACCATAAAAAAATGAAAATATGTTATTTGCAGGAAAACGGATGGAACTAGAGAATATTATGTTAAGCAAAATAAGCCAAACTTAGAAAGTCAAGGGTCATGGGCTTTCTCTCATATGTGGAAGCTAGAGAGAAAAAAAGAAAAGGGGTGGATCTCTTGAAAATCAAAGGGAGATCAATAGAAGAAAGAGATCAAGGGTTGGGAGGGAGGGAGGGACAGGGGAAGTACTAGGGAGTGATAATGGCCAAATTATATTGTTATATCAAGTGCATGTACAAATACGTAACAACAAATCCCATCATTATGTACAACTATAATGCACCAATTAAAAATGTGAAAAAATAAATAAACTGCTGAGGTTGGCTTCCAGCTTATGATCCCCCTTCCTCAACCTCCTGAGTCTCTGGAATTACAGGCATGCAACCCCACACAAGATAGAAATCCCTCTTTCCACTGAAGTAAGCTCAAGATGGTTTCTGTAACCTTAAAAGCATCTTGGCCAAGGTGAAGTTCTAGTCTTGCAACCAGGACATATAAAGGAAAAGTTTCATTAACTACAACCCCCAAACCCTGAGGAATCCGTCTGCACATAGCAGAGGATCCCACATATGCCATATATGATGGGGACTGCATCAGAGCTACCATTGGTTGCAAAGCACCTAATTCTCCACCCACCACAAACTGAGCTCTTCTGAAAAGATGAGTTAGAGAAGCAGAAAGTCAGTATCATTTGTTTGCTTTCAAACACACATCATAGCATTCCACTTTGCTCTGGACACCATGATACCAGAAGGAGTACAAAGACCAAAAGGATCACCCTGCCATTCATGAGCATATAGCTTAGTAGGGGAGAAGAAGATGAAAAAGAAATTCCCAGAAAGGTTGTTGGGACTGAGAGCTCTAGCCCCATTTCTGCCACTAACTATGCAAATTAGGTAAGCCATTCAACCTCTCTGGTCTTCAGCCTTCCCATCTACAGAATGGGGAGTTAGGTTAAATGATCTTTATCATCTTTCCCACCGTGCCCACTATCACAACAGCTAAGACCTGACCTGCAAAAATCAGTCATTGACCTTGGACTGTCAATCATTTCCAAATACAGTGTAAGACTGACTTCATTCCAATCATACAGGGAGAAGTTTGGACAATGCAGATATTTGGAGCCTTAACCTTGAGAGTTATGATCCCATAAGGCTAGCAGCACCTTGGCTTGTGTTGATTCTGATGTATGGTCAAGTTTGGGAACCACTATTCTGGGCTATTGTAGACTACCAGGTGAAATATATCTCAATCCTCCCCTACATAGATAAACAATTGGTAACATGATAAAGTGATAAACTGCACATTAATTGTTCATTCTTATGTAGCAATGCTTACACAGTATTACTCTGAGTCTGGACCTGCACTAAGTGCTTAACATGTATTAATTCATTTAATCATCATAACAGCCTATGAATTAGGTATTTTATATCCCCAGAATGGTTTTAATCATTTTATTCATCTCTTCCCTCCTTGATCCAGCAGTGGACTTTGATCATGCCTTCCCTGTAGGAAATTGATTTGAATAAATAAATAATTTAAATTAAATTAAATATGGAAGGAAAAGAAATCCTAATTTAAAAGCTAGATACCTTATGATCCCACCTCCCTTAACACCACACTTCCTTTGTGACTTGGCGTTAGTATCAGTATCTACCCTGCCTCTGATAAACTGTGAGAAAGGTTGCAAAGATAAGGATTAGGCTTCCCAGGGGTGAGGTGAGCTAGTGTAACAAAAATTTAGTAGTAGGTTGATTTCTGCCAATGATCAAGTTGTCAGAGGAATTTGCATATCAGACAAGGTAGAAGAAGTGATCTAGTTCAATGATCTTGATATTTTATCATCAGATTTGATATAAGACATTTATACCTTAGATAAATTGGAGTTAGGTATCCTTGAGATTCAGTGTTGGATCAGGAAGTCCACATTCTTTTCATTATTTTTCCAATCCTTTTACTCCACCATCTTCCTTATATAGATCTTCAAACTCCGGCTTAATATCTCATGACCACAAGATGGCTGCCACAGCCCCCAGTATTATTTCCTAACACATAGCAACCAAAGCAGGGAAAGAACAGGCCCTTTCTTTAAGCCTCTGTTTATATAATCAGGCAGGAAAAATCTCTTCAGAAGCAGCATTCTTCTTATTTCACATGTCAAAGTGATAACCCCCAGTACCTCAGAGTGAGACCTCATGTGGTGATAGGGTCTTTACAGAGGAAGTAAAATGAGCTCTTTAAGATGGGTCCTAATCCAATATGACTGGTGTACTTGTATAAAGGAAAACTGGAAAGAGACATGTAGAAGGGGTAGACGATATTGTTATGGTTTAGATGCGGTGTCCCCCAAAAGCTCACATGTGAGACAATGCAAGAAGGTCTGGAGGAGAAATGATTGGGTTATAGCCTTAGCCTAATCAGTGACTTAATCCTTGATAGGATTAACTGAGGTGGTAGGGTGTGGCTGGAGGAGGTGGGAATTGGGGCGTAGCTTTGGTGTATACATTTGTATCTGGCAAATGGAGTTCTCTCTCTCTGCTTCCTGATGTAAGTAGCTTCCCTCTGCCACTCTCCCAACATGATGCTCTGTGTCCCCTTGAGCCCTGAAGAATGGAGCCAGCCTTCTATGGACTAAGACCTCTAAAACCATGAACTCTCAATTAAACTTCCTCCTCTATAGTTGTTCTGGTCAAATCTTTTAGTCACAGCAGCAAAAAAGCTGACTAAAACAGAAATGAAGACCCAGGGAGGTGACAGGTACCCATAAACCAAGGAGAAAGGCTGGAAGAGATCCTTTCCTCATAGCCCTCAGAAGAAACCAGCCATGCTGACCCCTTGATCTTGGACTACCAGCTTCCAGAACATGAGATAATAAATTCCTTTTGCTTCAGCCACTCACACTATAGCATTTTGTTATAGCAAACTGAGCAAACTAATACGGCCACCCCTACCAAGCTTCAAAAGATTCCGTTAAAGTATATAGTGCCGCAAAATTGCTACCAGAGTATAGGGCCGGTCTCTCCTGTGCACAGGATACCTATGAGCACAGAATATGGAGAGGGGGCTGCCTGTTAACTAGGTAACCAGTGCCCCATCCTCATTTCCAGGGCACAGAAGTAGAAATTGACTAACTTAGAAAGGGAATGAATTAAAGTCACACAAGGGAGGGATAGGAACTGATGGAAAGGCTAGACAGGTACCCTCAGAAGAGTATAGAACGTGGGCAGGACTAGGGGTCTGAGGAGGACAAGGAGCCTGGATAATCTCCTTATCATAGCTCCACCACTGTGATGAATGAGCTCATAACACATTTTCTTCCCTTAAAATGCTTAAGAAATTTAAGCCCCAAGAGAAAAGGGACCCACCTTTTGACCAGGAAGAAAGAGGAAAGGGTAACATGATTTAAGTCCAACCAAGACTGCACTCAGCTAGAGACAGATAATTCTCCAAAAAGAAATTAAGGGATTATTTCTGAAAGAATTTAGCATAAAAGCTAAGAAGCCAGAGAAATGCCAGCTACACTTGAGGGAGAAGGGCGATAGGAACAGAAATCAGAGACAGTGTTCGTGACTGCCACTGCAGGTCTTCCCCTCTCCCAGGATGAGTCCTCAGAGCCATGCTCTAGGTTGTTTTTCATCTACCCACACTTTCTATTCTAAACTCCCAACTCCAGAGCACAGTCATGAATCACCCAGTTCCCTTCAGGAACCACTTTCTGATCTCTCCTGGATCCTCCCTCTCTCTCCAAATCTTAACCCTTCTAATGACCAAACTCCAAAGCAAACACAAATGCAATGGTTGGAATTTACCAGGATCATCCATTTTCTCCAGATTCAGTAGCTTTTTTCATGCTAATAACAAGAAACACACACACACATACACACACACACACGCACACGCATACACACACACACACACACACACACACACACACACACACACGAGTCAGTGTCAATGAGGTACCAAAACATTTAGTCAATTAGATCAGGTTAGCAAACAGCCTGTCACTCTGGTGAGGGAGGGAAGAATCTGCCAAATTACTTGTTTGACTGAATTGACGGGCTGTCTTGGTCAAAATAAGTCTTTTTTATTAAATGTTGACAGATCATAGTATATCAAAAAGAAAATCTACAAAAGCCACTTTTCATCTATGTAAACAGTAAAATCAAGGTGGCATATTGGAAATCTCTAAATAACACTTTGTCTACATCAAAGGGTATAATTCTTTAGGTCAGAATAAATTAGGAAAGAAAGCCTCCTTTTTTTTCCAGTAGAAAAGGATGGAGAGACAGAATTACCCCAGATGGCATGTCAACAATATCAAGATGATTTCCCACCAACTCCACATTCCACACACTGTGCAATATCAGCTGCCTGAACTCGCTCTGTGTTCTTCATTTAGTATCTTATTTAATCTGATCAACAACCCTATAGGGAAAGGACTGCTAGCCTCATTGTCAAAAGAGGAAATTGTGGCCAATGTGGTCCACATAGCATAACCTTACACAGATATTAAAGTTCAGGGAGGATATTTAAACTGCTATTTCACTTCAAAGCTGTTGGTTTTAACTACCATGCTAAGGACTCCATCCTAAGAATCCTTAACTTCTCATTCCTAGCCATGTTATTGATATCTTTCTCCTTGGGTGCACTCAAAAATTCTGTACCCTGAAGGTACAGCTGGCTATACAGGCAAGGCATATATGTTTCATGGAAGGCAGACAGATGAGAAAAAAGTAAATAAAAAGGTGAGTTTGGGTTTGACCCCTGTCGTGCATCCTATAATGTCTTTGATAACAAGTGAAGAACTTAGGAAACACATTCCTGCCAGACAGCAAATGTGAAAGCCCTCTAGTAAGAAGGACTGGTACTCCCAAGAGTCAGAAAGGAAGCCATGCGGCCAAAGCATACTGCGAAAGTGGACAAAAGCCAGACCATGCCGGGAGCTGTGTAGACCAGGACAGCAACTGAGTGAGGTTGATTGGAAAGAAGCGGAGACACCCAAGGTGGATCCATCCATAGGACCAGGAGACATGGAGGGGACATCTCTTCAACTAAAATACTCCTTTCCTGCTTACCCACTACCTTTCAGAAGACTGATGAACACTCCTGATCCATGTGGTTTACGTTCTGCATTTCCTTAGGGCACCACTTCCAGGATGGCAGAGGAAAGGAAAAACAAACAACAAAAAGATGTCTTCTAGAACCATGGCCTGGTTTGTCCAAAACCTCCCAGAGAAGGCCCCGGTGCTGGAGAAGGTTGCTATGACTTACCGGAAGCCTCTAGTGGCCACATTTTAGCATTAAGCCGAGATTAAGCTGGTTCCTCCAAGCTCTACTGCCAAGATCCCTGCAGCTATTCAGAGCCTAAAAATAAATAGTTGTGCTCAAACTGGTAGCTTGAAACAGCCCACAGTGAAGGAAGTTGTGCTGAACAATTTGGTGGCCACTGAAGTGTGGTTGTAGTTTTCTTTCAGAGATCCTACACAAATACGGCATTGTCGGCTATTGTTTGAAGAGCAGTCTTAAACATCTATTATATTTATTGTTTGAGTGTTCTTGGATAATGTGTAATCAGACTGCTATATAAATAAAATGTGACATACATCAGTGTTTTGTCTGTCAATTACTGCATGGATGGTCACAATTTTTCTTGATATTAAATTAGGTTGTCTTTGGCCTTGATACATTAATACATCTCTAAATGCATGTCTATTTATCCTGAAATTGGAAAAGATATATGTGAATATACCAACATGGTACACAAATATATGAGGATAACATTTTGATTTAAAGGTTTAAAATATCTGATATTTAAGCTTTATTTACAGGAAACTTGGGGAAAAGGGCTTGAGAAAAGTAGAACTTGCTATACTAGGAAGATAATATGCCAGAGTGATGTAGTTAAGTCATGTTGGTGAAAGCTGGGCATGGTGGCACACTCCTATAGTCTCAGCAGCTGAGAATCTGAAGCAAGAGGATCGCTTGAGCCCAAGAGTTCAAGGTCATCCTGGGCAACAAAACGGGACCTTGTCTTCAAAAAAAAAAAATCATGTCAATAGTTACAAAGAAAAAAATGGATTTTTTTCCTCTGCTATAATCCCAGAAAGACCTTTTTTTTCTTTTTTTAAATTATTCTTTTTAGTTATACATGACAGTAGAATGTATTTTGACATACCATACATACATGGAGTATAACTTCCCATTCTTGTGGTTGTACATGATGTGGAGTTACACTGGTCGTGTGTTCATATACGAACACAGGAAAGTTATGTCTGATTCATTCTACTGTCTTTCCCATTCCCATTCTCCCTTGCTTCTCTTCATTTCCCTTTGAGAAAGACCCTTTTGACAACAACTGTTTAAAAATGCTGGGTACTTCTTGTCAACTTGAATATTAGCTTTGCTAGGAGATAACAGAGTGGTGTTCTAAGTACACCTGATTGAAACATTTAACACTAGAACAGAGTGAATGAGAGTCATGACCTACATTTTAAATCTAATTTGATATGTGTTATTAATCTGTCTGTATTTTATGACTTTTAGAACCTGTTTTTGCAAAATAAAAAACTTATAGGTAATTAAACAGGGTTATAACTTGGTGCCATCCAGGGGTCTAGATTGTATATTATGTCTTGAAATAAATAGAAGTGGTTGGTTTTTAAAAAAAAAATTGCTTTCTTCATCTTTCCGCCCCACCCTAAGTTTAGGCTGTCTTTCCACTATTGCCAAGTGAAGTGGGAGCTTCAAGGAAAGAACCCTTAAATGGCAGTCATGGTCCTGAACCTGCTACTTCTTAATAATCTAACAAATGGGTAAGATCTTGACCAAGCCTCAGTTTCTACCAATGAAAAATGGGATGGAGGGAGAGACCTTGGGTACCTATGGCACCATCGGGCACGGAACATACTGCATTTCTCTTAAATGTGAGAAGAACACCATCCTATGGATGAGAAAGCCGAGGCCAAGACTTGTTAAAAATCACTTTCTCAGGTCACAAGGCTGAAATTCTAACCAAGGTTCTAGAAGACCCTAGAGCGCTGCCTTGGGAACATTGAGAACACTATGCCAGTAAATGCATGTGCATGTTCACCAAGCTGAAATCCTCCTTGCAAATGCACTAAATAAGTACTTTTTAAAAAGCTCATCTCCGGTTGCTCCCTCATACACTTCCTGCCCAGTGAGCTGTTTGCCCTTTCCCAAATGCATCATGCACTTTCATAAATGCCTTTGCTCTCTCACTTTGCCCCAAAATTCTTCCCCCTCTTATCTACCAAGTACCTTTTATTTTGTTTTCAAAACACTTATTCAGAAATGACCTTTCATCAAGTCTTTCTTACCGTTGTCCTACAAAGATTGCCACTTCTGCATTCTAACAGTCACACTCACACACACACACACACACACACACACACACTCATAATATATATGATCTA
This sequence comes from Xerus rutilus, assembly GCA_028644305.1. Classification (NCBI taxonomy): domain Eukaryota; kingdom Metazoa; phylum Chordata; class Mammalia; order Rodentia; family Sciuridae; genus Xerus; species Xerus rutilus. The sequence goes on along the minus strand of CM053414.1, from coordinate 28,236,642 downwards.
TAGATAGATTATTAGCTCTTGCCACAATATTGCATTAAGGACACACTCCAAAACTCTGTGACTTCAAACCACAATTTTTTCTTGCTCATGAATCTGAGGATTGATTGACCTAGTTCTGGCTCAGCTCTGAACCACTTTTGGTTCAGTTCTGTTCCACCTAACTACTACTTAGAGCTACTCCCGCAGAAGAGGTAAGCTTTTTTCTCTAATGGAAAGAGCTCTGGAGTCCAAAGGCAAAATACACGGCATCAGGGACAGATGAAGATGCAAGGCCAATAACTCAATCAGTCACACGTACCATTAAAATGCTCATATAACCACTTCCTCAGTAGCACTTTGATGAGCAAGTGCCCATTCAAGGCTCTGAGGACAGTGCTGTATGAAAAACGAGGAAAGGTAACTATTTATATGAATCTAACTTTCTGGAAGGGCGACACACGAACTGGCAAGTGAGGACATTTCAACGCATTTGGTACCGTAAAGAAAATTAGATCTGATAAGGCATCTGATGGAGTGAGGGCAGCAACAGGATCCAGGGGGCATAGCTGCCTCAGACGGGGTGGCTGGGAATGGCCTTCTGGAGAAATGACTTTTGCACTGTGATACACATGATCAAACACAGTTGATCATAGGAGATCTGGAAAACGGCACTGCAGACAGGGAAATGTCTACTGAGGCTGAGGAACATAAGAAGGCCATGGAATCAAGATGGACAAGCGGCATCTACACTGCTGAGAAGGCTTGTTCAAACAGATGACCAAGATTTTATTCAACAGATCTAGGGTGGGTCCAAGAATGTGCATCTCTGACAGGTTCCTGGGTGATGCTGATGGTGTAGAAACCACACCTTAGCAACTGAGGTACTCCTATGATCAAGAGCATGCACCATACACACTATGAGGTCTCTTACGTCACAACACATTATATGGACCATCAGTTTTCCAAGGTTCCTACTTATGATGAAGAGAAGGTTTGGGAGGGGTTAATTTTCAATTCCATTTGAGGTCCTCCAGGACATCCAAATCCACCATGTTGCACACCTTAGAGTACCACACACTCTGCATTTAGTGGGAACAGGAACCCTGCAGCACAAAGGCATAAAACTACCATATGAACAGTGCCTTGTAGGGTTGTACAATATGTCAGTCCCATAATATTCTTACTCCTCTGAGCTGGCATTCTAGAGAGGAGACAGACTCTGGGCAAGAAAGATATTTTTAAATGGTTTTCAGTAGTATAAAGAAAAGCAAAATCTCGTAGATCTGGACCATGCATGCTGCTGCTAGCAGTTTGGGACTACATGGCTGGGGCATCCTGGTGCTCATTCCTGGAACATACTTGGTTAAAGAAGGCACACAGAGAACTGCAACTTGTAGATTATAATTGAAGCTTGTGTTATCAGTGTGGTGATAACAAGTGTGGTGCACCAAGTCCAACCATCAGCTTAGATGATAATTCAACCAATAGCTTAGATGCTAATTCAACCAACAGTCCTATGAGACATGCATCATGGGAAAACTGAGGCACAGAGTGGCTCAGCAACTTGACAGAGGACACACAACTAGAAAGGGACAAAACTGAGCCGGGGCTGGTGGCGCACGCCTGTAATCCCAGCAGCTCAGGAGGCTGAGACAGGAGAATCACAAGTTCAAAGCCAGCCTCAACAATGGCAAGGCACTAAGCAACTCAGTGAGACCCTGTCTCTAAATAAAACACAAAGTAGGGCTGAGGATGTGGTTCAGTGGTCGAGTGCCCCTGAGTTCAATCCCCAGTACCAAAAGAAAAAAAGAGAGAGAGAGAGAGAGAGAGAAAGGGACAAAACTGGAATTCAAAACCAGGACCAATTGCAGAGCTGGTTCTTGTATGCACTTGACTACACAGCTTTCAGTTAACTTGCTGGCAGAGTCTTCTGAAAGGGTCCACGTCACCTTTGTCCCTGGCCAAGGTCTGGTATTACTATAGAGAAAAACCCAGCCTTGCCAAGGCCTGTGTTCTTTGCCAATAAGTAACTAGAACTGTCAGAGTGTCTGTAGCATTAAGAAAACCCCATGCCTGAATTTGTGCACCAGACCTTTTACACAGAGAAAATATGGACATTTTCTTTTAATAATGCTACAGAGAAATAATGAAATGGTAGCATTACAAAAACATAATTAGGTCTTCAAGAAAAAAAAATCTCCACTGGAGTCCTATAAAAAGACCACAGGTGTTCGTCATTATTTTTTATTTAGCAGACAGTTTTAGACATTGTTTGTTTTTTCCCCCATTTATTAAGTTCTGGTATTTTAAGATGATTTGTGTATAATAATAACAATAATTTCCTGTTTGCCTGTCAGTTGTGAGCTGCTTTAATTACAGATATTCATTTTCACAAGTTAACTTGGTAAACATGCTCATTTGTTATGTTCTCTGTTCATTAAATCAGTTAGCACAGCTAGTAACTACGTTAAGTATTTTGCTGTCGGGTTTCAGCAATGTGTCTTCATCAGTTTCTAATCCTACCACAGACACAGACTTCCTGAGAGTCCTTTCTTATTGGATAGGAAGGACAGGAAATACTGCATCTTCCATTTCTGCAAATCCAGGTGCGTTAGGCCCAATAGCAGCATCCACTGACTTTGTGTATCACGGTCACAAGCATTGCTTCAGACTAAAGTGCAGTACTTGATAACCAGAGGCAAAATGTAGGATAAAGAAAAAATAACACTCTGACAAGGGAGGATTTGAGTAGACCTGCTTGAAGCATACCCAATCCTTGGACAGCCCCCTAATACCCACCCCGCAAAAGGAGAAGGTTTTGGTAACTATGGATGTACCAGATGATCCCAAGCTCTGGAAGTAGCTAATTATTCTGGAGGTGAACATTAGAGGTCATCCGATGGCTCTCTCAAGCATCTGAGGAAGAGCTGTCAAGTTGGAGAGATAAAATTCAGAATCAAGGCTGAGTCTCTGAGCCACTGTAGTCCCAGACCAAACACTGGGAATGCTGTTACGGGAAATGACGAGATTAATGATGCGGACATTGCTAAGCAATGAAGGAGCATGCAACCATAAGAGACACAGCAGAGGGGAAAAGATCACCAGAAGATCTTTGCAGCTCCCAAGAAGCACAGTTATTTCTTTTTTTTTTTTTGAGATTTCCATGCATATTTTCAATAAACCAGTTACTTAGCCAATTTAGTAACTAAAAACCAAACACAGTTTGAACAACATATTTTTAATCATGGTGACTGGGATGATGTTGGTTCCACAAAAAATGTCACATCGAATAGATTCCAACTTTTCTAGAAAGGAGTCATGGATACCAACAGTAAGCCATCAAACATCTGTTGATTAGATATTTCATTCAAAGTTTTGCTTTAGTGGGGATTACAATTATTGCTGATGTGCCAAATCAGGACCAAAGATAATATAATGTTATATAGACAGCAGCTAAGTACAAAGCTCAGTAGGAAGTAATTCATTAGAGGTGTGAGTCAGGATAGAGGAACGTGTGTCAAGGTGCTCAAGAGTGGATATTTAAAACAGAATAAAAGTTCCTTGAGTTATTCCTGGTAGATTCGCCATGATTACTCTGCCTTGTCTCTTTGGGGCCTTATTAACCTTTCCTAAAAGAGAAAGATCTATTGGCTGTGGCTGGACAAGTTATGATGAGAAACAGAATAAGACTATCTGATTCAAGTATGAGGCAATTAGGAAAGATGGCATTTACTTATGTTAAGGTGGCACATCTACATGGAAGCCTCAGATGCTGAGGGACACCATCAGAGATCAAAAGTCACCACATTTAATAAATACAAACCAATCTGATAAGGATCCTCCAAAAGCCCCTGAAAGTAGTCTCACACTATTTTCTCCATGACATTGTTCCATATTTCCTTCCATCTGTTCATCACATGTCCATCTTCGGACTTCTCCTGTGGGTCTCAGTTATTCATGGGCTCTCCCTCCTTCCTGTTTGCATAGATGCCTAGACCAATACTGGAAATACATTCTAGAATTTAAGAGGAAGTTCAGGGTCTCATGCTCTACTGAAGATAAGGTTTGAATACCACCTAAACCTGGGGGTCATGAGGGTGTAGGGTAGATAGGTAGGGAAGGAAATTTTGCAACAAGGCCCCCAAAGTGGGTGGATAATGATAGGACCCAGAGTTTATATGAGGAGTTAAAGTTTAAGAGAAAGAAACTTGAAAAGATGGAAAAATGTGAAAGTAGATGGAAGGAGTGATAAAGGGTCTCCCTTTTGAGCTCTTCATCTTCTCTATAAAGTAGAAATATGCACCAAGTATGGGGCTCAGAGATAGAATTACAGGCATGCATGAAATGAATGGTCAACCTTTAGAAAAGGTAACACATGCAGACTTATGAGACTTATTTTTGTGAACAAATAGAATCATTTGAGTGCTAGAACCCAGTAGGTTTAGCCAACCCTGCATCCATTCTCACCCCACTAATAGCAGCACCTGATTCTGATCTGGAACTCCCAATGGAGATGGCCTGATTGGAAGTGTCAAAGTGTCCTCCCCTCCCTACATCAGAGGTTCCTCCCTGGAACCTAAATTTTATGTATAGGAATGCTAAAACTTAAGGCTCTGGGTGCTGATTCCTTTTGATAGTGGTCCCCAGAAGGGACTTCCTTTAGCCCAAGCAACTGGGTACCAGTCTTTTCAGAAGTCATGTTCTTCAATTCCTCCTTGAATTTTGTGAATCACCCCATATCCTTTTGAGAAGTTATTTTTTGCTTAAATTGGTAAGTCATATGCTGTTGCTTATAGCTTAAGAACACCAACAGTAACAAAAGTAGCACAGATATTACTCAACTTGTAACAGAGTCATGTTCCAATATTGAAATTATTCAATTGAAATAATATTGAATAGTTGAAAAATATATAATAATAATTTCAAATTATTCAAATTGAAAATATTCAATTATGCAATTAATACACCTAACCTACCAAATATCGTGGCTTAGCCTCACCTACCTCAAATGAGTTCAGAACATGAACTCATTGTAATGTAAATACATTACATTGTAATGTAAATACATTAGCCTACAGTTGGGCAAAATCATCTAACACAAAGCCTATTTTATAATAAAGCATTGAGTATCCCATGTCATTCATTCAGTTTTGTACTAGAAGTGAAAAACAGAATGGTTGTACGGGTACAGTTTTGCAGCATCATAAAGTCAAAAACTTGTAAGTTGAGCCATCGTAAATGGGGGACTATCATACTGTTAAATAAAAAGACACTGTGGTGAGAATTAAGAATCCCAAAAGAAGAGTACTGCCAGCATTACCACTGCCACTAAGACACAGGCAAATCCTCTAAGTTCACTAAGCTTCATTTCTCCCATCTGTAAAAGTTGAACTAGAAGCCGCTAAGATCCTATCTTTACAGAAATAGTTTTCCCCTCCTCTCGATTATTTCAGGCAATCTCTTGCCTCCATTCCCTGCCACCCACTGTCACCAGGCTCATCAGTTGGGCTGAAAGGACTTTAAGGAAAGAACAGAAGTACATCAGAGCCCATTCTAATGGCCTTCACAAAAAGAAATTCCAAACCCCATGTACGACCCAATTTTGTTAAGCAATATAAGTTCAATCTATCTGATTTCATTATTTTTTCATTCTTTGATTTGGCATCCGCTAAGTGAAAGCACACATTTGTACTTCCTTCAAGGGGGAGAAAAAGGAAGTCAGGACATGATCTCTGTTCTTAGGAAACTTGAAATACAGTTTATTAGGTCCAAGAAATCCCTAGAGAACATTTTCAGAAGGGCTAGAACCACATGCTCAACACCCACCAAGTGCCAAGCATATAGTAGGTGTTTAATATCAGGGACAATCTATATACACACATAGATATTGTTAGGTCAACAAAAAAATCTTAAGAATCAGAAAGATGAAAAGAAAATGAGTATTTATTTTACAACTACTGAGCCTCTACTACAAAGAAGTTTGACATAGTCTTCAATTATGAAAATGTTGCTTGAAACGGATCAGTTGAAGGGTGATTATTCGTACTTCATAAGAGAATAGTCCCATCTTAAGAAATTTTAAAAATACAACATATTTACAATAGATTTTTCTTTGTGGGGAAATTTTAAAACACTGCTCTAGCCCATGAGGGTAAACCCAAACTTGACATGCCAAAATGTAACTCCACCCCAAAACGTCATCCTGCCCCTTAGATGCCAGTATAATAGCATTTGACATGCAGCAGTGTTAAGCAAATGGAGTTGTTAAAGCCACGGCTACTCGCCAGGACTGTCAACACATAAGAGATCTGAGTAACACAGGGGGCTCTTGTTTCAGGAGGCAAAGTTCATCCTGAAGATCACCATCCATTAGGGAGTAACGAGAACCTTCTGGCATGTCCAAGAGGATGGGACTCAGGAAAACCTGAACAGAGAACTCGATAAAATTAAAATGCAATGGGGGTGAACTGCAGCTCCAGCGAGCGTAACCTTCCTGGTGTCTTTAGCAGTGTTAATGGATCTACTTATGGCACAGATGGTGGTTTTCAGAAAAGTCATTTTTTCTCTAACAAATTCATGACTAAACTAAAAAGACCACTATCAACTTCATTATGCTTTCCAATTGACTTGCTTTAAGGGTTATTCTTTTATTATAGCTCTTAAGCTCCCATTTCTTTTTTAAAGTACTTCTTTTAATACCAATTTTCACAGCACTAAGAAATTTAACACTCTTCAGTGGTTATATTAATGGCAGAGACTGTTGCAGGCTGGAGAAAGGCATGAAAGATGTTGCTATAGGACTGGTCATTTGTCACCTCTACCCGAAGTTAGGGCTCCAGATCCCAGAGGTGACAATCAGATCGCCATTGAGAACGCAGAGGTAATGAGAGAAAGCCAGGGTCATCCTTCCCTGGAGAAAATGCTCGTCCCTACAACATTGGAGCTGTGGATACATGGTATGTTCCACACCACTCTTTTCAAATGTGATTCTACTACAAGCCTCCCCTACCCAAGTGTGCCCAGTTAGCCTTTTTAAGTGGCTAGCAAATCTAATTAATTGCACAAACAAATCTACAAGCATTTTACAAACATCATTGTAAGTGACTGTAAACACTAAAATAAAACAGAATTTGCATAATATGGGATAAGCCAGAGTTCTGTATTAGGAGTCAACCAATTAGATTTTTCTAAAGTGAAATTGACTTTGAGAGAGAACATATTTCATAGGAATGAAATATGTATATATTGTAATATATATGTAATATATAGACAATATATTGTAATATACATATATTGTAATATCATTCACAAGAGTAAAAATTGGAATGGATTTCCCAACCACAGAACAATTAGCTATACCTATTCAGCTAGTAAAAAGATTAGAAATGGGTATGCACAAGTATATAGGAAGTATATATGCACAGTATAAAGGAAAGCCTTTATAATGTTAAGAGAAAACTGAAGAAATAGTATATGTACAAACAAAATAATACATAAGACATTTGACATACAAAAAGGACAAGTGGAATTATGTTAAGATGCCACCAATGGTTGTTCCAAGGTGGTGGAGATCATAAACTTGTGCTTATGCACTTCCGTTTTTCTATTTTCCAATCTTATTTCCATGTGTTTATTCATAACCAAGAAATTAATATTTTTCTCTCCTGTAGAAGAAAAGACAGTGATCATTCACACACAGATGTTTGTGGTAGGAAAACGTTTTAGGGCTTTAAATTCTGTTTGAATACCCTCTATGACGTGGCTTTTGAACTGCAACTTCAAAACTGGTTGAAGCAAAATTCACATGATCAAACCTTCCACTTTACAGATGGAAAAACTGAGGTACAGAAACTCCTTACCTGGGATCTAGAAAGCAGACCCCTTCCACTCCTCTCAACCAGATCATTCTTCACCAGGCAAATCCTTGCTGATAGCAGAAATCTCTAAGACTCAAAGGAGAAAAAGTAAAATGATCAAGTCATTTCATTCTATTTTGCCATTTGGTTCTAAATAGTCTCCAAGTCAGCTACTTTATTAGCTTCAAGGGGATGTTTCCTCATAATTCTTAATTCTCCTATAGGAAACCCAACATTGCCTTCAAAGGCCCTTTATTTTCAGCCCTATGCCTGGTTGGTTATAGGGTACTGTGTGATGGTGTCAACAAGAGACCACAGTTACGTGCTCTTGTGTTGCTAATTGGCTAAGAAAATTCTGGAATCTACCTTCGCCATTTTCCACCATGACATGACGTACAGTCCAAATGCCCTATTTGGAAATACACAGAGCAGCCTGCCTTATCTAGAAAACAAGACCTTACATGGAACCCTCTAAAACACTGGCTTGCTTCAACTAGTTCCAACCTGGAAGAGAGTGATAATAATCCATTGGAATAGCTGAAGAAAATTCAAGTGCTTTTCAGTGAAAGATTGAAATGTTGAGAGAAAGTTTTCTTCCTTCCTTTCCTCAGAGATATTTCTTCCCCTTTGGAAATGGAAATCACTTATTTCTTATTCAACTTATCTTTAATTTTTATCTCATGTGAAGAAAGAACAGTGATCACTCACAAAAAGGTTTTAATGATAGCAAAAATGGTCTCGTGATTGATCATTTCATATCATGCATTCCACCCGGACCACTTACAAATCACCAGCCTGGGAGCACCTCTCTCAGCACAGGCCAGGGGCAGCCCTCAAGGGCTTTGTGAATGGGGGATAGTCTTTGAACAAACACACACACACACACACACACACAGGAACAAAGGACCACAATTAGAGGCACTGCTAGAGACTGGGAGAAAAAAAGACTTAGAATGTGAAATATTTGAGCACTTTTGAATGTACTTTCAACTTTTAAACTCTCCCATCATTTCTCAAATTCTGGTTTTTAATGAGGAACACTGCAGATAGATACCCAAAAAATAAAAAAATAAAAATCTGAACGAACAATCAGGAGAGTCCTTAAAAATCAGGGACATTTGAAAGAAGCAACATATACCTATAAATAAACCGTTAAGTTAACACAAGGTTGAACTATAAGAAGAAAATTGTTCTTTGTCTCAATGGGCAAAGTTTCTAAGTTATACTTAATGTGGTTATTTATCTCCTTTCAGTTCAGGTTTCTCAACAGTCTTCTCTGCACCACAGCCTGAGGTAGAATGGAGCATCATGTACTTTTCTTTTTACTGGTGTATAGAATAATTATACAAAATAGTGAGATTTGTTGTGATATATTCATACACACACTTGACACCATTGGTCAGTTTCATTCCCAGTACCTCCCTTTGCCTCCTCCCAGCCTCCTCCCTCCCAGATTCCTCTGCTCTACCCTACTGATGTTTCAGTTTTCATAAGATTCATTCTCCTTCTCATTCCCTCCCACCTCCACCCCCTTTTTCCTCTCTAGATGCCACATATGAGAGAAAATATATTACCCTTGACTTTCTAAGTCTGGCTTATTTCACTTAAAATGATGCTTTCCAGTTCTATCCACTATACTGCCAATGACTTAATTTCATTCTTCTTTATATTGGGCTAAAACTACACTGTGTGTACACACCACATCCCACATTTTCTTCACCCATTCTTCTGTTGATGGACACTTGGGCTGGTTCCATAGTTTGGCTGCTATCAACAAGGGTATGCATGTGTCACTATAGTATGCTGATATTAAGTCTTTTGAATAAATGCCAAGGAGTAGTACCGCTGGGTCATATTTCTTGTCTTTTGAGGAGCCTCCATACTGATTTTCGGAGTGGTTGCACTAATTTACAATCCTACCAACAGTTTACAAGAGTTTCTTTTTTCCTGCCTTTTCATCAACATTAATTATCATTTATATTCTTGATGACTGTTATTCCAAATGGAGTGAGATGAAATCTCAGTGTAGTCTTAATTTGCATTTCCCTGTTTGCTAGAAATGTTGAACATTTTTCCACATATCTGCTGTCCATGTATACTTCTTCTTTTGAGAAACGTGTTTAGTTCATTTGTCTGTTAACTAATTGAGTAGTTTGGGGTTTGAGGTGTTAAGTTTTTTGAGTTCTTTATGTTTTCTGGATATTAGTCCTCTGTCAGAGGAATAGCTGGCAAATATTTTCTCCAATTCTGTAGGCTCTCTCCTCATGCTCTTAATTATTTTCTTTGCTGTGCAGAGCTTTTTAACTCAATGCCATCCCACTTATTGATTCTTGGTTTTATTTCCTGAGCTGTAGGCATCTTCCTGAGGAAGTCCTTGGTGGGCCTATATGTTGGAATGTTTCCCCTATTTTCTTCTAGCAGTTGCAAAATTTCTGGTTTGATTCCTAGATCTTTAATCCATTTTGAGTTGGCTTTTGTGCAGAGCAAGCAATAGCAATACCTTCATTCTTCTACATGTGGATATTCAGTTTTAGCATCATGTACCTTTTGGAAGGTCCTCACTTCTTTCAGTGGACTTCCAAGTTGCATGGGGGCTAACCAACACTCATGCTTCAAACCTCCCATTCAAATGCCAACAAAAGTCCCAGAGTGTCAACAACACTGTAAAACCTAAGACTGGGGGAAAGAAAAGACTCAATGGTAAGATAACTTATCCTTGCTGTATCATGAAGTGAGACTGATTTAGAAACATGTGTGTTCTCTCCAAACTAAAAGAAGACAGCTCCAAAGAAGATAAGAAAATTTTAACTCCCCTTCACTCTCTATGGCCCAACTCTATGACCCAAGAGTTGAAATGATAGAAAAATAGCCATTCCTCAGCTCCCTCCACTCCTAAATAGAGCCCTGACCTCACCTCCATCAGCTTTTGCCTCTATCCATTCAGAATATCAAAGTCTAACATACAACATGTCAAGGCAGAAAGTAGAAGGCATTGAGAAAAGGTGTTTAGAAAGTTTGTACTCTTGTCATAAATAGCTTAAGAAACAAAGATGGAGACCAAGAGGTACTGGGAGCCACAGAGGGTATAAGAGAGATGGTAGTTTTCACTACATACTCTACTCAATATATTGACGATGACCTGTGACTCCTAACATTTTAAATCAAGTTGCAATACAATTCATAAAAGACAAAAGTAATATATATCCCAGTGGGCAGCATAAAACCGATTTGGCTAAAACATTCACGTAACTCAGAACAGCACAGATATATGTAGGCAAACACACACCCCTGTTCCAACCACTCTTTATCACAGGGACAGTGAGGGCAAAGGATGGGAGCTTGAGAGATGATGTTGGATTCTTAGCAAATACAGAAGCCCAGAGAAACATCAAAAGCCCCCATCAGAACTGAGTGCTTAGAAATGGTCTGAAACATTTCTCTAACTTAAACTTACAAAAATTAAATCCTGGATAGTGCCAAAGGACTTCAGTAACTATCCTTAAGTAATTGTTTAGTAACTCTGGCTACCTCAATGAGTTTCTCAAAAGTGACAAATTGGGTTTAACTATTATCATTTGGCTTCACTTCCTCATCTTAAGACAGGACTGCAATAATGACATTTCTTGAAAGTTTACAATAAAGAAAATACATTAAAATAGCTCAAATGGTCTGCCTGGAACAGTCTCAAAAGCCAAGAAGAAGGCATATGAATTTATTACATGGCTAGAGTGGCAAATTTGAGACAGACTGAGAAGAACCCAATTAAATGAACCCCTTCATTTGTACAACATGAACATTTCTCTCCTTGACCTAAACAAGCTCCCAGGCTTGGGGAAAGTTCTTCCTCAAATTTCACTATATAGTTAGGTAGATGAGAAAAGATAAGCTGGTGTGATATTGTAGAGTCTCAAATGCTAATATTTTTAACTTTGCTTTTAAAAGGCAAAAGTCTCATATTCCTTAGAAGTACCATTGTCTCAATGGACGAGTACTATTTAAGAAACCCAAGTCACTTTATTCTTCGGGAGACTTTTATATGAGAATTATTTTGGTTATACAAGGACCAGTATAGCCATCGTTAAGAATGGTACACATTTTCCAGATCTTTTAAACTGCTGCTAGGATTCTCAAAGCACAGAATTGATATTTACTAAGACATTATCTCTTCCCATTTCCAGAAATCTGCTACCACAAGAAAAGTCAACCAAGACTTAATAGAGTCCCCACTAGGAATTCAAGAGAAGGAATTGTATCGTTCCCAGGGATACAATTTGGAGATACTGTTTCATACAATTCCAAAAGGTCTTTCAAAAGTAAAAACAAAATGAGATCTTTGAGGATCTAGTTAATAATCATAATAGTACTTACTTATCAAGTCCCTCCTATGAGTGGCATCAGGGAGTCAGGACATCCAATGTCCCTCCCTCTCCAGAGCCCTTCCACAGCACTGGACATAGTAGACCACCCCCCATCATGCTAAATAAAAGCCTTTTCCTGGTCTCTCTTCACATCCTGTTTCTTTTCCTCCAACCTCAAGGACCCCTAATTTGCAATGTTTTCCTCCAAACATTAACAGAGACTTTAAGTTCAAGGACCTTCTGTTCTCGGTCCACAAACTCTGCATAGGTGATTTTTTTTTCCTAGTCTCATGGCTTTAAATATTCTGTATATTCAGGGGAATTTTGGTCTCTCACCTGAGCTTCCAATGCTGGACATTGCAGCAGAGGCTACCCATGGCCCTATCTTGCCACACCTCCAACTGCCAACACCTGTATACACACAGTGGGCAAGAGCTATCCTGAAACTCATTTTACCCCAGGACCCACCCTCAATCAATGCCTGAAGGCATTGATTAGAAACCAGCTTCCTCACCACTGGGAGAAATAGGCCTGAGGCACATGTGCTATTCTGACTCCTAAGGCCTGGGGTTGGGAGTAGGCTCCAGTTTTCCCCATAGTGATTTGCTCGATCAAGTACCCTGGATAGCTGGGTGCAGTGGCGCACACCTGTAATCCCAGCACTTAGGGAGGCTGAGACAGGAGAATCACAAGTTCAAAGCCAGCCTCAGCAACAGCGAGGCGCTAAGCAACTCAGTGAGACCCTGTCTCTACATAAAACACAAAATAGGGCTGAGGATGTGGCTCAGTGGTCGAGTACCCCTGAGTTCAATCCTTGGTACCAAAAAACAAAAACAAAAAAGTACCCTGGACTGGCTGGTCTCCCACCCTGCCTCTCTTCCCCCTTCCCATAGCAGTATTTCCTGGCACCACCTCCCAGAATAACCTAAATAATCCAATCACACTCAAATCCTCATTTCAGGATCATCAAGAGAAACTCAAAACTAAGAATTCCCACATACATATATTAAAACCATTTCTCACCTCCTTTTCTCTCCATGTCTCTCAAAAAAAAAGAAAGAAAGAAAGAAAAAAAACCAGCACCACTAGGCACCCAGATTCCCAAACAAAAACTGGGAGCTATTCTTGATGTGTTAGTTCTGGCTATTGTAACAAAAATATCATAGAGGTGGCTCAAACAACAGAAATGTATTGCTCATAGATCTGGACTCTGGGAAGTGAACTTCACGATCAAAATGCCTCCCAGTTTGGGTCCTGGCAAGGGCTTTTGCTATGGTTTGTGTGTAAGTCTATACACAAAGGCTTATTCCCCAGGGTGGTGGTATTTGCATGTTATGGCAAGACTGAAATCATCACCAATTCAGTCTCAAAGCAGGAGACAGAACCATCTTTATTTACCAGCCTGCTGGCTGGATCCACCAACTGACAGGCCAAGAAGCAGGCTGCAAGTCTATACATCCTTTGACCTCCTCCCAGGGTTTGAGTCCACCTTTATATGCGAGAGCCACATTAATTGTTAAGTGTCTATTGCTCTGATTCAGAACCATAAACAAACGTCATGAGATCTAAAATCATAAGCAAAAAGGGAAGTGGGTCAAAATGACCCTTGTTGAGTACAAGTTAAAGAATAGTTACTAACATCTAGACAGTCACTCTCTGACAGGGTACATTGTCCAAGAAAAATGGGAACCAAAGAGAGAACAATTTTACATTGTATAAGAATTGCCATTTTCATACCCTGAATCTCAAATATTTCTAGACCCAGTTTCTAGCTCTGAATTACCAAATTTGAGAATTTAGTAAAATTTTAGAAAAGCTAGATAATGATTATATTCCCCACACCTCACGCACTGCTCTTACCTCTAGTTTTCTTTCTGCACTAAGTTCTTTTTGGCAAAGTCTGTCCTCATCACTTCTGTATCCCTCAATCTGCATCAGACCAATATTCTGTGTATTGTTCAGTGAATAAAATGTTAATTTGCATTGAAAAAAATTGCCATTTTGTGGGCTGGGGTTGTGGCTCAGTGGTAGAGCGCTTGCCTCACATGTGTGAGTTATTGGGTTTGATTCTCAGCACCACATATAAATAAATGAATAAAATAAAGGTTCATCAACAATTAAAAAAATTTAATAAAAAAAAGAATTGCCATTCTGTGTTGCCAAACATGCTATGGTAAGCAACTATTGATGGGTTCAGAGGCAGAGTTTTCTCACGGAAGAAGAATTTCTTACACGACATGGAGTCTCAGGGAAAAATGGAGTCTGTTTGGCCATTGCCCATATAGCCTGGCCCATAACATACAAGTGCTATGAACCTTTAAGAGGTGGGGCTTAGTGGGAGGACCTGAGGCCATTGGAAACATGCCCTTGAAAGTGACTGGGGGATGCCAATTCCTCCCTCCACACACACTCGTGTTTGAGATCTGACCACTTGCTCTGACAAATACTCCTGCCATTACCATCCATTGCCCTTACCAGAGGCCAAACCAGCAGGGTCCACCCAATCCTGGACTTTGAACCTACAGAACTATACAGTAAATAAACCTCTCTTTACTTCATAAGTGGCTTGTCTCCGCTTATTTCATTCTAAACACAAAAGTGCCTCATACAGTCTATCTCCTGGTTTGCAGATGGCTGTCTTCTCACTGTATCCTCACATAGTGTAAAAAGCAACTCTAGGAGCTGGGCGTTGTGGCGCACGCCTGTAATCCCAGCACTTAGGGAGGCTGAGACAGGAGAATCGCGAGTTCAAAGCCAGCCTCAGCAACGGCAAAGCGCTAGGCAATTCAGTGAGACCCTGTCTCTACATGAAACACAAAATAGGGCTGGGGATGTGGCTCAATGGTCTAGTACCCCTGAGTTCAATCCCCAGTACCAAAAAAAAAAAAAGCAACTCTAAGATCTGACTCTTCTTTAAAGGGACACTAATCCCATCCCAAGGGGCTCTACCCTCATGACTTCCTCTAAACCTAATTCCATCTCAAAGGTCCCACCTTTGTAGCATTTCAACATATGAATTTTGAGAGGACACAACCATACAATCCATAACATTTGATTTTCCCCTTTCCACCCATTTCAACATCCAAGGCCTGTGTTTCAGTCAGCTTTCTCCCTACTGTGACTTAAAAACCCAACCAGCACAGAAACCTCCTGTAGAGGAGAAGTTTGAAAGCTCACAGTTTCCGAGGTCGACGGAGGGCTCTATTCCTTTGGGCTTGAGGTGAGAGGCAGGACCTCAGGCGGAGAGAAGCAGAGAGAGAGTTCTCCATCTGTCAGGTACAAATATATATCCCAAAGCCATGCTTCAATTTCCCCCTCCTCCAGCCACACCCTACCCACTGCAGTTACCACTCAGTTAATCCCTATCAGGGGATTAATTCGCTGATTGGGTTAAGACTCTCACAACCCAATCATTTCTCCTCTGAACCTTCTTGCATTGTCTCGCACATGAGCTTTTGGGGAACACCTCACATCCAAACCATAACAGCCTGCCCCTTTGGTCTGCCTCTAAATACACCCTAGGTTTTTCCACTTTTGTTTCATCTGGTCAGGTTGTACATTGGCTTTTCTCTGAACTAACGCCACAGCCCATCATCTGGTTTCCTTGCCTCCATTCTCGCCTTCGCACCAAAATTCTATACTACATAAAGCAGCCAGAGTGATCTTATAAAAACCTAACTCAGATAAAGTCGCTCCCTTCCTTAAAATATTACAGGGGTTTCGCATCACACCTGGAGCAAAATCTAAAGCAACTTCTTCCAGGACCTTCACCGTCCAGCCCCCACCCTCCTCTGCAGCTTGCTTTTTATCACACTCTCATCTTGCTCACTTTAGAGCGAGGTGCCAAGCTTAACCTAGATCTCCAGCTGGTCTTTCCTCTGCCCAAGATGCTCTACCGACTGGTATTTCCATGGCAGATCTTTGGCCATTCAGGTCTCTGTTCCAGTGTCCCCTCTTCAGAGAGATGTCCCTGGGTACTCTTTCTCAGGAGTCATACCCAGTCCCTCTCTATACATCTCTCAGCTTCTTCTCCCCCCACTCCACCTGACGTCCCTATTCCTTTACCTGTCCGCCTTCCTGTGCCAGGACCTCAGCTTTTGTGTGCAGTAGGCACCACTGTAACGTCAGCCTCTGGAACACCACCAGGCACATAGCAGGTGCTCAGAAACTCTTCTTGAGGGAATGCATGCTCCATGTGGAGCAGCCAGTCCTTCACAGCTAGGAGGGAAACACCACCCCACACATTCTCCACTCTGACCTTCCATTTTTCCACCTACAAAGTGGCTCGCAGATCACTCAGCTAATTAACGGAGATGACTGCCTACTCAGGGATGCCGGGGAGTAAGGAATGAGGGCGTGTGACTGATTGTTTCAGTTGAAGCGGCTCATGTCATGAACAGCTGCCACATCTGGAAAACTCAATTAGGTCACACATTTGGCCTAAATTTCCTACCTTCCTGTATTCGTTTTCAAAGATCCTAAACTTGAAGACAGTACCTTGGTTTATAAAAAGGCATCTGGAACAGAACCGTGAATGGAAAAAATTCTAATTTAGTCCCTAAAAATGCAAATATATTTTCCTTATGCTGAAGGGACAAACTTAATCAGAGAGTTAGAAAATCAGATTTCATTGACATAGAAGTTACCAAATGACAGCGGGGATCTTACGACAGTGTTTTTATCAGAAGTCACACTTCAGAACCTCTTTGTGGGTGAAACTATTTTTAGCATCCTTTTGATAGATTGAGCTTGCTGGATGATCAAGGCCCAGTAGGAAATATATATATAAAACTTTAGCATGTTTTACTCTAATAAAGTGCACATTTATCAAACCCTCAAAGAACTTTTAGAATTTAGAATTCCAGGCACAGTCCATATAAAGCCATTGTATTATTCCGTACTTACTAATGGAATTACTTGAACTCAAAAATTGTTTGGCTATCTAATCACAGTTTGGTTATAGAAAATTCCATTCTAATTACAAATGAACCTCTTGGCCGGCCCAACGAGAATGTTTGGGAATGAGAAAGACCATCTCCAAAAGAAGCGACATCAAAACATAGAGGAGGGAAAAGAGTCCTTTTGCTTTGAACAGATTCACAGCACTAATTTGTATGGCTCTTACTCAGTAGGCATTCTATTAATAAGAGAGGAGGAAGAGTGAGAAAAGGAGAATATGTTCCTATGCTTATTGAGGTGCATGAGAGTTAAAAGCTAGAAACCAAATCAGACATATGCACACTATGAGCATTCCAAAGATAATCGTGTGCCACTGCAATCCAGACACCGATCCTGAAACAGAAGGACAGAAATCAGCAGATAAGCGGATCCGCCTCCCATCCTTTGTGTGGACATTTCTGGAAGGCATTCTGTTTGCTTTTCAGGGTCTGATGGCATGAGACCTCCACTGCTCAGGCAGCAACCTCAATTTCATGCCCCTATATGGACTTTGCAGGCCTCCCCATTGAGTCTCCTATTCTCTCACTCCAGCTTCCTGGGAGCACCTGCCTGAAGTCTTTTGTTTCAGATTTTCAGGGAAACCTAATGAAGACGCCATTTATTGAAGTTTCAATACATGACTTAAAATGATCATGTCACTGGGCACGGTGATGCACACTTGTATCCCAGCAGCTTGGGAGGCTGAGGCAGGAGGATCTGGAGTCCAAAGCCAGCCTCAGCAACCTTGAGGTGTTAAGCAACTCAGTGAGACCCTCTCTCTACGTAAAACACAAAATAGGGCTGGATATGTAGCTCAGTGGTCGAGTGTCCCTGAGTTCAATCCCTGGTATCCAAAAATAAAATAAAATAAAATGATCATGTCTTCTATTTTATATAGTACTTTATTCCTCCCAAGTTCCAAAGAAATTTCACATACTTATTTCACTGGGACCTCTCAAAACATCCAGGGTTATTAATGGAGAAAATGTTGTTTTTCTCATTTGGGAAGTTGGTGATTTTGAGATAGAGATGGAAAAAGGCTTAGCCAAGATGATAGGGACTGTGGCTTATCACCCACCCAAAACAAACATCATACCCACAGCTCCATCTAATGCACTTTGATTTTTCTTGCCCACCCACATTCTTCTCTGCCTGGCATCTACCTCCTATTTGCCCTACAGAAGTTGGTTCCAGTGTTATTGAGTCCAGGAAGCATGGACTCTTCCTCTGAACTCTTGTAGGGCAAAATTCAGGTCTTGTTTTCTGCTTTACTCAGGGTTCTCCAGAGAAATACAACATAGAAAAATGATTAGATAGATAGATAGATAGATAGATAGATAGATAGATAGATAGATACATACATACATACATACATACATACATACATACATAATAGATAGATAATTAATGAGATTCATTATAAGGAAGTGGTTCACACAATTTTGGAGGCTGAGAAGTCCCGAGATCTTCCTTGATCAGCTCAGGTCTATAAATCTAAAGCCAATATGTTTCAGTCCCAAAGCCAGGAGGCACAAGATCAAGGAAGACCCGACATTTCCATTCAAGTCTAAACACAGGTGGGGAAAATGATGTTTCAGCTCAAGGAGTCAGACAAGGGGAGCTCCCTCTTACACAGCCTTTCTGTTCAATGCAGGCCTTCAACGGATTAAATGAGGCTCACCCACTTTGGGGAGGGCAATCTGCTTGATTTGGTCTGCTGATTAAAATGTTACTCTCATCCCCGAGCCTCCTACAGACATATCCATGACAATGTTTGACCAAATATCTGGGCATCTCATGGCCCAGTCAAGTTGACACATGAAATTAACCATCCTCCTATCCCATTGCCACCTTTATGTGATCAATTCATAATCAGTATTAGGCATCTGCTCCTTAAATGCATCAAAGAATCAGTGACTTACTCAGTTTTTTGTTTGTTTGTTTGCTTTTTGTTTTTGTTTTTGATACTGGGAATTGAACTCAGGGGCACTCGACCACTGAGCCACATCCCCAGCCCTATTTAGAGACAGGGTCTCACTGAGTTGCTCAGCACCTCGCCATTGCTGAGGCTGGCTTTGGACTGGCGATCCTCCTGCCTCGGCCTCTCAAGCTGCTGGGATTACTGGTGTGTACCACCATGCCCGGATCAATGACTTGCTCTTCCTGAATGGATGAATGAATGAATGAATGGAGGGAGGTAGGGAGGGAGGGAAGAGCAGAACTTTACTTTCCTAGGAATTATATGACAGTAGGCAAAGGATGAGCTGTCTAGAATCGTCTTGAAGAACACTCTGGAATCAGGTCAAAGAAGAATTTAATTTACAGAGAAACAAAAATCTAGTCCAAACTTTTACTAATTATTAGCATCTTAATCTAAAAGTTGAAATCAAATATTGAATGTGTCAGAATGCTGATGAACAATATATGCCTCATACTTATCACCACGAGTGGTTTTTTGGAGAAAGAGTGTACACTCGTGGACAAGTTTTATCAACTCCGAATGTCTGGGGTTTCTCATTAATAATAATGAGAACTTCATACATGAAGCTCTGACCTTGTGCCAGAGCTGCCAAATTGCATAGTAGTCTATGTGACTGGTGCCCCCCTAAAGTTGTACAGTTCACAGTCTACATGGCTGTACTTGGCTACCCTATGTTGTACTAAGTACTCCACGTGTAGTATCTCATTTAATACCTCAATCCAACAAATCTGAAAAATATAGAATTGCAGGGTCCATATTATAAATAAAGAAATGGTTCTAGAGATGTAATTTATCTATCTCATAGTCATAGGCTACAGAACCAGGGTTTGCACCTGTGGAGTCTAGCTCTGAGGTCCCCAGCATTAACTTATGTAACACTTCACAGTGTTATTGCAAAGTTATAATAAACTTCTAGATAAAAAACACTTTTGCAAAGGGCCAAGTTGGGAGATCTTTTTAAATCATTTTTTATCATTACTTTTCTTTGATGGCCAATCCCTGATGGTCAAAACCTGAGAGGTTTTATAAATAACCTGAGAAATTTTCTAAGCTGTCTTTACAAATTCATATTTTATAACTTGAACATAAACTATGTCTAAGGGAGAAATAGAATAAATCTCAACCATTATTGATGTTTCTTATCAATAATGATAAATATAAAATGATTTGGAGCAAAGGGGAGAGAGAGCTAGAATCTGTTTAATGGAGAGATACAGAATTCCCTTTTTTAAAATGAGTCCTGGAAAAAGTATTGGAAAAATCCTCAAAGGCATCGACTCAGCAGCTACCCAACTACTATGGAGTCATGTACTCCCAGGGTCCCAAGCTAGAAACAACCAATTTCCCCCCAAGTTTAGCATGCATGGTCCAAGTTACTTTTTCCTAAAACAATGTTTTTCAGCAGTCAGCATGAATTATGAGTTTGTAAAGTACATTTTATCATTCTGCGTATATTTCTTTAAAGGGGAGAGACAGGAAGTAAATTTTGAATGGTCTCCTAAGCCCCACAGAGAATCTGTGAAAAGATTCATGTAGAAAATGTTTTGTTGCCAGGCGCGGTGGCGCACGTCTGTAATCCCAACAGCTCGGGAGGCTGAGGCAGGACGATCATGAGTTCAAAGCCAGCCTCAGCAAAAGCAAGGCATTCAGCAATTCAGTGAGACACTTTCTCTAAATAAAATACAAAATAGGGCTGGGGATGTGGCTCCGTGATCATGTGCCCCTGAGTTCAATCCTCGGTACCCCAAAAAACAAAAACAAAAAAAGAAAATGTTTTGTTTACCTTTAAGAACAAAAGGTAAAAACACAGTGGTCCTTCAAGATCCACAGTCTTCAGAAAATGGAGAATTTCGTGAGTTTTTCAAATAACTGATGCATACCAACTTAAGTGGCAAAATTCTTTTTTATTTTCATCTTTTGTGTTTAATTCTTTCAAATACATTCTTTTCATTCCCTGTCTTAA
Organism: Xerus rutilus; assembly: GCA_028644305.1. Classification (NCBI taxonomy): domain Eukaryota; kingdom Metazoa; phylum Chordata; class Mammalia; order Rodentia; family Sciuridae; genus Xerus; species Xerus rutilus. The sequence continues at coordinate 28,215,567 of CM053414.1, read as the reverse complement.
TAGTCAGAATATATAGAATCTACTTGGATAGTTCCTGGAAGACTTGGGCCCATTATCATGGATCTCCGTTATCAGATCTGAAATCATATCATCAATCATATCACAAAGCTCCTAGACCATTTGCCCCTGGGGAAATAGACGTCCCTCAATGGGTCCACTTTACACTTGGTTCTGTCTACCATGAAGATGTCTTTTCACCCTTGCTTCTGTCCAACAGCTACCTCTTCTGACTGTCTTCCCTGTGCACCATACTTTTTTTTTTTTATACTTCATTTTTTTTCCTCAAAAGTTGCATTTTAATACATGTTATCAAACATAACAGAAAAAAAACAAATTTTCAGAAGCTGTACACACTATTCACTGAAAACATTTGTTGAGGCAAATAGAAAAAAATATTGTTACAATCATAATTTTTCTAACTTTGCACAAAATTATAAGCAGATTACATTCTTCATATTAAACACCTTTATATGCACTTTCAATGAACAGTATATATATATATATTTATATATATTTTTTATCAACCATCTTTACTATACTCATTCCCCTTTCCTGCCCCCCGCCTTCCCCATGTCGCATCCAGTGTTTCTCTATTTCTCTTATGTTTCCCATTCCCACCTCCCTTATTCATCAGTATCCATTAATCAGAGAGACCATTCGGCATTTGGTTTTTTGGGATTGGCTTACTTCACTTAGCATAATGCTTTCCAGATCAGAGGTGAGCAAACTGCAACCTGTGGACCAAATCCAGCTTCCTGTTTATTTTGTAAATAAAGTTTTATTGGAACACAGCCATCTTCACTCCTTTCCATATTGTCTATGGCTGCCTCCACCCTCCAAGAAGCCAAGTTGAGTAGTAGTAACTAAGATCACATTGCCCCACAAATCTTAAAACATGTACTATCTGCTCTTTCCAGAAAAAGTTTGCCAGCCTCAACTTTCTGAATTCATTGATAAGTTAAGGTCTTTGGAGAAAATCTTGCCCTCCCCTTCTGGGTATAAGGCTGTTTGGCAATAACTGTATTTTTGACAACTGAAGATCCTTTATTACTTCCACATATGTTTCCAAATGTGTCCTGGATGGATGAAGAAGCTTAAACTCTAATTTTCAAAAGGAAGAATTTCCTAGAGTTTCAAAAGTTATAAAATTCTATTATATTTGACACTAGTTTCCAATATGCTTTTAAAAAAAGGCATTTGTACAGAATACAACTATCTCTGTAACCTTAACCCAAAGTGCACACACATCATTATCATTCAGGACAGTTTCAATGTCTTCAAGAAACTGAGCACACAACTAATCCCAAACTCCAAAGCACAGCTAGAGTTGCTGCCTTAAATCATAAAAGAAAAATGAGATGGAAAAGAGAAAATTAAGAAGTTGCCAGATTAAAAAAAATAAATAAAATTATGAGGAACAACAACTGAATCAAATCTCTCCTTGAGATTTGCAGAGCATAAATCAACCAAAGACATTGTTTAAAAATGAACATGGCATTGTAACACAGAGCAGATTCCCAGCTAGAGGGATTACAGCATATGGTATTTCACACACAAAAGGTAATTAAGAACTGCCTTGGAAAAGAACATTTGTAGCCACCTCGTCAGTGACCTAGCAGGCTGGTTTGTATCAGTTACTATTCATTACTGTCAGTAAGAACAAAATAGGGTATGATTAATGCAGTCCAGTGCAATGAATTGAGACAGAGGGTGACGCCTTAAAAAATGAAGTTCAGCATAAAATACCATCATTTACTGAGGCTCAGAAGCCTATTTATATTTTATACCTATAGTATTATTATAATAATTATTATTACTGGCAAAATAATGAGCTTTTAAACATTGCCTAATGTTTAATACTAGCCTACATGCCATATGCGCATTAACTCGTGGAAGCCTCAAAAAATTCAATGAAGTCTTTGTTGACATTATCCCTAATTGACAGGTAAGGAAACAAGCTTCAGGAGGTCAAGTAACTTACCCAGTTAGCAGGTATTAGAGCTGGAATTCACAACCAAGCCTGAGTGACTCCTAGGGTTATGATCTGAATTCTAGCCCTATGTTAACCCACTGCCCATTTTACTTGAGTTTAGAATTGGGGAGCTAGGCATTCATTACACTCCAATATAGTATCAGTTCTATTCAATAGAAATATAATAAATATATATATACATACATACGTATATACATTTTAAGTAACCACATCACAAAAGGGAAAACATGGATAAATTTAATTTCAGTATTTCTATTTAATACAATATATTCAGTATTATCATGTCAACATATAATTCAAATATATGTTGACATTGACATTCTGTTTTTCCTACCACATCCTCTAAATCCTATGACTATTTCACACTTAGAGCACATCTCCATTTGGATACTAAGATATCATTTTAAAAAGTTCATGATTAAAAAGTATATTTTGATGTCATAAAATTTACAGCTGGAAAAAGTAGATTGATATTATGCGCGTTATTTCAAACATGCGTAAAGGTTTTCCATTACTTGAGTTGAGTATATCTTTTTTTAAATTTGAGCTTTAATTAGTTAAAATTCAAATTCAAAATTCAATTCCTTAGCTGCGGTAGCCAACATTTCAAGGGCTTAATAGCCATATATAGCTAGTGGCTTTTATATGTTGATAGTAAGTCTCTGTCCTACCATTCACATTCTGGGTATTGGAGCCAAATGAGAGGGTGGATAAATGGCACTGGTGAGTTTAAAAAAAGGTCAAGGGGGGACAAATTGAGAATCCAGGGACTACTATCCCCCTGATTTTCAGTGTTCAGATTATATGACCTTGGATAGATCATTTAATTTCTCTGGACATTGCTTATCCCTTATGCAAAACAAAGGTAATAATAGCTGCTCTATTTATCTCCTAAAGTTTTCACTAGAGTTATATAAAATAATATTTTTGAAAGAAGTCAATTTTAAATGCTCTATCAATATTAAAAATCCCACAATGGCCAATCTATTTTTCATGACGAGTGACTAAAATTATCTGTTACACGTTAGTTTCAGACATGCCAGATTAGCATAAATTCTCATTAGGTTTGGGGAAGGACTAGATGAGTAATAATAGGAGTTTTGCAAGTTGGACTCATATTTGAAGATCTCTAAAAGTATGACCTCCTTAAGGTGAGGGGCTGTAACAAAGTAGTGACTCAATAAAGATTTGTTGCATTCAGGGATGATAAGGGAATAGTTAAATAGATGTAGCTAGATAAATAAATGAAGATCTATTTATCCAATGAATAAACAAATATCTAAGTCAATCTGCCTGATTTCAATATATAGTCTATTCTCTTTTGGTTACCTAGAAATCTAAGTGTGTGTCTAAAACACATTTTCCCTGTCCAATACATAATATCTGTTTAGACATGTGGTATATCGTGGATGGTACTTTAAGTGCGACATGATGGTGCATGACGTCTCCAGGGGGACCAACACTGAGGCAGCCCCAGCCAGATCACTTAAAACATGAGGGAATCCCTTCCTTCTTAGACAGGAGACTGGCAAAGCAGGTTCCATACTAAATAAGCAAAGAAGAAAAAATGTAACAGCCAAGTAAGCCTTGGAAAAACAGAGCTAATCACATTTCTGAAATTCTGAAATTCTGAGTTCTTAATCTTCTAAAGTGCATGGAGAATCCAGTGAAGGAATCTAGTCTACAGAATTTACCACATTCTTTGTACCATGGAAACACTTTTTTTTGAAGCATCTTATAGGTCTATTATTCAAGAAAGGACATGTTCTTATAAAGATGAATACATCAAAATGGGAAAAAAAGATTATTAAACACATACTTATGAACACAAAATGGTGGTGGCAGAAGAAGGAAGCCTGGGGGGTTTACTCTCACCAGATGAGTATCTTTGGTTTCAGGCACAGCTGAGTTCTGGAGCTCAACTGTGGTCTTCAGGATTCGGTTCCTCTCCGTGTCTCAGCATCTCCATCCATTGTGTGGACTTTGTTCTCAAGCTTCATAGGATAAGGCCTGGATGCTCAAGGATTGCATCCTTCAAGGTTCAAACCCAAAGAAATGAGCAGCTCTTCTAAGTTGTTCAAGCAAAAACCACAATATTTCTCAACTGAGCCTAATTGGCTTGGCCTAATTGTGCCTACCCCTGTCCCAATCACTGTGGTCAAAGAACCAAAATTCTCTGAATGGCCAGACTAGATCAGGAATTCTACCACTGTAATTCAGCATAGAACTAATAATTTCCAAATAATGCTGAGAATAGAGGATTGGGTGAATCTGCAGGGGTTCTTACTAGAAGGGGAAATGGGTGCTTACTAGAAGGGAAAATGGATATTTGGGAGACTGAAATGACAAATCCTTGATTAACCTGGATTCTAAAAATGCAAGTCATTTTCTGTGTGGTTTGAGTAATGGCCCCTCATAATAATATCTGATCAAAAAATCCTAACCCAAAATAGCACCTGAGAAAGATATCAGATCCCAGAACTATTGAAGACCTGGCCCATCTAATAAGCTTTGTTCTTTGCTATTTCTTCCTTTGTCCTTTCTGTGATTATAGTCTTACCAAACTGGATGCAGAGTGCCATCTATCTGATGATTTTCTTTTAAATAGTAATCTCTATTCCTCAAAACTAAAGAATAATTAACCTAAGAAAGAGCCAAATATATGCTATATTAGTTAGCTTTTCATTACTGTTATGAAATACCTGAGGCAGACTATTTTATAAAGAAAAGAGGTTTATTTAGATCACAGTTTTTGAGGCTGAAAGTACAAACAGCATATCACAGGCTTTTGAAAGGGTCCTCTTGGCTGCATCACAACATGGTGGAAACATGTATCTATCTATGTCTATGTTATCTTTCTCCTCTCTCCTAATAAAGCCACCAGGATTCAGTCATGAAGGCTCCACTCTAATCACCCAATCTAATTTAATCACTTCCCAAGGGCCACACACTCCAAACACAAATTAAGTTCCTCCCCTCTTTATATCATTCACATAGACTTTGGGGACCAAACTCCTGCTTGAGTTTAGGATGACAAACTATATTCAAACCATAGCATATGCTCATTTTCTTCTTGGCAAACTTGAAGTCTAAGTCTCTCAGTCTTAAAATTTACATAAGGAGCAATCTGATTTCACTGTAGCTATGTCTCTACTGTTCGCTAGAGACCATTGTTCACTAGCACACATTTTATCATTGTTGAAACAATAGGTTATCATGTTCTTAACTTGCAAAAGAGCTAAATAATCATCTGCCATAATAGGAAACCTCTGTGGTGACCATGTAGTGAACACCAGCCATAAATAGGTAAGAAGCACTGCAAAAATGTGGATCATTGGGACCACTATGTTCTCTAAGTATAAAATAAACAATGAATTTCAGAGAATACAAAGAACATAAAATATTTCATTAATCATTTTCATATTGATTGCTTGTTAATACACACTGAATTAAACAAAATATAGTACTAAAATTAATTTTGCCTGTTTCTTTTTACATGTGTTCACACAGTGGAGATTGAACCCAGGGCCTCATACATGCGAAGAACTTACTCTACCATGTAACTACAACCTCTACCAATTTTTTATTAAAATGTGGGTACCAGACAAGTTAAAATCATTAGGTAATTTTCACTGTATTTATTTTTGTTGGTGATTTTGTTTTGTTTTGTTTTGTTTTATTTAGGCTTACATGTTAACAGTGTAAATTGATTCACTGTACATAGATAGAGGATAACATATCAATTCTCTAGTTGTAAGTTGTATAGAATCACAACATATATGCAGTCATACATAAAG
>CM053414.1:28158606-28209277 GCA_028644305.1 Xerus rutilus | reverse complement strand
TATTGTTGTTTGTATTCTTGATAATTGCCATTCTGACTGGCGTGAGATGGAATCTTAGGGTAGTTTTGATTTGCATTTCTCTGATTGCTAAAGATGTTGAACATTTTTTCATATGTCTGTTGATGGATTGTATGTCTTCTTCTGTGAAGTTTGTGTTCAGCTCTTTGGCCCATTTATTGATTGGGTTGTTAGTTTTTTTGGTGTCAAGTTTTTTGAGTTCTTTATATATCCTGGAGATTAGTGCTGTATCAGATGTGTGTGTGGCAAAGATTTGTTCCCAGGATGTCGGCTCTCTGTTCACTTCATTGATTATTTCTTTTGCTGAGAAGAAGCTTTTCAGTTTGAATCCATCCCATTTGTTGATTCTTGATTTTACTTCTTGTGCTATTGGTGATGTTTTTGTTTTGTTTTGTTTTGTTTTGTTTTGTGGGGAGGTACGAAGGATTGAATCCAGGGGCAATTAACCACTAAGCCATATCCCCAGCCCTTTTCATTATTTATTTTGAAACAGGGTCTTGCTCAATTGCTTAGAGCCTCACTAAGTTGCTGAGGCTGGCCTTGTACTTACATTCCTCCTGCCTCAGCCTCCCAAGCCACTAGGATTACAGGCATGTGCCACTGAGCCCAGCATTTTTCCTTATATCTCTCTTGGGAGGCCCTGTTCTAGGTATTGTCTGAGAGTGGCAAAGAAGAAAATATCAATATGAACACTTCACAGATACAACAGTAAATACCGGAAGAAATGAGTTCAAGAATTAAACAGGATTGCCTCTAGGAAATGACTGACAATTTTCATGTTAAACCATGTCAGTACAACTTAAATTCTCTTTAACTATGTTCATTCATCATCTTAATTTTTAAAATTTAGGCAGCAACAAAATAATAGTGAAGCATTTCAGAAAAACTTCACAGAGGCATTTTGAGCGCAAGGCAAGCACTCTACCAACTGAGCTATATCCTCAGCCCCAGAGAGGCATTTTATAGTGGAGGTAGCCACTTATTTATAACTGCTTCAGTTTTGAGTATTTTTGTTTTGTTTTGTTTTGTTTTTCAGTAAGAGGGTAGGTACCAGGGATTGAACTCAGGGACACTCGACCACTTAGCCACATCCCCAGACCTATTTTGTATTTTATTTAGAGACAGGGTCTCACTGAGTTGCTTAGCACCCTGCTTTTGCTGAGTCTGGCTTTGAACTCATGATCCTCCTGCCTCAGCCTCCTGAGCTGCTGGGATTATAGATGTGCACCACCAGGCTCAGCTTATTTCAGTTTTTTTCCAAGCTTTATGCCTGTGCTTCTCAGCCAAGAGGATATTTCAAAACCACCTGCAGAATTTTAGTTAAAAACACATAAACCTGAGAATCAGCCTTAGTTTTCCAAGCATGCTATTTTCTCCCAAAGATTCCAGGTGATTCTCTCACTCACACCTAGTTGAGAACCTCTAATCTATAACGTAGAACTCAGGGAGCTGCTGATAAGTATTATAATAGAGCTTAAACTATGAATTGAAGAACATCTTGGACCAGCCTTTAAGTATTCTATAGGAGATAGGTCCACCTTTCTTTGGGGGTGGAATCATCTTACAATCAGTGTTATGGTTTGCATACAAGGTGTCTCCTGAAAGCTCATGTGTGAAACAATGTAAGAATGTTCAGAGGTGAGATGGCTAGATTATGAGAACTATAACCTCATCGGAGGATTATACCAATTGCTGGACTAATCATTTAAATGGATTACTGGGCAGTAACTGCGGCCACGTGGGGCATGGCTAGAAGAAGTGGGTCACTGGGGATGTGCCTTTGAGGTTTATATTTTTGTCTCTGGCCATTCTCCCTCTCCCTGCCCCCCTCGGTTGCCATGCGCTGAGCAGTTTTCCCCAACCATGCCCTCTCACCATGATGTTCTGATGTTCTTCAGTCCTAGAGCAATGGCATCGGCTGACCATGAACTGAACCTCAAAACCATGAGCTCCAAAAGCAACTTTTCCATCCCTAAGTCATTCTTGTCACGTATTTTGGTCACAGCAACACAAAGCTGACTAACACAGTCAGAGTGACTCCTCAGCTTGACCTTCAAGAACATGTGACTGTTCGACACCATGGCTGTGTGCGTGGTGCTTCTATAGAGTAGCTACCAAGCAGTTATTTGTCAAGATATCATCACAAATGCACCACCACCCAGCACTCAAGAAAAAAGCCCGGTTTAGGGAAAAAATTACATAAGATTTCCTGAAGGATATATAATCTAGCCATATCTCTAGACCAGTACTTCTCAAACTATGGTCCAAAGACTACCATTGGAAGCCCCTGGGCTTCCCTTAATAAAATACAGATTTCCTTCCTTCAGACCCAAGGTTGAGTTGCACTTTCTGCCCCCTTTACAAGTCAGGCACGACCTTGTGGCTTGCTTTGACCAATGAAATGGACTTGGGAAGTAAACATACATCTTCCAGCTTTGGGGACAGTGTGTGATGTTCCCCAGGCTTTTTCTTGTGTTGGCCATCATGGAAGTGTGGAATTGAACATCCCTGAGCTAGATCCCTGAATGCAGAAGCCACAGATCAGGGATGCCGCAGTCCCTTATCCCCATCCCACTTACCTGGTTGACCAGCAATAGTTTTATAACATGAGCAAAAAATAAAGCTTTGCTGCCTTAAGCCCCTGAGATTTAAGAGCCTTTTGTTCCTGTAGCATAACCTGTCCTACCTTTCCATGTGGAGGGAGGAGGGAGACATGACCACTTTTATTTCTTGGGTGAAGCTTAGACACAGTGAAGCTTAGGAACTACTACTCTGGTGTGCTCAGATCTTTTCTTGGCTTAACAAGGTCAAGAGAGAGCAGCTGGAAGACTGCACAGTTGGTCTTATAGACGTGCTTCTACTGCCTGGTGCTATGTCATCGGCCTTTCAGGGAAAAACAAGTATAAGGGAAAGCCCTATTAATGTACTGCGTTCGTTAAGGATCTTGTTGAAGACATCCCTGGGTTACAGTGTCCTCTTAGTGAAGGCCCAGAGGGAAAAACTCTCTCAGCTGTCAATACCAACGCTGGCTTCTCCTGAGTCATTAATGTGTTTCTGATCTAACAGTTACTGGGAATTGTGGCATTAATTCTAGGAGGAGCTCCAGGCCAAATGCATGGCCCTCGTCCAGCCAAGTGCCAGACTTCATAGACTTCACTTTGTGGGTCGATCTCCTACTTTCATTTTCTTCATCTGAACCTGCTCCCCGCTCCTTTCCACCAGTGTTTCTGGTTCACTCATTTTTATTTTATTTTGAATTATGAATTTCTGCAAGCTGCCTTAATTCTTTTCAGAAAAAAGGTGGGACATGAATGAAAATATATAGACAGGCATGCATACATAAATAACAGGCCCTTATTTCCAGAGCTACAATAATGAACCTGAACTTGCTTTTTTAACCATGCAAGAAAGAAAAGAGAGAAGAAAGAGAGTGGGGAGGGGGTGAGGGAGGCTACGAGGCCATGAACACCCCACAGTATTCGAATTCTGGCTTCTAGTTAATAAGCAGCCAAGGAAGGCAACTTTATCTTCAAGATAAATGTTATAAATTGCACATAATGAAATAAGGTCTTATTTTCCCACCTTTTGGTTTCTTATTTTTAAGATATACAGTCCTATGTCAACCAAAATATCTAGACTTATAGCACACAATTCTGTTCAGCTTGTAGAACAAATTCACTGGTACAGTCGATTTTTATTTTAATTATTTGTATAGAGTAGAAAGGAATGGCCTGATTTATTACCGAGTTGGACTCCAATGGCAATATTATTATAGTTGCAACAGATGAATAAACCAATATATTTCTTAGAGCCATAAAACAACCAGCTACATGTCAGAGAAAATTGTTCTCCAAAACAACTGCAAAAAGGAAAAAAAAAAAAAAAATCAAGGGAAACAGTGGCCTCCTTAGCCTCCCAAAGCCATTCCAAAGAAAACAGGACTCCCGCAGACCAGGAAAAACTCATTTCAACAAACTTACTTTCCATCTACCCACTGAAATTAAAAGTTCACTGAAATAATTTATAATATTGTCTCTGGCATTGATGTGTTTATTCCATTTGAATATACTTTTTTAAAAAAATTGTAGCCACAAAAGATCATTGTCCTCCCAAAACCCAAAGTTTGACATGATATTGCGACCTTCGGCAGCAAGCTGCAAGATTAAGTTGATCAGAATTATGCACTATGATAGCATTTTAATGCCTGATCAGAACAAAACTGTTCTTTGCAATTTGTTTTACAAGGCAGTGAGGAGGGAGGGAGCAGAAACAGGGGAGAGTTTTTGCATCCCACCTCCGTCTGTCTACAGCATGCATGCCAGCCCTGTGTAGACTGATCACAACAGAAAGTGGATTGCAAAGGGTGGCTGAAAGCCCCGCATGTGTCCCCTGGTAGGTTCTACTAGATTAGGTGAAGTCAGCTTGTGCTGATTGCCAAGCCTCAGAGGAATCAGAGCTTCTGGGTACTCTGTTATCCACTGAGATGCTGGTGTTGATTTTCTGGTCTGCTTTCTATTTGTCTCAATTTTAAGTAATGCCTCTAGGTGAGCCACACACCTCAAAAGATGCAGAAATACCTGTTACAGTGAGATTTGTGTTTTCAAGAACTGTGTCACCATTAAGACCTTGAGCTCTCAAATCAAAACAATCTGAATGAGATCTGATTTACACATTTCTTGCAGTGTGTCCTTGGGCAAGTTCCCTGACCTCTCTGAGCTGACTTTTCTTGTCTGCTAAGTGGAGATGTGAAGCTTGTGGTATAAATTATTGTTAAGAGGTTCCCATGCAATACACGTAGCACAGTGTCTGGCTCACAGTGACAACAGCAGCAGTTCCCGTTTGCCATTTCTTATGAACTCCATCATCTTCCAATCACACGCACCACCATTCAGGCCAGTTCCAAATTCTCCCATCAGGTCTGGGCTAGGAAACACTAGGCTAGGAAAAATGAAATCTAAATGCTATAGGCCTAAAAATTCTAGTGTGCACCCCTACAAGCTGTCAAAACATCAAGGTGTTTTTCCTTATGTATGGCAATATAGGCAAGCAAAACAACCACAATTGCTAACATTTTCAGGGCCTTTCCTACCTATTGCAAGGAAAAGCCTTTTCCATGCAATAAACTCAATCTTCACAACAAATGTGCAAGGCAGTCGCTAGAAGCATCTCTGTTTACAGACAAAGGAACTAGCTCAACAGGGTCAAGAAAGTTGCCCAAATGAAGAAATGACTGAGTGAGAATTCAAACCCGAGGCAGGTGAATTCCATAGCCTACACTTGGAGCCACCTCTGAGTTAGAATCTGAGATGACAGTTGTCACATTCTGGTCCTTCCCCTCCAGGTCCTCCTTGCTCCTAGGTGGGGACTTCACATGGCACCTCTTACCTCTCCCCTTGGCGCAGTTCCACTTTCGGGAGCCTGTTCTAAAGGCACTGTTGCTGTGCAAAGGAAGGACTCCTGGCTTTGGAGAAGCAGATTCTCCATCAGAAAGAATTCAACACATACTGTTCAGGCTGGGTAGTAATGGACCAAGTTATTAAAATGATGGTGTATAGGCCTGGTGCTGTTGTGCACGTCTGTAATCCCAGTGGCTCAGGAGGCTGAGGCCGGAGGATGGTGAGTTCAAAGCCAGCCTCAGCAACTTAGTGTCTCTAAATAAAACACAAAATAGGGCTGGGGATGTGGCTCAGTGGTCGAGTGCCCCTGAGTTCAATTCCCAGTCCCCTCAACCAAAAAATAAATAAAATAAAACAATGGTGTCTGCACTCAAGGATTCCCCCTTTAAAAGCAAATGTGCAAAGCTGGGAATTTGGGTCAATGATAAAGCACTTGCCCAGAATGTGCAAGGCCCTGGGTTTGAGCCCCAGCATCCAAAAAAAAGAGAGAGAGAGAGAGAAATAAACACACAAAATTTAAAAAGTCCCCCATTCGCAAATACTCCCTAAACTTGGAAGTAAACAAGAATCAAAATAAAGACCTTTTTTTCCTAAATATCAATCTTCCTGTGGCACAAGTAATTAATTTTACATCTAAAAAGCCTCCAATACACCCAACCTGAAGATCTCATCTCTAGCTCCAACTAGACCAAGGGATGATCGAAAGATCAAAAATATATTATTGAAATCTCTCTCCTCTGTGAAAGAAAAACATTCCTATTTATTTATTCCTTATTCAAAAAGCAAGATTTCATTTCTAACTCTAAAAGAATTCATAGTTACTTTGGGCCATTGTTCTGATTTGGAGCAATTCATCACAGGGCGATAACACACTGACGATGTGCTACACTAATACATCCTTACATGGGTAATACTCTAATGATCTGGCAGGCTCCTAAATCACTAGAGAGTTGTCACTCCCGTGATGTGTTACTCAGAGATACGGCTCTGATCGGAGGAAGGCATCCAGGAACTCAGCAATGGGAGAATTATTTTTTTTTTGACTTCAGAATTTCTTGACTATAAATAATAACCTCTTTCAGAGATAATAGAAAACTCAGCCTGAAATCAAGAGAAGCAGCAAAATTTCTTATATTTCAGAATATGCCAGAGATACAAAGATAAGCATGTATATGAATGGAAGCCGTGGCCACGTGGTATAGGAGGTCACTGATAAGAAAATGATTTCTGAAGTATCCATAGGGCTGCTGAATCTGGTTCTGAAAGGTAATCAGCTGGGTACTTACAGATCCGTTTATCACTGATATGGATTTCATCAATGCTTTAAAATAAACAGTGTTAAAACCTGAGTCAAGAGAAAAAAATGACAGAATGGGGAGCAAGGTACCCTCTTCAATACTGTTGGCAGGAGAGTAAATTGATATAACCTTTCAGAGGGCAATTTGGTCATATTTATCAAAATTTAAAGCACGTATACTCTGGGCCTAGCAATTTCATTTCTAAAAAAATCTATCTGGCAGACATATTCACACACGTACAGAAAGATATAAATGTGCGAGAACGTTTTCTGCTGCAATAGTTGCAATTGGAAAAAAAACATGGAAACAGCCTAAATATCCATCAACAGTGCAGTGCTTAAATATATCAGTGTGAATTCATTCTATGAAGTTTACGTGGCCATTAAAAATTACGACATGGATCAATTGCTCTGAAAGTGTTGCAGAGAATCATACAGCTGTGGTTGTCAAATTTCTGGGTGCACCCATATCACTAGAGAAGATGATAAAGAATACAGAAGCCAGGGTTTATTGAAGTAGTCAGCTTGGGTCTCTGTATTTTCAAGTTCCTTAACTGGTTATGAGATACACTAAAATCTGAGAGTCGCTTTTCTAGATTGCCTTGGGAAAGCACCTGAGACCCTAGGTCTTCACTCTAACCTCATCCAGAACAGGTTTGTTGTGTGTGTGTGCATGTGTATATGTGTGTATTTCTTTACTTGTGCCCCTGCAAAACTATTTTTTACAAGGTTGAACTGCTTTAAACTAGTTTGAAAATCATTGATTCAGACAGATGACTAACATCCAACTCTTAGATTGTTCCTCACTGTCATCCTTGCAACAACACAACAAAGATGTCAAATCATTATTCCTCATTTGGTAGTTAAATAAGTTGAGACATAAAATAAGTCAATCTCAGAAGATCAACACAGCTCCTACCTCTGGAACTGGGTTTAAACACGGCCAGTGTGACCTCTCTGTTTTCTGACTCCAACATTCGTGTAAACCCATGTATTTGTTGGCCTTGGAAACAGGTCTATAATACACCGGATTATTAATTCCATAATTACTAATTATGGAATTTAGTGATTAGCTAGAATTGCTTAAACACAAGCAGATTAATAAATAGCATGTGAAACTGGATACCATTTTATTATCTATTCATGGAAAGACATAGATATATTAGTTCCATGAACAGGAAAAAAAGAAAAATGAAGCTATATCAAAAAAAGCTGAGAGAGGCCAGGCACGGTGGCACACACCTGTAATCCCAGCTACTCAGGAGGCTGAGGCAGGAGGATTAGGAGTTCAAAGCCAGCCTCAGGAACGGGGAAGTGCTAAGCAACTCAGTGAGATCCTGTCCCTAAATAAAATACAAAATAGGGCAGGGGATGTGGCTCAGTGGTCAAGTGGCCCTGAGTTCAATCTCTGGTACAAAAAAAAAAAAAAAAAAAAGCTAAGAGCACCTGGGAAATTGCATTCTCAAGATTCTGAAGTAGCACATCCTACTGTTGAAATTATGCCCCTTCTTCACTTATATGTGTGTGGATGCCCTGTGGGGGCAGAAGGGCTGGAGCCACTTGTATATGACCAATGCACATTATCAAGACTGAGAAAAAGATGTGCTAGGGTGCCATTGAGGAAGGGGGTCCCATGTAAGCTCCATGCTTCTCTTGTGTCCTCAAGACCACTTAATGGCAGGCACATGTATGTGATCCCTAAATAGCTGTTGAATGAATATGTGAATATTATAACTGTAGAATGTCTTCCTAAAAGGTTATACTTCTGCAGGGGCTGGGGAAATAGCTCAGTTGGTAGAGTACTTGCCTAGCATGAACAGGGCCCTGGGTTCAATCCCCAGCACCACCAAAAAAAAAAAAAAAAAAAAGGTTATGTGTCTGCATTGGCAAGAATTTTCAATCATAAATTCAACATAGGCATAATTAAATTTTTCTTGCCTTTGTTCAAATCATCTAATTTAGATAAATCAACTTAATGGTTATTTTTAGAATCTACAGGTAGAATTGGATCAAATTGATTCAGAAGGCAAGAGAAGGTGATAGCAAAGAAGCCACAGGTGGTTCTCCTACCTTCCAGGAATTTGCAGGATATTAGAATGAGAATATATGCATTTAAAGGAGGATTGCAAATCCCAAAAACCCAAATGCCGAATGTTCTCTCTGATTAGTGGATGCTGATACATAAGGGGGGTGGGTACGGGAAACATAAGAGAAATGGAGGAACTCTGGACGTGGCATGGGGGAGGTGGGGGGTGGGAAAGGGGAATGGGTATAATAAAGATGGTTGATTGAGATCGTCATCACTACCTTGGTGCATGTATGAAGACACAATTGGTATGACTTTATCTGGTTTGCAACCAGAGAAATGGAAAAACTGAGCTCTATATATGTGCTATGACTTGAAATGCAATTAAATAAACTAATAAAAAAATAAAATAAAGGGGGATTGCAAAATGACACAAGAGTTTACAAGTCACACGTTAAAAATACCTGTCAAAAAAGGCACGGGGCTCTAATTGGACTCTGTAAAAACAGTTTGCATTGGCCAAGGGTAAAAACAGATTCTCTACTATAATGGCTAGATCTTGGGCTGTGTATACTAATGAACCATGAGCCTAGAACAATGATACAACTGAACTTTGCCCAATGTGACATTTTTTTGGAACTAGGACAAAATTGAAAATACACATAGTTGCAGCATCATCTGTCTGATGGACATTCTAGTTGAGCAGGCAGAAAAACACGAAGGATGGTCCAATCTGCCATGAACAAGAGCGAAGTGTGAGCTCAAGCAGGCCTGAGTGCTGGCTTGTGAGAAAGTACAGTCAAGGCAGTGAACCATTCCCCGCAAATAACAGGACACTGTGAAAGGATGGCCACTAGCTGCTTGCTAAACGGGGGGAGACATTGTTACACTTGGTAATAATTGCATTGTAATTATTCCTAATTTGTTTAAATGTTGTTTTTAGTCTCCTAATCACTCCAAGAGGGCTGCCAAAATTCTAATATTTGGAAGTGTGGCATGAATCCACAGAGTCTGGGAGCCACTGATTTAAGTCCTCTTCCACCTCATGCTCTGTTTTATATTATAATTTTTCCCTCAGGAAACAACATTATAATAATAAAATGCAAAAATATTTATGGGCTATGGGATTTAGTGATTACCTAGAATTGCTTAAGTTGAGATCTTTTTCTTCTTTTCTTTTTTCTTTTTATTTAAGACAGGATCTCACCACATTGTCTACACTAGTCTCAAACTCCTGGGCTCAAGTAATCCTGCTGCTTCAGCTTCCCCAGTAGCTGGCACTACAGGTATGCACCACCACACCCAGCTAAGATACATCTTTTTAAATAACTTTTTATTCTGAAATAGTTTAAAACTCCCAAGAAATTGCAAAATAGTACATTGTTTCCAAGTACCCTTTACCCAGCTTCCCCCAATGATAATATTTTATAGGGTAATATTTTATCCTATACTATATACATAGTACAAAGTACTGTACATCGTATAGCACATTTTCAAAGCCAGATTTGCATTAATCCAATACTATTGATACTGGCTGTACTATTTATTTTTAGTGTTCTCTACAGACACAGGTCAATAAGTTTCATGAAATACATCAACTAGCTTTTGAGCTTTTAACTTTGAAGATTTTGACACATTTAACTTCATATATTAACTAAGTCGGCAAAAGTGACTACAATGGTTGTTTATGATATCTGAAAATCAGAAAATGGTGTTTTACAGAGCATCAGGTATGTATTGGGTATTGGACTAATGAGTTGGATATACCAACAGCCCCTACATACTGTACTACATACATACAGAGGGAACTATGAACGGCATTGGTAAGTATCTTCAGAGACATGTGGCGATGCATAGGAAAGACACCTAGCACAGGTTTGGGAAGTCAAGAAGGGTTTCTGGAAAAAGCTGAGACCTTAAGAAATTACATAGGTGCTGGCCTGTGAACTACAGGAGGAGCAGGAAAGAGTGTCCCCGGCAGAGGAAATAAACTTTGCTAAGACCCAGAGGTGAGAAAGAACATGATCCACTTAACACCTGACCAGAGTACAGCACAGAGGACGAGGGACAAGTGAACAACTCAGTCTACAGCTGTACTGTCCAGTACAGGAGGCCCTAGTCACAAATGGCTATTGAGAAGAATTAAATATAACATTTAAATTAATTCCCCCTCTTTCTTTCCACTGTTTTAATGTGGATTCTAGAAAATTTAGGATGATATCTGCAGCTCACATCATATTTCTTTCTTTTTTTTTTTTTTGGTACTGAGGATTGAACCCAGAGACACTTTAACACTGGGCTACACACCCAGCCCTTTTATTTTTTATTTTGAAACAGGGTCTCGCTACATTGCTGAGGGCCTTATGAAGTTGCTGAGGCTGGCCTTGAACTTGCAATCCTCCTGCCTCAACCTCTCAAGTAGAGAGGATTACAGGTGTGCACCACAGCACCTGGCTCACTCAAATCATGTTTCTATTGGACAGTGATGATCTAGAGGATCAGGATGGCTTCTCAGGAAAAAAAAATACTGGGTTCTAGAGGACAAGAAGTTAGTCAACAAACAAGAGGAAAGAATGGCTTCTGGGACGGCCTAGAGTGGAGACTAGAGAGCTGAACAAAAGCTCAAAAATGTAAGGTCTTTTAGGTTAAATTGAGAATGTAAACTTTAATCTGAGGGCAAGGGAACCATTGAAGAATTTTCTCCAGGGGAGAAACAGGATAGATTTTTAGGTTTAGAAGATCAGTCCAATCCATAGGATGGAGCAAGAGTGAAGAAGGGAAGAGATATTCAGGGTTGTTGCTGTATCCTAGGGTTGAATACCCCCCTGCCTGCCCTGTCTCTCAATTCCCCATCTCAAACCTGATGCAAATCCTGTCCAACCACGTGTCCAGCAACGGGCCTCAAGACAAGGTCAGAGCATACTTGGAAATCACACAAAAAAACCTCCTCTCAGTAGCTCACTTTCCAAGCTGAAGTAGAGACAAGGCCAATCTTGGAAGCAGATGCACTAGATGAAATGCAGGGTTAATTGCAGATCCCCCTCCATGTTCTGGCTTCTCTTGCCTCATGCATATCAAAATAAAGTGATCTTGAAACAACCATTCAATCATCTTCCTCTGCAGTCCAGCTTTTCAGTTTCCATCAGGCATTTCAATTCCCCATTTAAGGGATTCAACTCAGAGCTGTGTGTAAGGATTGAACAAGTGGGTCTTCCCAGCCCTTGCATCAGTTCCAGCCACTGGCCAGCCAAGTGACAAGTAAGGAATCCTGCTGTGAGCAGATGGAACAGAATCAGGGCAGTACCACCCTATCAACATGCCCACACTGACCATTGCTAGTGGCATCTTTTCTTTATTTTTTATCCTTCTGAGTATGTTTATGTGTGTAGTACTGGGGATTGAACCCAGGGGTATTCTGCCACTGACCTACAACTCCAGTCTCTGTTTACTTTTATTTCGAGATATGGTCTCACTAAGTTGCTAAAGCTGGCCTCAAACTTGTGATCCTCCTGCCTCAGCCTCTTGAGTAGCTGGCATTAGAATAGCTGGGATCATAGGCATGTGCCACTGTGCCTATCTGTTAGTAACATTCTTTGGGAGTGATTTTAACCAACAAACCCTCGATCCCACTTTTTTCTAGGTTGACTTAGTTGCTGTTGTGTATTGTTCTTAGTGTTTTGTTTCTTATTTCTATTGTTTGGACTTTAGTTGTGTTCTTGTTGTTTTTCATTAGTTTCCATTTGGGGATCATTTACATTGTGTAGATGGAAATGGAGATGTGGAGTTATCTGTATTGTTTGTCTACTGGGGATCCCGGGAATGGATATAAAAATGGTCCAGCCATTCCCATGCATCTCCAGTTAGCCAAAACCTCCCCCACTTTAGTGTTTTACACTGTGTCCCTCATTCATCAGTGTTGTCTGTCAGGCCCCTTAGATAGGTGGTTAGCAATCTTTAACATAAACACATAGGAAAAAAAGAGTGAAGGACAAACCCTCTATCTTCAAGAGTGGTTACCTGCAAGAAGGATCACGGGATTGAGAGAAGTTCTCTGTTTTCCCACGTATGTCTGTACTGTTTAAGGTTTTAAGATAAAACTTAATTCATGTTTTATTACTATAACTTCTCAAAACAACTTTTATTAATAAAAGTCAATCATTTATGTGAAAAATCAGAGATCTCATAACAACAGAAGAGCTGGAGTATTATGGCTTATCCTGGACATCATTATGAGGTTATGCCAGAATCTCAGCTCAATACCTTATTTGGAATTTAGCATAACAGATGCTATATGGCGAAAGTCATTGCATTTTCTGAAAAGTGGATTCCCTAGATAGATATAATGGCAATGTAGCCAAATTGGATGGTCAAACAAGACTAGTGTATATGAAATCTTAGATATAGGAGGTCATATTGAAGGAAAAAAATCAGCCTTAAACCTGTCTATTGTTTTCTTTTTGCTTTTGTTCATGTAAAAAATAAGCTAGACCAGGATTCCTGTCTATTTAAGAGGCAACCATCTGGGCTGGGTGTGTTCTTTCCCATTCCATGCAGAGCGGATGGAAAAGCATGACCCTCAGTTGGGCTAATGCCAGAAAAAGTGTGGTGTCAATATGTGCTCTAGGTCAGGTATGTATGCAAATAACGACTATGTAAGGAAATTGAATTGACAAAATTTATGGCCCCACAAACTTTAGTCTTCTGAGCTTATTCACTGTAAAATAGCTTTTTCCCATGCATCATGAAAAATTCTTTCATCAGCAGGGCTCAGTGGCACATGCCAGTAATCTCAGTGGATCAGGAAGCTGAGGCAGGAGGATTGCAACTTCAAAGCTAGCCTCAGCAACTTAGCAAGATCCTGTCTAAAAATAAAATATTTTTAAAAAGGGCTGAAGATGTTTCTCAGTGCTTAAGTGCCCCTGGGTTCAATCCCTGGTACTCCAAAACAAAAATAAAATTCTTCCAATAAATTTTATTTTCCAAAATACTTCTTGTATATATCTGAGATTTACAACCTGATGTAATGGGGCACATATAGATAGTCAAATGCTTTGGTATAGCATAGTATAGCAGATCTATCATCTCACAAAGTTCCTTTTTATGACCAAAGCAGCTAAAATCTACTTATTTAACAAAAATCCCTAATATAATACAATTTTATTCATTATGGATCTTATGATGTACAATAGATCTCTAGAATTGTTTATTCTACACATCTACTAATTGGTACCCTTTGACCTACATCTCCCATTTCCTCCCCACTCCATGGTAACCACTATTTTAGTCCATCTATAATTGAGCTTATTTTTTTTCCAGATTCCACATGTAAGTGAGATCATGTAATATTTTTTCTTTCTATAGCTGCCTTATTTCAGTTAATAGTGCCCTCTAAGTCCATGTGATGGCAAATGGCAGGATCCCCTTTTTTAAAGCTGAATAATGTTTCACGGTCTACGTGCACCACATTTTCTGTATCCTAAGGATTCATTTTAAGTGTGGATTAATGGACACTTAAGCTGTTTCCATATCTTGGCTATTGTGAATACTGTTGCAATAAACATAGAAGTCCAGGCATCTTTATGAGGTGATGATTTCATCTCCATTGGGTATATACCCAGAAGGAGGATTGCTGAATC
This sequence comes from Xerus rutilus, assembly GCA_028644305.1. Lineage (NCBI taxonomy): Eukaryota > Metazoa > Chordata > Mammalia > Rodentia > Sciuridae > Xerus > Xerus rutilus. The sequence continues at coordinate 28,194,904 of CM053414.1, read as the reverse complement.
TTGTGGTGGCTCTATCTTTTAAATGCTTTTATTAGGGGCTGGGACTGTAGCTCAGCGGTAGAGCGCTTGCCTCGCATGCGTGGGGCCCTGGGTTCGATCCTCAGCACCACATACAAAGCAATAAAATAAAGACATTGTGTCCATCTACAACTAAAAAAATATTTAAAAAAAAAAAATGCTTTTATTAGTGCATTATAGTTATACATAAAAGTTGGGCTCATTTTGACATCATCATATATTCATAGAATTTATTTGTTCCATTTCAATCCCTGGTGCCTCCTTTTTTCCTTTCCTCTTCCCTCCTCCATCCCCCTTCCTATACTGATCCTCCTTCTATTTATTTATCTATTGATTTTTATTCTGATTGTGTGTGTGTGTGTGTGTGTGTGTGTGTGTGTGTGTGTGTGGTGCTGGGGATTGAACCCAGCACCTTGCATGTGAGGCAAGCGCTCTACCAACTGAGCTATATCCCCAGCCCTATTTTTAATTGGTACTTCATAGATATACATGAAGGTGCCATTCACTCTGGTATATTTATATATGTACATAGCACAATTTTGTCACATGCTTCCACATTTCCTCTCCTTTCCCATCCCTCCTCTCTCCCCATCAATCTCCTTCGTCTGCTCCTCTGATCTTCTCTCTATCCTTAACGATATTCTGCCCCTCCCCACAACCCCCGTTTTCTTTTCCCTCCTTACTTTGCTCTAGATTTTGCATATGAGAGAAAACATTCAACCCCTGGCTTGAGTTCTGGATCTGGCTTATTTCATTTAGCATGATATTCCCCAGTTCCATCCATTTGCCAGTAAATGCCATAACTTCATTCTTCTTTATAGCTGAGTAAAACTCCATTGTGTATATATACCACATTTTCTTTATCCATTCATCTGTTGACAGGTATCTGGGCTGGTTCCTTACTTGGCTATTGTGAATTGCCCTGCTATAAATACTGATGTGTCTGTATTCCTACAGTATGCTGATTTCAGATCTTTTGTCAGATAGCTGGGTGGTGTGGGGGTTTCATTCCTAGTTTTTTGAGGAATCTCCATACTGCTTTCCAGAATAGTTGCATTAATTTGTAGTTCTACCAACAATGTATAAATGTACCTTTTTCCCCACATTCTCACCAGCATTTATTATTATTTGTATTCTTGATAATTGCCACTTTGACTACAGTAAGATGAAATCTCAGGGTAGTTTCCCTGATTGCTAGGGAAGTGGAACTTTTTTTTTCATATATCTGTTAGCCATTTGTATTCATTCTTTATATGTATAAATATATATAATTTTAGCTGTTGATGGACCTTTATTTTGTTTATTTATTTATATGCGGTGCTGAGAATTGAACCCAGTACTTCACACATGCTAGGCAAGTGCTCTACCACTGAGCCACAACCCCAGCCCCATATATTCATTCTTTTGAGAAGTGTCTGTTTAATTCTTTTGCCCATTTATTGATTGGGATACACACACACACACATACACACACGTATGCATATATTATATATATGGTACCTATAGGGAGAAAGACATACATATGGTGTTAAGCTTTATATGTATAGAGTTAAGGTGTAAGTATGTGTGTGTGTATGTGTGTGTGGTGTTAAGCTTTTTGAGTTCTGGATACTAATCCCCTATAAGAAGAGTAGCTGGCAAAGATTTTCTCCCACTCTGTAGCTTCTGTCTTCATTCTCTTGTTTCCTTTGCTGTGCAAAGCTTTTAATTTGATGCCATCCCACTTATTGATTCATGACTTTATTTCTTGTGCTAGCTCTATTTTTAATTTCTTTTTTTTTTTTTTTTGTAACCAGGATTGAACTCAGGGGCACTTGACCACTGAGCCACATCCCCAGCCCTATTTTGTGTTTTATGTAGAGACAGGGTCTCACTGAGTTGCTTAGAGCCTCACCATTGCTGAGGCTGGCTTTGAACTCGCGATTCTCCTGTCTCAGCCTCCCAAAGTGCTGGGATTACAGGCGTGGGCCACCACACCCAGCTATTTTTAATTTCTTTAGAAAACTGCATACAACCCATAATGGCTATAGCAATCTACATTCTCATAAACAGTGTACTGGGTTTCTCTTTTCTCCACACCCTTCCAACATTTGCTATTTCATGTCTTCTTTATAATATCTATCCTAAAGGGTGAGTTGATCGCAGTGATTTGGATTTACATTTCCCTATTAGTGATTTTAAATACATTTCAATAAATCTGTTGACCCTTCTTATGTCTTCTTTAGCGAAATGTGTATTTAGGTTCTTTTCTCAATTTTTGACGGGATTCTATATTTTTCTGCTATTGAGTTGCAAGAGTTCCTATAAATTTTGGACACTAACTTATTAGATAAGTGGTTTGCAAATATTTTTCCCAGATCATAGGTTAGCTTTTTCATTTTATTGGTCTGTTGTGCAGAAGCTTTTTAATTTGGTATAATCCCATTTCTTTAATTTTGTTTCCATAGCCTAAGCTTTGGTGTGTGATGTCCAAAAAAAAAAAAAATCATTGCCAAGGCCAGTATCAAGGAGACTTTCTCTGTATTCCCATCTATGGTTTCAGGTCTTAGATTTAGGTCTTTTATCCCCTTTAGTTGACTTTGGAGTATAGTGTAAGGAAAGGGCCCAATTTCACTCTTCTTTATGTGAAAAGCAATCTCCCAGAAGTATTTATTGAAGAGATTATCATTTCCCTATTGTGCCTTCTTAGTGCCCTTGTTAAAAGTTGCCTGATCATTTTGTTTGGATGTCTTTCTAGACTATTCTGGTGCACTGGTCTAAGTTTCTGTTTTTATGCCAATACCATACTGTTTTCATTACTATAACTTTGTAATATGATTTTATATAGGGGAATTTGATGCATCCAGTTTTGCTTTTCTTTCTCAGTATTGCTTTGACTATTTGGATTTTTTATAGTTCCATGCAAATTTTACATTCTTTTTTTCCTATTTCTGTCAAGAATGCAATTGGAATTTTGATAGAGGTTGCACTAAATCTGCATTTTGCTTTGGGTTGTGTGGATGTCCAGTTTTTAAGTTTTTCATTAAATCTTGACATAATAAATTCTCTTACATGCTTCAAAAACCTACAGAAAATAAAAGAAACCACTCTCCTTCTCACGCACATTGAATCATTGATTTGGAAGGAAAATACTAATAAATTACAGTTTCTGAATCAGTGAGGAGCTACAGTTACTTAACCATACTTCTGTCTGTGACTCTATAAACAAATCAACTTTAAAGATTTTCTAGCCGGGCGCAGTGGCGCAAGCCTGTAATCCCAGCACTTTGGGAGGTTGAGACAGGAGGATCACGAGTTCAAAGCCAGCCTCAGCAATGGGGAGACACTAAGCAACTCAGTGAGACCCTGTCTCTATGTAAAACACAAAATAGGGCTGGGGATGTGGCTCAGTGGTCGAGTGCCCCTGAGTTCAATCCCTGGTACCAAAAAAAAAAGAATTTTCTTTGTGTTAAAAGAAGTTTGGATGAGAAGACTCTGTTAGTCCTCCCAGCTCTAAGATCCTATGTTTTTGTGACAGTAAATCCACTCAAACAGCTGTTGTTTTTTAAATAACTAATTAGCACTACCAGAGCTGGCTACTAAAGTTAATTGAGAGGGATAAAAAAACACCAATAAATTATTTCAACCCATGTGATTATTTCCTTATTATGTAACAACTCTAAATATTTTGATGGGATTATTTTATTATAAAAATAATATCTATTATGCATTGATTGTTTTCTTGTGCCAGAGACTTTTCTTGTGTTGTTTTCTTAATCTTTACATTAACTCCATTAAGTAGATAATATAATTTCCCCCATTGTATAAATCAGGAAACTAAAGCTCAAGAAGTTAAGTAAATTTTTAAGGTTATAGAGATAAGAAGTAGTGGAGTCAAGATTCAAATACAGATTGATTTTATGCCTAAAATTTTTCCCTTATCCATTACACCATACAGTCTGCTGACTTCAGGACAAGCTTTTTCTATGGGTACAAGCCCATTTAATCTACACCCTTTGATTGATTGATTGACTTAGTGACCAAATAACCTCTAAAACAAGACTCCAATAGGGTAATAGGAGCCAATCTTTCCCATAAATGTCCATTCTGTACATTTTTATATGTCTTTATATTTCCCTATTGTTATAATATACTGTTCATTTTAAAAGAATTAGAATTATAATTTTTCTTATCAAATTTCAAACACAGCCCACACTTTTAAGGGGAATTCTTATATGTGTGAGGGCCTCCCACCCACTCCCCTTACCTTGCTCTGTTACATGACTGCCTGCACAGCTCCTTTGACAGAGTATGTCACTTTCATACCTAATAGCTACCTAGGATGGATATAATACTAGACAAATGTCTTTCCATTTGGGAGAATTTATACTTGAGAAAACACTTTTCCTCCAGGAGACTCCATCTATCCATCAGGCTGAATCGTAGGGATGGGCACAAGAGAGTCCCTAAAGAGAGGATTTGCTACCTATTTTGATTTCTTGGGCTTTCAGCTTGGAAAAGTATACCTACGAATTAAGCATGCAGACTTTTCAAAGTCTTGATGGTTTTATTCATCTAGATGGAAAAAGAATAAGGCAGTGTTTAGACCCCAAGCATTTTTCCAAATGAAACATGCAAGTTGGGTCCTAAACATTTACCAAGAAGGCAACACTTAGAGTCCAGTCATCTTATTCCAAACAGAAACATTGTTTGGCCAGAAATCACTTCAGGACAGAGCTGATTCCAACATTCACTATGCCTACAAAAAGGATTTTATTTTGGCCAGCGTATACTTCTAAAAAAGCCTGTCTAGCCATCCATGGGAAAGGAGTGAGTGCCCCCTGGTGAAAATGTGGGAAACGTTTCCATATGTTATTTTTGGCTGGCAAGAAGGTGCAGATGTCTTCACAATAAAAATATCCTCGCTCAGAGTCCTCGTCTCCTTGAGAAGAGCTGGCATCAATTGGAGCACTGGATCCACAGTGTGGCAGAGATGCACAAAGCCAGGAGGATGCCAAAGCAGTCACCACGGGTGAGCTTTGTGGGTTTGTATTTTTTTTAATATACCTTCATTGGGTCATCTCTTTCTGCCCCTTCCAAATCCAGTTTCTACCCATCTCCACTCTGCTCTGGGTCCCAGGAGGTTGGCCTTTAGTAATATATTAACACACATTCCTTTGCCCTCTGGTTTCTAGTTGTGTTCACCTAAAAGAAGGCACCAGAAAGTGATTAGAGACTGGAGGGAGAGCCAGTACAGGTCAGAAGGTACTAGATCCCTCCACTTGTGCTGGCTCTCAGCTCCACTGGCCAGCTCCCTGTATTTATCAGGCTCTCTCTAGGGTCTGGTGAACACTCCCTTCCAAAGTTCCTTTGGGCATGGGCTGACAACACCTTCCCAGTGCTGCTGGCCTGAGGTGCTTCACCATTTTTGTTGGGTTCCCTTCATCCCACCCACAACTTTATAAAAAGTTCATGCAGCAAATGTACCCTCTTAGACGTTGTGAAGGTGCCATCTGTTTCCTACTGTACTCTCACTGAAAAAGAACATTTCTGTCTATTCCTATATTTCTACAATATGCACCTAACCCTTGGCAACTCCAGGGAACCCTGAGGTTTCTGCTAGTTCCAAATTCCAGTCCCACCAGCTCTGCCCACTTGGACTGGAGTTAAGCCAAGAGAATCACAATGTGGGGCCATGGTTTTTGGAATCTTACTTCAGTGCCCCCTTGCCACCTTTTTTTTTTTTTTTTTTAAATATTTTTTTAGCTGTAGATGGACATAATGTCTTTATTTTATTGCTTTGTATGTGGTGCTGAGGATCGAACCCAGGGCCTCACGCATGCGAGGCAAGCGCTCTACCGCTGAGCTACAATCCCAGCCCCCCCTTGCCACCTTTTTAAATCAAGCTTCAGATTGGACAGAATGAGGATTCTGTTTCCGTTCAGCCTTCACCTCTTACCAGGAGGGGAAGAGAACAAGTTATCCTATCAGGAGAAATCTAAAAAGACTAAACAAATAGCAGACTGGTTCTAGAAATGGTAAGATTGGGTACACCGCAAACCACAAGAACAGAAGGACAGCCCACTGGGTCAGTCACCAGGGCACCCAGTCCAAGGGTCTGTTTGTTGATAGGAGAACACAGATGCAGTTAGTTGAGCCATGCCAGTCACACCTGCCCTCCAAACATCCGTACTTCCTTCTTTAATCTGTTATGAGACTGTCATTCAAGATTGTGCTTATGTACTTTTTGATGCTGTGAATGGAGATGATGAGGGAGGAGCATGGACTTGGGCCTCAAACCTGGGCTCTGCTCCCAGATCCATTTCTCTCTTGCTGTGTGATAGGGAACAATTTTAACCCTTCTGAAGCTGACCGACCCCAACTGTCCAATGACATAATCATACAGCATAGCCTGGCTTTAAGAGTAAGTTAAGTCATGGATATGATCTTCTCAGACACAACGTTTTGAGACGTCAATGTACACGATTTTGCTTCTTCCAGTTTACTTTCTAAGGTATTGCAAGGTTTCACACCTTCACTGAAATTCACCAGTCAGAGCATCATGAGGAAAATTGCTTAGAACTAACACAGGGATTGAAGTCCTCTGGATCGAGAAAGGTTCTCCTTATTTCCTTTCACATCTGCCCCAGATCAAACACAGTAGGGATCATAAAATGAATGATAAGAGCTCATTATCGAGGTCTCTACACAACGGGCTGTCTTCTAAGATTATTTTTAATTTCATGTTTATCAAAGATATAAAGGTACATATTTAAAGAGTCCAAGAGTCACACAAGTTTGCACAAAACTCCGCGACTCCCACCCTTCACCCCACTTCTCTCTTCCCAGAACCCACTGCTGTCACATCTCTGATAAGAACATACTGGTATTTCCCTTCACATACTGGTATCTTCCTCTCAACAGCATACTTATAGTATCACTTATTTTTTACTTGTAGACATTATTTATTGACCTCCTGTGGAGGAGGTCAACATAAACAAGTGGAGCTGAACTAGTATTCATTCTCCTGCCTTTACCATACACTTTTTCCAGTCCCCCCAACTTCTCAGTAAGACTACTTGTAATTGTGTCAGATCGATATTCAGTGTTGACAGAGCTACATACATGCTGTCCACGGTTGAGTCATAAGTAAACTAATAATGATTATTTTCTTTCCCGTAAAAATGTTAGTTTCCTTAGAGACAATGTCTTTTTTTCTCATTTGTTTTGTTTTGTTTTTCTGTGAACTTACCACTAAAGAAATTACAGACTCTCTGTCCTTGTCCTTAGGTCTACACCTCTTCTTGAGATATTCAGATGATTCACAATAGTCTGAAGGTGGGAGGTGAGTGGAGGTTCACCAGATTTGGGGGGAAAAGGGCAATGGGAATGGAAAAGACAGTAGAATGAATCAGACATAACTTTCTTGTGTTCATATATGAATACATGACCAGTGTAACCTCACATCATGTACAACCACAAGATTGGGAAGTTATACTCCGTGCATGTATATGTTGAAATACATTCTATTGTCATGTACAACTAAAAAGAACACATTTTTTAAAAATTTAAAGATATTCAGATGATGGATATTCAATCAATTTCCTTTTCTTGGAGAAATCTCTCCTAGAAGCTTGATATACACTGAACTGAACTACTTGCACAGCTACCATCCTAGGGTCTCTTTTCAACACCTTCCGGCAGATTCCCTTTGCCTCTCCCTCCTGTTGGATCTCCTCTTTCCTGAATCCCACATCTTCCTCTTTATTGGTTTCTTCCCTCTTTTGGGTGGAGCACATCCTTCCCTAGCTCATTGAGAATGGATACGGAGGACATAAACTTACTGAAACATTGCTTACCTAAAACCCCTTTATTCAACATCTATTCTTTTTTTCTTTCCTGAAGTATGGGGCAGTTCAATATTGTTTTGAGTAAAGAACTTAAGGTCAGTAAAACAACAACAACAACTTTGACAACTCTTATTATATAAACAAGTGGAAATTTCTTTATAGTAAAAGAACCAAAACAAGACAGACCAAAGAAAGAAGCCTCCCCTGTTTGGGGCATATATATAAAACAGCTCCTACTACCATTTTTTAGCATCTGTTTTTTGTTAGAAAATTCTTTCACATAAAGATTGTCCACCCTCATACATGATTGATGGTTTGGCCATGTGTAGAACTCCAAATGGTAATCATTTTTCTCCACATTTTGAAGGCCTTCTCCCACTGTCTTCCAGCATCTACTTGGAAAGTTTGAAAACACTGGGCTCCCAGATCTTTGTGTGTAGCTAGTTTTTCTCCCTTTTTCTTTCATTCATTCATTCTTTCTTTTCTTCCTTTCTTCCTTTCTTTCCTTTCTTTCTCCCCTTTTTCTCTCTCTCTGTCCCCCCTAACCCCCAGGATTGTAAGATATGTAGGTCTTATATATTTCCAACCACTGTGCTGATAACTCCCTGTCTGGGCATTTTTTTTTTTTTTTTTTAGTTCTGAGAAATTGTTTCTCTTTCTGAAACTTTCACTGTTCAGATACTGGACTTCATGGACTGGTCCTTTAAATTTTCTTACTTTCTATCATTGTCTTTTTGTTTTACTTTATAGGATATTTTCCTGGTATAATTTTTTGCTCAGCTTACTCTTGAAACTCCTGAGTTTTTCATCCATCTTTCATTTTTAATTCTTGAGAATTCTATTTAGTTTTCTCAGTATTTTTTAAAGCATCTTGTTATTGATTTACTGATGCAATTTTCCACTTTTGTTGTTGCTGTTGTTTTGATGATCAGTTTTATTTCTGTCTGCTCATGTTTAAGCTTTCTGTTAAGTCTTGTAATTCAGTTGTCCGCTGTATTTAAGAGTATAAGGAGGAAGAGCAGAAGAGAAGCTCCGAATGGCACACAACGACTGAGAAATTCACCAAGTGATCTGGTTGGGCTGCCATCTTGAAAGATGTCCACAAACCAGAGCAGTTTTCCTAGAGAAGGCTCTTCTCCTAGATCTCCTAGGAAGGAAAAAGGCCTGAATGTCACTTCAGAGGCTGGAGGAAGGGAGATGTATTCATTCTTCAAACCTCATGTTCTCAGTAAGGTAAGGCCACCTTCAAGAATGACTGGGGTCCCCCAATCCAGATACCCTCTGTTTTTGTTTGTTCGTTTGTTATTTTTAGGTATACATGACAGTAGAGTGTATTTTGACATATCATATCATATATACATGGAGTATAACTTCCCATTCTTGTGGTTGTACATGCTGTGGAGTCACACTGGTCATGTATTGATATATAAAAATAGCAAAGTTATGTCTGATTCATTCTACTGTCTTTCCCATTCCAGTCTCCCTCCCTTCCCTTCATTCCTTTTTGTCTAATACAATGAACTTCTATTCTTACCTCCCCCCCCACTCCATTGTCAGCATCCATATATCTGAGAACATTTGGCCTTCGGTTTTTTGGGATTGGCTTATTTCACTTAGCATGAGAGTCTCCACTTCCATCCATTTACCGACAAATGCCATAATTTCATTCTTCTTTATGGCTGAGTGATATTCCATTGTGACACTCTCTGTTTTAACCTCTCTAAACAATAAGCTCCTGGTCTTTTGTTAGGATTAAATAGGAGCAATTGTCCAGCTGTGGGCTATGAAAGAGGGGATTTGAGCTTTGAACCCTTCTGAAACAGGCCCAACCAATCCTTCTGGACTTTGAGCCCCTATTTACCTCACTTTGTGTTACGAATATCATCCTTTGCTTCTGCAATTTAAATCAGTTTGATTTTTTTGTACTCTCTACAATGCAGTGTGAGGATCCTGCTTTTTCAGGTGTGCTAAATCATTGTCTTTCCTTACTGCTGTGTTCTCTTCAGTTCATTTATTCAAAACAGCAGCCACGTACCTCTTTTTAAATGTTTTCTTTTTTATTTTTATTTGTTCTTCTTAGTTATGCATGACAGTAGAATGTATTTTGACATATCATACATACATATTTTCCCGTTCTTGTGGCTGTACATGATGTGGAGTTTCACTGGTCTTGTATTCATATGTGAACATGGGAACGTTGTGTCTGATTCATTCTACTGTCTTTCCTCTTCACCTACCTTTTTTAAAGTTCCATTTTAGTGGATTTTCAGGAGAGAATAGAAGTAAACAAGCAAACCACACAGGTTCCAAATGTCACCTTTTCTCAAATGTCCATTTACTCCTCACAGTCCTCCTCCAGACAAGGTACAACATTATCCACATTTCACAAATGTGGAAACCAAAGCTCAGAGAGTAATTTACCCAAGCACTGTGCAGTAAATAGGAGGCACATCTTGGATTTAAAAGCAGGTCTGACTCCAGAGCCTTCTTCAGAAATAATGTAGAACTAAAGCCAGGTGCTGGTAATCCTAGCCACTTGGGAGGCTGAGGCAGGAGGATCCCAAGCTCAAGGCCAGCCTTAGCAACTTAGCAAGACCATAGGCAACTTAGTGAGACCATGTCGAAAATAAAAACAAAAAGGAGTGGAGATGTGGCACAGTGGTAGAGCACCCCTGGGTTCAGTCCCCATTACCACTAAAATAAAATAAAATGGAAGGGAAGAGAAGAGTGTAGAACTAAGGAAAAAAATAGATGTGGCTCTCAACCCTATAACCTACAGCTTCCTATAGCAGCAGACATGTGATAATTGGGCTGGGTTTGAATTAAAACACATTGCACAAGTATTTGTAGTATGATGTCTTCCTCTTAGCTAAATAATTGTCTGAATGTTTGGATGACCATCATCGTTTTACTGGATTATAATATGATGGGTAACATTCTAAGTAAAATACAAGAGAGTGAAGGAAGAAAACTGTAAAGTTTGAGCTCATTCAGAGAGCACTGGTCTCAAGGGCAGTCACATAAACCATAGAATGTCAGCTAGTAAATTAAGGCAAATCTAGCATTCACGCTGTTTATAATTAAAGTTTGTAAAATTAAACTTTCTCTCAGTCCTTGATCTGCTTTGTTTTTCATCAAGTGTTTGAGAGAGTGAAAGAAGACTCAGAATGTTCTCTTCTGTGAGGAAGGATCTACTTGAGTGCAGCCCTCTCTGCCCCCAGATGAGCGACAGTTAGAAGAAACTGCATCATTATCACTCCTCTCTCTCTTTTCTTTGGTTGTCTACAGAGACCTCTTTCCTCAGGGAAACCTCAGTTGTTGCAATTAAGGCCTTTCAACTGATGAGACCCACCATGTTATTGAGAGGATAAACTTTGTCACCACATCTACAAAAAGACCTCCACAGCAACACTTTGATTAGTGTTCAGATGAATAACAGGGTACCATAGTCTAATCAAGTTGATGCATAAAACTGACCTTTGCAACATATAAGAAGGTCATTATTGACTCTCACCTGAGCCAGACACCAGCTTTCCTTGGCACATTGGCAAGGGTTCCAGAAGTACTTATTTGAATAAATGCACAAATGATGTTTGTCTGCTTACTCCTCTCAATTTGTTTGGAACTCAGGGTGCATGGAGAGATAGAGCTAATTGCAGCCATGACTCCCCCAGTAGGTTCAAGTACCAACAGATACCAAAGGACAGGTCAACAACTATAAGACAATTGTCCCAAGTGAGACTGCCTACAGCCAAAAGCAATGTGGGGAAATGTCTGCCTGATGAAGGGCAAGCTGACCTCAGAGTGGAACAGAAGAACAAGCAAATGTGTTTCATGGCCCTAAATGGGGATCAGAAATGGCTGAGGGAGATCAGCACTGGGCTTCCAGATGTGACTGACAAACTCCAAGCCAGACAGAACCTTCCCAGTAAACACCAGCCATGAGATTCGAGGGTCCAGAATTCATTCTCCCTCCTCTACAGAAATTAGACCTACTAAGAAAAGTGTGCAGGGCTGAGCTGAAAGATCCTGAATAGTCTGAGATGCCATCTCACTCCCCACCATCTCTCAGAATAGAAGTTCAACAAGCAAATTAAGTTTGGTTGTAGAAAAATAACTATATTTCCCACACATCAAAGTTTGTGGGCCAATATTCACACCCAGCTATACTCATAGACTGATGGTATAGACTGCAAATACATTAGCCTGAGAGTCCTTATTAACTAAAAAAAAACTGGAGGAATGTTTTCATAGATTAGACCAAGACTAAAAGACGGGTCTATATTGTCTAGGCTCTGAAGAAACAATTGTGCATATTATTAGAGCAGGAAAATAATTTGGACCCTTTAGCCCATCAAAGAAGCACATAAGTCCTTTGCTTGAGCTAGAAGAAAATGGAAGGTTTGGGAAGACTTTTTTTTCCTAGTTGCATACAAAATACATTTTGAAAATAAAATTTAAATTTGTGTATTAAGGGACCTAACTCCTGAATATGCCCTTGCATTGATTCCTTATAAAATAAAAGGCCTTCTAAAATGCCAAATATTGGCAAAGATACAAAGAAACCCAACTTTGACACATGCTGGTGGGAATAGAAATTAGATAACTATTTTAGAAAGTTATTTCACAATATCTCCTAAACTATGATGCAGCAAACCAATCCTAGATATAACCCCAATAGAAATGTATAAAATAGTCATCAAAAGAAATTGTTATTGATTTTAAAACATGGCCATGATATTTATCAGTTCCCCCCATCCGAAGGTGGAGTCTGTTCCTCAACCCTTTCCATCTGGGTTAGTCATGTGTCAGTGAAAGTGTACCCGTTCCAGAGTCTTGTACTCAAGACATCTTAAAGTTTTTACTTTCCCCCTCTGGGAACACACCCTTATAAGACTGCCATGTAGGAAAGCCCACCAACCCCCACTGCCAGACATTAGGGAGGCCATCTTAAACCTTCCATTCCTGTCAACTACGGTCCCATGGCGAGTCCACGCAGAGCCAATGGCGGGTCCACACAGAGCCCATTCAGGGAATCATGAGAAACAATCCATCGCTGTTGCCTTTTCGTTGTGATTTTATACACAGCACTAGACAATGGAAACAAACATCGTTCTAGAATGTCCATAGCAACCCAATAGTCCCAAACTGGAAAATGTCCATCCATGAACAGATAAACCATGATCCAGTCACATGATCGAAAACTATGCAGCAAGGTGAATACACAATACACAACAGCACCTAAGAACTGCAACAAATCTCAGAAATGGAGTTGAATGAAAGAACATGGGATTGGGGAAAGGCACAGAGGTGAAAATAACAGGTGAAACTATCCAATACTGTCAGAAGTCAGAATAGTGGCTTCCCCTGTGGAGATAGTAACTAGAAGGGAACACAAATGGTCAGGTGGGGAGCTACCAGAGGTGTCCAGTTCTTCAGTCTAGGCAGTAGCGGCATGAGTGTGTTCAATTTGTAAAAGTCCAGCAAACTGTAGGCTTCTCTCACGTGCTTCTCTGTGTGCATATGATACTTCAATAAAAACCGTAAAACACATATCCTATAAATGACAACTACTTTGGGGTTGTTGAAAGAAGGACGCACCTTTCATGTCAATGGGCAATCACACAGGGATACGGATTCTCTGAAAATGGATTCCCTCAAGGTACCTTAAAATGATTCTGTTAGGTCTGAGATCTAGATACAGTTGCCTTAAAATGTAGATCATATGTTTCCTAGCAGTTAGCTGGAAATATGAGATCAGACTAGAACTGGAAATTGGAATCTCTCTGCCCTTGAATGCCCTGTACTTCTGTGATAAATAATCAAAGTGCTGTTCAGTCCATGGAAGGGTGTGGGTCTTGGGTTCTCTGCCAGTCCCTGAGGGACATGGTGGTTAAGAAAGACGGGTACTTTGGTTACTTCGGGGAAATACCTATTCTAGGGAGATCTATTTTCACTTATCCAGGGACAGGGAGCTAGCTCACGCTTTCATAAGGGAGCCTAATCTACTCCCAGTAACTATGATTGTTAGAAATAGCTTTCTTGTATTAAAGCAAAACTTTTCCAAGTGGCTTCTAATTTGGTCTCTGAAGTAACATAAGTAACGTTTCCTGAGCCTCCTTTGCTCTAAACTCAACAGCCTGGGTTCCTTTCACAATATCTCATTTCATACTATTTCAAGTCCCCCACCTCTTTTCTGACTACCCTCTTGGGGCAAGCTCCTGATTTGCAAGACTCTAATAAAGAAGTAGACTCAACCAGGAGTGGTAGCACATGCCTGTAATCCCAGCACTTTGGGAGGCTGAGACAGGAGAATTGCAAGTTCAAAGCCAGCCTCAGCAATGGCAAGGCACTAAGCAATTCAGTGAGACCCTGTCTCTACATAAAACACAAAATAGGACTGGGGATGTGGCTCAGTGGTCAAGTACCCCTGAGTTCAGTCCCTGGTACCAAAAAAAAAAAAAATAGACTCAACACCAGACACCATATTCCAGGTTAGGATTTATCAAATTGTTGACACTAGAGACACTTTAATTCTTATTATGGAACTGTCCTGTGCATCACAAGATGTATAGCAGTATCCCTGGTGTCTGTCTGCCCACTGGATGTAAGCAGCAAAGTGTGACCATCAAACATATCTCCAGACATCACCAGATGTCCCTTTGGGGACAAAATCACCCTTGTTGAGAACTACTAACCTGAAGAACATGAATGGGAGGCTTTTAGTCTAGATGTTCTATGCCTACCCTTGAGCTACAAAGTCACCCATCTTGCATGGCTTCTTGGGTAGTAACTACAGAGTTGCTCTTGCTTGCAGGTGTATCACCCAAAATAAATACATACATAAATAAAATAAAGTGGAACAAAAAGGCAATGGCCCAGAGAAAAACAAAGTTTGCATTGGGCTACCACAAAGTAGAAACTCTCTTTCTCTACTCTCATAAAGTAAGGCTGACAGCCTTAATTACTCCCATGTCTCTTTCGGAAGAGAACTGTCAGAGTAGAATTCAATAGACAAAAATCAAGTATCTTAGCAGTGGTGCATGCCTGTAATCCCAGCACTTTTGGAGGCTGAGACAGGAGAATTGCAAGTTCAAAGCCAGCCTCAGCAACAGTGAGGTGCTAAGCAACTCAGTGAGATGCTGTCTCTACATAGAACACAAAATAGGGCTGGGGATATGGCTCAGTGGTCGAGTACCCCTGAGTTCAATCCCCAGTACCCAAAAAAAAAAAAAAATCAAGTATCTGTGTTAGTCAGTTTTCTGTTGCTATGACAAAACACTTGAGAAAATCAACTTAAAGAGGAAAGATTTATTTTGGTTTATGATTTCTTGTGGTGGAGGAGAAAGCTGCTCACCTCATGGTGGCCAGGATGTAGAGAGAAGAAGGATTCAAAGACAAAACACAGCCTTCAAGAGTACATTCCCCAAGGACCTACTTCCTCCAACTAGGCCCCACCTCCTAAATTTCCATCACCTCCCAATAGCCCTTTAAGTTATAGATAAATCAATGGATTAATCTACTGATGCGCCTGAGCCCTCATGATGTGGTCACCTTCCAAAGCCCCACCTCTGAACACTGCTGCCTTGGGGACCAAGCCTTCCACACATGATGAGATATTGGGAGACATTTCAGATCTAGCCCACAACAGTCTCTATAATCAGATATAAGGATTCAACATCCAGAAACAAAGTATGTGTAAGTTTAATTCCACACCAACCCCATCTCCCATCCCAGTATGTCAGGGCAACAAAATGTAGGTTATGAAAAGGAGAGAGATCCAATAAGACATCAGGTTCTTAGGAGTCTAACAAGTTAGAATCAAAAATCCTAGCCTTCATCCTATGCTTAATAAGCAGATCTTGTGACTGAATGAGTAACAGTCTGGTGTGTGGAAAGCCAACACTGCCCAATCCGGCAAATGGTATGGTTTTACTGTGGAACCCACAGAGTGTCTTCATCAAGTTGATTCTACTTTAGCAGGTGGACTTTTGAAAAGGGCAAGATCTTGGTTACTTTGTAAACTATAGAAATTCAAACTGGTTTTTAGCCTAACATGTATCCGCTGGTAGATCGGGTGCTAGAATTCTCTATAAAGTGAGTTCAGCTTGTCATCCCAAATAGCTCAGGACAAGCACTCAGCACAGAAAGGTAAGCCAAGTGATCTGCTGTCCCCCTCCGCCCGTGGAGCGCAAATGCTCTTTGAGTTTTCCCATTCACTTGAGAGAAGGGAAACAGTACTTTGGCTCGGGTGTGCACAACTAGAATTCCTTAAAGCTGGGGGTGGGAAGCAGGCGATGAAAGGCCAATGGTTGATTCTTTTGTTTGGTTTTTATTGTGCATGACTAAATGTATTAGACATGTTGGATCACACAGAATATGCATCCGTGAACCACAGTGCTGTTGAATTTGTATGCATTTGCCTAATATTAGCTGCCCTTTCCAGCTACAAAAAGGCCTCCTTACTAACATGACATCTGAGTCATTTTAATAAAATTACAGACAGACCATGCTATGGGAGTCTCTCTGTAAGAAACAAGAGATCTTTCCCAAAACCTTTCTATATCATGATTTTCCATGATTTTTTTTTTCTTCAAAAATAAAATCAGGGAAGAACCAAGGATAGGGACGTAAGCAGCAAGATGCAGGAAAAGAAGACAACATAATGGGTTTTAGAAACTACTCTTTACCGTCCACAAGAAACTATAAGTAAAAGCACATTTTTAATTTAATCCTTTTCATAAAAAAATATCCTGAGCCTCTGCTATGCATATGGGGTTTGGCTTGGCTTGGTCGTGCTCTCTGTGATTGCTGGAAAGCTACTGATTCAAAGGACAGACCATTCTTTAAAGATATGGGTTGTTTTTTATTCTTTTATGGATGGTGTAGTAATAAAGTATCGCACTGGGCTACTACCAGACACCAAGGGGAGGGATCTGAACTTGGAAAGGTTTCCATCAGCTTTATTATCATTCCTTGGGAGAAGAAAAATGAGATTTACTTAATCGCAAGAGTATGACAAATTTCTTTCTTCAAATCTCAAAATGTTTTTCAGTGAAGATTTTCAATTGAGAGAGATTATTATTTGCGGGGGAGGGGGAATCCTTGAAAAAACGTCTTTGCTCCATGTTTGAAAATCCCTCGCCAAGAGGATTACTGCTAGCTTTATTGCTATGTCACAAAGCCAGGTACTTTGTGTTTAAAACAAAGGTAACGTGGCTCAGGAGCCACGAGTGTGATTGTGTTGCCAACCCTCCCTCTACTACATAGCCTTGAATAAGCCATTTTGTTTCTTTGTGCCTTAGTTTCCCCCGCTTGCAAAAGGAGGGCTTTGAGGTAGATTATCTTTAAGGCCTCAACAGCTCAAAGAAATCTTCAGATTAAATTTGTTCCTGCCTGCCAGCCAGATATCATTCTGAGCAAACATATTTGCTCCACTGAATGGCTGTGTTTCCCCATACACATAATTGACGATATTTTTATACCTGAAGTTACAATTTCATCACTTACCTACCCCATATCATTTAAAGTCTCCTCATTCTGCTTTGAAGTTCAAAGAAAGAGAAGACTCTGTATAATGAGAATGGCCCCTTTGAAACGCTCCCTTCGCAGCTGCAAGCTGGGCAGATCCTGCACTGTACGGAGAAGAGGCGGCTATTGTGATGCAGATGCGCTCCAAAGTACATCTGCAGCAAGAACATTTCCATGGGTCTTTTACTGTATTTCTTCTATTATTCATAGAACACAATGTAAATGAAGCCATAAATTTTACCCCCCACACTAGATGTAGAAAGAAGATAATGGAAATTGTGAATTATGAATGAATCACTGTTATTGTAATTCCTTAAGGATTCTGATGGAGATGATTAAATTCATGCAAAGACACAGATTCTCAACTTTTATGCTTGAGTCCTTAGTAATGCCACTTGGAATTTCACAAGGAATGGAACAGCGATGATCTTGGCTTCACATTTACCTGCTGAATAGTCTCACAGATAATCTACCTAAACCGGGACAGATCATCTTATTAAAGATAAAGAATTCATTCCTGGGGGAGGGGTAGATGTTGCAAACTGTGTATGTCTTCCAGTGAATCAGACACACTGCTTAGGATCCCAAATACAGAATAGTCAAAACCTTCAATGCCGCATCCTAGGGGATTTGTTCCATCTTTTAGAAAACCAGAGGGAAAGAGAAATGATTAAGCAGAGGGAAATGTCTTTTATTTTAAAAGATGGACCACGAGGCTGGGGATGTGGCTCAGGGATAGAAGCCCTTGCCGATGTGCACAAGGACCTGGCTTTGATCCTCTGCAACCCCCTGCCCCCCAAAAAAGATAAGAAATCTGATAAAGTAATGGATGCAGATTTCTCCCCCTTCTAAATTTGTTTTGATAACAAGAATTCTGATCAACAATTATTCTCTAAACCATGGTACACAATTCCTCTAAATAACAACAGTGGACCAAGAGACTCAAGCCGTTCTGGTTTTGATGATGATAGAAAGTGATTAGAAGTACTTCACTGATCTGAGACAAAGCCTCTGGAAAATTTCAACCTTAATCCACTTTAGTCTTGTGCCAGGCTTTCAGAAGGTTAGAGCCCCCAAAATGAGATTTGAGATGATATTTAACAGTTCAAGTGTCATTCCGGAAAGAGTTCTCTTCTGCAGAACCCCAAAATAGATTTTTGACATTTTTATGCAACCGAATATGCATGGATAGATAAAGATATCGGCACATGCAGACTTCTGTTCAGCGGCTGCTTTCTACTCTCAGACATAAAATAATTTAAAATTTAGAATATATGTGATTATGCAGGTAGGAGTGAGAGATTCACTTCCAAAGATGCTAACATTCACCAAAATGTAGTAGATGCAAGGTGAGTGAGCGGTTCTCTGGCAGCCAAAATCCTCTCCTTGAGCCTCAGTATGCTTATCTGCTAAATGAAAAGTTTAGGCTAGATGATCTCTAAGGCAATGTCCAAATTTAATCTTTTCAGTTCTTGATTAGGAAACGAAGTGAAATGCAAATGTTCTTACTTAATAATGGCTGGAACTATGAGGTGAATAGGAAGCTAAGACCCCATCCTCTGTCTTGGGACTGGGGAATGTCCTAGAGATTTGATGAGGGATTTCTATATAGAGGAGAGTTTAGGGACACAGGCAAAGTCACTCTAGTTGCTGGCCAAGAGAAGTCTTTGCCGGTTACCAAAGCTTAGGGCAGCTAATAAGGATGCTAATTCTCCAGCTTCCAGGAGCTGGAACCTGTGGCACTCGTGGGATCAGGTGCTCAACTGGCGGCCAGGTAGACTCTTGAAGAAACTCCCATCCGGTCCATCTGGACCCTCCACGTATGCTTCTTTTAGCTCAGGCCCCATTCATCTCCCTTCTTCTAGTCAGGAAAACAGAACTTGGGCCAAATTGAGGGCATTTAACATGGAGGGAGTTTACAGAGGTGTTAGAAGAGCTGAAAGCACCATCAGAGGACAATAAAACAACCTGGAGAGCTGTGGGAAGCAACTACTAGCCTAGAGCTAGAGACAAAGGGTTCCCAGAGCCCAGATGCTCCCTCCAAGCAGAGACCAGAAGGGTATGCTGCCTGCTAACAACTGGAACCGTGGAGGTAATACAGGTGCTGCCAGAGATGCCACCAGAAGCAGAGAGCAATGAAAGAGAAAGACATTGACACTTCCTCCTCTCACCTTCAGATGTAGTGTCTGCATCTCACCTAAGACAAATCTACCCAGAGGCCCTTTGGGAAAGAGAGTCTGGGGAGCAGAGTCTGTAGTACTCAAACTGAGAGGCAAACCGGAGCAGTGGAGGGTAACACATGGGTCTCTACCCACACCTAGAAATCTTCAGCATGAGGATCTACAAGTGAGCCCTTATAGGCAACTCAATCCTTCCTGATCCTGAAAAGCCTGGGCTTCTGAAACTCAAAACCAAGAAGCCACTCTGGTCTCCAAATTCCTGCTCAGAGATTAAGATGGAGTGTCAGGCTGACTGAACGGAGAAGAACCAAGAGCCAGAGAGAAAGACAAGAAACTGAGCCACATGGTAATACTTTCAAAACATTACAACATTGCATGTTATTCTCCATGCTCGTGGCTACTTTTCTAGTGTCCAGTGTCCATTGCCTGTTTCAATAGCCTCCTAATTGAGCTTCCCATTACTGCCTTTCTGGTTTAAAATTCGCTGTTTACATGTGGGGCCGGGTGGGGGGGTCACATCCACTTTACCCACGCAATGGTTACATTTAATAAATGTCAAGCAGACAAATCAGTTCTCTCATCCAACAGATGAAATACTTTTCAACTAGCAATATTAGCAGCACACATAGCCCATATTAGTTCTTCGTATGTTTCAATCTGATGCACCAAGAGACAAATGCCCATGACTCATTCCTCAAAAAGAGCCAGGCAGAAGTCCCAACCCACCTTCATTTCTTACTCATGGTGCTGGGACAAGCTTCTGTGGTGCCCACCGCTTCCCTGTTGGTAACATGACTCACATTTGTAATTACCCCTACAAAGTCTACCTTTCCCTGCTCTATTAAGCTCTAACATTGTAGGGACTATATCCGTGTGATTCATCAATACAGTCCTTGCTCCACAGAGCCTGGCACAGAGCAGGCAGACCATATGTGTACAATAAATAGATGGATGAGTGAATAAATGAACAAGAAGAGAACTTACAGGAAGGCCTATGAGCATGCTGGAAAGACATTTTCCTCCTTGGAAGGATGGCCGTTCACATAGACAAGAAAGAAAGCACCAAAGATTGACAGTCCCCAACATTATCTGCCTGCTATCCTGCCCTGACTAGTAGATTCTTTGCACAGATTTCCCACTTAGAGTTCACATACATAGTCACCAAGTAGTGCCTGTGAAGGAGTTCTTACTGAAGTGGCATATTAAGGCCATCTCAGGGAGGAAAGTACTTGACAAGGTTGAAATGAGCGTTCTGAGGCTATCAGAGCTGTGGGATTCAAGCTTGGGAATAACTGCTTCAATTAAAATCATTCTTTCCAAGTACAATTGGCAAAGTGTAATTTTTATGTCTGACTGTTCTCAAAAATCTTTCGCCTTTTTATGAAATTTCCATAATTACTTTTTGAAAGGAAAATTTTCTTTTCCAAAGTCTGCAGGTTTCTGAGATATCAATGATTCCTGATTTGGTTCCACAGTTCTTAAAGTAAGATAAAGTAAAAGTTCTGTTACTACAAAGCCTTAAATCAATGAATGGGTGTGTGGGTGTTTATAAATCTCCAAAAGTGTTAAAATGTGAGGAAAAGACAGGAAGCCCAAGGAAGAGATTCCTAAGCTTGGTGGCACTCAGAAGCATCTCAGATGCCTACTTCCATGGCTGCTATGTCACATACCACTGTGGTCTGAATGAGGCTTGTTCCCCTCAAAACTCCCATTGAGGCTTAATTCCCCATAGTAATGATATTGAAAGATAGTGGGATCTTTAAGAAGTAGAACCTAGTGGGAGATGATGGGGTCATGAAGTAATTAATGCTGATCTGTGGGGCAGATTGGTTTTCATGAGAGTAAGTTGTTACAAAGACTGAGCCTGGCCTTCCCTGCTTCTCCTTCTCCCTCTTCTTCTCTCATCCTCTCCCTCACTCTCTCTCTCCTTTTTTCTTTTTTGCACACACTCCCTTCACGTGATGCTATTTACCAGAAGCCAGTGCCACTGCCATACCTTTGAACCTCTAGAACTGTGAGCTAGGTAAACCTCATTTTTAAAAAAAGTATCCAGCCTCAGGTATTTTGTTATAGCAGCACAAAACAGACTAAGACACATACCCTATAAGACATTGTACCTGTCCATTAACTGCTCTCAACACAGTTGAAAATAGTAGCTTAGGTAATTAGTTCATAGCTGTCTCTCCTACTCAACTAAACTCCCTGAGAACAAAAATGACTGTATTTATCAGGATCAGCTACATATTTTGCAGGGCCCATTGCAAAATTAAAATGTGAGTCCTTTTATTTAAAAAGTATTAAGAATTTCCAGATAGTAACAATAGAACATTAAACCAAGACTGGGGGGCTGGGATTGTGCCTCAGTGGTAGAGCGCTTGCCTCACATGTGTGAGGCACTGGGTTCGATCCTCAGTACCACATAAAAATAAATAAATAAAAATAAAGATATTGTGTCCATCTACAATTTAAAAATTTTTAAAAATTTTAAAATTAAAAAAAATTAAAAACCAAGACTGGATCCCTCCCACATGTGTGTCCTCAAGCAATTGCACAGGTCATATGCATGCCCATGAAGGCAAGCTCTAGTCTTTATTGTTCACTACTGTATCTGTAGCCCCTAGCCCAGGGCTTGAAACACAGTAAGTGCTGAATGAGTATTTATTTATAAGCAGCAATAACATAGAAATTCTCTGATGTTCTCTGTTCCACCCATCTCCCCTTGTTTCTGCTATGGTCACTCGAGCTTTGCATGTCTCTCTTTAAAGGTCAGAAGCTTCCTTGGCAGCTTCATCCAGAGCCACAAAGATTGAGATTTCTCAGAAGTTGCAACTGAGAAATGTATTTTTGTGTTTCCTTAAAGGAGACTTCAGTACATCCTTCAGTGAACAGTTCTTGAAGAGAAGGGTAAAATCAATGCTTTCAGATAGCACTACTTTGCCCTGAGTAATCCTGAAGCTGCCCATGACTTACTGTAGAGAGTATAATTGAAGTGAGGATAAACTGCACACCATTTCAAAGTCTACTAAATTGAAACCGTTCTTTTTGTTGACACATGCTCGGGAAGCTGTAGATAATGTGATTTAAAATAAATACACTGGCCCAGGATACTTATATAATTGAAATAAATATGAAATAACCCATACAGTCTGCAGACCATTGGCTAAATTAACCCCTTATGTACCAGGTAACAGGACACCTGTCTAAGAATGAAAATAGGGTAGCCAGAAGATCTGGGGAAGGAGAGCAGAGCACATGCCCTCACATGAAATGGTCACTTTCAAATATTGAGTTTCTAGGGACTTAGCCTGTTTGTGTAGAAAAATTTCTGCCAGGTGATAAATCTTCCTTTAACTCTCATACCATATAATTCTGTTGAGTCAATATTAAGAGTTTCTGATGCCTCGGGACAAGGCTATAGTGATTGAGAAAGAGACAGAGAAAGGGGGAGAAAGAAGTGGAGAGAAGATTCGCTCCTCCCTCCTGTTGTTCCCAGGCAACGAAGAGCAAAACACAAAAAGCTGTATTAAAATGGCTTCATCTGAGCCCCTTTGAGCAACATTTGCATGTGTAACTTTTCAGTCAGAAGATATCATAGGACACAAGGGGATGGGTGTCTATCAGTTGGAGACATCTAGTTGGGCTTCTCCAGTGGTCTATCCTCAGAGCAGGACCACCATGAATAATAGGATAGGTCTGTCACAGGGTTTAGGTCTTTGGGTTCATGGGAGCCAGTTAGAGGTCTGTGTAGATCCTTAGCCTTTATGTCTGGTCCTTAAGTCAGGAGGCCTCACTAGTGAGGAAGGAAGGTAAGTATAAAGTAAGGGTGGATACAGACAAAATGGAACCAGAAGAACATTCTGGGACCATAAAGAGGAACTGCAACTGATGTCTGGCTCTCACAGGAACACATGTTGCTCTCTCACCACCTCCAAACCTCCAGTACCATTGATACAAATGACCCACAGGGGAGCTAGCACCCTTCACTATGGGCCACCCAAGAGCCTGATCCAGAAGAGCTGAGGGAGGAGCTGCTAGTAGTGAGAGTGGCCATGGGCCCCACTGCTGGTCCACACCACCATGTTAGCCAGTGCAGGCTTACATTCTAGATGTGCAAGTGGACATGCCAGTCAAGAGGGTGGAAGGGGAGAGGCCATACATTCAATAGCAATAAGCAAAATAAAAGAAATAAAATTAGTTAGGCAGTAGAGGGCAGTTGGGGGTAAGGATGCCCCTTCAGTGGGGAGGGTGAGGAAAGCAGGCATTGTATCCTGGATGATGGAGAGTCTGCCATTTCTACAGGGAGAATTCCCAGCAGAGAAAAGAATACACGCAAAGGCCCCCAAACAGGAAACCAGCTTGGCTTGGCCCCCGTCTTAGGGATCAAGGGTGAGCAGTCAAAGATGCAGCTACATGCAGCTGGGGAAGCATGAGCCACTGCCAGGCACAGCAGTGCCTTACCCCAGGTTCCATCTGCCCTAAGGAGTCAGGGTTTTACCTGGGCTGACTGTGCTATGGGATGGCATAGGAGGATTTTGGGGGGAGGGGTTTGGTACCAGGGATTGAACTCAGGGGCACTCAACCACTAAGCCATATCCCCAGCCCTGTTTTGTGTTTTATGTAGAGACAGGGTCTCACTGAGTTGCTTAGCGCCTCGCCATTGCTGAAGCTGGCTTTGAACTCGCGATTCTCCTGTCTCAGCCTCCCAAAGTACTAGAATTACAGGCATGCGCCACTGCGCCCAGTGTATAGGAGGATTTTTAAGCAAGGAATTGATTCAAACCAATTGATGTTTTTAAAAGTCCATTCCTAGAGACCACATAGAGAATGGGCACAGGGTAGAGGCTCAAGGGGACCCTGAAGATTAATGTTAGGAAGGGATCTTGTTGGAGGCCAGGCACTGGAGAAGTTGGCAAGACTGAATGAGCCCTCTTTTCTCCTTTCAGAGGAGCTTCTCATTGTAACGGGAAGGAGGATATCAACAGGAGCCCTCATCCATGGCAAATAACCAGCCCCTCCTGGTGCCACATCGCCTCTGGGCTGCCAACAGACATTCATTGTTGGATTTTTAAGTGTTTTGCTAAATGCATCTAAAAAAAAAAAGGACTCATTTTATTCAGTCACTTTACAGCTGGTGGGTGTTAATTGTCATCTGTTAGGCTGGGCATCAGAATGCGGCATCAGAGTCTATCCGTCTGTCCTGGGCTCTGTCAGGCTTCCTTATGCTTTTCATCCAAGACCTGCCTCCTTTGCCACTCCCCCGAAGCCAGCCTGGTGCCTCCTGGAAGCCAGACTTCTCTGGGAGAAGACAGTTCTTCCTCGTGAGGTTTCTTTGGCTGGAGAAGAGCAAACAGCCACCTGCCTTCAAAATTAAAGGCCTAAAGACATAGGTCTCAGGACAGCTGTGTCCACCCAGACCACAAACTCTTTTTGTACAGAGGTTGTTAGAAAGAAATCATTGCATGAATAAAGAAAATGATGGACACACGTCCTCCCTGAGCCTCAACCTTACCTATAAAATGAGAATATCCATCACATAGTGGGGGGAAATCAGGACACATGCCTAGCAAGATAGAAGCAGCTTCCGTTCCTGACTGGTAAGACTGTCTTCTTCTTTTTGTTGATCTGTGTTTGATAATGCTTCCACAGGAAACATGTGTTATTATACAATATGAAATAAAGCAATAAAAGCAATCTTTAAGTGAAGATAATGCGCGCCTGGCCTACCTCCGCTCAAAGGTCGCTTGATTCAAGGCATCCTTCGGAATCCCAGGTTACATCAGAATTCCCTGATAGACACACTTGTGGTATATCAAGAGCTGTACTGAGAAAACAAAGAAAGCATCTGTGAACACACTTCGTAAACAGTGAGGCCCAGACAAATGTGAAGAATTATCATTGTCCTTCCTAACCAGGTAGAACCCCTGTGCTATGCACAGAACTTCATCACACACCCTGTTCTCTTTTCCCATCTCTCCTTCTTCTCCTTTTCCCTTCTTCCTCCCCATTTTTCCTTCCTTTCTCTTGGCCAAGACAATGAGTATTCCCAGGTCTTGCTCAACTCTGCTGGGAGTCAGGACTAGAGAGCTTCTGGGAAGAGAGGACTCTTAGATAAAATATCAACTATGGCTGCTGTTTACACCCCTCATCTCTGAGAATCCAGCACCAGGGCTTTCGTGAATTCACCTAGAATCTACCCCAGATTTTTTTTTTTTTTTTTTTTTTGGCATCGGAGATTGAACTCAGGGGCATTCGACCACTGAGCCACATCCCCAGCCCTATTTTGTGTTTTATGTAGAGACAGGGTCTCACTGAGTTGCTTAGCACCTCACCGATGCTGAGGCTGGCTTTGAACTTGTGATTCTCCTGTCTCAGCCTCCCTAAGTGCTGGGAATACAGGCATGCACCACCGCACCCAGCTTGCCTCAGGTTCTTAAAACCAAGAAATAGCAATTCATCCCAAATATGCTACTACACCACACTCCCTCTTGCTTCTTCTATCCCCTGACTCATGGGTTATTTTATGAATTTTCTCTATTCCAAGCACTGAGCAGGGTCCTAAGGATTCCAAGTCAACAGGGTTAAGTGTGCTTCTTGTCCTCGCAGGATTTGCATTCTGGCAAAAGAAAACCATATTTATCAGTCATATGATTATTTACATTCATCTGGGGAGAAATGATACAAAAACTAAGTATAAGGTTTTCTAAGTGCACATTGTTAGGTCAGATCAGGGTCCAAGATGTCCAATTAAAGGGACCGGTCAGGGAAGTTGCAGTCAGCAGCTGCGAAAAGGAGCGGCTACCAGACGTTGACAGTCACCAGTAGACACGCCTCCTGCCAATCAGCGGGTTTTCCTGACCTATCCAGGAAGGACTCTGACCTTCTCTTCCTGCCCCCAAGCCCTCCCCTTCCTGACTGGGCTTTTCGAATTCTCCCTACACCAGAGCCCCCGCGCCATTCTCCCGGACACACTCTGATGGTCGGGAGGATTTGGCCCGAGAGCATGTATTTTCAATAAAGCCTTGCTGAGCGGCTTTAATTCATCTCCTCCTGGTCGTCTAGTCTTTACATAATGGTGCGCAATACCCGGGAGGGTTTTGAACCTCCCCCATACTGGGGTCGAGGCAAGCCCTCCAGACCAAGAGAACTCCTGAGCCGCTCTCTGTCTTCCTCACCCGGACCGACGAGAGTGAGGTAGGCCCCGCCCCCACCCCATCTCCTCTGACTTCTCAGCTTGTCCCCCCCCACCGCTCGCTCCAGAGGCCTACTCGTAAGTCGCCTGTGCGCATAGGTCTCTGTCCCGAGGCCACGTGGATTGGGAAGACGTTCCCAACCCTCCTGTTGCCGCTGTCTGGGGCCCCAGAAAGTTCGAGGGATGCCTTAATTTTCCGCTTCCCCCTCCCCCGTTCTCCTGTGGACGCAAACATTGGGACACCTTTTTATATTCCCGCCCACTCCCCGGGACCGCTGAGAAGTCACAAGGAACCCCAACTCTTCTCTAGACCTCAAAACTCCACTGTACTGTGGCTTAGGTACCGGACCAAAATGGCCTCCAGGGGGAACTTTTGATTTTCAAATCCTCACTGATTTGGCTAATTTTTGTCACCAGACAGGGAAATGGACAGAAATTCCTTTCATTGAGGCTGTGTTGGAAAGTGCGCTCTCGCCCCTTTCCCATCTGTTCTGTCCTCTCAAGTTCTTCTCGCTAATAGCCCCCTTCCCCATTCGCTCCTCTGTCTCCTTCCTCATGCGGCCGCCACTCACAGACGCTGAGCTGCCTGCCTTGCAGCAGCCTCTCCCCCCAGGCTTGCCGCTGGGCGTTTATGGGCTGCCTGCCATGCGGACGGCAGAGACAGAGCGTTGGCCGGGGCCTGCCCACCCTGCGTTCCTGCGTATCTTGCTCCGTCCGCGCGCCGCTCAGGCAGACTGGCGCAGCTACCACAGACCAGCAGAGCTCTCTCTCTCACTTGTCTACGGCTGCCGGACCAACCACCCTGCATTTTTTATTTTTATCGGCTGCATCATTTTTTTTCTAAGACTGTTTCTTTTCTTAACTTCTATGTACGTGGTAACAAGATTGGCACAGATAATGAGTGCTCATCAATTAAACCTAAAAAAATGGATCCAAATATTTTTAATTCACATGATTTAAAAGGTCCAATTTAAATTGAGTAAACACAAAGGTTTATAAATTCCTATATGAAGTTTTAAAGGTTTCTATTGTTACCTAAGTTCAAAAAATTTACAAGGATTGCTTTAGGATATGAACAGAAGAAATAAAACATTCTAAATATTTCTCTTCAAAAGCTTTACAACTGTAATTAAACAAAAACTTAAAATCTAAATTTTTCTTTCAGAACTAAACTTAATGTAATAACATCAATGTAATTCTGATTCTACTAGTTCTATTTTATATTAAATGTGTTCATTTCTTTCAGATATACAAGCTTTAAAATAGAAGGCTTTAAAAGAGCATTATACCAAGCTGATGTTCTCCAAACTGAACTTGTATGGTATCAATTTATATCATTTAATGTTTTATAGCTGAACCTATCATCAGTAAGATAAGGCTTTAAGTTATTTTTACATCAGAGTGATCTTTTAAATAAATGAGGACCTAATCTATTTAATATTCTGCTAAGATTTTGCAAAGAGCCCTGACCTACCTGAAATAGTCCTGTCTCCCAGCTTACTACAATGGCTTCAAAATAGAGGTACTACTTCAAGAACAACCAACCCAAATTATTTTAAGATAAATCAGCCACCACCTATAGGATAGACCTTAAAGTTAAAGCCCAGTATCCTTACTTTAAGACTGATGAAATTGGCTTGCTGAGTGTTTAAGATCAAGACTTAGAAACTAAAATTAAATTAAAGGGCCAAAAAAACCCAGTATTTGGACCCTCTGAGTCAGCCTGAATCCAAGGAATAAGGGAACTTCTCTAAGAGGCTCTCTGCACCTCTGGGCCGCAGGACCTCCTGATCAGGGAGATTTCTGAGACCATTAGAGAATTAAAGAGCCAATCAAATGCCATACAATGAACAAGAAGGTCGAAGAGAGAGGGAACCATCTCTCATGCTTCCGGAGGAAGCCACAGGGTCAGTGCCAGACCTCGACATATCCTAACACAGATGGCACTAGCAGAGCTAACAAGCTGCTCTCAAGTTCCTCAATGATGCCTCCCAGGAGATCAAAAGGTGACTCAACAATAGGTAAGAACAAAAGTCAATTTGACTTGCTTCATCTTAAACACCTAGCAAAACCAAGAACACAGCCATTCCTGGGCATTTAAAAATAGTTTAAAGATGGACATCTGTGACATTAAAAACCAAATACTATGTTTACATGCCTTGTCCTCTCCAGCCTTGTTATAGGGACAGATTCTCAACCCTTATACTTCCTACATTTCAGACTGTTTCCTCTGTGTAGATTTAAATCATAATTGTAATTCTCATTGATGTTCCTCAATTAACAGTACAGCGAGGCTGAATTACCATGACTTGTTACCACCTCCCTTTCTAGAGCAAAAAGGGCTCTCCATGGCCCCCACTCACTGCCTCTGGGCTGGGGCAAGAGGACTTGATTATGCAGTAACCACTACTCAGAAACTTAAACAAATTTCATTACAGAATAGACCAGCCTTGGACTCCCATCATGCTGGACTCCCAGCAAACTCAAAATCTCTCAGCAGCCCCCTTCTTTTTCTGCTAATCAGTAATCTCTCCCAAGCCTCTGTTCCTACCCACAGGTGATGTTTCTACATTCAAGCAACATGACTGACAACTAGAGGCTCCCACACCCCTGCATCTGCCTCCCTGCCTGACCGACACCCGAGCCATCTCCCCCTCTCGACGCCCCCAATCCCACACAAAGTAGCCAGACCGAATCTGCTGTCCTATATCATCAAAAAGGCCAGGATGAAAGATGGTTGATAAAAATATATATAAAAAAATATATATATATATAAAAGGCCAGGATGTTAGGTCGGATCAGGGTCCAAGATGTCCAATTAAAGGGACTGGTCAGGGCAGTTGTAGTCAGCAGCTGCGAAAAGAAGCGGCTACCAGACGCTGACAGTCACCAGTAGACACGCCTCCTGTCAATCAGCGGGTTTTCTTGATCTATCCAGGAAGGACTCTGGCCTTCTCTTCCTGCCCCCAAGCCCTCCCCTTCCTGACTGGCCTTTTTGAATTCTCCCTACACCGGAGCCCCAGCGCCATTTCTCCCGGACACCCTCTGATGGATGGGAGAATTCAGCCTCAGAGCGTATATTCCAATAAAGCCTTGCTGAGCAGCTTTAATTCATCTCCTTCCAGTCATCTAGTCTTTACACATATAAGGGGATTCTGGCATAATCTGGGGATCTATGAAGAATTCTTGGAAAGAGTGATATCTGAGCTGAGAGATGAAGGGCAAAAGGAATTAGGAATTGATAGATCAAGAGAAAGAGAAGGAAGAATGTTCCAAGAAGAAAACAACCTATAACACATTTTAAAAGTACAGCTTGTTGGCTGAAGAGTGATATTGGCCAAATTATATTGTTATATTGTATGCATGTATGAATATGTAACAATGAATCCCACCATTATGTACAACTATAATGCACCAATTTAAAAATGTGGGAAAATAAACAAATAAAAATAAAAGCATGACTTGTAAAAGGCTGGGGATGGAGCTCAATGGTAGAACACTTGTCTAGCATGCATGAGGCCCTGGGTTCAATCCCCAACTTGTGCCATGAGTAAAATATGGAGGTGACTGAAAGGGCCAGAAGGCTGGAGAGGTGGGCAGAGCCAAAGCATACTAGCCTTAGGAGCCACGTGAGCATCTTGGTCTTAATCCAGCCACGGTGGGAGGCCATCTTCTGCAGGAAGATGATGTGTGGGGTGAGGGGTGGTGATTGGGAGCACACACACATGTGTGTGTAACATCTCCCTAGTCTCCATGTGAGGAAGGGATCTGGCATGGGGAAAACTACCAATTAGCCCCAAATCCTTCTCCCTTTCTTCCTGAGTACAGCATTCAACCAACTGAAGCCTCTATTTTTCCATCCTCCCTGATAGATGGGTGTGGCATAAAACAAAGTCTGGTCACAACATGTGATTACAGGCAGCATGTTCAACTTCCACTCTAAGGGAAAAGTTTGCCCTAGACTTCCTTGGGACTTCTTTGTGTGCTGGAATGCGCATATGGCAGCGACCCAGTATCAACCAAGAGTATGAGGACAACATCCTAAGAATTGGAGGAGCAAAAAGCCTGAAGCCACCTGGGCCCAAGATGTGTTACTAAGCACATCTGCTCACCCAATCTGGACTGTCACTCAAGAGAGAATGAAGGCTGGGCATGGTGGCACATGTAATCCCAGTGGCTAGGGAGGCTGCAACAGGAAGATCACAAGTTCAAAGCCAGCCTCAGCAATGGCAAGACCATAAGCAACTCAGTGAGACCCTTCCTCTAAATAAAATACAAAAAAACAGGGCTGGGGATATGGCTTAGGAGTTGAGTGCCCCTGAGTTTAATCCCTGGTACCAGAGAGAGAGAGAGAGAGAAATTAAACCCGGATCTTATTTAAGCCACTGCATTTTGGGATCTCTGTTATTTACTTCATATTTACTCTAACCAAAATAGGAATAAAATTCTTAGGCTGTAAGCAACAAACATACACTCAGGTTAACTTAACAAAAAAGAATAAAAACACATATTGGAAGGTTATGGTTTAGGACAGAATCAAAGGGAAATTTAAAGAACCTGGCTTGGAGGCATATATTAATGGAGAGTCTCTTCCAGTTTGGCCAGTGGGAAAAATGCCTCTGGTCATTTTCAGTCTTTATTGCATTCTGCTCAAAATTCAAATTCCTAGGACAGAGACTATGAATGCTTAGCATAGGTCCCACGCACATTCTTAGACCAGATGAATGTGGACAGTACCTGGTTTGACACTCCCCCTAAGGCTGTAAGGTTATATCTGATGGAACCAGATGGTTCCTCTAGAAAAACTATGGTACCATCATACCAGGCAAATAATGAGTGCCCACCCCAGAGAGCAAGAGTGAGTAGAAGGCACCTTGTCAGAAGGGTACAACAAAAGTCCAAGCACAGATGTCACCTTAAATGAGGATGAGAGTGGTGGTGCCTAAAAGAAATAGACAAATACAAGAAACATCTAGATGGTAGAAGCAAAAGGACATGATGCGTGTTTATTGTGTACTGAATATCTGTCATATAACACAACTAATTTTTTATGAATTTATTTATTTTACAATAGAATGCATTTTGACACATTGTATACAAATAGAGCACAACTTCTCCTTCCTCTGGCTGTACATGGTGCAGAGTTACCCCAATAATGTAATCATACATGTATATAGGGTCATAATGTCTGTCTCTGTCTACTATCCTTCCCATCCCCAAAGCCCCATCCCTCCCCTCACTCCCCTCTACACAAACCAAAGTTCCTGTATTCTTCCCTTTCACCCCGCCTCACTATGGATCAGCATCCACTTATCAGAGAAAACATTTGGCTTTTGGTTTGGGGAGATTGGTTTATTTCACTTAGCATGATATTCTCTAGTTCCATCCACTTACCTGCAAATGCCATAATTTCATTCTTCTTTAAGGCTGAGGAATATTCCATTAACACAACTCATTTTTGAAATATAAAACCCCAGATCAAAATCACATTTAACTGAATTTCTAGTTCTAGTAAGATTGGAGTAACTTACATAAGACGGACCCTTTGGCATATACAAATGTAATTTCTGAACAAAATACAAAACAAATTATTTGCAAAATACTGTTTTCGTTTTGAAAGACGAGGTAGATGTGTATGGGCTGGCATGAGATGATGTCTATTATGCACATTGAGAAAGTCCCATTAGGTGTGTGTGCAAGAAGAAAGAGAAAGGTGGAGAGAGAAGGAAAAGAAGAATGCACAAATAAAGGACAGCAAAAATTCATTCGTCAGGAAGAAAAGAAGAGAAAAGCACATCTTCTAATTATTGTCAACTGAGGAGAAATAAAAGCTCACATAGTTTATTTTTTCAAAAAAATATGTATCATACACTGAAAGTCTAGAGGGCTTCTTCCTAACTTAAAAAGAATCATGGCCACAGGACAACATTCTTACAAGAATACTTCTGTAGACTTGGTATGAAACTCAATTTACCTACACTTCAGAACTCCTTCTTCCCAACTCAAACCTTTTGGTCCTTTCCACATGCTGTCTTCAGCGGGTATTGCCTAGGAAGAAACCTCAAGGCCCAATTGAAAGATGAGTTATAACTTTTGAAAAAGCCAGCATCAGACTCACGCATGTAAGATATAAGAAAAAAAAAAAAAGGAAAGGAAGATGTTAAATGAAGATCACACCCACTCACACAAACCACTGCCTAGAAGCAAGTAAAAACAGTGCCCAGCATTTCTCCAGGAGACAAAAAATGCAAAGAAATTATAATCTCTACAAAATAAGATGCCACAAGAAAAGATAAAAGAGTTTAAGGAAAAAATAATAAGATGATAAAAGACAGTGATAAAAAATTGTTTGGCAGATTTCAGAACAGTGTAAGAAAAGTAAGACCATCACAAAAGTAAAAGTCCCATTATAAACATCAAAACAGGAAAATTGGAAATAACAAAAAAATGGTATTTGGGCAGTAGTACTGGCTTAAGAAAACTGAGCAAGTGTGAGAGAATAGAAACCCTAGTTAATCTGATGTGATCATCACACATTGTCTACATGTATTGAAATACCACACTGTGCTCCCAAATGTGTACATTTCTTACATGGTAAATAAAAATTATTTAATTTAAAAAAAGAAGAGTGAGCAGCAAAACAAAATGGAAAAAAGAAAAATATTAAAAGTATTACAGATAGAATAGTAGATGAAGAACAAAAGAGAGCTAATGGTGCTGTCTCTGAAGAAACAAAGAACAAGAAGACGTAGTAGTAATGAAATATGAAATTCAAGAAAACTTTTCCATGTCAAAGAAATCTACAGATTGGCAAATCACGCAGTGTCATCATGTAGTTGGCCAAAATAAGACGTTTTCTAGTAAAAATTACTGATCTTCAACAATAATAGAAAATCCTATGAAAAAAGTTAGAAAAAAATCAAATCACAATTACAGGAGGAATTCTCAGTCTATTCTTAGATTGTTCTACAGCAGCATATATTGCTAAAAGACAGGGATATGAAGCCAGGAGCAGTGGTACACGCCTGTAATCCCAGCACTTAGGGAGGCTGAGACAGGAGAATCGCGAGTTCAAAGCCAGTCTCAGCAATGGTGAGGTGCTAGCAACTCAGTGAGACCCTGTCTCTACATAAAACACAAAATAGGGCTGGGGATGTGGCTCAGTGGTTGAGTGCCCCAGAGTTCAATCCCTAGTACCAAAAAAAAAAAAAAAAAAAAAGACAGTGATATGAGATCTATAAATTTTTTCAGGTAGCATAAAAGCAGTAACCATTTTCAAACATGTACATACTCAGGAATGTGATTCCCATTAATACATTTTTCTAGCCAAACAAGAAAACAATTGTCAAAGTATAGAAGAAGTACTGGGAATAAACAACAAATATAATTAAACAACTGTGAGAATCATATAGATGTTATCAATCATAATATGGAAATCACAATAAAATAAAAATTAGTATCGCAGAGAGAAAGTATAAGGATCAGTGTATACAGAACGTATACAGATAATTCCATTGGAGTTAACTTTTAATGTACTGAGTAGGAACCTCAAATTCATAAGTGAGAGAAGCCAATCAGAAAAAGTTAGGTACTGTATGATTCCAATAACATAAATTGGAATAAATAACATTCTGAAAAAGCAAAACTATTGAAGAAAAAAAATAAATAAGCCGAGCACAGTGGCGAACTCCTGTAATCCCAGCAGCTCAGGAGTCTGAGGCAGGAGGACCAGGATTTCAAAGCCAGCCTCAGCAAAAGTGAGGCACTAAGCAACTCAATGAGACCTTGTCCCTAAATAAAATACAAAATAGGGCTGGGGATATGGCCCAGTGATCAAGCGCCCCTGAGTTCAATCCCTGGTACATAAATAAATAAATAAGTGGTTTCCAGGGATGCCAGGAAAGTGAGGAAAAGATGACTAGGTAAAGCACCCAGAGTCCAGCGGATTTTTAAAAGAATGAAACTCTTATTGTTTGATATTCCAATGGTGGATACATTTGTCAAAACCCATGGAACAGACAACACCAGGAATGAGCCCCAATTGTAAACTATGGATTTTAGTTAATAATAATGTATCAATATTGGCTTATAAACTATAACAAATATACTACACTAGTGCAAGATATTAAAATTGAGAAATTTTTTCTATAAACCTAAAACTGCTCAAAGAAAATAACAGTCTATGAATTTTTTAAATAGCCTCATTAAGAAATTATGAATAATATATATGTAATATGTATATATACCAAATTCTTGGGGAATGGCATTTAAGAAGGGATAAATGTATTTTATCAGGTTAAAATGATCTGCTAGAAACATTAAAAATTCAAGCAAAAGACTTGAAAGAGCCATA
The DNA here is from genome assembly GCA_028644305.1 of Xerus rutilus. NCBI lineage: Eukaryota > Metazoa > Chordata > Mammalia > Rodentia > Sciuridae > Xerus > Xerus rutilus. The sequence goes on along the minus strand of CM053414.1, from coordinate 28,159,804 downwards.
TTAATGGCCTATAGCCCATGAAAATATGTTCATCATCATTAATCATCAGGATACTGTGAAATTTAAACCACAGCAAGATACCAGTGCACACCCATTAAAATTGCTAAAGTTAAAAAGACTGAGGATACCACGTGCTAATGAGGACATGGAGTCACTACAATTTGGAGCTCTAATGTCCCCCAAAGGCCCGGATGTTGAAGGCATGGTCCCCAGCCCATCATGCTATTGGAAGATGGGAGAAGAAGATGAAGCTCAATGGGAGGTCTTGTGTCACAGAGGATGTGCCCTTAAAGGGAAGAGGGGATCCCCAGCCTCTTCTTCTCTTCCTGTTTGGGGTGGTGGTTATATAGGTGTATACATTTGTCAAAACTCATCCAAATGGATACTTAAAATGTGTGCATATCATGATAGGTAAACTATTATTTTAAAAAACTTTTTTCAGAAAAAAAAAAAGAGCGTAAGTGTTCCAACTTAGTAGAAGAACTATAACACTGCCCTTAAAGACACATGCACATTCAAAAAGAAAGTGCAGCCGGGTGCAGTGGCACATGCCTCTAATCCCAGCACTTTGGGAGGCTGAGACAGGAGAATCACAAGTTCAAAGCCAGCCTCAGCAACTGTGAGGTGCTAAGCAATTCAGTGAGTCCTTCTCTAAATAAAATACAAAATAGGGCTGGGGATGTGGCTCAGTGGTCAGAGTACCCCTGAGTTTAATCCCTGGTACCAAAAAAAAAAAAACAAGCAGGGAGCTGGGGCTGGGACCCAGTAGCAAAGTGTTTGCCTAGCATGGGTGAGGCATTGGGTTCGATCCTTAGCACCACATACAAAAATAAACAAATAAGCAAATAAAATAAAGGCAAGCTGTTCATCTATAACTACAAAAAAAAAATACAAGCAAGATGGGACTTCAAATTGGTGCAACCATTCTGGAAAGCAGTATGGAAATTCTTCAGAAAACTTGAAATGGAACCACCATTTGACCCAGTTATTCCACTCCTCAGTGTATATCCAAAGGACTTAAAAATCAGCGAACTACACTGATACAGCCACATCAATGTTTACAGCAGCTCAATTCACAATAGCTAAACTATGGAACCAACTTAGGTGCCCTACAACAGATGAATGGATAAAGAAACTGTGGTATATATACACAATGGAATAGTATTCAGCCTTAAAGAAGAATGAAATGATGGCATGT
>CM053414.1:28094333-28150389 GCA_028644305.1 Xerus rutilus | reverse complement strand
TTACAGAGGGGAAAGTGAAGGGAGGGGAAGGGTGTGGGGTAGGAATGATAGTAGAATGAATGGGACACAATCACCCTCCTTGCATGTATGATTACCCGACATGACCTGTGTAACTACATCATGTACAACTGGATAAATGAGAAGTTATACTGCATTTATGTAGGATGTGTCAAAATGCATTCTACTGTCATGTATCACTAGATAGAACAAATAAAACAATTTTTTTCAATGGTGGATGCCCAGGATGGTAATGGAGAGAAATGGGAAGTTGTGCTAATAGATAGAACGTTTCAGACTTACAAGGAAGTTTTGGAAGTCTAGTGCATGGCAATGTTAATACAGTTAACACTACCAAAATCTACACTTGGCAATGATTAAGTTGATAACTTTTATGTTACAGAATTTTTGTACCAGGCTGGGAATATAGCTCAGCTGGTTGAGTGATTGCCTCATATGCACAAGGCCCTGGGTTCAATCCCCAGCACCACAAAAAAAGAAAAAGTTTACCACAAATTTTTTTCGTCTACAGATGCAAGCATTTTCCAAAAACTTCTATTTCTAGGTCCAGCAAAATACCATTGTTATCATGAAATCCCCATGGTTCCTTGAATACTTAATCATGAATTCATTCGTTACCTTCTTTAGGCCTCACAACTGCCCTGTGAACTTAGGTAGTATATTTTACAGGAAACTGAAGCTCAGAAGAGTAACGTAACTTGCTCAAGATCAGTAATTGGTGAAACTTAGACCTGGACCTGAGTCTCTCATTTTAACTGAATTCAACTACGCATCCTCCTATCTGACTGCTCCCTCTTCTTCTACCTCCTAGGAATTGGGATGTGGGTGTGTGGACAGGAGCAGAAACAGGCAGAAGGAAGAAACCAGTTGCTTTTGTTTTTCGGGGGCTTCCCCTGTCAACAGTCCAACTGCACCTTCACCCTGCCCATAAATGGGAGGTTTCAGGTGAATTAAATCAGACGCGTGCGGCAGCCCTGGGGAACTAGATGAAGGTCTTATTGTATTAGTCATTTTTCCTGTCGTCTTGAATTAGTGTCATATTAGCTTAATGCAATACTAATATGATACAGAAATGTTAGCATATTACAGACTACTCACTGTGTCAAGTAAGAACTTTATCATATTACTCTGCCACCGATGTTTCAAAAAAGGGGGAAATATGGGTGTGTGCCCATAAAGTAGAGTCAGTTAACACCCATCCAAGCAAAACTCCCACTCTGGAACTGGAATGGGGATAAAGAGTGAAAGAATGTGTGAAGATATCTGATTTCAAGGTGTTTAATCAAATATATATTAAAAGTTATGCTAACATAGGTGTCTGATATTGTAACAAAGGGGATGAATCCCTTATCAATTGGTATTTTCATACCAGTACCCTTTTCCCCAAATCACTGACAAAGAGCAGAACTGAAGGGAAGCGATGGGCAAGGGAATCCCTTGCTCTGACTAAGAAAAGTTTGCTCTTTAGTCCTTATGTGAAATCTAAACCTCTGGTAGGTGGATTACAACTTCTGGCTGAGTAAATAAGCAGGGTTCTTAACTTGAGATAAATAGACCTCAAGGAGTCCACCAAGGCCTTTAAGCAGTGATCAAATCCCCTGAATTTGTACATAAAGTTGTACATATGCAAATAGCTTGTTTCTCTGAAAGGGTCTTTAGATTCTTTAGTTAGGTACCTGTACATTAGAGGCAGATAGGAGACATCTATTAAAGCTGGATAGGAAACACTAAACTGAAGTAAGACAAGGAATGGCCGGAAACCCTGGGTTCTAGTTCTCACTCTGTCATTGACCTGTGATTTAATCACATCTGCCTCAAGATGTGGGGATAGTCATAAATATGTCATGTATTTCACCAGGTTTTAGGGACAATTAATGAGATATATTGGAAAGAACTTCAAAAAGGATAACTTTTTTATATATATTTTTTTAGTTATACATGGACACAGTGTCTTTATTTTGTTTATTTATTTTTATGTGGTGCTGAGGATCGAACCCAGTACCTCACACGTGCGAGGCAAGCACTCTGCCACTGAGCCACAACCTCAACCCCAGATAACTTTCTTTTTAAATTTATTTTTTAAAAAGAAAAAAAAGTAAACTCTTAATACTTCCTTGAAAATTTACCATCAGCAGGGCATACCTGTAATTCCAGTGGCTCAGGAGGCCAAGACAAGAGAATCTCAAGTTCAAGGGCAGCCTCAGCAACTTAGCAAGACCCTGTCTCAAAATAAAAAATAAAAAATACTGGGGGTGTCACTCAGTGATAAAGTGCCCCTGGGTTCAATCTCTAATTTTAAAAAATTCATTTTAATTCCCATCAGCTTTCAAGAGGGGGAATACCTACACCTGTACATAACACCCTGATTTAGGACTCCTGTGTTCCATTCTTTGGTCTTCTGACAACAGAACCAAATAGATTTCTAGATGGACTTTCCTGTCTTTCTCTTGGTAGCAAGCCTCTGGATCCCTTCACCTGTGGAAACATAGTGACTTCACTGAACCAACTCCTAATGGAGTAACTTTAATCTACGATTTAAAAAACAAAAACTTATCATCCACATTGGCAAAGAGACATCAAGCCAATTTCTCAAAATGAGTCCACATTCAACCCAGGGGGAGGATATTGAACGAAGGCAACATAGCTCTACAATAACAACGTGTGGTTCCCCTTAATTAAAAATCTATTAGCAAATTTCTTGATAGGCCGATGGTATTTACAAATATAAACTAATAGCTATTTATTAGAATGTTTATACTAAGGCCTTAAAATGAGTTTTTCCTTGTAGTGTGATAATTGTTCAGATGGCTTCCTGCTGATTTAATTACTTCAATTAGCAAGGATTCTGTGAGACAAGTTTCCCTTGGCTTTGGATCTTCTGTGTTGTTATCACTGGGGCCTCATTGATTGTAGCTTGAGGGCCAAGCTGTATCTGCGCCACTCACCACCAAATATCAATGTTGGAACAAGTGAAGTCAGAATGAAAGGAAGGAAAAAATGCTAGTGTGTATGTGTTTCCCAGACCCTGAAAAAGAGGCTACCAATCCCACATCACTAGGCTCTTCTCTTTTGGTTCAAAAGGTATATTTAACATCCATATTTGCACCTCTAGCCTCCTTGTGATATATTTATAAAGTGAGGCAAAGCCAGGTAGAGAAGAAATGAGCTCAGCAAAAGAGCGCTGGGCTTAGCATCTGATGACCTAGGTGGTTTCAAAATCTATCCCCCCATTCTTTACCATGCCTCCCTCCAAAAGATACCATCTAATTGCCTTCCCTTCAATGTGGGCTGCATCTGGGGACTCTTCCAACACACAGACTACGGTCAATGAGACCATGGGTGATGAGGTCATTAAAGGGATCACAGCCTCTCCTGAGCTGTCTCGCTTAGATTACCCATTCTAGGTGAAGTTGGCTTCGATGCCATGAGCCTCAGTGGAGCGGTCCAGGGAGCAAGGAATCGAGGCCTCCCCCTGCCAGAGCCATGCAGGCGAGCGCTCTAGGAGCACATCCTCTAGCCCCATCAAACCTTCCAATGGCTGAGCCCAGCTGACAACCTGACTGCAGCCCCATGAGAAACCCTGCACCAGAAGCACCCCTCTAGTCTTCAGCAAACGGCTACTGCACTCTCTCCACATGCTAAGAAGCTTTCTAGATTCTGGGGATGCAGCACTGACTTTCCAGTAGAGGAAACTAAGAAACACATCAAAACAAACAGATCATTCCCGAGAGCGCCAGCACTGGAGAGAGATGTCAAGACAATAAGAGAAAAGGCAGCAGAAGACTCCTTGAAATGACACTTCTGAACTGAGGTTTATAAACGTATGAGAACCGGAAAAGAGCATGCAGGGAACAGCAAGAGCAAAATCCCGGAGGCAGGAAATAGCCTCACTGCACTGAGCTACGTGATAAGGCCCAAGAAGGTGTTAGAGGAGATCAGGGCACGCAAGGCCTCAGGACCAACGGCTCTGATCCCAGGGGAAGAAGGAAGTCAGTGGGGTTTATTTTAAGCAAGGAAGTGACAATACAAGGTACATCTCTAAAAGGTCACTCTGGCTGCTGCATCAAGGAATGCCTTAGAGAAGAAGAGTGGGGTCCCTGAGATCTGTCGGCCCCAGTGGTTCACTTGGGAGGTCAATGGCCCAGCTGGCTGAGGGTGGAAGTAGAAATGATGGAGAAAAGAGATGGCTCTGAGCTAAGTTTGGAATGGAGAAGGGATATGACTGCAGAAGGATTGGACTTTGAAGATGAAAGGAAGAAAAGAATTAAAGTGGACTTTGACTTGGGGCTGGAACACCTGCGAAGAGAGTGTGACACTAGCAACTGAGATGTTGAGGCTTCAGGTGGGAACAGGTATGAGTCCTAGCTGATGACTCAGGCTTCAGCTGATTATAAGACCAGCTCAATGAGACCAGGCTAATGAGTCTCCATAGAACCAAAGAAGGTTGCTATGTTATACAGTAAATTCATAATTAGCAAAAAGTGTTTTAACATATATCGCTTATTTGAAACCCACATTTCTATGAGTTCATCAGATGAATGTTTATATCTCCATTTTACAGATAAGGAAAACTAAGGTTTAAAAATTATGTAACTCATGTAACATTACTAACTAGAAAGAAACCAGGCAGGGCTTCTTAAAGGGATAGCAAAAGGCTTTTTGGACAGGAAAAGTAGTTGCCTCCTACATATTCAGCATCCTTATATCCTGCCTACTAAATGCCAGTAGAGACCCCCTTAACCATCCACCCACTAAATCATTGTGACAACCAGATGCATTTCCAAACTCCTCTGCATTAGGCAGCTTTCTGTCGCTATAATGAAACATGAGATAATTAACTTACAGAGATAAAAAGTTCATCCTAGCTTACAGTTGGGGGGGGGGGGTCCAGTTCATGATCAATTAGTCCGTGATCACTGTTTTGAACTTGCAGTGAGGCATCGTCATGGCAGGAATGCATGGTGGAGCAAAACTGCTTAACTTATCAGCCAGGAAGTAAAAGGGAAAGAGGAAGAGGCCAGGGTCCCACGATCTCTTCTGTGGGCACCACCCTACACACATAATGACCTAATGAATTCCCACTAGATCCCACCCCCAATAGCACCACTTTGGGGACTAAACCTTTAACACATAGACTTTTAGGGGACATTTTCCAAACTACAAGCATCCTTATGGGGGACAAAACCACACATGCCTTTCACATGCACAGACACACACAGGCTCAACCAAAAAAAATAACCATATCCATCTGCGCATGGAGTGCTTCCTCTCTGCCAAGCACTTGCTGGATGCTGCTGACACAGAGAAGGATCAAACCTACTGCCTAACCTCAAGGACCTCTCAATCAGGTCAGGAGCTTGAAAGCCCTACAATATCTAGTGAAATTTTTTAGAAAGATTTCCTAGGTCTGGTCTCTTGCAAAATCTCCAATATGTCACATGAATTCTTTGCAGCTGATGAGAAACAAATATCAGGAATCTGAATCCATAAACACACCATACAGAAGAGGATTCTGGAACCTCAGGCAAAATATTATAATATTTTCATGGGCTGCCCAAATTCCAAGCATTAGATTTGATGAACAGCTTTATTGAATTTTGTGGATAAATATTTAAAGCCTTGGAGGGCTTGTGTAAATCACACCTAGACAGACGCACTTGCTCACAGCGCCATCTGCTGGTGGATACTGGTGTTGTGGAAGGAAATTACCGTGAATCAAGAATTCAACTGAGGACTCAAAAGGCAGATGAGATACAGGCCATCCGCACGCAGCTGGCAGGAGAACACGGACCTGTGCAGATCAACCACAAGACACCAGTTCTCAGGAGCTTCGATGGGTCTAACAAAAATTCTCAAAAACAACACAAGATGAAGAGGGAAATGCAGGAATTTCTCGAATCTCAGAATAAGTTTGGAAACATAGCGCCCTCCAGAGGTCAAATTGCCCTCCCTTTGCTCAACAGAATACACTAGAACCCTCAAGACAAGTGAGAACTCACAATCCCCTGGGTACAATTTTCCAGGGTCCTTTGTTCCATTGCTTACAATTCTACCCTGACATTTATCACGTAGAGGATTATCAAATAGAGGGCTCTTTTAAAATTACATCATACAGGGTATGCTAATGCACACCTATAATCTCAGCTACATGGGAGGCTGAGACATGAGGATCACAAGTTTAAGGCCAACCCAGGCAAGACTTCATTTCAAAAAAAAGTTGTGTCAGAATAACTTTTTAATGGCACAGGAAGGGTTCAGATTTCACACTGGGAAAAATTACAAAACAGAATGTGCGTGTGTGTGTGCGCGCACACGTGCGTGAGCATGCACATGTGCATTTGAGTGTCACCTGAAGGATATGCACCAAAATATTAACAGTTATAGGCAATAGTAAGAATGTTTTTTCTTTGTCCTCTTTTGTAATTTCCAAATTTTCTCTGGTGAGCATGCATCGCTTTTGCTGAGAAGAAATTTTAAGGAAAAAAAAATACTACTTCAGGAATACATACTTTCTTTCCAACCGCCCAGCTGCACTGCAAGCTCATTTCCTTCAGTTGTATGGTCAAAGTAGTAGAGTAAGGTAATTATTAACAATAAAAATAATATTAATAATGCACATGCAGGGGTTGTGGTAGAGCACTTGCCTAGAATGGGCAAGGCCCTGTATTCAATTCCCAGCAGTGCAAAAAAGGAAAGGAAGAAGAATAACTCATAATGGAGCATTTACTAGTAAACATAGTGCATGTAAAGCACCTAGTAAAGCTGAGTTAATATGAGCTACTATGATTAATAATATTATGATTACAATTAGCATGGCTTCTCCAAAATATACAGAGCACTGACCTCAAAGAGCTCACATTTTAAGCAGAGAAATAGGTGCAAGTAATAGGTAGAAACTGAGTGCAGGGTACACCTGTTGTTCCAGCTACTAGGGAGCCTAAGGCAGGAGGACTACCTGAGCACAGGAGTTCAAGTCCAGCCTGGGGAACATAGTGAGACTTTGTCTCAAAACAAAAGAAAAGAAAGGGGGAAAAATCAATACATGATATCTGACAATACAAGATAGAAAATGACATGATCAGTTAAATAGGAAGTAATGCCCCTCAAACTTCAATCCTACAAAGGCTTTTTTGATGGCAAAAAAAGAGAGAAAGACAGAGAGAGATCCACTCAATTTAATTCAATGGAAGACTGTCTTCAGAGGTATAACATGAAACCCAAACATAAGAACCAAATTACAGTCAGACCCACAAGAACCAGAGCTGGGAAGCCAGGAAGAGCCAAGGTTCCTCTCCTCCTCTTGTGTTCTTTCAGTGAATCTGCTATATCCTGCTCACTTAGGAAGCTGCATCTTCTTACACAGAGCTTATAATAGCCACTCCCAACTGTCCCCACTACCTCTGTTGTACCCTGTGAACAGTAGCTAACCAGCTCAGTTTCAGTCTCTCCGTTCCAAATTCCTGAGTGGACAGTATGATTGACCCTGCTCATTATGTTTCCACACCAGACCACGCAAATCATTTCTAACTGGCCAACCAATGGATTATCCTGGGATCAGACACTCACCTCAGGTGCAATTCACTTGACAAGAGGAGTTGGGTCACAACATACAAAGCATGCCACTGCCAGCATTCAGCAGGGGCTACGGGTGAAGGCCTGGGCAGAAAAAACAATAACATTTCTAGAACAGCATTTGTTCTGCAAGATTTTTTCCTAATCTGTCCTCATAGACCTGTTCTATGAGTTTTGATGCGGGACTAACAATGAAGGAAAAGTCTTTTGTCGCAAGTTGGATTTCCCAAGAAGCTGATGAATCACCTTAATAGTTAATCTGCTCTAGCAAAAATATTACATCTGGTATGATATCTGCAATTGGGGATCACGTCATAGTTGAGTTGCAGAACTCCATTGTCATTTTCTAGAATTCATCTGATTTTTGCAGTGCCAGATTTTGCAAGGACTGGACTTCTAATCACCCAAATTGAATTGAAGACCTGACAGGGACCACCAACTCTGCATCCTTTGGGTTTTTAGGGTGGCATTAATTTATTCAATTCACCTTTGAAGGATATCTTATCTTTGACTGTCTTTGCTGGGGTGAGGAAGTGGAAGGCAGTTCCAGAGTCTTTCGCTTGCCTTTCCCCACTACCACTCCTCCTTCACAGGCCAAGGACCAAATGAATGGGTTAAACCAAATATGAAGAATGTCTACCCATTACACGGTGGCGATCCTGAGACAGGATGGCTGGATCCACACATATAATGGAACCATTGTGAGCTGGACCGTGGTGAGGATATGATTGCCTAGTTCCCCCAACACTGATGGGGGGTCATGATGACACTTTCAGCCTCTGGGTGTCCATGTCAACTAGGATCCTGTGTCCGACAGTCCTTGAAACATTTGGGCATTCCCCCTCACCCAGTGTACTCAAGTAGATGGCCATGAGTATCTGAGTAAAGCCCAGAAGAAACATTGTACTTGCTATGATGTTGCGGGGTCATCCCTCACCACTCATTGGGTACCGTGTTTGCAAACTCACTCAGATCTGGCAAAAATGAGCAAGGGATGATTCCTTTTTATTGGAGATGATTGCTGTCAGTCTCCAGGCCGCCCATCATTACTTTCTTTATCATGCAGAGTGAATAGTACTCTTGTTGGTTGCTCACCTATATTGCCTCTGGAAACACCATTTTCCACAACCATCTTCAAAACTCTGTGCAAGAAAGGCCTTCCTGGTTGTTTTTCCAAACTTTCCACTCATTGCAATAAATGTCTACCTGATGGTTAAATGTCCTCATCTGGCCTCTATTATCCCAGAATATTATCATTGCCATCACTACCCACAAGCCTCATTCTATTATGGTATCTCTTACGGTTACCCTAGGTCATCCAAGGAGTCCCTGTAGACCACACCTCTAAGTGATGCCATGCCCCTCTCACCAGCACATTTCTTATTTCCTCACTAAATGCCATATCCTCCAAACCCTTCCATGGCACATAATCATCTGGGAGATAGTCTGGCTTTTCTCTAGGCCTTTCGATCCTGTTGCTGCTATTTTCCATATAATTCCAGCATTTCCACCTTATTGCCATGGGCCACCACTCTTTCCATGCTTCTCACAACCATCCTAGTAAGAAGCCCACACCATCTCCTGGGTTACCTCATCTTCCTCCACTGCCTTCTCAATAATTCCATCATCTGGATAATCCTTTTTTTTGTATTAAATTCCCTCACTTTAAATACTTAGAGGTGTTTCTGTTTTGCTGGTTAGATCTAAATGATTCAACATCTCCAGATTAAAACTCCCTGAGGGAAGGAACCATCTGTTCTCCATCTTTGAGGCATAGAACTAAACACCTGACATTTAGCAAATGCTCAGTAGAAGTTTGATTAATTCACTGGACAATATTTACATAGAGGATAATTTCTCTAGGTACAAATGTCTGCCATGTGTTTAGTGAAAGTAAGTTTCTTAACATAAAGACAGGAAGCACCATCCTTTCAAAAAGGAATTAGAAATAGTCCTGACTTCAGTAGAAAGGAACATTTTAAATTATGTTTAAAAATAATGTTCCGGCAAGAACTCCTTTCAATGTAGTTGTGTTTGTATGTCTGTTTTAGTCATTAGCATTTCATCAGAAAGCTTCTTGCCAAAAGACCTTAAAATCAATTTCCAAAGTCACCCCCATGTTACAGGCACAATTTCCTCTTTGATTCTATCCCTAGTTTATGATCTTTTCCTTTCCACCATTAAATCTTGAATGATAGAAAACCTTAGCCATTTCCTAATCCAACCTCTTTATTTTATAAACAAAGAAGCAAAAAAGACACAAGAAAGATAAATGATTTGCCCAAAGTCACCAAATTATGGCAAAGCCAGGACTAACTCAAGATTCCTGACTCCTTGAATGGTTTTCTTTCTACTAACCATGCCACCTTGGAATCACAAGGAAGAGTCTGTAGTATTGTAACTCAGGGAGACACCAAAGACAATCTCTCCTATTTCTTCCACATCCCTCAAGGAAACTTGGTCAGCAAAGTTTGGAGAAATAACTTTTGCCTCTTCAATATACACATATTGACTACTTGCATTGCCAAACCTTGCACTGGTCAACGGACATAGAGTGGTAAATAAGGGACAAGGTGAAAGACAGTCACAGCAAAGAGAAGGAAGAGAAAAGGAGGAAGAGGAGAAAAGGAGGAAAATGCATGGCCTGTGCTCTCCTGGAGCCTCTCTAGCTTAGAGCTTACATTTACAGAAGCAATCAGAAGGTAAAACTTGTAACAACTCATAGGAAGACCAGAAAAGAAGAGCCAGGCTAATTGAGGGCTAAGCAGTCTGTGGCCCATGGACCAGTTCCTACTTGCAGCCAGTTTTGTGCAGTCTACATTTTTAAAGAGTTGAAAAACAGAGAAAAAAATGACATAGACTCTATATGGCTTAGAAGCCCTAAAATATTTACTCTCTTGCCCTTTATAGAAAAAGCATACTGATTTGCAGGTAAATGGATGGAGTTGGAGAATATCATGCTAAACGAAGTAAGCCAATCCCAGAAAACCAAAGGCTGAATGTTCCCTCCAATAAGTGGATGCTAATCCACAATGGGGAGAGGGACATGGGGAGAATGGAGAACTTTTGCTTGGATAAAGGAGGGGGGAAGGGAGGGGGACATGGGGGCAGGAAAGATGGTGGAATCAGATGGACATCACTACATCGTGTACAACCAGAGAAATAAATAGTTGTGCTCCGTTTGTGTACAATGAATGAAAATGCATTCTGCTGTCATGTATAACTAATTAGAACAAATAAAAAAATAAAGTAAATAAAAGAATCATATATATCTTAAAAAAGAAAAAGCATACTGACTCCTGGTCTAACTTCAAAGAAGTAGTGAGTCATTTTGCACTTGCCTTCCTGACTTGCATTTCTCTCTCCCACTCTCAGACATAACTCGTGGATGGAACTGGTCTCTTCCCCCACCTCCAGGGTGGAGCATGAATTATACTTGAACAAATTCTCCTCACCTGCAGTAATGGTTCAGGAATAGATACTCGAGTCCATTCTGGCCAATGTACTTCAGAATCCACAGGAAGAGAGAAGCTCTCTTTCTCCTTTCAGTTGGAATACAAGGATATAAGTCTGAAGTCACTGGGGTCCATGATGTGGAGACAAAGAGGAAAGCAGACCAGTCCTGGTAACATTGTTTTGCTCTTTTTTTTTTTTTCCTTTTTTTTTTTTTTAGGTTCCTGTCTCTTGCAACTCAAAGAATCTTCATAAGATCAGGTACACACTAGCTATTTCCTCCACTAATCAAAAGGGAACATTCTATGGTCTTCTTAAATCATGCGTTATTCTGGAAACTGCTTAATCAGTTACAGATCATTGGAACGATCAGTTCCAAGATTTCTTTCCTTTATGGTACCTTTGTACATCATCCCCAGCACACCTGGGAATGTGGCCTGCTGATATCTCAGAAGTCACATCATTCAAAATACTCATCAAACAAACCCCCAGTTCCAGTGAGGTTAGCTTGGATCTTCCCCAGTGGGTAACATCTGCAAAGTTCTGTGAAATGGGAACACTTCAGAAGCTTTGACTCAATTCTCCAAGGCTTATCTCTTGTAGGAGCAGCAGTAGCAGCATTGTAGCATTTTAGCAATCTAGCCCTCTTTCCTGTTCCGGAAATCCAGGGTTTTCTCTGATATTTTGACTACCAGAATTTTTTTCTCATTTGCAACAAAATCTTGCTTTCTTAATTTCACACAACTGCAGAAAGTGAAAGCTAGAAAAGATCTTAGCGATCATCAATTCCTGTATTTCCCAAAGTGTGGGTATGACACATAACACTGATGGGTCTCAAGATAACTTCAGGTCCTACACAGACATAGACAAGCCTTAAATACTTCCAAAGTACCAGGTATGAAAGTTATATTCCTGTTTCAATTTTTTTCTCTCTTCTGATTATAAAGAAAAGAAACATCTTAAACTACCATTATGTCTTAAGTGACTCCAGACTTGATAATTTCTCTTTTTTCCAAATAAGAGATCTAATTGCAGACTTAGACTTCAGCAGACCACAGTACCCAGCTGGAATTCTATAGTGTTATCTTGTTTCCATATAATTACTTTTATATCTACCTTTTATTTACAAGAAAACATACTGGTTATTCATTTACAATCATGATATAAAACGTCCTTTTTAACTAAAATGTGTTTAAGTGAGATTACTTAAGTGTATATTAAGTATTCTGCCTATGAACTCTACAAATATGGCAAAAAAATTGGTTTTAGAATAATTTTGGTTTTAGACTCATTGATTTACTATAACTCCCCCTTGAGCTAAGTTAATCACACTCTTTGTCCTCAAAGAGCCATGCAAACCTTTGTCTTGTTTTATCTCAGTTCGGAATATTTTATCATGATTTCCTCTGCCATTCCTTCCATCCTATGAGGGCACCCACTCCAATGCATTTGCTAAATATGCTAAGATATGGGAGCTGGAGGTGTAGCTCAGTGGTAGAGCACTTGCCTAGCATGCAAGAGGCCCTGGGTTCTAATCCCCAGCATTGGGGTTGGAGGGGATTTAATGCCCAGCATGGCGGTGCACACCTATAATCCCAACAGCTCAGGAGGTTGAGTCAGGAGGATCAAAAGTTCAAAGCGAGGCTGGGGTTGTGGCTCAGTGGTAGAGCGCTTGCCTAGCACGTGTGAGGCACTGGGTTCTGTCTTCAACACCACATAAAAATAAATAAACAAAATAAAGGTGGTGTGTTCATCTATAACTAAAAATATTTTAAAAAGAACAAAGAAAAGTTCAAAGCTAGCCTCAGCAACTTAGCAAGGCCCTAAGCAACTTAGTGAGACCTTACATCAAAATAAAAAATAAAAGGATGGGAATGTGGCTCAGTGGTAAAGCACCTCTGGATTCAATCCCCTTACCAAAACAGAAAACAAAACTAAAATTTGTATGTGCCTTTGACAAATAAATAATATTATTTTCTATGCATTTCTAAATTTACATACATGGAATTGTGCTGTAGATCCAATTCTGCTTACTTTTTTCATCCAATGCTATTATGATTTATCTACTTTTATTGTTTCTAACTACAGCACAGTATTCCACAGTATGCATCTACCTTTTTTAAAATAATTTAGTCCCCTGTTGCCGAGCATCAAGGCTGCCTCTAAGTCTTTCCCACCCCTAAGCAATGCTGTGATGAGCACCCTCATGTATGTTCTTTCGTATGTTATGCCACCAGTATCTTTGAAGTTCTTGCCCAAGAATAGGATTGCTAGCTTATATGATGCTTGATTTGACGAAACATGACTGGTTTGTACTAGAAGATGTGACTACCATTTTACTCTCTGCTTCTGCATGTGACTTTAGCAGATCTCACATATAAGTGTGAACATGTGGTATTTGTCTTTCTGTGTCTGGCTTCTTTCACTTACAATATCCTCCAGGTTCATTCAGGTTATTGCAAGTGACAGAATTTCCTCCTTTTTATGGCTGAGTAGTGTTCTATTGTATATATATATTATGCTTGCTTTCTCCATTCATCTGCCAATGAACACGCAGGTTAATGTCATATCTTGGATATTGTGAAAAATGCTACAAATATGGGAGTGCAGATATCTCCTTAACATACTGATTTATTTTCCTTTGGATATATACTCAGTAGTGGGATTACTAGAGCATATGGCAATGCTTTTTTTTTTTAATTTTTTAAGGAAACTTCATAGTGTTTCCTTTATTGTAAACTGGATATTTTAAAATTATAAGTAGTTTAGCAAAGCGATACCTAAAACATAAGGACGCAGGAAGTTAAAAGGGCAAAATTATACTATATAAACACAAAAATTTTTGAAGCTGGTTTAACTATATTAATTCTGACCTTTAAGGTTTTAAACTTTAACAATAAAATTTTCAATTCATCTCAAAAATATAACAACTTGAAATTTGTGAGTACCTAATAACAGCCTCAGAATATGTACAGGTAAAGATATAAATACATACAGGAATAGAGGTTAACAAAACAGAAAACAAACATCAGCAAAGAAAGAGAAAAACTGATTCTTGGAGAAACTAAAAAAATAATAAACCCATGATGAGATTTCCAAGAAAACTATATAGAAGATACAAATCATCAAAGTCAGAAATTTTAAATGAAGCATTATTACAGATCCAATAAGCATTGAAAAGATCATAAGAAGGCATTATGAACAATGTTATGCCAATAATTTTGAAAGCAATTTAGTTAAAATAGACAAACCCCAACAAAAACTGATATAAGCACAGATGGAAATAGAAAGTCTGAATATTCTTATTTCATTTACAGAAAATGGTCATTTTCAAATGGAGCCTTTAGTTCAAATTATTGAGAAAAAGCAAACTAGTGCCCTCTGGGTCGACTCCTGTGACAGACATTTTTGATGGTCCTAATTGTATTCTTAATTCTGCACGCTCTTCCGCCTGGCATATGTTCCATAGACCCCATAGATCTCTCTGAGTGTTTCATTCAATTAAGTTACCTTTCTAGATCCTTAAGGCATTTAAGTTCATAAATCCTGAGGAAATTCAAAACCATTAAAAAATGTTCTCATTTCAAATGTTGTGTACAAAGAGATTTATCTAATAGAGTTTTTCTAAACAAGTTAGGCTATTTTATATGTACCTCCAAGGGAATGTTCTTGTTTATAACTGGACACATTTGCATGTCAATAAGCCTCTTTCAGTTATGGTATTTAGTCATAGGTTGCCAAACTGCAATGATTAGAGGGAATAGTCTCCAAGACTTATTTCACTTCTGAATTAACTACAAATTTGGTGAGATTACCCAAACTACCCTTAGTTTCAATAATTCACTAGAAGGACATGTAGAATTCACTGAGAGCTACTATCACTAGGGTTATCATTTATTACAGAGAAAGGATATAGATTAAAATCAGCCAAAGGAAGCTGGGCACAGTGGCGCATGCCTGTAATCCCAGCACTTTGGGAGGCTGAGACAGGAGAATCACGAGTTCAAAGCCAGCCTCAGCAACAGCGAGGCACTAAGCAACTCAGTAAGACTCTGTCTCTAAATCAGAAAAACACAAAATAGGGCTGGGGATGTGGCTCAGTGGTCAAGTACCCCTGAGTTCAATCCTCAGTACCAAAAAGAAAAGAAAAAGAAATCAGCCAAAGGAAGAGATAAACAGTGCAGAGACTGAGAGGGTTACAAAAACCAATCTTCCATTGTCCTCTCCAATTGTCACTGGAGTCAGGATGTGTTATCCTCCTGGTATTGATGTGTGTCAAAATGCAGAGAGCATTGCCAATTAGGGAAACTCATCCAAGCCTCAGGATTCAGAGTTTTTCTTGGGGCCTAATTACATAGGTGTGATTGATTAACTGACTGCCCAAGTTGTTAGACTCAGTCTCTGTGTCAACTGATACCACATGACCAAAACTCTCACCATAAAATCTCATGGTTGACCTTTCTGGTGTGATCTGCCCCCACCCTAAGTCTGGATATGCCTGGCCCCACCCTGAAATCCAATATGGCCTATACCCACTCAAAACAAAGACATTGCAAGCCGGGCGCGGTGGCTCACGCTTGTAATCCCAGCACTTTAGGAGGCTGAGACAGGAGAATCGAGAGTTCAAAGCCAGCCTCAGCAATGGCGAGGCACTAAGCAACTCAGTGAGACTCTGTCTCTACATAAAACACAAAATAGGGCTGGGGATGTGGCTCAGTGGTCGAGTGCCCCTAAGTTCAATCCCTGGTACCAAAAAAAAAACAAAGACATTGCTATCAGGTATAGCATAGATTATTACCCCCCAGAAGCTGAAGGCAAAGCCAGACCTCTCTGTAGTCAAGGCCAACTTCTTATCACACAGTACTGACATATAAAATGATAGTCACATAATTCAAGCTCTCAGGAGTCAGATCTATCAACTCATTTATATGTAGATAGGAGCATGTACCAAAAGACTAATTTCAACAAAGGGGCTATAAAAAAATAGAGTAACCAAATCGCAAAGTAACATCAACTTATTATATTCCACTCTCCTGATTTTTTTTTCTTTTTCTTAGCATTTTGTTACCTTTTTTCCTCTCTTAATATTATACCCCCAGATACCCCCAGATAAACTCGCTTGAGATACCAACTGATCCTCTAAGGTAATTTCAGCAAAATATAAAGGTTAAGGCACACAGAGAGCTCACCTCTTCCTTTTAAATATAGTTTTGTACCTCTCTCTTTCCCCAGCAATCTATGTTGAGAACTAGAAAGATCCTTACTACACAATAAACAGCTCTACAGCTTTGTTTTGTAGCTGACACCTTTCACAAGAAGAAAAAATAATAATTTCACATGCCTTTTCTATTTAAGTTGCTTGACAACCAGACTACCCAACCACGAAGATGTCATAGGTGTCATAGAAACAAGCCTTGGGATTTTTCATACTACTAGTCACATAATACCCCTCAATAAAGTGGTCATTCGCTTTTTAAACAGCCAACTTAAAAATCCTTATTTGTCAGTGATTATATATTCTCTGGACACAGTATTATAAATTTCCTTGAACAGTAAGCTCTCTTTGTGAATTTAAAAACTGATTTCCATTTGAGTTTTCAGGAGCATGACATAATACATGGTAAGATACACCTTGCCGATTTGCTTAGCAGACTCTTTTTTTTTTCCATAAGTGGCATAATGGCAACATTTAGTCCAAGCTGCATTTGCATTATCACGAATTGTGAATTAATGGCATCTCTGTTTGGCATAGTATCTTATGCACTGTAAGTACTAAATAAATATTTGTTGTATTGAATTGAATTTGTGCAGGTTTTATTATACCCCATGTTAAAGCTCTAAGAACTCGAGATAAGAGGCTAATAGGGATGAGGAAGTAAAATGAGTTCCATTGTTTAATATGCAGGAATCCACATGAAAGAGGACCAGTTCCTCTGCCATGGGTTTTGTTGCGGGAAGGCACATTTGATCAGCACTGATAAGACAATAGAAGGAATCATAGCACCCGTGTCACTCTTTTTCCAAGTCCTCAGTAACATATATATTCATCTTGTCAGATTGCTGTATAAATAGATGAGGTAAAACAACATGGCATTTGTTGTACTTCAATTACTTTCTTGTATAATGTCAAGAAGTAAAAGCTAACAAACCATAACTTTTCTTGACATTTCCTCCCTCAAGTGACCAATGATGGATTTGCCTTTAAAAAGCATTCATCATTTTAAAGAAGGGTAGAGACAGTAGATTTCTTTGTTATTTTTTTTCCCATTTTTTTTTTAAGCCAGTGGTTAAATTGAAAAGCCCAGCTCTCCTGCAGACGGAAACGAAACCTGGTTGATAAGATTACATGTTTCTAATCCTGGGGGATGTTTGAAGTCATCCAAGTAGAGAGGACATTTGCTGTCATAAATGGTCCAGAGATGGAACTGAATTCCCAGAGAGGCCAAGAGGCCACCCTCACCATCACAGCCTCCCTCCCCCGGCCTCCCACCTACATTCCCATTAAATAGTGTCCATTTTGCTAAGCAACTCTTATGTAGCCAAGATCTGACAGCCCAGCACCACTGTTAAGAATGCTGGCATTTGAGTTGGAGGGAGGTAGCTTCAAATATCATCTCTATCATTTACCAGCTCTGTGACCTTGCTCAAATTATTTAAGTTCTCTAAATTCGTTACCTTGTCTGCAAAATAGAGATAATAAAATCTAATTCACAGGTGTTGCAAACAATAAAATTAGATGACAGTTAAAAATGCTCACTGCAGGGGCTACAGTGGTAAAGCATTTGCCTAGCATGTGTGAGGCACTGGGTTCGATTCTCAGTACCACATATAAATAGATAAAGGTCCATTGACAACTAAAAAAATTTTTTTTTTAAAATGCTCACTGCAGAGATAGTTCAAAAAAGAAAATGGACTTATTAGCAAACACACTGTAAGCTCCATGAAGACAGGAACTATGTCATTTCTATCCTCAAAGCCTAGCACAGAATTTGGCCCAAAGAGGCTCAATGTTTGCTGAATGAGTTCATTAATGTATGGATAAGATCATGATGATTTTGGTTATTACTAGTACCTGTCTTAAATACCAGAGATCAGGCCAGGCGCAGCAGCGCATACCTGTAATCCCAGCAGCTCGGGAAGCTAAGACAGGAGCACCACAAGTTCAAAGCCAGCCTCAGCAAAAGCAAGGCACTAAGCAACTCAGTGAGACCCTGTCTCTAAATAAATAAAATACAAAATAGGGCTGGGGATGTGGCTCAGTGGTTTAGTGCCCCTGAGTTCAATCCTTGGTAACCACCCCCTAAAAAAATATGAGAGATCATATTTATCAAAATAAAAAATATAGATGCCATTTATATGATTAAAACTAGGTATCTACGATTTCATATGTGTTGAATCATTTACTTATCACGAACCACCCTAGGATAGGTAGTATTTTTGTCATAATTTTATAAATGAAGAAACTGAGGCACAGAGAGTATAAATAACCAATCCAAGATGGCACAGCTAGTTGACAATGGAGCAAAAATTTAAATTCATAGCTCTAGCTTCATGTATGACTGCATGTATATTGTGATTCTACATCACATACAACCAGAGAAATGAAAAGTTGTGTTCCATCAAAACAAAATGCATTCTGCTATCATGTATACCTAAGTAGAATAAATAAATAAATTTTTAAAATAAATAAATTTTTGTATACAATACAAAAAAAAATAAAAATAAAGGAAATTTAGACATTCAAAAAAAAAGAATTTAAATTCAGCAGCAAAGTTGCCAGGAAGTAAAGCAAGTTAAGGTTCAAATAGTGCTGATGTTAGCTACTATATGTTGAACATTTAGGAAATGATAGTCACCACAATGGTTTTTCTTTTAGCCATTCACAGTGACCCCTGCATTTTCCAAGAAGGAAAATGAAGTATAAATTGGTTAAACAAATTATACAAGTATATGTAAATTAGAAAGAGGCCCAGCTAGGATTCAAACTCAGGTCTGTCTGATTACAAAGCCATGGTTTGTTTTTTGGTTTTTTGGTTTTGGGGGGTTTTTTAAAATTTTTTTTAGTTGTAGATGGACACAATATCTTTATTTATTTATTTTATGTGGTGCTGAGGATTGAACCCAGTGCCTCACACATGCAGGCAAGCACTCTACCACTGAGCCACAACCCCAGCCCAAAGCCATGGTTTTTGAGCCTTATGTTTTAGAACATAGTAGGATGGCTTGAAGATAGATTCTTTTTTTATTTTTCTTGGTATTGAGGATTGAACACAGGGGTGCTCTACCACTGAGCTACATTCCCAGCCCTTTTTTATTTTTATTTTGAAACAGGGTCTCCTAAGTTGCCCAGGCTGGCCTTGAACTTACAATCCTCCTGCCTCCATCTCCTAAATAGCTGAGATTAGAGGTGTGCACCACTGCAACCTGCTGAAGTCAGATCTTGAATTCTACTTTCAGATTTTCTATTGTGCTGGATGGGACAAAGATTGCCACCTTTCCAACACTATGCTTCCTCTTTTTCCTAGGCACACAGGTCGACTACATTTCCCAGCCTCCCCAGCAGGCGAGTATCACTGTGTGACTGATTTCTAGACAATAAAGTGTGAAGGACTAGGTTCTGGATTTCTCCCACACTTTCTCCCTTTCTTGGCTGTATGAGAAGAATATGACCTGGTTAGGGAACAAGGGTCTGCAAATTACACCCCAATACCCAAATCCAGCCTGCAACCTCTTCTTATAAATAATATTTCATTTGAACACAGCCACACCGTTAATTTATATATTGGCTAAGCTGTTTTCATGGTACAATAGCAGCCTTGAGTTTAAGTAACAGAGACAAGATAGCCTACAAAGACTAAGATGTTAACTATCTAATACTTTTGCCCAAAAAAGATTGTAATCTCTGCTTTAGGGATTGGCAGAGTCACACATGGAAGGAGCCTGTGTTCCTGAATGAACTTCAGAGCCACCCTGCCAACCAGAATACCCACCCTAGACAGTAATGAAGCAAGAAATAGACTTCTGTGGTAAACCATTACATTCCTTGGGTCCCCTTATTGAGTAGAAATCCTACCACAACTTAGTCACAGGACATTCTAATTAGTGGGAAAAAATAACCTTCCGCATTCAGTAAGAATAACCTCTTTTGTTTCCCAAAATAATTCCATACCACCTCATTGCTTCTCCATATCACTTGGCCTTTCCTTTGAGCTACCATACTCTGTAAAAGAGTTACTTCCCTTCCCTCTGAGAATAGAACACACAATGGTCCCCCTTTCCCCCAGAAGAGATCTGCCAATATCAATGTTCTATTTGGTGTCTTTACTTACTGACAAGTGTGTGCGTGCGTGTGTGTGTGTGTGTGTGTGTGTGGTTTTTATTTCAAAATTTCAAATTTCCAAAGAGAAAAAGAATTATAGCACTTATCCAATAATTCTATGTTGAGAAATAAAATTCTTCCAAGCATAAGGAAAAATATATTTTTATTAATATGTCCAAATCTAGAATGCAATAAAACATAGACCTTTTAGAAGAGAAGAAAAAAAATCATAAGTAAAGGTAAGGAAAAGCCAGGAGCGGATTACTTACTGCTACAGAATCCAATATTGTAAAGTCCTTTTTCTCTTTTCCTATGCCACATTTTTAATGTTTCCATGAGCTCAGTGGGCTGCGACTATCAATCATAGGAAACGACTGACATTGTGAAACTGCTTTCAAGATATACAGAGTTTTCAAAGCCAAAGTTGTCTGAAGAATAAAAATCTTCAAAGATTGTGTATTTTCAAAAATATCTATTTGATACACCAAGCTGAGTAATGGCCAGCTGTCCCTGCTTCACAGAATGCATGAAGATGGTTTTGTGGAGGGCATTAAATATGGGAAACAAAAATTTTTGACGAGGAGTGCCAGTTCCGCTCAGGTCAGTGCTGTGATCTGAGTGATTGTGGACCTCTAAAAATCCATATGCTGAATCCCGATGTGATGGCATTACGAGATGGGTCCTTTGGGAGAAGAATAGGTCATGAAGGCAGAGGCTGCATGAATGAAATTAGTGCCCTTGTAACCCAAAGAGACTCCAGAAAGTTCATCCTCCACTCCATTTGCCTTGGGATGACACAGAGAAGTTAGCCATCTGCAACCCAGAAGAGGGATCTACCCAGAACCAAATCATGCTGACACCCTGATCTCAGACTTCCAGCCTCCACCACTATGAGAAATAAATTTCTATTACCTATAAGTCTTGCAGCTTTGATAATTTGTTAAAGCCTCCCCAGTGGACTAACACAGCCAGCCTCTTCCATTTGCAAGAAGCAGAGTTCACATGAACGCTGAGGTGCTAAGTGTGGGCAGATTAGAATTAAATTGATCTGGGAGAAGACAGATTCCTCCATGTTCTGCTTTGATGCTCAGGAAATTTTGATGTTTTCAGACACATATGGATATGACTTCCCAAGTGGATATGAAGCCAAGTCTAGGGAAGACCATGTAGAAGAACTAGATTCTGACCACCAAGGACTGCCCTCAGCATCAATCATTCTTTCACTCAACAAATGTTGAGGAAGGACTATGTGCCAATCACCATTCTGCACACTCAGAACACAACAGTGAATCAAACATAGTAAATTTCTTTCCTCGTGGGATCATATTCCAGAGAAGAAATATGGTAAATACATAAACAAATGTATCACAGATATTGAAACAGTGATATTATATAAACTATGGTCTATAAAATAAACACAATAAAATTAAAATCCAGTAACAAAAAGAAAACTATAAAAACTTAACATGTTAGGGATTTTTTTTTTTTGGTACCAGGGATTGAACTCAGGGGTACTCCAACACTGAGCCACATCCCCAGCCCTATTTTGTGTTTTATGTAGAGACAGGGTCTCACTGAGTTACTTAGCACCTCACCCTTGCTGAAGCTGGCTTTGAACTTGGGATTCTCCTGTCTCAGCCTCCCAAAGTGCTGGGATTACAAGCGTGCGCCACTGCGCCTAGCAGGAAATTTTTAATTTATACATATGAATTTACAGTCAGGTAAATAAAAAATAGCATGCATGTCTAGCATGCACAAGCCCCTGGTTTGATCTCCAGAACTGCAAGGAGAAAAAAAGCACTACAATGAAAATTAGAAAACATTTCAACACTATCAGCTAGGAACTACAGAGTATGATTTAAGCATGTATAGAATTTAATTAGCTATGAAGAGGAAGCCATAATTCCAGACATAGTAACAATTAAACATTAATAAGAGTATACTATAGCCAGATGCAGTGGCACACGCCTGTAATTCCAATGACTTGGGAGTCTGACAACTTAGTGAGACTCTGTTCCAAAATAAAAATAAAAAGGGCCAGGGATGTAACTCAGTGGTACAACACCCCTGGATTCAATCCCCAGTAGTAAAAGTAAAAGAGTATGCTATAAAAAGTAGGCCAATAAATTTGACATTTTGGATGAAATGAACAAACTGCTAGAAAAATACAACTTACTAAAAGAAACTCAAAGAGCCAGGCGTGGTGACGCACGACTGTAATCCCAGCACTTGGGGAGGTTGAGACGGGAGAATCGCAAGTTCAAAGCCAGCCACAGCAACAGTGAGGTGCTAAGCAACTCAGTGAGACCCTGTGTCTACATAAAACACAAAATAGGGCTGAGGATGTGGCTCAGTGTTGGAGCACCCCTGAGTTCAATCCCTGGTACCAAAAAAAAAAAAAAGTAACTCAAGAAGAAAAACAAAACTGAGTACAGCTATAAATATTATAGAAATTGAATTAGTAGAAAAGAAAAAAATGCTACATGAATATTGACCAACCTTCAGAAACACAAACATTTTTAGTGAGTGGAATAATAGAAATAATAATTAAAACTAAAAGGTTGCTTTCTATGCTGTGGACATTGTTTTCATCCTTTACCTATTTTAAACTGTTTTAATCCTCAGAACATTCCTATGAGATTGGTATTTCCATTTTCCAAATTAAGAAACTGGGTAGGGGCTGGGGCTGTAGTTCAGTGGTAGAGCACTTGCCTAGCACTTGTGAGGCCCTGGGTTCAATCCTCAGTACCACATAAGAATAAACAAATAAGCCGGGCGCGGTGGCTCACACTTGTAATCCCAGCACTTAGGGAGGCTGAGACAGGAGAATCGCGAGTTCAAAGCCAGCCTCAGCAAGGGCGAGGCACTAAGCAACTCAGTGAGACCCTGTCTCTACATAAAACACAAAATAGGGCTGGGGATGTGGCTCAGTGGTCGAGTGCCCCTGAGTTCAATCCCCAGTACCAAAAAAAAAAAAAAAAAAAGAATAAACAAATAAAATAAAGGTATTGTAGCAGGTTGTGGCTCAGAGGTAGAGCACTTGCCTAGCGTGTGTGAGGCACTGAGTTTGATTCACCATATATATTCACCGTATAAAAATAAGTGAATAAAATAAAGGTCCATCAACATCTAAAAAATATGAAAAATAAATAAATAAATAAAGGTATTATGTCCATCTACAACTAAAAAAATAACATTAAAAAAAAAAGAAACTGAGTCAGGTGCGGTGGTGCACGCCTGTAATCCCAGCACTTTAGGAGGCTGAGACAGAAGAATCACAAGTTCAAAGCCAGCCTCAGCAATGGCAAGGCACTAAGCAGCTCAGTGAGACCCTGTCTCTACATAAAACACAAAAAAATAGGGCTAGAGATGTGTCTCAGTGGTCAAAGACCCCTGAGTTCAATCCCTGGTACCAAAAAGAAAAAAAGAAAGAAACCAAGGTAAAAGGGATTAGATTTAATTGCTATAAACAAAATTTTTAAAAAAGAGAAAAAAACATATTCCAATTTATTTCATGAGACTATTATATCTTTGATATGAAAATGACACATGATAGTACAATAAAAGAAAATCATGTCAAACTCATTTATAAAAATACAAAAATCCTTTAAAAAAATTCTAAATAAGATATTAACTAACCAGGTCCAAGAATGAATAAGGTTTAATATTATAACCAAATAGGGTTTATCTCAGGAATGTAAGATTGGTTTAACATTAGAAAATCTACTAGCCAGCCAGGTTCTGTGGTGCATGCCTATAATCCAAATGACTATGAGGCAGAGGCAGAAGCATCACAAGTTCAAAGCCAGCATCAGCAACTTAGAGAGGCCCTAAGCAACTTAAAGAGACCCTGTTTAAAAATAAAAAAATTGAAAAGGGCAGAGGATATGGCTCAGTGGTAACACACCCCTGGGTTCAATCCCTAATACCAAAAAGAAAAAAGAAAATCTACTAGTATAAAATTAACAGACCAAAATATATGATAATCTCATTAAATGCAGAGGGAAAGAACTTTCAGCAAACTTGAAATTCAAAAACTGTCATAAATTATAAAAGGCATCTGTCAAAAACCTATGGTGAACATTATATCTAAGACTAAGCATATATGTGATCTCTTTAAAGGAAGAAACAAAGATGTGTTTTATTCTCTTACCCTTAACATTGTACATAAGATTCTAGCCAGTATAATATGGGGGGAAAGTAATATAAAGAACAAGAGAATGAGAAGACCAGCCACACACTGGAGAAAATTTTTGTAAAATACATATCTGATAAAGGATCATTATCCAAAATATACAAATGTTTCTTAAAATCCAACATCAAGAAAATGAACAAGCAATTTAAAAATGGACAAAAGATATGAACAAATATCTCACAAAAGAAGACATATGAGACAGGTGCAGTGGTGCATACCTATAATACCAGCAGTTCAGGAGGCTGAGACAGGAGGATCACAATTTCAAAGCCAACCTCAGCAACAGCGAGGCGCTAAGCAACTCCATGAGATCCTCTCTCTAAATAAAATACAAAATAGGGCTGGGGATGTGGCTGAGTGGTCAAGGACCCTGAGTTCAATCCCTGGTAACCACCCACCCTTGCCAAAAAAAAAGACATGCAGATGGCAAGTTAAGCACATGAAATGTGAAAAGATGCTCAACATCAGTTGTTATTAGGACATTGCAAATTAAAATGATGAGATACCATTATGCACTTACTAGAAGGGTCAAAATCCAGAACATTGACCACATCAAATACCTAGGAGGATCCGCAGCAGCAGAAACACTCAGTCCTGCTTGTGGGGATGCAAAATACTACATGGAAAGACTAGATGACCAGGAGGAGATGAATTAAGCCAATCAGCAAGACTTTATTGGAATACACGCTCTCAGGCCAAATCCTCTCATCCATCAGAGTGTGTCTGGGAGGAATGGCACTGGGGCTTTGGTGCACAGAGAATTTCAAGAAAGCCCGGTCAGAAAGGGGAGGGCTTGGGGGCAGGAAGAGAAGGCCAGAGTCCTTCCTGGATAGGTCAGGAAAATCTGCTTATTGACAGGAGGCATGTCTACTGGTGCCCTCAGCGTCTGGCTGGCAGCTCCACTCTGCAGCCACTGACTGATCCCTCTAATTGGACATTTTGGACCCTGACCCAACCTAACATCCTGGCCTTTTTGATGATATAGGATAGCAGATTCAGTCTGGCTACTTTGTGCGAGATTGGGGGCATCAAGAGGGGGAGATAGCTCTGGTGTTGGTCAGGCAGGGAGGCAGACGCAGGGGTGTGGGAGCCTCTGGTTGTCAGTCATGTTGCTTGAACGTAGAAACATCATCTGTGGGTAGGAACAGAGGCTTGGGAGAGATTACTGAGTAGCAGAAAAAGAAGGGGGGCTGCCGAGAAATTTTGAGTTTGGTGGGAGTCCAGCATGATGGACCAGTCCAAGGCTGGTCTATTCTGTAATGAAATTTGTTTAAGTTTTTAAGTAGCAGTTACTGCATAATCAAGTCCTCTTGCCCCAGCCCAGAGGCAGTGAATGAGGGCCAAGGAGAGCCCAACTATTACCAATAGAAAGATGGCCCTTTTTGCCCTAGAGAGGGAGGTGGTAACAAGTCATGGTAATTTAGCCTTATTGTACAGTTAAGTCCTCATAACAAGGCTGGAGAGGACAAGGTATGTAAACATAGCATTTAGTTTCTAATGTCATAGATGTCTATCTTTAAACCATTTTAAATGCCCAGGAACGGCTGTGTTCTTGGTTTTGCTAGGTGTTTAAGATGAAGCAAGTCAAATTGACTTTTGTTCTTACCTATTGTTAAGAGTCACCTTTTGGTCTCCTGGGAGGCATCCTTGAGGAACTTAAGGACAGCTTGTTAGCTCTGCCTGTGCCATCTGCGTTAGGATAGGTCGAGGTCTGGCACTGATGTGGCTTTGCTGGGAAGCCTGAGGGACAGTTCCCCTTTTTGGTGACCTTCCTGTTCATCATATGGCATTTGATTGGCTCTTTACTTCTCTAATGGTCTCAGGAATCTCCCTGATCAGGAGGTCCTGTGGCCCAGAGGTGCAGAGAACCTCTTAGAGAAGT
This sequence comes from Xerus rutilus, assembly GCA_028644305.1. Taxonomy (NCBI): domain Eukaryota; kingdom Metazoa; phylum Chordata; class Mammalia; order Rodentia; family Sciuridae; genus Xerus; species Xerus rutilus. Next base: position 28,123,950 of record CM053414.1, on the reverse strand, counting down.
TCCCTTATTCCTTGGATTAAGGTTGACTCAAAGGGCAAAAGCCAAATACTGGGTTTTTTTGGCCCTTTAATTTAATTTTAGTTTTTAAGTCTTGATCTTAAACACTCAGCAAGCCAATCTCATCAGTTATAAAGTAAAGGTACGAGGCTTTAACTTTAAGGTCTATCCTATAGGTGGTGGCTGATTTATTTTAAAATAATTTGGGTTGGCTGTTCTTGAAGTAGTACCTCTGTAAAACATTAACAGGCAATAGTCAGAGTTTCAGGAAAATACAAAATAAAATTAACAATAGTAAAAACATATTTAGTTTGTGTAATAGCTTTCTCAAATTTCAGGTGAGTTACATATTATATCACTGTTTGAGGTCTTAATGTTCTTTACAATAAAATTAATCCTTTGAACATATCTTTAAATGAACTGGAGTCTGGTCTACATTGAAGCCATTGTAGTAAGCTGGGAGACAGGACTATCTCAGGTAAGACAGGGCTCCTTGCAAAATCTTAGCAGAATATTAAATAGATTAGATCCTCCTTTATTTAAAAGATCACTCTGATGTAAAAATAACTTAAAGTCTTATCTTATTGATGATAGGTTCAGTTATAAAACATTAAATGATATGAATGGATACCATACAAGTTCAGTTTGGAGAACATCAGCTTGATAAAACATTCTTTTAAACCTTCTATTTTAAAGACTTATATACCTGGAAGATATGAATACATTTAATATAGAAGCAGAATTATATTGATGTTATTACATTAAGTTTAATTCTGAAAGAAAAATTCAGATGTTAACTTTTCATTTAATCACAGTTGTAAACCTTTTGATTAGAAATATTCTCTTTCTTTCCAATAAATACCATATTTAGAATCTTTAATTTCTTCTGTTTATATCCCAAAGCAATCCTTGTAAATTTTTGAACTTAGGCAACAGTAGAAACCTTTAAAAGTTCATATAGGAATCTATAAACCTTTGTGTTTATACAAATTAAACTGAACCTTTTAAATGATGTGAATTAAAAATATTTGGATCCATTTTTTAGGTTTAATTGATGAGCGATCATTATCTGTGCCAATTTTTGATATTATGTACATAGAAGTTAAGAAGAGAAAGAGTCTTAGAAGAAAAATGAGGCGACCAGAAAAAATAAAAACGGAGGGTGGTTGGTCCGGCAGCCCATAGACGAGCGAGAGAGAGTTTTGCTGGTCTGTGGGAGCCGCGCCAGTCTGCCCCAGCGGCACACGGATGGAGCGAGAGATGCAGGAACGCAGGGCCCCGCCCAACGCTCTGTCTCTGCCCTCTGGTGCTGGGACAGAGGCCAGCTCCGCCTCCCTGGAAGGCGGTGCTGCAGCTCAGGGAGGAGCCAAGAGTGAGGGGAGGGGCCGCCGCATGGCAGGCAGCCCACAAACGCCCAGCGGCAAGCCTGGGGGAGGGGCTGCTGCAAGGCAGGCAGCCCAGCGTCTGTGAGCTGCGGCTGCACGAGGAAGGAGACAGGAGCAAATGGGGAAGGGGGCTTTTAGTGAGAAGAACTTGAGAGGACAGAACAGATGGGAAAGAAGGGAGGAGTGAGAGCGCATTTTCCAACAAAGCCTCCATGAAAGGAATTTCTGTCCATTTCCCTGTCTGGTGACAAAAATTAGCCAAATCAGTGAGGATTTGAAAATCAAAAGTTCCCCTGGAGGCCATTTTGATCCGTTATCTAAGCCACAGTACAGTGGAGTTTTGAGGTCTAGAGAAGAGTTGGGGTTCCTTGTGACTTCTCAGCGATCCCGGGGTGTGGGCGGGAACATAAAAAGGCGTCCCAAAAAATGTTTGTGTCTATGGGAGAACGGGGGCCAGGCAGAAAATTGAGGCATCCCTCGAACTTTCTGGGCCCCGGACGGGGTGGCGAATGACTAACAGGGATTGGGAACGTCTTCCCAGTCCATGTGGCCTTGAGCTGACAGAGAGCCAACACACACGTGCAACTTATCGGATGGGCCTCTGGAGTGGACGGTGGGGGGAAGCTGAGGAGTCAGAGGAAAGGGGGCCTACCTCACTCTTGTCGGTCCAGGTGAGGAAGACAGGAAGCGGCTCAGGAGTTCTCCTGGTCTGGAGGGCTTGCCTCAACTCCGGTATGGGGGAGGTTGAAAACCCTCCTGGGTTTCGGCACCATTATGTAAAGACTAGACCACCAGGAGGAGATGAATTAAGCCACTCGGCAAGACTTTACTGGAATACACACTCTCAGGCCGAATCCTCTCGTCCATCAGAGTGTGTCTGGGAGGAATGGCACTGGGGCTTCAGTGCACAGACAATTTCAAGAAAGCCAGGTAAGGAAGGGGAGGGCTTGGGGGCAGGAAGAGAAGGCCAGAGTCCTTCCTGGACAGATCAGGAAAATCCGCTGATTGACAGGAGGCGTGTCTACTGGTGCCCTTAGCGTCTGGCTGGCAGCTCCGCTCTGCAGCCGCTGACCGGTCCCCCTAATTGGACATTTTGGACCCTGACCTGACCCAACCTAACACTACAGCCACTTGGAGGACAGTTTGGCAATTTCTTGAAAAACTACATGTACTCTCATCATCCAGTTCAGCAGCCACTCTCCTTAGTATTTACCCAAATGAGTTGAAAATTTAAATCCACAGGAAAAATACATATAGCAACATATACAGCAACTTGATTCATATTGCCAAAACTTAGAATCTACCAACATGTCCTTCAGTAGATGAATAGATAAAAGATCATATCATATATCTAGGCAAAAGACCATTGTTCAGTGCTAAAATGAAATGGACAATCAAACCATGAAAAGACATGGAGAAACCTTACATATATATTAGTAAGTGAAAAAAAGCCCATTTGAAAAGACCAAACACTCTACAACATTTCAACTATGCAACAATCCCTAGTACCAAAAAGAAAAAAGCAAATCTATAGTTGATTCCAACTATACAACATTCTGCAAAAAAAAAAAAAAAACTACGAAGGCAGTGAAAAGATCCATGGTTGCCAGAGGTTACAAGGAGAGAGGGATGAATAGGAAGAGCACAGAGGAATTTTAGGACAGCGAAATAGATGTCATTACCCAGTTGTCCAAACTAAAAGAATATACACCACCAAGAGGCTTTGGATGATCATGTGTGTCAGAGTAAGTTCATTGATTGTAACAATGTACCACTCTGGTGAGTGACTTTGGTCATGAGCGAGGCTATGCAAGTATAGCAGTGAGAAATGTGGCAGCCATAATTTCCCCTAGATTTGCTGTGAGCCTAAAACTTCCCTTAAAAAAGAAAGTCTGTTAAAAATGTGTGAGTGTGTGTATACTCACACCTATTGATGAACATATTGATGTAATATGATTAAGTCATTTTTCACAGATAATGGGAATATTAATATAGAAAACTCAAGAGACTATATAAATTATTAAAACTTTCAAGAAAGCTGGACAGATACCTAAGACAAGATCAATATCCAAAAAAAAACTTCTATTATAAGACACCAAAAAATCCATATAACCCAATAAGTGATTAATATCAAAAACATATATTGATGCCTATAAATCAATAAGAAGATAACCTAGTAGAAAAATAGTCAAACTATAAGAATAGGCAATCCAGAAAGAAGATCAAATGACCAAGTCTCATTAATAAACAGGAAAAGGAAAATTAAACTAAAATGAAATATTTTCACAGGCATTGGAATGAAAAGTCTAATATCTAATGTTGGCAAGGATACCGTGAAGTAGGAAAACTCTTGGAGGCAGGGATGTAGGAGGCAAATTGATGGATTGTGGAAAGAAATATTACCAAAATCTCAGTCCTTGTCCCTGATGCCAATTCATGCCAATTTAATAATGAGAACACTGTTTTGAAATAAAGGGGAAAAAAGGTTGATTACTTTGTTAGCAAAAGAGAAGGGGCCGGAAGAGGGGGGCACGTGACTCCAGTCCCAGAGGCTATTGGTTCTGTCCATCAGGGAAAACAGATTTTAAAGAAGCTTTTCAAAGGCTGCATTCCAGATGTGCCCAGACTGGGGTGGAGGTGGGGGCTTCCAGGTGTGCCCTGATGGTGTATTGGAATTCACTTGTTAATGTAGGAGATGTTCACTTCCTAGATCTTCGGAGGACATCTCCTTCCAGTGGTGGGGGTGTGCTCAAGGACAGATAACTCAGCCTAGGATGGGAAAAGATTAAGAACCTGGAGAGGGAGAAAAGAGAAAGAGAAAACATGTCCCTTTTAAAATAGACAGTGAGGGCTGTATTCAAAATGTAAAGTGAGGGCTGTATTCAAAATGTAAAGTGGACCACTGTTAAAGTAATAACTGGTAAAGACCAAAACTTCCATATCATGCTGTTTACCTTAGAGAAACTCTTGAAGATTCCAGTTCTGCGCAAGGATATTCTTTTTTTTTTTGGTACTGGGGATTGAACTCGGGGCACTCAACCACTGAGCCACATCTCCAGCCCTATTTTGTGTTTTATGCGGAGACAGGATCTCACTGAGTTGCTTAGCACCTTGCTGTTGCTGAGGCTGGCTTTGAACTCGCAATTATCCTATCTCAGCCTCCCAGAGTGCAGGGATTACAGGCATGCACCAGCAAGGATATTCTTTACAGGATTGATTATAATTGTTTCCTGATACATTAGTCCTCTCTACATCAGTGATGTGAAATGATCACCTGGGTTCGCCTTGCCTTCTAAAAGAGAATGCTCTATGTTTCCATCACTTTGGTTGTTAGAAGTGTCCTTATAGTAGAATCAAATCTGCCTATAAATAATATTTAGATCCTTTCTGCCTTCTCTCTTCTTAAGAGTTTCTCCTTTTTCTGCAGGACTAATCTTAGAATCATCCAATATAAACTACCAACATGCCAGGTGTAGTGGGGCACCCCCAGCTACTGGGGAGGCTAAAGCAGGAAGATGTAAAGTTTGAGGCCAGCCAGAGCAATGTGGTGATCTCAAAATAAAAAACAATGTTGTGATGCTAATAGGTGTTAATTGGGTACTGGTGTTCATTTGCATACTAATAGAAGCTGCTTTCATTGTCAATGGGCCTGAACCCAGAAGGCACTGTTAGAACAGGACTGGAGAGTTTGGGTCCATTGTTTGTTTTTTAAAGTAACACTGATGCTCTGACCCCACCACAGAGAATTTTGATCCAGTTGATCCATTTAAGATACCCAGGAACTGCAATGTTTATATTTTTAAAAGCTATTCAACAGGGGCTGGGATGTGGCTCAGTGGTAGAGCGCTTGCCTTGCATGCCTGAGGCACTGGGTTCGATCCTCAGCACCACATAAAAATAAATCAATAAAGATATTGTTTAAAAAAAAAAAAAAAAAAAAAAAAAAAGCTATTCAACAGAGTAAAGGAGGGGGACCAGGGAAGGGAGACGGAAGGGAAAGGAGAAGTACTGGGGAAAGAAACGGAGTTATGTTGTGTGTATATATGAATATATAACAATGAATCCCACCTTATATATAATCATCATGCACCGATAAAAAGGAGAAATAGATAAAGAAAGAAATGCAATGAAATATTTGTTTTAAAAAAATAGCAATTCAAGTGCTTTCAATGTCTACCAGGGTGAAGAAACCCTTCCATCACTACAGAACCTTAGAAGTAGATAGAGCAGACACGACGTTAGGAACAGAGCCTGGGAGGGTAACAGTGGTCCACTTCACCTTTTGAATATAGCTCTGATGCTTATTTTTTAAAGGGACATATTTTCCTTTTTCTCTTCTCCCTCCCTCCTTCCCTAACTTGGAGGCAGGGCACAAGATTACCTTGAGTTATCTGTGCTCCACAGGAAGATGTCTGCCAGAGAATCTAGGAAGTGAATATCTCCCAAATTAATAAGTGAATCCTAACACACCATCAGGACACCCTGGACCCCCCTTGCCAGGTCACACCTGGAATATAGTCTTTGAATAGCTCCTTTAAAAGCCCCCTTTTCAGGCTGGGATTGTGGCTCAGTGGTAAAATGTTTGCCTATCTCGTGTGAGGCACTGGGTTCAATTCTCAGCACCACATGTAAATAAATAAAGGTTCATCAACAACTAATAAAAATATTTTTTTTTAAAAAGCCTCCTTTTCCTTCTGATGGGCAGAATCACAGCCTCTGGAACAGGAGTCACCTGTGTTTCTCCTTTGCTAGCAAAGCAATAAAACTTTTTTCCTCTTTCTCATAATCATGTCCTTGTTATTGAATTGGCATAGGGGACAAGGACTGAGCTTTCAGTTACAGAGGACTTTGGCAGATTCAAGAGCTCGCGAAATACTGTGCCTTTTGCTCGGCAAATAAGCAGCCATCATCATCTGGCTTAGAATCAACAGAGCCATATTTACCAAACATGAATTTAACCCTTTTCAAAAATTGGCATGTATTTACAGGAAAATACTAGTGAGCAGTATCTAACTTTGTATCTAAAAATTCCCTTGTAGAGACCAGTAAAGTAGAGGAAGCGGGGTCAGGGGCAGGGAGGAAGAGAGGGAAAAGAGAGATACTGGGGAATTAAATTGAATGAATCCCAGTCTTCTTAATTATAGTGCACCAATGAAAGTAAATTCAAAAAATAAAAATCTTCTTGTAAGAGTTCACAAATCACCACGTTTGGAATATGAAAACAATAAGCAGTCATTAATCAAAAAGATCAGTTTTGGTGCTTTTGATTCCATTGGACTTGAGGAAGCGGTAAACCTGGGGGTGATTAGACTCTGACAAATTTGGTTCATAAAGAACTGAATCCTTGGGGCTGGGATTATGGCACAGTGGTAGCTTGCTCGCCTAGTGCGCATAAGGCACTGAGTTCGATCCTCAGCAGCACATAAAAATAAAATAAAGATATTCTGTCACCTACAACTAAAAAATAAATATTAAAAAAAAAAAAAAAAAAAAGAACTGAATCCTTGCTGGGCGTGGTGGCGCAGGCCTGTAATCCCAGCAGCTCAAGGAGGCTGAGGCAGGAGAATGGAGAGTTCAAAGCCAGCCTCAGCAACTGCTTAGTGAGGCCCTAAGCAACTCAGTGAGACCCTGTCTCTAAATAAAATACAAAAAGGGATGGGGATGTGGCTCAATGGTTAAGCATCCCTGAATTTAGTCCCTGGTACCAAAAAAGAAAAAAAAGAACTGAATTCTTACAGTTGTACTTTTGGGAAGTTGTGCCTACTTGGGAAAAGGCCATCCTTCTGGCCTGCTAAGGAATGTCAAGGTGTTTACATTAGAGTGATGATACAGATGTGTGCTTATTGGAATGGAGAGTCCGTAATGATAACTTAAGTGGAAAAAAAGCCCATTACAACTGCATATACACCATGACCTAATTTTTAAGACATTTTTATTGGTAGATGTTTATACAGTCATCAAAAATTTAACAGTAGTTATCTCTGTGCGGTAGATACTGAAGAATCTTATTTTGTTTTATTTTGTGCTATAATAAACAACTATGTATCACTTAAGAAATACTTTTCAAAATCAGGTATCTCATAACTCTTGTACAGACATAAAAATGAACATGTGTGAAAGAGTTTATTTTACTCATTATGAGGGAAACAGATGTTATAACAAAGAAAGTTAAAAACACACAAATTTTCACTTGCAGCAACATGATTGCAGTTGGAAGACATTATGCTAAATGAAATAAGCCAGGCACAGAAAGAAAAATGCCATATGTTCTCTTATGTAGAAGCTTAAAAAGTTGATTTCAAACTGGACACAATGACATGTGCCTACAGACCTAGCTACTCAGGAGGTGAGGCAGAGGGATCACTTAAGCCAAGAAGTTGAGACCAGCCTGGACAATATAGGGAGACCTTGTCTCTTAAAAAAGAAAAAATGTTGATTTCATAGAAGTAGAAAATAAATAGTGGTCACTAGAAGTTAGGAAGGAGAGAGAGAAGGTGGGAAAGAGGAATAAATTCTTGTGTTCTACAGAACAGTACAGTAACTACAGTTTACAACAACATATTATCTATTTTATAAAAATCTAGGAGAGGAGTTCAAAGCTTCTGAACACAAAGAAATAATAAACATTTAAAGAAAAGGAAAAGCTAATCACCCTGATTTGATAATTACACATTGTATACATATATCAAATATCACACTACACCCCATAAATATACACAATTGTTATGTGTGTATTACAAATTTTTTTAAAGCGCAAATTTACATGGAGTAAATAAAAGATGAAAAGACGAGCGAATGGAGATAAAATTGGTTTTTCTATAAGGGCAGAAGGAAATCAGTTAAGCCTACTAGAAGAGGATTTGTAGGTCTTACAGAGTTATGAAATAGCTCTAAGACAATGAAAGGTTAAAATCATATCATGACTTAGAACTTTTATTTTAAATTTTTTTTGTAGTTGTATATGGACAGCATTGCTTTATTTTGTTTATTTTTATGTGGTGCTGCAGATTGAACCCAGGGCCTCACATGTGCTAGGCAAGCACTCTGCCACTGAACCACAACACCAGCCCCAACTTAGAACTTTTATATGTGTGATAAATTGTTAAGGAAATATTCACCAAAAAAGGGCCACTCCATAGCCTGCGATCCACATTCCAATTCTACCACTTCTAGTGGACAAGTTACTACCACTTTCTCTCTGCTATTGCTTCTGTTTCCTAATCTGTAAGATAGGATAATAATCGCTACCACACCGCCTTATCATGATGCTTCAATGTAAACACCTTACTGTTCTGGCACACGTGAGCCTCAATACACTGGTGGTACAATTCAGCACTTGATGAATGCTCCATTAAAACTGAATCAGTGAATATGGCTAAAATAGGGATTTTAGCCAGTGATCCCATGTCAGTGCTGGAGGCTTTCAGTGTTCTCCCCAGGGATTCAGATTCTGCCATATTTCTCAAGAGATGTGGGTCCTTGGAGCCTCAGTGCCAGAGCTCAGGGTGAAGGTGGCTCTCCAGCAGTAGAAGAACAGGACCTCTATGTAGACTCTTCCTTTACTCTTGTAGCACCTGTACAATTTTTCTCATTCGCATCTATCACCACATTTGTCACATGATTTCACCATGGTGGTAGAGACTCAGCTCTGGATTCTATATGGAAACAACACCTGGGCTAGGATTGTGGCTCAGTGCATAGCACATGTGAGGCACTGGGATAGATCCTCAGCACCACATAAAAATAAATAAAGGTATTGTGTCCTCTGTAAGACTCCACCTTCTTCCTACCTTGGGAAAGAATGTTCGATGGAAAGTCTTTGAAGTCCCTCGATATAAAGAAAGTACACGCGGGGGCCATTTTGTCCTTCTGCCTTTTTGCCATCTGCCAGAAGCCTGAGGGATTATCAGGCTGTGGGCCTGTCTTACCCCCTCATTATAAAATGATTTTCTGTGTTCTGTAGGTTTTTTTGTCACCTTACTTCTTTTAGTCGTCTTTTACTGGTCAGGGAATCTCATCCTTGTCATCCACATGGGATATGGAATTGACATGTAACTAAAAATATTTTTTAAAAGAAAGAAAGAAACAACACCTCACTTGTTTTGAGACAACTATAAGTATCTGCTCTTGAGCCTAGTAGGCCTCCAAGCAATATGTCCCTGCCCACCGGGGCATACTGCTGGGCATTCAGCTATGATGGTGTCATACAGAAACCTATACCTCTTCCTCCGTGCAACACGGGCTGCGTCCCTTAGAAACCAGTGATTCCAGAGAATAAATATCAGCACCTCACCAAGATGGAAAAAGGAAAAGTTAGTGTATCCTTCTCTGTCATGACCCTACCATTGACCACTGAGAGTGTAGACAAGGTCCCAGTGGTAATGGCTAAAACTACCTATTCTCTCTGATTACAGAACAGACTCAGAACAGCATTTAGTGTTTTGAGCCACATATAGGGCTGAGAGATACTGAATACTCACCCCACAAGGACCTAATCATTTAAGAGATCAAGTACATTTGATTGGTAGAAGCATTCTATCAACTGAAGCTACAGAGTAGAGAGAGGAAAAAGAAAAAGAAGACCTCATCAGCCCAGTCCACTCTGAGCAGTAGCCCTGACTCTAACCCTGAGGAGAAGTCCACAGGCTGGATCACTTCTGATTCTTCCACAGCCATACCCGGCACAAATCATAGCACCATGGATTCTGGAATTGAAGATAAGGGCAAACTCATTGGATAAATGGATCCTCATTGGACCAAAATCTCTCCAGAAGTATGATTTGGAAGGTTTTGCCACCCTACGTTGCAAAGGAGCCTAGGAACCCTCTCCAATGGAACTGTCCATGTCCAGGCCACGCAAATGGCCAAAGACCAAGGAATATTCAAGCCACCCAAGATGGATGTTCCAGTGATAGAAAAAAAGAAACAGTCACCAAGGACCCATAATCTCAAATCTCATGACTTGAATGTGCCCATATCCACTGGCTTCTAGAGCTCTTTCTATTCCAGGGACTCTGGATAGAAGATGTCTTACACTTTACTCCTTTTTCACTATGGATTTAACATTTTCAAAGCCTCTTAAACTAAGGTTAGAGCTGGAAACGTAATTGATCTTTGAAGAACATTGGTACAAATCTCGTCCTTCTTGTGTGGAAGAACCCACTTTGTACTGCCTTAACTGAAAGTTAGACTAAATAATCCCAGCATCTCGAGCCAGGTGTAGTGGTGCACACCTGTAATCCCAGCACTTTGGGAGGCTGAGACAGGAGAATTGTGAGTTCAAAGCCAGCCTCGGCAACAGCAAGGCACTAAGCAACTCAGTGAGACTCTTTCTCTAAATAAAACACAAAATAGGGCTAGGGATGTGGCTCAGTGGTCGAGTACCCCTGAGTTCAATCTCCAGTACCAAAGGAAAAAGAAAAAATCCCAGCATCTCTCAGTGATACATAAGGTACCTCGTTGTCTATTTTTTTATCCTTTATTCTAGACAAAAATTTGATTGCTTCTTACTACATAATGTTTGCACTGTTCCAAAACCCAGGGGTCTTGATTCTTTTACCACTATCAACATGAGCATTGTCAAATCATGGAGTACGGGTGCTCCCTGACTAGCTTGGACAACCCTTGCCCCCTTGACTATGCTGGCATATGCTGGTGTATGCTTAACAAGAACTCCTCTTCCTATGCAGAACTGAAGCCTCCTTGCTTTTTGGTAGATGTCATGGATCATTTTGTTCTGAAACTAGTTCTGTTTGGGGTTTTTATTTGGGGGGTTGGTTTGTTTGTTTTTGTTTTTGGTACCAGGGATTGAACCCAGAGGAGCTTAATCAATGAGCCACATCCCCAGCCCTTTTTTATATTTTATTTAGAGACAAGGTCTCTCTGAGTTACTTAGGGCCTTGCTAAGTTGCTGAGGCTGACTTTGAATTTACAATCCTCCCTCTTAGCCTCCTGAGCTGCTGGGATTATAGATGTGGGCCACCACAGCTGGCTCTGCAGCTAGATCTTAACATGGTAACTTAGGCCACCGCTGTGGGAGGGATGCTTCTCTTTCGTGAATCATGGAACAAACACTGGTCTGCGTATCCTTTCTTTCACATTAAGATTGGTTTAACTCCAATTTGGCTGAAACTTCCTAAGGGAAGAAATTTCATCTACTGGTTTAGTGTAAGCAAATGAATGCTAAATCATTTTAAGTGAAGAAAATGGTTCTCGCAATTAAATGGTAGCCTTACGTTTCATGTGAAACTAATGATATCCAATTTTGATTTCCTGATTCAGGTCAGGGTCTGAAATATTTGGGCAGAGGCAGGGATAGGAGGGCATAAAAGTGTTCAAATTTTTTCCATTTGAAAGCATTTTTCACCAAAACAAGTCTCATACATTTAACACACAGCTTATTGAGAAAAGAAAGCAGAAAAAATTGCTTTTTAGTTTCTCCTCAGGCATACATGTTCATCCATCATCGTGCACATTTTTTCAAATAAATGCTATTTTTGTTGTGGATTTTACTTTGTCTACATAAGAAGCTGCCCTTTTCAGAGAGACTCTAAAGTCTAAAATTACCAAAACAATTCCTTTATTCATGTCTTGTTATGATCTTTTGTTTTGACTATAAAAATTCCTACTACTCTCTCAAAAGAAAACAAATGAAAATGTGGATTTCAATAATGAGAGTTGTTTCTGGAAAAATGGCAGGCAGATGAGAACAGAAGCTTACGACCCATAGCTGCTCCCTATTTTACCTACCTGATCTACATGGACGCATTTTACTTAGAACATTCATATCCATTCTGGGGGTAAATTCTTTATGTTTCTTGTGGGGAATCATAAACCCCATGATGATCATTCTTAATCTCTGCTCCTAGAAAAACCCAAGTATGCATCACATTCCAAATCCTTCTCAGATGAAACTAGGCCATCTTCATTAAACCAATTGATCTAAAAGGGTAAAAACAATAAGGTGCCTTTTGAAAGTAGATGTGTACATCACCTAATTTTCCTTGGATTTTTTCCCAGAAAAGGTACTATTCAGATAAAATGGCTAAAACTCTGCAAAGCCAAAACAAAACACTTGCTAAAAATAAAGAGAATAGGAACATCTTCAAGACAGCTGACTGGGAAGTTCCAGATCCTGGTTTCCCTGTAGAAATACTAAATAAACTACAGAAAACTTTCTAGAAGCTCTGGAAACCAAAGATCTACAGCAACCAAGAAAATACCTAATTAAGAAAACACAGGACTGAGGATATAGCTCAGTTGGTAGAGTGCTTGCCTCACATACACAAGGCCCTGGGTTCAATCCCCAGCACCACAAAAAAAAAAAAGAAAGAAAGAAAGAAAAAGAAAAGGAAAAAGAAGAAGCGGCATTCAAATGATAGGAAATTTGGGGGCTGGGGTTGTGGATCAGTGGTAGAGTGCTTGCCTCCATGTGTGAGGCACTGGGTTCCATTCTCAGCATCACATATAAATAAATGAATAAAATAAAGGCCCATCAACAACTAAAATTAAAAAAAAAAAGATAGGAAATTTTATGACATTCTTACTTGCCCATGTACTACGACCCCTTCCATTACACAATGAACATATAATAATTATATTATATATATACCATTGCATATATATATCATTGCATCTATTCAGTGCATATATATGCACTAGAATATATAATAATTATAAGCATAAGTGCATCAAACATCAGAACTCCAAAATATATGACAGGAACATTGACAGAATTGAAGAGAGAAATAAACAGGTCTCTATTAATAGAGATTTCAATGCCCCATTTTCAATAATGAATGGAACCACCAAACAGAAGATCACTAAGGAAATAAAAAACTATAACACTTTCAATCAAATGGACCTAATACATGTAGACCACTTCAGTCAACATTAGCAGAATACACATTTTCTCAAGTGTACATGGATAATTCTCCAGAATATATCATATATTAGACCACAAAAAGTCTTAATACATTTTTAAAAGATTGAAATCATACAAAGTATCTTTTCGGTCATAAAACTTTAGCAAAAGAAAAACTAAAAATATGAAAATTGTGAGAATTAAATAATATAATCTAATATTATATTATATAATAAAATAATATAAATAGTCCATGCATCAAAGAATAAATAAAAATAAATAATATAACATACCTTCAGATGAATAAAAGATGAAAACATGACAGCAAAACCCACGAGATACAGCAAAAGCAAAGTTGTAATGGGGGAAGTTAGAGCTGTAAACATTTAAATTTTTAAAAAATTAAAGATCTCAAATCAACAAACAAACTTGATATTTGAAGAAACTAGAAAAACATAAATTTAGTAGAAGAAAATAAATGGTAAATATTGGAGCACATAGAAATAAAATGGTGAATAATAAAACAAAAGAAAAAAATTAGTGAAATCAAGGATTTGTTCTTTGAAAACATTAACAAAACTGATTAATTCATGACTAGGTTGATAAAGAAAAGAGAGTGAAGACTCAAATAAATAAAATGAGAAATAAAAGCACAAAATTTACTCCCTATTTTATAGGAATATAAAAAAAATGTGAGGGTGTCATGTGCAATTGTACACTAAAAAAAAACTGAGTAACCTAGGTGAAATGGAAAAATTCCTAGAAATATAAAACATACTGAGAATGAATCATGGATAGTAGAAAATCCTAACAGATCTATAACTAGTAAGGAGATTGAATTAGTAGTCAAAAATGTCCCAAAAAGAATGCCAAGGACCAGATGACTTTACTGGTGAATTCTGTCAAACATTTCAAGGAATACTAATCCTGCTGAGGGTCTTCCAAAATCAAATCTAGAGGGAGAAACACTTTCTAACTCATTCTGTGAGGTCAGCATGATGTTGATACTGAAACCAGATTCCACAGGAACATTATAATATTCATCCTCAATGAATACTGATACAAAGATTCTCAATGAAATACTAGAAAGTCGAATTCAACAGCCTATTAAGAGGATTTAACACCATGACCAAGTAAGGTTTATTCCTGGAATACAATAATGTTTCAACATACAAAAATCAGTCAATATTATACTCCACATTAACAGAATGGAGGAATAAAAAACACACATGTGAGACCCCAAGTAGCCAAAACAATCTTGAAAAAAAAGTACAAAGTTGAAGGTCTCACAATTCCTGAATTTAAAACTTACTATAAAGTCACAGTGATCAAAAACAATGCTGTACTAGCACCAAGACAGATGTATTCACCAATGGAAGAGGACAGAAAACCCAGGAATAAGCTCTCACATATATGGTCAAAGGACTTTTTATCCAGGTGCTAAGACCACTCAATGGGAATAAAATAGTCTTTGCAACAAATGTTGGGAAAACTAGATAGCCACACATGAAAAAGAGAAAGAAAGAAAGAAAAGAAAAAGTTAAACCTACCCTATTTATAAAAGTTAACTCAAAATGAATCAAATATGTAACCATAAGAACTAAACTATAAAACTCTTAAAAGAAAACACAGAAGAAAGCTTCATGACATTGGATTTAGCAAAGAATTTTTAGATATGATATCAAAACTATAGGAAAAATAAGAAAAATAAATATGTTGGACTTGGTTGAAATTAAAAACTTTGGATATCAAAGGGCATTATCAACAAGGTGAGCTATCAACAAAGTAATACATAGGTAACCTACAGAATGGAGAAAGTATTTGCAAATCATATACCTGATAAGGGATTTATAACTGGAATGCATAAAGAACTCCTACAGTTCAATAATGAAAGCAATTCAATGTTAAAATGGGCAAAGTTCTTTTTTTAAATTTATTCATTCTAATTAGGTATACATAACTGCGGAATGCATTTTGATTCCTTGTACACAAATGGAGCACAACTTTTCATATCTCTGGTTGTACACGATGTAGAGTCAGTCGCACCATATGTGCAGTCACACATGTACCTAGGGCAATGATGTCCATCTCATTCCACCATCTTTCCTGAAAATGGGCAAAGTTCTTGAGTAGGCATTTCTACAAATGGCTGACAAGTACATGACAAGATGTTCAAAATCACTAGCCTTTAAGGAAATACAAATAAAAACCACAATAAGATACCATTTCACACTGATTAGGGTAGCTATTACCAAAAAAAAGAAATTGGTGTATAATTGATATTGGTATATCAAAAGAAAAAAATTTGTCAAGGGTGTAGGGGAGTGGAAACTTGTGCATTGCTGGTGGGAATGTAAAGTGGTGCAGACTCTGTGGAAAACAGTATGTATTTACACAAAAAAGCAAACATGGAATTGCCATATGAGCCAGTAATTCTACTTCTTGATAGATATCCTCAAAAAAGTGAAACAGCTGTCTTAGTCTGTTTTCTGTTGCTGTAACCAAATACCCAGCACTGGGTCATGTTTTTTTAAAAAAAAAAAAAAAACAGATTTATTTAGCTCACAGTTTTGTAGGCTGAAAATCCAAGACTAGGTAGTCCCATTGGTTTGACCTCTGCTAAGGGCCTTCTGGCTACATCACAACATGGCAAATGCCATTATGGTGGGAGTCTGTCAGAGAAAAAGAGTCACATGGAAGAGACAGGAAGCAGAGCCCAGGCTGGCTCTTTTATTAATATTTTTTGTTTTGTTTTGTTTTGTACCAGGGATTGAACCCAGGAGGTGCTTAACTACTGCACCACATCCTCAGCCCTTTTTTTCTATTTTATTTAGAGACAAGGTCTAAGTCACTAAGTGCCTCGCTAAATTCTTGAGGCTGGTTTTGAACTCTCAATCCTCCTGCCTCAGCCTCCCAGGGCCACTGGGATAACAGGCATGCACCTGACACTTGCTCTTCTAATAACAACTTACTTTCTGAGAACAAACACTCCGAGGACCAGCATTAATCCCTTCCCAGAGGGATGGCTCTAGGAGAACCCTACTTCTTAAAAGTTCCACCACTACAACTCTGACAAACTGGGGACCCAGCTTCCAATAAATGAACCCTTGGGAGACACACTCAAATCATATCCAAACCATAGCAGCAGGGATATGAATAGATACTGGAACACCCATAGTCATAGTAGCATTTGATTTAATATAGCCAAAAGATAAAAGCAACCCAACCATCCATGGACAGATGAACCAATAAACAAAACATAGTAAATATGTATATGGATGACTCAGCCTTGAAAAAGGAAGGACTTCTGATATATGCTGTAACATGAACTTTGAAGACATTATGCTAAATGAAATAAACAAGGCACAAAAGAGCAAATATTATACAATTCCACTTACACAAATTCCTTAAATAGTCAAATTCATAGAGACAGAAAGTAGAATGGAGAGGGACTGACCACAGAAGCATTTCAGTCGGGGAAAATAAAAAGAATTCTGGAGGAGAATCCTGATGATGGTTATATATCACATGAATACACCTAATGCCTCAAAATCATACTCACAAAGCAGTCCAAAGAGCAAATTGTGAGCCAGACGTGGCAGTGTATGTCTGTAATCCCAGCTACTCAGGAAGCTGAGACAGGAGGATTGCCAAATTGGAGGCCAGCATCAGTAACTTAGTGAGACCCTAGTCTCCAAAATTAAAATTTTAAAGGGCTGGGGATGTGGCTTAGTGGTATAAGCACCCCTGGTTCAATCACCAGTTCAAAAAAAAAGAGAGAGAGAATATGAAAAAACAGTAACTTTTGTTATATATATTGCCACAGTAAGAATAGTAGGGATTACATTATTTTCCAAACATTTCCAACAGTTTATCCAGAAGAAACTTATTTTCCTCATCACAGTGACTGTCCTCATATTTTTCTCACTGCATATCCTATCAAGAATTATATTTGCAGCCGGGCGCGGTGGCTCAAGCCTGTAATCCCAGCACTTAGGGAGGCTGAGACAGGAGAATCATGAGTTCAAAGCCAGCCTCAGCAATGGCGAGGTGCTAAGCAACTCAGTGAGACCCTGTCTCTACATAAAACACAAAATAGGGCTGGGGATGTGGCTCAGTGGTCGAGTACCCCTGAGTTCAATCGCCAGTACCAAAAAAAAAAAAAACAGAATTATATTTGCAGTGTGAGGTGGCACACGCCATGTAATCCTAGCAACTCGGGATGCTGAGACAGGAGGATCGTGAGTTCAAAGCCAGCCTCAGCCAAAGCAAGGCACTAAGCAACTCAGTGAGACCCTGTCTCTAAATAAAATATAAAATAGGGCTGGTGATGTGGCTCAGTGGTCAAGTGCCCCTGAGTTCAATCTCCAATACTAAAAAAAGAAAAGAATAATTGTTCCCCAGTATAGAAATAGAATAGATGAGAGGATAGGAGGGCAAAGTTGAGGGTGGTGGGTACCCATATATGGCAGAGCAGGAGGCTTCCACCTCTGCTGGACCCTGGCCCTGGCCCTCCTCCTCCCAGTCAAGGTGCTGGGCAGGAATTCCTCTGCTTCTCCTGTAGAAGGGAGATTGGGAGGCTGGGTCTGCTCCAAGCTACTTGAGTAAGAGATACTTTTCCTTCCACTCATGGAAATCTCAGATTGTGGCCAAGACAGCACTGGATGAGGGTGGAAGGGGAGCTGCTGGACTGGATGAGATTGAACCTGGGGGTATCCAATATAGGGGGAGGGGGAGGGTGTGGAACTTGAGGTGCAGGCACCCTACTCCAGAGCACTATGCCTCAGAGGACCTCCAATAACATGTCTTAATTTGCAGTTTTCTTCTTATGATATGCAGATGTATTTTTTGTTTTGATAGGAACAAAAGCCATAAATTTAAGGAATATATAAAACATTTAATATTTTATACTTTATATTTATGCAGGTAAAATTACAATAAACCACTTCAATTTTTTAAGTGATGGGAAAAGGACATATGAAGATTTTGTAACTGGCACGGAAATCAGTGGGCAGTTTAGCAATTCAGGTACAATATTTATAATTGCATTATTAAATTTGAAACTCCTTTAAATTTGAAGAGTCTGGATTTAACTGACAAGGAAACATGTGAGAAGCAATGGAAATGGATTGTAAATGTCAGCATCATGTTTGATCATACCAAGGTGACCTTAAAATGCCATCTTACCCACTTTAATTTAACAAGGCTGATTTCCTAAAATATCAAATATTTGATATAACCAAGAATATATATTGAACTACTGGAACAAATAGCTAGAAGATATTTCAGTTGTCCCACTTGAAAAAGCAAGATGTAGGCAAACTCTTCTCAACATGGTGGTGAGGAAGGAGGAGGGAGGAGCCCTCCTTAAGTGGAAAGTTTTATCTTTCCTCTTCATTGAAAGCAGAGAGAGCTAACCTTACCCAGACGTGAAGAATATTTTCCTTTACAGGATTTAATCTGAGGGTCCCTGTCCCCTCCGAATGCCTCCCATCCACATGCTATCACTTTATTCAAACATCACAGCTCCTCCTCTATAAAAATGCAATTTCCTTGGAAGAGCCAATACATTAAGTCCCTAAGATCTTAATGGAAAAATATTGATCAAATTGCTTTCTTCTCTGAAAGGAGAGGCTAGATTTATAAAAATGCAAAGAAGGAGCTAAATACATAAATAAATACAATGTTTTAAAGAAATCATTTGTTGAGAGTTAATTTCTTACCAGATACTGTAAGGGCTTTGTGTACTATGGCTAATTCCTACAACTCTTCAAGAAAGGTTTTATTTGTCCATTTTACAAATGAGGAACCTGAAGAAGAGAATTAAAGCAACTTGCCCAACCTCTAAGAGGGGAGCCAGAATTTGAACCCACATCTGTTTCAAAGCTCACATTTTCTTCTCTTCACCAGCTGTGCACTTATCAAAAGACAAATGAAGCTTGGCTCCATTGGCTATGGAGCACTGAAAGTAACTTCCTTTTGTACCCTGGTTTTGCTGAGAACAAATGCCAGTTGGGATGCCAATCCTGATCAGCTGACCTCATCCCAAAAATTATGTCTGAAATGGGGGTCAGCCACTGAGTAGAAATCTCTCAACATTGGTCTCCTGAAATCTCTGAACACTAATTACTTGGAAAGTTCCGTCTTTCTACATTAGGAATCTACATTTCCCCACAAAGGAAAAAAAAAAGTAGGGATTGTGATATTTCCAGTTTTCCATATCTTTCAAAGAACCCATAGAATTGACAAGTTTGGAAGGAAGAAGACAGAAGCAGCACTGAACAGAGAGAAGTTAAGAGTGTAACTCAGGCCCATCAAAGCTCAGCCAAGACCTGGGGAGCCCTGAAATGCTGTACAGTCAGTCCTGTTATGATGTCATTAGATAAAAGCTGCTCTCGGAAGGACAAGGTGATTCTCTGTAGCTGAAGAAAACCCTGAAGGAGCTGATTCTACTGACAGCATTCCCAGGGGCCAAGGAAATAAGTCCTCATTGAAGGAGGATCTGGATGGCAAATCTCAGTATTCACCACAGTCCACGATCTGCACCACTCAGATCCATTTCCTTCATTTTATTCAGGGAAGTCCTCCTCCAAGATGCCAGTGGGCCTCCCTGGGGAGACTTAGAAGATGGAGGTTAGTGGGATAAATGACAAGCCCCACCCCTACTGGTGCTGGAACCACAGTTATTCATCACCCCCTCTTCCACTATCTATTCTAGATTACCCTCAACCTCAGCTACCACTGTACTGTTCTCAGTAGCCAGGTAGGTGACAGGACACAGATCCTCATCCACTGGGGGGTCTGAGTTCCTGGTCACTGTGTCCTTCTCAGCCCAAGATTGTTGTACTTATGCACTTGGCATCATACTTGACCAAGGAAGTACCAAGAGGCATCCAAATGGATCACCTGGGTACTACACTTAGTTCTCCAAGCCTTGGCATGTAAAAGCATTCCTATCTCCTCCTGATATCAGGGTCAATTGTTCCTGCCGAGCTCATGACTCCTCTCCTCACCTCACAATCTCTAAAACACAGAAGCCTGAAGTGTTCAGGCTGCAGCTGTAGCTCATAGTTCAATGGAACTTGGGTTGGCTTTTCCCACCACTGATGGGGCCTGTATGGTCACAGGGCTACTAGCACCACAGTCTGATCTGGGTACAGAGAGCACTTTCCTCTTCTGCGCTCCACTCAGAGCTGACAACCTTGTGTGGCACCTGTTACATGGACACCTGTTATAATAGTATTTCCAGGTGTGGAACAAGCTTCCTCCAGAATCCAACGCATCTACCAGGCATTGGATTTCCCTCTACATAATAGGATGCAATAATTTGAAAGATATAGTAATGAGTCCTTTTGTTTAAGATGAATTATTCTGACATTCCCTTGACCCTGGCTCCTAAAAACTTTGCTGATATTGCAGGCCCCTGGAACTTCATAGATTTTATCTCTTGTGTTCTAGAACATAATTCTCTGGCATTCTAGACATTTCTTGCTTGTCCAGCCTAATCAGCATAATCTCATCAATGTGGTGGCTCAATATAATAATCTTTAAGATGCCCAAATGCACAAGATCTCTTTGGATTAAATTTTGACAAAGGGAAGGAGAGTTTAACCCTGGGAAAAAACTATAAATGTAGATAGCTGCCTGTTGCTAATGTATGCAAACTATTTCTGATCCTACTTTCTGATTACAATAGATAAGAAGACATTCATTCAAGCCGAGTGGGGGTGCATGCCTGTAATCCCAGCACTTTGGGAGGCTGAGACAGGAGAATCACAAGTTCAAAGCCAGCCTCAGCAAGGGCGAGGTGCTAAGCAACTCAGTGAGACCCTGTCTCTACATAAAACACAAAATAGGGCTGGGGATATGGCTCAGTGGTTGAGTACCCCTGAGTTCAATCCCTGGTACCTCCCCAAAAAAAGAAGATATTCAATTGGTACCTCCCCAAAAAAAGAAGATATTCAATCAATAGCTGTATATTATATGTCTGAAGCCATAATATTTGGTTCTAGCAAAGATATATATCTGGCACGGTGGCTACAATTGGGACTAGTGCTCAGTTTGCCATGGTCTCCTATCATCCTTTAGGATCAATCTCATCTCTGCAGGAGCCAAACTGAAATTAAAGGGAAAAATGAAAGATCGTTCATATCCTTTAACTCCTTAAGGATGACAAATTCTACCATCCCCGTAACTTGTAGTTTCATGTTTTTTATTTATTGTCTTGGCTACTAAGTGGACAAAGGGAACATTCTCCACTTGGGCTTCTTCATTATGATAACTCCTACCCCACAGATTAAGAACCCAACTAGAAAGTATGTCAGTTCCGATTATACATTGGGGGGGCTAGGGAAATAACCACTGGGTGGATCTTAAGATGCAGTGGACTCTATTCATTACCTGGTCCCCTAGGTTCACACAATAAAGGAGGGCCAAGATGATGCTACAGCTCTCTAGGTAACAATGTCCCCTTGGGCCCCAAGTCAATATTCCTCAAAATGTTTGAGTAGTCCTCTTCCCCCAATATATAGTACTCCTAATTACTGGTGTAGCCCAGTTGGAGAGGGCTGGGAGAATCATGGCCATGTCTATTTGCCACAGTGTGGCTGAGTCCTTCTTGGAGACCCTATCTGTTGTTCAGTCAATGCGTTCTGGGGAGTACTCGTGTTGGCTGCATACCTGTTTTGTCTCTGGGAGTGCTATGTTCTGTTAACCACCTCCCCAGCTCCACAAGGTTAGTCCCCATACTCCACTCCAACACCGCCACTCACAACAATGATTGTGATCCGCCTAGCACTTGGCAATAATCATCTAGCCTCATTGATTTCAGAGTTTTAATTTCTCTCATGTCTCTCAAACACCATCCCAGTTCATCATGGTAAGAGTTTTAATAACTGGTCTTGCCAGGCACCATGGGGCAGGCCTATAATCCCAGCGACTTGGGAGGCTGAGACAGGATGATCACAAGTTCAAGGCCAACCTCAGTAACTTAATGAGAACCTGTCTCAAAGTAAAAAGGGCTGGGATGTGGCTCAGTGGTAAGGCATCCCTGGGTTCAATGCCCAGTGTATAAAAAAACATTTAATAGCTGGTCCTACCACCTGTGTCATGGATTGCTCCACCAATCACTAGTGATAAAACCCTCATTGCCAGCCAGATGGCAAGCGATCTAACTCCCAGACTCTATCTAATCACCTGCTTTATAGGACCACTCCCAGTACAAGCTGTCGCAGGTTGGGTTCTCTGGAAGCAGACGCTGAGACAGTGAATCTATGTGGAAGGGAAGGAAGGAGAATGGGGCACAGGGAGAGGCCAAACAGCAGTGCAAGCTCATTAAAGCCCAGCTGATGTAAGGCACACATGACCCCTGTCAGAACTACCCCACAATCAGCCAGACCTTCACACCAGCCATGATCAGTCATTCAGATGCTGGCCACCTCAAGGAGGGTGTGCCACTGGGCAGGGAGGCTTTCGGAGGCTGAGGCAAACTCTGAGAGCAGAACGCTGTCTATGAACAGCATTTCTAGGAGCTCCAGCAAAAATCTCTTCATTCAAAATAATCTGACTAGGGGGCTGGGGCTGTGGCTCAGTGGTAGAGCGCTTGCCTCACATGCATGACTCACTGAGTTCGATCTTCAGCACCACATAAAAATAAATAAATAAAATAAAGATATTGCATCCATGTACAACTAAAAAAAATTTTAAAAAAATAATCTGACTAGTATGTGCATATCCAATACAAGCATTATACTAAGAAAAAGACAGCTACTACCTAAAACAACATGGTCTAGTAATGAAATGAAAGAAGGCAGATCCAAATAAGTACAGATGGTCCCCAATTTATGATGGTTCCACCTAATATTTTTTAACCTTATGATGATGCAAAAGCAAAATACATTTATTAGAAACTATACTCGAATTTTGAGAGCTGAGGATGTATATAGCTCAGTGGCAGACCTCTTGCTTAGCAAGCACTAGACCCTGGGTTCAATCCCCAGCACTGCAAAAAAATTCTTTTTTTAATTTGTTCTTTTCTTAGGCTATCAATACCATAGTACTATACTCTTCAAGATGCAACATCTGTAAGGTAACCTAATTATTCTGAGCAGTTTAAAATAAGCAAGGCTAAGATAAGATATTCAGTAAGTTCAGTATATTAGATGCATATGTCCAACCTATGGTATTTTCAGTTTACAACAGGTTTACCAAGGCATAATCCCATTCTAAGTTCAGAAGCATCTATATAGCAATCACATACTTTAGGAGTTCATAATGTTCAGAACACAGGCAAAACTAATCAGCATAAGAGAATTCACAAACAGTGTTTGTTTGTTTCTTCTGTTACTGCTACAAGACCAATGCCCAGCTTCCAGGACTGCCTTGACTCAGAGCTTTCCTGAGCCAGTTTTCCAGACCACTATTGTAGAGGAAAAGACATGGTGCTCGCCCTCATGCATTCACTGTCTCCTGAGTAACACAAGAATGAGCCACATAACACCACAGTAAGAACTGTCACAAATATATACTAGTCTGATATGGGTAACTAGAGAGAGAGGAAGTGTAACTACAATAGTGTGTATAGTGTTTGTGGCCCCTTTCTTTCCACCAAAGAAGTCAGCCATTTGCAACCCAGAAGAGAGCCCTCAGTAGAACCTGACCATGCATGATCATCCAAGAAAAATGTAAAGCATGACACGTGTCCTGAGAATAAAGTTCAAAGAAGCACCAAGGTTTAAAGAGAGAGCAGAGGGCTGGGATTGTGGCTCAGCGGTAGAGCGCTTGCCTCGCATGCGTGAGGCCCTGGGTTCGATCCTCAGCACCACATACAAAGCAATAAAATAAAGACATTGTGTCCATCAACAACTAAAAAAAAAAATCTTTAAAAAAAAAAAAAAAAGAGAGAGCAGAGAAGAAGGGATTCAATGAGGCATCTGACAGTGGTCCAAGCAGAGGAGAATCAGGAGAAAGGGCTGTCCCAGGAACCAATGCCATTGACCTCTCTGAAAGAACAGAAGGGAAAAATGAAAAAATAAAATAAATGCGTGCCACTTTAAGAGAATCAACAATAAACTTGTATTGTTTATAAGTTTATTCTCAACTTATTATTTATAAGTTTATTGTTTATTGTTTATAAGTTTATTCTCAACTTATAAAGAGAAAAGGTTTGTTTGGGCTCAGTTTTGAAGGTTTCAGTCCATGATCAACTGGCCCTCTTGCCTTGGATATGTGAGACAAAGCAGCATGTCATGGCGAGATTCAAAGTTGCTATGTTCCTAGTTGTAATCCCATGGACAGTGACTGTTCTTTAGAATTTGACCTCTGGGCTTATTAAGCTGATCTTTGTATTTATTTCCTAAGGCAACAAGATTAGTTTCAATAGTAAAGATAATCACAAACTCCGTAGTTTAAAACAATAGAAATTTACTTACACAGGTCTGGAGAATAGAATTTTAAAATCAGTATTAATTGGCTGAAAGCAAGGTATCAGCAGAACTGTGTTCCCTCCAGAGCCCCTAGGGGAGAATCTGTTTTTTGTGTCTTCTGTCTTCTGATGACTGCCCACATTTTCTTGGCTCATAGCCACATCACTCTAATCTTCAAGTCCAGCATCTTCAAATCTCTCTTTGCTCCATTTTCACTTTACTTTTTGCACTGTGTATCAAATCTCCCTCTGCCTCTTTCTCTAAGGACACTTGAAGTTGCAATTAGGGACCAACAGATAATTCAGAATAATCTCCCCATCTGTGTTAGTCAGCTTTCTGACACCATAACAAAGTACCTGAGATAATCAATTTATAAAGAGAAAAGGTTTGTTTTGGCTCAGTTTTGAAGGTTTCAGTCCATGATCAACTGGCCCTCTTGCCTTGGGTATGTGAGACTAAGTAGCATGTCATGGTGAGAACATGTGGCAGAGCAAAATTGCTGACATCCCAAGCCAGGGAGGAAAGAAAGAAGATACCAGGGTCTCACAATACACACAAGGGCACACTTCTAATGACTTAAAGATCTCTCATTCACCAGGTGCAGTAGTGCATACCTATAATCCCAGCAGCTCCCGAGTCTGAGACAGGAGGATCGCAGGTTCAAGGCCAGCCTCAGCAATTTAGGAAGACCTCAAGCAACTTAGTGAGACCCCATCTCTAAATTAAATAAAGAACTAAATAAAATAAAAGAAGCCAGGTGCAGTGGCATCCGCCTGTAATCCCAGCACTTTGGGAGGCTGAGACAGGAGAATCACAAGTTCAAAGCCAGCCCCAGCAACAGCGAGGCACTAAGCAACTCAGTGAGACCCTGTCTCTATATAAAACACAAGATAGGGCTGAGGATGTGACTCAGTGGTCAAGTGCCCCTGAGTTTAATCCCCACTACCAAAATAAATAAATAATAAAAGGGCTGGGGATGTGGCTTGGTGTTTAAACACTCCTGAGTTCAATCCTGGTACCAAAAAAAAAAAAGACCTTGCACTAAGTGGACCCCGTTTCTTAGAGTTCTGCCATCTCCCAATAGCCCCGTCTGAGTACCACGCTTTTGTTTGTTTTTGTGGTGCTAGGGATTAAACCCAGAGGCTCACTCATGCTAAGCAAGCCCTGTACCACTGAGCTGTACCCGCAGCCTGGGACTCCTCCTTTCACATGTGGACCTTTGGGAGACGCTTACCCAAACCATAAAGTTCTCCTCTCTCCCCTCTCTCTTTCCCCATCCCCCTCCTCGACTCTGGGCTTTACCCTCTACTACCTACTTTTCCCCTAAACAGCTATTTCTCTACCTATTTTTTCAATTATTACAACAAAAGCTTTCAAGTTAAGAAAAACAATGCTGTTTTCTTCCCAAAGCCAGCTGTTCCCTGACACAAAGTAACAGTGATACTAAACACTGCTCGCAATTGTTATGAAAATGGATTTCTCTGTACCCTGTTGTCATGACAGCCAAAGATCAAGACATGCCTGCTACATTCCGCAATTCATACTGGTTTGAAAGAATGTTTGGGGGGGAACACTACAATGTATAATCGAATGCATTTGAAACCATATTAGCCCAACCAAGTACAGTATTGGTTATTTAAATAACATTGCTAAAGCAAAGTACATCATTCATTTCAATCAGTGTTGTGTTCATTATTTATGCCTATGGAGTTCATTTTAATTTCTAACACACTGGCAATTTTATTATTTTTCTCAGCATTCACAATTTTCCTATTACTTTTGCCCAAGCACTGGCTACCCTAACACAGCCAGTAACACCGGAGTCACATTGTGCGACCCAGAGCTGCTGTGGCATTTCTCTCCAGCCCTTCTTTGTTTGCTGGGCTCGGGGTATCCCTTAGATGAATTTCTCCCCTGGACAGCATCTGCTTGAAATGTCATAGCATGGCCAGTTCTCCTTCATCCGGATCATAATTTCACCGCAAGGCACTGTACCATGTACACCATGGTATTACTCCTCCATAGCGGGTGGGGAGGAAAACCCAAAAATAAGAAAGATAGAGGGTGGGGGATGCCAGTGCAAGAATATAAAGCGTTCAAATGCAAATAATTGAGTACAAAAATACCACTTTTATTAACAATTTGGATAGTGGTTCCCACCCTTAATCCTTTTTATTGGTTATCCCTCAAAATCACCCAGGGAGACGGCTGGCATTTGGCAGGCAGGGAAACAGAGGCATGAGGGGATTAAGGGACTAGGGTCATAGAACAGATCCCTAGCAGAGCTAGGATGAGAACTTAGAATTCTGACATTCCTGAGCCATTGTTTAGCCCCGGGTCTGCTGGACATGGGTCTAAGGAATTTTATTGAGATTTTCTAAAGCTTAACTGACTGCAGCCCCTCCAAAGATAATTAGTTACACTGCTTTTCCCATAGCTGTGTAACACACACTAACATTTTGGCCTTGACTTTATGAAACTGATTTTCATTCCACTTCAGAGGGGTCACTGATGTCATCCTCTCAAATCTTACTCCTTCAAAATTGGCATTTGCTTGCTAGCAGCTGCTGGTGACTCCTCTAAGTTCCAGTTGCCCCTCTACAATTTTGCACCCAAGTCCAATGAATCTATCCACACTTTGCTTAGGAGAATGTCCCTCCCCTTTCATCCTTACCCAAAATTCACACGACCTGGCGAACCTGATCATATAATCAAAAAGGGAAGCAGATAAAACAGTGTCACTTACATAGACTGCATCTGTGCATCAGGCATTATTCCAAGTGTTTCGCACATAGAAACTACAATAACACACTGACCTAAGTTATGATTGCTAGCTTCTTGTCTACAGATGAGGAGACTGAGGCACAAGGAGGCTCAGTTGCTTGCCCAACATAACACAGCTGGCAAGTGGCAGAGCTGAGATGTGAACATGTTTGCGTAGCTCCAGTCTGTGCGCCCAGCAGGTCTGCTCAGCAAAGCCTCTGCGACACAAGGTGGTGAAAGGTTTGGGCTTTGGGATTTATCCACACACAGCCTTGGATAAATTCCTACACTAAACTCCAGGTTCATAGGTTGTCCTAATTACAGCAGAACTTCCTAAATGAAGGCAGTGACACTATGGCTGACACAACACACACCTTCCAAAAAATGCTAGCTGCTCACTATGAAGGCGTGGACAAGTTCTGAGCAAATGACTTGAACATTTGAAGAATGAGACGTGGGGGAAAGAACATTCCGTACACAGTCCTTCTCCTTCCACTAAAGGGTGGGTCAGAGCACAAGTGGGGAAACAACAGAAGAGGGACAGTGTGCCCAGGGAACAGAGCAAGCTTTTTCAAGCAAGAGAGGTTGACTCTGTTTTGGACAAATTAAAATAAAGCAGGTGAGCAGACACTGGCTCACCTGGGGCTCTGGGGCTGAAAGACAGTCTAATGAGCTAGTCTGAGGCAACGGCTTCCCAGGATGATTGAATTAAATGCTCTCTTCAGCTAAACAGCTAACTGATTTTTTTATTTTTATCAAGTCCTTAGTTGCCTAAATTAAGAAACTCCTTGGTGCAGTGTGATCATCCCCTGGCCCCCTCTGTCTTTATGTACTCAAATCCAGAAGAGTTTCAATTTCTCTTCCAGGAAAGAAACATTCTCTCATAGGAAACCATAGAACCATGGCTGACACTGGAAGTCATGGTATCACCAGATACTGGAAAACTCTTCTGGTATCTTCTAGTCTGAAATGAGTATCTGACAATATCCTCATGATCTGGAAAACTTCCTATGGTCCTAGCCTAATGCTAACCTGGCCATCTCTCTGTTTTCCCAGAATCCTGTTCTTTAAAAGCATTAAAGGAGATATAGCTGTTGAAGTCTGGTATAGGAGTCAAAGACTCAAAGAGACAGAATCAGAGACCTGGGGTTGAGTCCAAGGTTTGCCACTCTTTGTGTGGCCCCCAGAAGTCATGTCTTATGCCTTGTTTGAAAAATGAGGAACTGTTTATCTGCTCTAGGATGCTTGGATTTTTGTGAACTCATCCTATGAAAAAGCTATTCTTTGATCTGTAGATACTATCTATCACATGATTTATTATTGGAAGATGCGTAATTTTCATGGTTGGTTGTTTTATATGATAATCACCCGTCCCTAAGGACTCGGAATAATTTTACCATCAAAATTTTCCATTAGAGTGGCATTATAGCTCTGTTTCAACAAGCTTGCTCAAGTAACTTCCCATTGCAAATTCACATGATAATAGCATTATAAATGGCATCTCCAAAGACTTCAATTAAAATTGATTTGTCATTGTAATCTTAGCTAATAATGGTATGGTAATGGCATTATAATGAGGAGATCAAAGACTTACATTGAAATTATTTTGGCATTGTTATCCTACATTCTAAATGGCTTTGAATAGGCTGGTCTATACATAGATTTGAAACTGTTATGTCACAGTGATATTAAAAGCTAAGAGAACAAGTAATGGAATCATCCACTCCTTTTCCCCAAAGCCCAGTCTGGAATTTTTTCTACCCTCTTTATCTCCCATAAAGGTGAAATTCAAACAGAGCTTCTGCTCTAATTCCCCCCACCCTCGCAGAGCAGGAGAAAGGCAGGAGATGGAGAGGATGCTAATGAGAGACTAGAAATGCTGCTCCCAGCACATGCTGGGACCTGAATGTGCCCCTGCTCAGGCCAACCCGAGGGACAGAACCAGACCTGAGCCTAGGTTCCATTAGTGGACAGAGCACTCCTGCTCCCTCACAAGTATCATGCCTGGATTCAGAATCCTGAGCTTCTAAAGCACCTCTTGTCTCTCTGCCCTTGAGATCTCTGTGGGCTATGAGCAAGGCCAAATCATTTGGCTTCAGACTCTCTGGTTGTGAAACCAGTTGTGTGAATGGTTGTGTTCACATTTGTTTTTTTTTTTTTTTTTTTTTTTTTTTTTTTTTTTTTTT
>CM053414.1:28066701-28093833 GCA_028644305.1 Xerus rutilus | reverse complement strand
TTTTTTTTTTTTTTTTTTTTTTTTTTTTTTTTTTTTTTTAAATTTTTTTTTTTAGTTGTAGATGGACACAATGTCTTTATTTTATTGCTTTGTATGTGGTGCTGAGGATCGAACCCAGGGCCTCACGCATGCGAGGCAAGCGCTCTACCGCTGAGCTACAATCCCAGCCCCCACATTTGTTTTTGATGAGGACTTAAATGAAATGGAGTGAAACATAGACTGTATTTGTGTATATATATATATATATATATATATATATATATATACACATACATATGTATATATATACACACATATTCTAAGGTTCTAATATTCTTCTAGTGTACAGAATATTACTGTTATAGTGGTCAACATGGTAACCAATAGTTGTATAGTTCTTATTATCCAACAGAAGCTATCCTAAACTGTTTGAATATAGTCAAATTTCACCATTGTAAGTAGTTACGTTCCAGAGTCACTATGAACACTGAATTAATAAATACTGAATGATTGCTCACTATTTTAGTCAGCTTTTTCACTGCTGTGACTAAAGGACCCGACAAGCACAATTGCAGAGAAAGAAAAGTTTATTTGAGGGCTCACAGTTTCAGAGGTCTCGGTCCATAGAAGGCTGGCTCCATTCCTCAGGAATCAAGGAGAGGCAGAACATCATGGTGGAAGAGTGTGGAGGAGGGAAGCCACTCACGTGATTATCAGAAAACAGAGAGACTCCACTCTCCAGATACAAAATATATACCCCATAGCCACGCACCCAATGAACCACTTCCTCCAGCCACACCCCACCTGCCTCCAGTCACCACTCACTTAATCCCATCAGGGATTAATTGCTAATTAGGTTAAGGCTATAAACCAATCATTTATCCTCCAAACCTCCTTGCATTGTATACACATGACCTTTTGGGGGACACCTCATATCCAAACCATAACACTCACAGAGGAAATGCAGGATCAGATTCCTACCACCCTCTAGTTACAAAGTTCTTGTGAGTTGAGCAGTGTAGAACTTTGTGTGTGTTTCAGTTTGAAGACACTTTACATAATACAGATTGTTGATTCTTGTGTTGCAATTCCAGCCAATGAGAAATTAAGGGAAATACATTGCAAGGCTCCAGAGAATGGTGTTCCCAAATTTTAATGGAGAATGTTTGAGAAGAAACAGTTTCTTCTCCAGCCTCTGGATATCACTGTGTGAAAACATGATACTGAGAACAACTGCAGCCTCCTGCAGCCATGAGGAGACAAATTGGAATGGCAGAGCTATAAGATATGTCATGAAAGATGTAGAAAAGCCACAATAAGAATAAAACAATCTGTAAGCCACCCTGCCTCCAGCAATTTGACCATCTGATATAATAAACCTCTACTTGTTTAATCTGCTTTTGATTTTGGGGGGGGCACTGGGGATTAAACCCCTTGTGCATACAAGGAAAGCACTCTCCCAACTGAGCTATATCCCCAACCCTGATTAGTAGAATTTGAAAGTATCCTAATAGGCACATAATTATTACTTTGGATCCCATTATAATGTAGAATTGGGTAATACTAAGTCACAGAAATTGTTTAGACAAAACCGTGTAGAGTTAGAACCTTATGTAGGAAATGCAATGCATTGGTCACTAAGAGGATCGAAGAGGACATAAATGACTAGGGAAATTTTCCCTACTCAGAAATACCTTATAATCAAGTTCACCAAAAAGACCAAGCAGCCAGGCATGGTGGCACATGCCTGTAATCCCAGTGGCTTGAGAGGCTAAGGCAGGAAAATTGTGAGTTCAAAGCCAGCCTCAGCAATGGCAAGGTGCTAAGCAACTCAGTGAGATCCTGTCTCTAAATAAAAAATACAAAATAGGGCTGGGGATGTGGCTCAGTGGTTGAGTGCCCCCTGAGTTCAATCCCCCGTATCCTACCCCCTCAACAAAATAAAAGACCAGCTATTTCAATAATTCACCCACAAAGAAATAGTATATTTCATTCGAAAGGTATTAATTCATGCAATGCATGTGGTAGGGAGTATATTGATGGATTAGGTATATTCTCTGTCCTCGATAATCTTTTGGAGAAAACTAGACTGACAGGTAATTATAATTCAGGGAAAATTATAGAAAGATATTGCAAGAGAAAGATAAATGAGAGATTAATTTCTTTTAGCAGACCCAGAAAAGCCTCATGTCTCTCCTGATTAAAATTCTTCAGTAGTTTCTAACTGCACTTCATTTATTCAACAAACACTTATTGAACTATTACCTTTGGCAAGGACCTAGGTGCTAGGGACACAGTAATGCACAAAACAAAGTCCTTCTGTCATCGTCTTCCATTTTAATAAAGGGGAGTTTTACAGTTTGGATCTGCAATATTTCCCACAAGCTCGTGTGTTGAAGGCTTGGCCCCCAATGCAGCCATGTTCAGAAGTGGGGCTTGAGAAATAATTGGAGCATCAGGCTTTAACCTCATCGGTGGATTAATCCATTTGATGGATTCATAACTTGAATAGACCACTGAGAGAAAGTGGAACCTATAGGCAGATAGGGCATGGTTGGAAGAAGCAAGGCATGGGGGCCTGACCTTGGGAACGGTATCTTCCCTGCTCACCCCCTCTTCCTTCCTGGCTGCCGTGCACTGAGCAGCTTTCCTCCACCTCACCCGTCTGCCATGATGTTCTACCTCACCTCAGGCCCCGAGTGAAGCCGGCCAACCATGGGCTGAAAACTCAGAAACCACAAGCCAAATTAAACCTTTCCTCTTCTTAAGTTGTTTGTGTCAGATATTTTGGTCACAGCAACAAAAAGCTAACACAGGAAGATATCCAATAAGCAAATGAGGGAATATCTATTATATCAGGTGGTGTTACTGAGAAAAATAAAGTGGAGAGCAGAGAGTAGGATGCTGGGTTTGGGGGAAGCTATTTCACATGGCATGGTGAGAACATTGGCCTTTGAGCAGAAAGCTAAAGGAAATAGAGAGGAAGCCATATGTGGATATCAGAAGAAACAGCAAGTGCCAAGATCCTGAGGCAGAGAATGCCAGGCTACTCCAAGTTCAGGAACAGGTCAATGCACCTAAAACTACATGAATGGAAAGAAAGTCAAGGGTAGCACCCAATTTACCATAAAGCTAATTAAGCCCTAACAATGGATTTTACTATGATCTGAAAAATATTTTAGCCACAGTTAGTTGAGATTGCTGTCTCTTTCCACTTTAACTTCTCCATCACATCTCCCTCCATTCCGTATCTTTAGAAAGCCTGCAGTTATCTGGAGGAGCCAGCTAAGAGGCAGTTATCTTGGGGATACATCTTGTCTGAGATTAGTGATGGGAGAAACATGCTCACCTCTCCAAGCCCAAAGAATGGACCAAGAGACACAAGCAACAGCAAAAAGTGAGGCTTTCCTTTAATGATGGTCTTGCAAGATCAGATGCCTTGTGGGCAGGGACACACACATTGGGTACAACCAGCATTTTATCCCTTGGAGCACAAGATCTCTTCCTCAGTTCCTCATTGGCTGAGTACTGTGGAGTGCACAATCTTCCTGAAAGTCATCTAAGTTTCATTGTCTTTTAATAGGTTATTTAAAGAAATAAACCTTTAGCTGGGCACAGTGGCACATGCCTATAATCCCAGTGTCTCAGGAGGCTGAGGCAGGAAGATCTCAAGTTCAAAGCCACCCTCAGCAACTTAGCAAGGCTCTAAGCAACTCAGTGAGACTCTTTTTTAAAATAAAATTTAAAAGGGGGGCTGGGGATGTGGCTCAATAGTTAAGCATCTTTGGGTTCAATTCCTTGTATCAAAAAACAAACCTTTAGTTGTTCCCGCCTCGCTTATTCTCTTGTGAAGGGAAATCCCCCTGGACTAAGTGCCTTTTGACCCTTACACAGTTTATCTCTGTTGTTCAGGCCCTGCCCCTTCCTTCTCACCACCTGTCTGTCAAGGAGCTGTGACTTTTTACACTCAGGGTTAACCGCTCATGACTTTTCATTCTGCTCTCCCCTTCAGCTGCTTTTCTTACCTCCCAAGTCATTTAAAGCTGAATGCTGTATTCTGAAAATGGACCACCAAACTTTCTCTTTCTCACAGCGATATGTATTTATGCGGACTGTGGTCATTTCCATGACTAGCTGTCCCTGGGTGAGAGGCTTCTAGCATTCTTTCTGCAGCTCACCACCCAGTATTGTGCCCCGAAGACATAGAGTCAGAGGTCCAACAGGAATAGGAACTTATCCTATGGAACTCAACAGGGTATTAAACACACAACCTGAAGTCATCTTTAAAAAAATTCCCCCAATATCTGATGTGTAAACTCATAAGCAGAAGTTTCACTTCTCATTGACATCTAATCAAAATGGAAGTTCTTTCCCATCAGGAATATATTCAAGACTGCAGCGACTACAGTGATAAATGTACTTCTCTGTTGATGGAATCTCAAGAAATAGAGTTTATCAGACAAGGGCACAAACCTGAAGCAGTACCACAAACAGCAAATCTATCTGTGCGTAAAGTCACCCACCATCAATAATAAAAAACAAATTTCAAACAATCATCCTAGAGGAAAAACTGAATTATCTTTCTATTCTCTCTATCAAACATGATATTATAATGTCTGTGTCATACAGAGAGGCAATCAAAGAATATGTAGACAAAGAATTTAGGGGAAAATGCAACCAAGATGGTTCAGACAGCTTCTTAATAAAAACATTATATCTTTCTGGATTTTATCAAGTTGCTGATATGTGTTAGCATTTTAACTTTTTAAATTTGTGATGAGTTCTTTTCTCATACTAAAAATCTATTCACTTGCAAACATTAGTTTGTATTCCTAATTTTGTAATTCATCATCTAAAGATCCCAAAATTGTGTCAGCTTCCTGTCTCAGAAAGCCTGGGTCTGCCCCAGGTCAGATCCATTTTGAAGGTGGAGGAAACACAGTGAGACAGTCAGCTGTGATTCTCAGATTTGGGGATTTCACAGAACAGTAACATTTCCAAAAGAAAAATTTGAGGGGACCAATATTTCATTGCCAACTTTAAAAAATAAAAAGGCACATAAATGAACATTTTAACCAATCACATCTATATGGTTATGCAAAAAAAAATAGTTCTTACACAGAAACATACTGAAGAAAAAACAGAGAGAGAGAGAGAGAAAATTTTTTTTTTTTGGTATAGCGGAATAAGCCCAAAGGTACTTAACCACTGAGTCACATCTCCAATCTTTTTTTATGTTTTATTTAGAGACAGGGTCTCACTAAGTTGCTGAGGCTGGCCTTGAACTTGAGATCCTCCTACCTTAGCCTCCTTAGCCACTGGGATTACAGGTGTGCACCACCACAGTCAGCTTACACTTGGTTTTAAACTAATGCATAAACTTGGTTTTAAAGGGCATGATGTTCACACCTGTAGTCTCAAGAGGCTGAGGCAGGAACATCATTTGAGCCCAGGAGAACAAGATCAGCCTGGGCAACATAGCAAGACTCTGCCTCAAAAATAAATAAATAAGTAACTAAATAGTCCAACAGGGCATGGAGAAGATAGAATTAGATAAAACAGGATTGGTCATTTATTATTTGTTGAAGTTGGATGTTAGGTACACAGGGATTTATTACATTATTCTTCTTTTGTAATATTGGCCATTTTTATAATAAAAGATCTAAAAATCAATCATATCTAAATGCATCTATAGTTTCATAAAAGAAAGGACATATGAGCACTCTAGAATCTGGAACCTCACAAAATATCATGTTATGTTGAATAAATTTAACCTGATGAAAAACTCACTATACTGTGCTTATACTTTATTTTGTTATTGCTGTTTCATAGTCAGTGAAAATTCATCTGAAGCTGTTCAGGGACAACTCATCTGGGGGACAGGGCTACGTTGGCAGCTCTACCTCAAATGATTCAGATTAAAAAGTTAGTTGAGGGCTGGGGCTGTAGCTCAGTGGAAGAGCGCTTGCCTAGCATGCATGAGGCACTGGGTTCGATCCTTGGCACCACGTATAAATAATAAATGAGTAAAATAAAGATCCATCAAGAACTAAAAAAAAACTTTTTTAAAAAGTTATTTGGATAGAACTTTCCAATTTTTTATAAGTTTATGGGTGTGTATGTGTGTATGTGTGTGTGTGTGTGTGTATAAACCTGTCCTCAGGTTAACCTGAAAAACAGGCATAATATTATGTGTCTCACGATTTCTTTAAATATTAAATAGGGCACTATGTACATATTACACATTTATAGTATAAGCATGAATTGGTACAACCTCTACAGAGGATAATTTGGCCATATCTTCTCAAATTTTACAAGCCTTTACCTTATAGCCTAGCAATCCCAGTTCTAGAAATTTATCTTACATCAATCCTTGTAATGCCATGTATAAGATATTCATTACATATATTGCCTTTAATTACAAACCCTGGAAATATCCCCAATGATAGGCAACTGATTACATCATGCTACATCCATAAAATGTAGCTATGGAAAAGAACCAGGAAGTTATACACTGATATGAAAAGATCACCAATTTAAATTGTTCAGTGAAAAACACAGGATACAGAACATGTATTGAGTCTGCTATCTGTGGTTTAAAAGAAAGAAGGGAACATAGGAATATATATTTTTACTTGCTTAAAGAAAATGTAAGGTCATGCAGTAGACTAATAAAAGCAGGTTCTTCTTCTTTTGTTTCTACTTTTTGTTTTTAAGAAACAGGAACTGGGGAAATACTGACTGAGGCCAAGACATTTTGCTACTGTGTCAGCTTTCCTTAAATATTTTTATTGATGAATTATAATTACACAAAAAGGTAGGCTTCATTGTGATCTGTTGGTATCTACACATAGAGTAATTTGCTCTAAATCATCCCCCTAGAACTCTTCTTTACCTCCTCTCTTTCCTACCCTTAATTCCCACCCTCTACTGGTTTCCCTTCTATTTTCATGAGATCCTCTTTTTCCCCTTTTTCTCTCTAGTTTCCACATATAAGAGAAAGTATATGACCCCTGACTTTCTTCTGAGTCTGGCATATTGCATTTAACATGATGTTCTCTGGTTCCATCCATTTTCCTGTAAATGATAAAATTTCATTCTTCTTTATGACAAAGTAGAATTTGTCATTTCTAAAGTAGTTGATTGTACAAAGCAGGGACAGCAAATATAGCTAAAATTTTATTTTTCTATTATATATTTTGTGTTACTTATTGAGATCCTGAACAATGACTGCACAGAATAATGCCATTGATTAAAGAATGTAAAAATCCTTGTATGCATTACAAATATGTAACAACAAATTTCATCAGTATCTGCAACTATAATGCACCAATTTAAAAAAAAGAATTCCAGCCAGGCGCAGTGGCGAAAGCCTGTAATCCCAGGCTGAGACAAGAGAATCATGAGTTCAAAGCCAACCTCAGCAACAGCGAGGCACTAAGCAACCCAGTGAGACCCTGTCTCTACATAAAACACAAAATAGGGCTGGGAATGTGGCTCAGTGGTTGAGTGCCCCTGGGTTCAATCTCCAGTACCAAAAAAAAAAAGAATTCCATTGTGTATATATGTCACATTATCTTTATTCATTCATCTGTTGTTGGATACCTAGGTTGGTTCCAGAATTTGGCTATTGTGAATTGTACCATGATGAACATGGGTATATATGCATCACTATAGTGTGCTGTTAGGCCATTGTTACTATAACAAAATACCTGAGATATATCAGCTTATAAAGAAGATTCCAAAAGAGAGAGAGGAAGAGAGAGAAGGTCCATTTGGCTTACAATTTTGAAGTCTTCAGTCTGTGATGGATTGGCTTTGTTGCTTTGGGCCTGTGGCAAGGTAGTACATAATGGTAGAAATGTGTGATGAAGGAACAAAATTCACCTCATGGCCTGGACATGAGAGAGAGAGAGGAAGGGGAGGGTCTGGGGTTCTACTATCCCCTTCAAGAACATGTTCCAATTACTTAAGGGCCTCCCAGTAGGCCCCATCTCTTAAAGTTTCTGTCACCTCCCAATAGCATCACCCTAAAGACTAAGCCTTTAACACATAGCCTGGTGGGAGACATTTCAGGTCCAAACTATAGCAGCTATGTAGGGGTTTTTTTATGTTTTTATTTTAAATCACAAGTAGATTTAAACTTAAGCTTTAAAAAAGACAATGTGAGCGGGCATGGTGGCGCAAGTCTGTAATCCCTGCACTTTGGGAGGCTGAGACAGGAGAATCGCGAGTTCAAAGCCAGCCTCAGCAATGGCGAGGTGCTCAGCAACTCAGTGAGATCCTGTCTCTACATAAAACACAAAATAGGGCTGGGGATGTGGCTCAGTGGTCCAGTCCCCCTGAGTTCAATCCCTGGTACCAAATAAATAAATAAATAAATAAGAAAGACAATGTGTATAAAAAGTGCATCCATGATACATGGTACAAAACTAAGGCAAAGCCATTATGACTCTTATTACCACCACCATCATTACATTATCATCAAGACCCACACTGTGTGGTTCAGGAGCCACTCATCACATGGGGCGAGAAGGCATCACATGGTGGTCCACACAGAAAAGTGCTGTCAGGGTAAAATTCTCAACAGGTATTAAAGACTTAATAAGAAGCAAAGAATGTACAATATCCCATAAACAACTTTTATATGAATTGCATGTTGAACTGAAGTATAATGTTAAATGAGATATATTATTACAAATTAATTTCACCAGTTTCCTTCTTTTATGTCCACTAGAATATTTTAAATGGCCTATGTGACTCACATTTGTGATTCACACTATGTTTCCAGCAGGTAGTGCTGTTGTATGACCTCAAGTTCTGGGACTCATACACAAGAGACATATTGCATATGTTTGTTCAGGGAATGAGTGAGTAAATAAGCTATAGCAATCTATAATATGTGACAAGAACATAAAGCAGAAAAATTGGAGGAGCTTGTTTAAGTTCTTTGTGTTCCCCGTGAAAGCAACAGCAGAATCTCCTCCTTGTCAGGGACATCAAGTGCTGTCACCATGGGCATACACGTGGAACTTTAATTTAACAAATTAAAATGTTCTCTCAATTATAATCAGCAATTACCCAGTAGGAAGATTATGTGTTTGCTTCTTTCGTACTGGATTGTTTGGAGCTATTCAAGCACAGCTGCCTGTAGAACTGCTTGTCTTCCTCTAGAGGTCTGTGAAATCAGAAAGTACTTGCAGATTCCCATCCAGAAAAAATATTTTATTTTTCACTTCTGAAAATGAATCCAGGACTGAGGGTGTAGCTCAGTGGTAGAGTACTTTTCTAAGATGTGTGAGGGCCTCGTTTCCATTGCCAGCACTGCAAACAAAGAAAAAGAAACCCACCTTATAAAACTCACCCCTTACCACGTTGTAGCACCAAATGATGCTGGAGAAGGACCACTGGTTTTGATGTCAGACAGCTCTCAACGCAAATATGGGCTCTGTGTGGGTTTACAGGGCTGCTGTCATAGACAACCGAAAAGTGAACACTGATACAACAGAAATGTATTGTCTCAGAGATCTGGAGGCTAGATGTACAAAAGCAAGGTGTTCGTAACAGTAGTTTCCTCTGAGGATCAGAAAGGAAGATCCTGTTCTAGATCTTTCTCCCCCACTCAGAGAAGGGTATCTTTTCCTACATGTCTTCACATCATCTCTCTATACATGTCTGTTTCCAGATGTCCCCTTTTTAAAAGGCACCAGTCATATTGGATTATGGCCCACTCTAATGACTTCATTTTAACTTGATTACCTATATCTAGAGTCTATCTCCAAATCAAGTCACAACCTGAGGTACAGAGGGTTAGGACTTCAATTTAGGAATTCAAGGAGGGCACAATTCAATCAATAATAGGTTCTGTCCTTAACTGCTATGCAGGCTTCTCTAAATGTCTCTGAATCTCAATTTCTTTATCCATAGAACAGGGATGATAATAGGTACCTGGAAAGCTTGTGTATTTTCAATAAATCAAATCATTGAGTCTCTAATGATGGAACTGAAGACAAAGACATAGGGAGAATGTTAGCACATTAAGACTTTTCTGGTTTCAAAAAAAAGAGAAGCAAAATTACATACTATTTGTGCCAGATCCTTTCATAAACATTCTCCAATGCAACTTTCACATATGCATTTAAAATAAAAAAGAATCTACAAATGGTGAACCTTAAAGAAAAAGGAGATAATAAAACACCATGTTCCTAGCCAGGCACAGTGGCACACACCAGTAATCCCAGCACTTAGGGAGGCTGAGACAGGAGAATGACGAGTTCAAAGCCAGCCTCAGCAACGGCGAGGCGCTAAGCAACTCAGTGAGGCCCTGTCTCTACATAAAACACAAAATAAGGCTGGGGATGTGGCTCAGTGGTAGAGTACCTCTGGGTTCAATATCCAGTATAAAAAAACAAAAAAGAAAGAAAACACCGTGTTCCTGAAAGCCCCTTTCCATTTCCAAAACACAAGCCATAGTAAAGGAACATTGGAAGCAGAGCTGGGCCAGAATGTCCAGGTACACGTTATCTTGAAGGACAATGGCTTTCTCTCATGTATGCTGGGAATTAGGGTAAAGTTAGTGTTATCTGTAGAAGACTCCTTTCTTGCAAGTATGTCAAGACAGTCTCCTTGGGATGCTGGTCATACAAGTAAATTAAGCAAGCTTATGCTGATGATGTCATTACTTCTGCAGCCTAACATAGCAAACCCTTCTCTCAGAGGTAGCTGGTGAAGAATTGGGGACACTGTGGACCAGATACATGTCACTCATCCAGCCAGCCACCACTGGACAAAATGCCATGTGGGAGGGTGCCACAAGGGAGGGCAAGTGCTGTTTGGCAAAGCACCTTGAGGGATAGAGGTGCTATCTGTTGAGCCCATCCCCGCTGGATGTCCCTATAAGCATTTCTCAATAAAGCCTTACTCCTTGCATGTCATCTCTGGGTATTTTCCCATCTCTGGGTCTAGGTTACTGGATCTCTCAGTAACCTATCCCACTACCCTGGCCTGACTGGGCTGTGGACCTGACAACATGTTATAGATAAAGGAACAGCTTAGATTACATAGTAGAAGAGCACATTTTTAATATTATCAGATTTTCCTGGCTACATTGAGCATCTTACCTCACTATCCAACCCTGCCAATCTCATGACATGGTGGTTCCAGACCTGCCCCTTTAAAGAGAGCCTTTGTCAAAACTATGCCAAGTATTTGCTGAAAACACTTTGCGAAATATAAACTGCTTTACAAATGTAAGACACCCATATTACAGCACAGATCAACTTCTTAGATTCTTATGTGCCATCTCTATTGGAATTGATGACCCTTAAATTCTCTCACAGGCCTGAAAGTCTATGATTCTAAAAATATAAAAAATATAACTATTAAGAAATATTCTGTAATTTTTTAAAAGAGCCTTGCCTCTCCCAGGGTGCTTTGAATTGTAAGCATATAGAAAGAAAGGAGTTATTGGTTCCTGAAATGAAAAGACCTAGATATGGATTCAGGACAGGCTGTATCCTGGAGCTTCACAAAGTAACCAAGATCTGGTTTCCTTCTGTCTCTTAGTTCTGCTTTCTTGAGTTCAATTTCATCCTAAGACAGGCTTTCCTTAGGCCCCAAATATCTGCCAATCTGCTTTGGCAGATTGAGAATTTTATCACAGAATCCCCTGAAAAGGTCCTACGATCCATTTTTATTGGACAATCCAAGGTCACATGCTCATCTCCTTACTAATCCCTATGGCTAATAGGATGAAATGCAGTGGTCTTACGGGTCATATGCTATATCTGTGGGACTCTGGAAGGGGTCTTTGAGCTCAAAATGAGGGGAATTGCCAAACAGAAATTAAGGGATGTTAGAAAAGGGAAAAGGAAAAAATACTAGAAAAGCACTCAATATGTACATTCCATGAAACTTTGAACTTTTAGCCCCTCATATCCCATACATTCAATTTGGCAACTGGTTTGGAACACCCTGATACAGCCCCTAATTAGCTGGAATTGCACTGGGTTTTACCATCTAGATTTCTGTTCACTGAGCACATCAATCCTCCACTTATTCATTTTATGATTCAAATGAGTAAGACCCTTTCAATAGCTTAAATCTCTCCACTGAACAAGCTTGTCTGTTATCTGGAAATATATAGTCACATGAACTTATTCAAAACACAACATTTTCTCATTATAATGAGACATGATTATTAATGGCAGAGTGCCCATCAGAAATGAAACTAATCCTTCATTTTGTTCAAAATAAATGTGCTCAAAAAGGTACAGAGATGGTAAAATTAATTTGAGAGTAATCAATTCCTGCATTTTAAATGAACATAATTAAGTAATCATTAAATTATTTAATGGGCTTCATTAAGCTTATTTCTGGCTGGGGTGTCACATTTTTTATCCCAATTAGCTCAAGTGCTAAAATTAATTTTTTATTACTGGTAAGAGGACTATTCCAAGTCAGGATGAACATAGCTAGCCCTACCTAGAGACTAAAATGGACCTCCTTCCCTCTCACAGTAGGGTTTACTGTCAGCCAATCAAGTTTCAAGGAAATAACCCAGGCCATCCTATGGCAAATGTCTTCACTGCTTCTAGCCAGACAGCACAACTTTATCAGATTCAACTGGACATTCCCAAGAAAGCCTTCCTATGACAGCCACTCCCAGAGGAAACCCGGATGGAAACCATGCCAATGCGACATTATCACCAGTAAGACAACCGTATTTCATCCTACTGAGCTAGGCGTCATTCAGAACATCTAGGCATCAAAAAGGCCTGAATTCAAATCCCAGCGTTGCTAGTGCTAGACCATGTGAGCAAAAGCAATTTAGGTAACTCCTCTGTGCCTCTATGTCTCCGTTTGTAAATCAGGATAATGAAATAATTCATTGTGTCTCAGAGTATTTTGTGAGAATTATCAATAAGGTATACAAAGGTTGTGGCATAGACTGTTCACGCAATATGTGTAGGCATTATTCTTGTCACAATCAGATATTCACATTTAATCTTCACGGATGCAGAAGTTAAGACACAGACTAATTTTTTCAATACAAATACTGTAGATCAATCCCATGAATAGCAAGGGATTCTGAGTGGCAGTGCTGCAAAAGAATAAATACCCCCCAACAAATTATTTTTAAGAAGATGGTATACAATTAAGGTGTTTATAAAAACCAGAAAGAAGCAGTACAGCTTGTAGTTTAAGAACTTGGGGTCTGTAGGCAAACCAGCTGGGTTCAAGTAAAACAACCATTTCCTAGCTATGTGACATGACAGACATGATTTCCTCTCTCAGTTACTGCATCTAAAATTGAAAGTAATAATAAAATTGAGTTGTTGTGATGATTAAATTTATAATATAGAGAAAGTTGAGGGGTAACACATTGGAAATACTCATGTCTATTTATCTTTAGCAGCAGTTTTATAGAAATGCAGGACATTGTCAGATATATTCTCTAGACTTGAAGAAAACAGATTTCTAAAGGATAGACAAAAGGATAGATTTGATTTATTAACTTAAACCCAAAAGCAAATTTTATTCATTCATTTAATATTACTGATACCCATCATGAGTGGGACACTGAACCTACATGGTCACAGGAAAAATACTGTGGACTTTTTCAAGTTTATTACACTAATCTGGAGTTTCATACAAACCAATTTAGAAAATTTTTCCTAACACCTTCTCAGGAGGAGGCCACAGAAAAATGTCATGAGTACACCAATTGGGAAGCTACCTTTCCTGTTCATACATCAGAGCAGCCCTTAGGTCACTGTTGGAAATGCAAATAAGGAGCTCAATGTCACAGTCAGCACGGTCTTTCAGTAATGTGACATAGCCACACCAGGGACCAAGTGCCTCTGTGTTCCAAAACAGGTGCTTTTTGTTTGTCTTGCAATATTACATCCATTATGGATGTCTGACATTGAAGGAATCCCTCAAAATTAAAATGCACAAAAATGCCTTAAATGCAGAAGTTACCCTCCACTTTCTTGCTTTTTTCTTTTTTGTGTGTGTCTGTGTGTATTTGTGCATGTGCACACATGCACATATGTATTTTAAGAGTAGAGTTGCTCTTAGAGCTCAAATTAATTTTCCCAAAGCAAATCAAGCACAGATCTTGGACCAACTGATTCATCCTTATGCTTAGGAAAAGGACAGCCAGCCATTGCCTACCCCAGCTAACCCTCCACTGACTCCTCTGAATCCTCTGATTTAGCAAGATGCTGCAGCTCTGTTCTGTTGAGCAGGATTGCCAACAGACCCACCTACCAACAGTAATTAAATAAATTTTCCATTAGTAAAGAAGGTACTAAGAAGTTGATCCAACCAGTTCTGGGGCTTGAGGAAGCCCCAGCTTTCAGACCTCTCCCTTGAATGAAAGTTTATTCAAAACAGATTAGAGCAGGATTCTACCATTGCTGGTTAGACTCATGTGATCAGAAATCTCAAACCAAT
The DNA here is from genome assembly GCA_028644305.1 of Xerus rutilus. Classification (NCBI taxonomy): domain Eukaryota; kingdom Metazoa; phylum Chordata; class Mammalia; order Rodentia; family Sciuridae; genus Xerus; species Xerus rutilus. The sequence goes on along the minus strand of CM053414.1, from coordinate 28,079,394 downwards.
GGTTAGACCCAGAACTGATTAAGGATCTAGTTCTAGTTCAAGTATTATTGCTAAAGATACAGGCTACAAGCTTTCCTATGTTCACACAAGTTGGAAATGTCTCTGAGCTATATATTTCAGCCCAATATGCATATCTGAAATTCATTTTGAACATTCATCAAACTAATTAATAGTCTCTAGGTTTGCCAATAAAAATCCATTTTTGATAATAGTACACTAATTAGCATGTCTTTTGCTGGCTAATCCAGAAGGGACAGATGAAAGATTTGCAGTAGCCACCTCTGTCTAGATTCTAGGCTCCATATAATAGCTGTATAACCCAGACTCTGCATGCTGTTAGTGTGCTACCTTTACCAGGTAAATTAACTGGCACATGCCATTTCTTCCACAAATCATGCTAAAGTATTTTAGAAGTTATAGACATCATAACATGCTGGGAGGAAGAATATTTGTTGATATTGGCACAGAGCAAACCAGGCAGAGATCTGAAGCCCCGGGATCAACTTCATCCCTGAAATATGAGGTCACCAAGTTATAATGGTATAGGGGGAAGAAAATGTCCCTGCAGTGTTTTGAGTGTCCACGAACTAATGCAAGTTTGGAAAAGGAGTTAGGGACCTCTCTACTGACAAATATGACATCTGTAACTAGCTTGCCATGGGATTTGGCAAAGAGCATATGGTTCACGGATCAGTCAGCTATCTTGGCCCTTTCTCATTGACTTATAACCTAAATCATTGAGTTAAATAATGAAAAATCATTGGACCATATTCTAAACACAAGTGACTTCAGGAAAGTTTATAACCATCCTCTGGTATTTTTACTAGCCTGGTCAAAGTCCATAAACACTACCCCATGTTGCATATTAAGTTAGAGAAAATAGGCAGCTGGAAGGCAAATGTCTCAGTCCACTGAAACTTCTATAAAAAAATACTCCAGACTGTATAATTTATGAAGAAGAGAAATGAATTTCCTTTTCCTTACAATTCTGGAGCCTGGCAGTCTAAGATCAAGGCACCGGTAAATTGGGTATCCGTATCTGGAATCACCTAGTCTCTACTTCCAAAATGGTGCTTTCTTGCTGCATCCTCTAGAGGTAAGGAACACTGTGTTGTCATGTGGCAGAGGAGAAGAAACTCCTTTCCTCAAACGCCTTTATAAGAGCCCTAACCCTGGGGCTGGGATTGTGGATCAGTGGTAGAGCATTTGCCTAACACGTGTGATGCACTGGGTTCAATCCTCAGCACCACATAAAAATAAATAAATAAATAAATAGAGCCCTAACTCTGTCCATGAGAGTTCTGCCTTTGTGAATTAATCATTTCCTAAAGACCTCATCTCTAAACACCATCACATTAATGATTAAGTATAAACACATAAATTGAGGTGGGGGACACATTCAAATCATAGCAGTGAGTCACAACAGAACTAGATGACTTCTTTTTTCTCTTTTTCCATTTTTACATGAAATCCCTCTGGTTTATTTTAGCCCTGTTCTTATTTCTGCATTTTTTATTTTTCAGGAAATAAAATTCTCTAGTTAAGATGCTAGGATATCCCATTAATTTAAAAGCCACATACAGTGTCACTTTTTAAAATATGAGAGTTTTATCAGTTACAGATGGCACTAAAATTTAATATTTTATGTAATAATTATCAAATTTTTAATGATAACAGCTGGGCATAGTGGCACCAGCAACTTGGGAGACTGAGGGGAGAGAATCCCAAGTTCAAGGCCAACCTCCACAACTTAGCAAGGCTCTAAGTAACTTAGCAAGACTCATCTCAAAATAAAAAAATGAAAAAAAATAAAAAATGAAAAGAACTGGCTCAGTGGCAAACTGCTTTTGGGTTCAGTTTCTAGTACCCCCAAAAAAATCATATTCTTTAGAAAGTTACAGATATGAGGAAAATGCTCATGGAATAATATATGAAAAAAATAAACACATAAAACTGAAAAAAATTACATTCTCTATTTTGCACTAATAATTTACAAAGGCAATTGTGAATATAATTTTTGAATACTGGGGGAAATATATCAAAATATTAACATCAATCAATCAGAAAGTATTGGTGATCTTTATTTTCTTCATACATTACTCTGTACTTCCAAGATTTCCCCAATGGCCATTTTATCAATTTATTTTTAATTTTTTTTTTAAATATTTATTTTTTGGTTGTAGGTGGACAGAATATCTTTATTTTATTTTTATGTGGTGCTGAGGATCGAACCCAGTGCCTCATGCATGCTAGGCAAGCACGCTACCACTGCGCCACAACCCCAGTCCCCCATTTTATCAATTTAAATACAAACATCCCTTCATGTTATAGGGGATTGGATTCAAGATCCTCCAAGGATACCAAATCCAAGGATGCTCAAGTAAAATGAGCTCATATTTGCATATGACCTATGCACATCTTTCTGTATATTTCAAATCATTCCTAGATTACTTGTAATACCTAATATAATGTAAATGCTATGCAAATAGTTATTACACTGTATTGGTTAGGGAACAATAATGAGAAAAAAGTTGGTACACATTCAATGATGCAGTTTTCTTTTTTCTGACTATTTTTGATTCATGGTTATTTGAATCACAGATGTGGAACTTGCAGGTAAAGATCTGACTGTACATTACCTGTGTATGTACAGGTGTGTGTGCATATGTATTTGGTATCATGTTTAAATGTTCAACTCTGTGATGAAATACTTCTTGGTCTAGGAAAACATCCTAAAAAAATAATAGACAAAACTTCATGGTTTCTGAGATAATACATTGTATTGCTATGCGCAAAGGTTATTGTGCTGTGGATATACTGTGCAGACACTTTTATTCACAGGAAATTCTGGCTAAATATAAATCAGAAAACAGAGAATAAGTGACTTTGTCTTAAGGCTAAGGAAGTCGCTGAAACATACAAAAATTATATACCTTGGAACCAGCTGACACCCTAGAGATCGTCTACTCCTGTGGTTGCAAACATTTTAATCATAGAATCCTTTCTTTAAGTAAAATCCTAGGAGAATCTTCCATACAGAAAACTCACAACAGAGCAGCTGCTCTGGTTGAAATAAAGAAAGCAACTCTAAAACTCCACCAAGTTGGTCTCTGCCTGGAGAAACCAAGAGATTCTGCAGAATACCACTTGAAAATCATTCAGGACAGAATGATTTATTGATCCATTAGCTTATATATATTTAATGTTTTTTTTTCTGTTTAACCTTTTCAAGCAAATAGACAGACCCCTCTACTTCAGGAGGGGTAAATAACAGAAAACTCAAAACTATAGTTGCCCAAAATATACTTATTTTCCTGGATTTTGTAGAAAGCACTTTGACAAGATTATACTAGGAGGGAAACACCAAGGAGAAGGTCCCTCAAGACTGGGAATGGGATGGAGGTTATTGGGACCAGGACCTCAACCTTGTTTCCTGAGATGGTGAAAACATAAGGAGGAAGAGTTCTGAGGAATACCCAGGATTACTGAGCACCAGGCATGGGAGCCATCAGGGCCACCAGGTTTCTGCCATAGAACCTAAAGGGACCACATAGGCTAGGATAATAGGCATCTCAGAGGAGGCTCTGGAGACCAACAGGTTGAAAACTAGAGAATCCTACCCAATGTGTTTGTATTCTGGAACCCCAAGCTTTAGACAATCAGGAACAAGAAAAATTCTAACCAGCAGAGTGAATTTCCTACCAAGCTACAAGGTGGGAGCTCAGTATCATCTGAATTAGTCAATTTCATTGGAAAATCAAGGAAGTGGTGTTTGTGTACATCTGAACTTGGATACTGCATGGTAATTCCAAACTTACCATGGGCTCATTCTCAACTAAGTTCACAAGTGTGGGCAGGTCAAGGGGTATGTCAGGCCTGATACCCCCACTGGCTTAAGGAAGTTCACGAACAGGACAAGCATTTGTAAAAGAAGGTGCTGGAGATGTAGCTCAGTGGCAGAGTGCTTGCCTAGCTTGCACAAGGTCCTGGCTTCCATCTCCAGCACCACATTAGGGAAAAAAAAGTACTAGGCTGGGTATAGTGGCACACACTTGTAGACTCAGCTACTCGGAAAGATTGAGGCAGGAGCATCTCTCTTAGGCCAGCCTGTGCCACATAGTGAGATTGCCACCTCAAAAAAGAAAAAGAAAAAGAAGGAAGGGGAAAAGTGTGACAATCAGAATAATGGCCCCTAGTGATTATGTCCTAATCCTGAAGATTATTAATACACTTTCATATACAGACAGTCCCCAGTTATGATGATTTTAATTTGCAATGTTTCTACTTTCAATGGTGGGAAAGCAATAAGCATTACAGTAAAGACTGTATTTTGAATCTTGAATTTTGGTCTTTTCCTGCACTATTAATATACAACATGATATTCTCTCATGAAGCTGGGCTGCAGCATCAAGCCACAACTCCCTGTCTGCCACACCATCAGGAAGGAAATCCACTGATGCTCCAAGTGCACTGTATGGGTGATTTACAATGTTTTTGACTTAAGGTGCTTAGCACTTAGAATGGATTTATAAGGACATGGCCCTAAATGGAGGAGCATTCGTCTGGTAAAGGGGATGCTGCAGACGTGATTCAATCAAGGATTCTGTGATGGTGAGGTTATCCTGGATTATCCAAGTGGGCTCAATGTCATCGCAAGGGTCCTTCCATGGGAGAGAGGAAAGCAAGAGAGTCAGAAAGGATGTGACAATGGAAGCGGAAATCAGTAAGTGGAAAGGGTCACCAGACAGGAAATGGGAGCAGCCTCCAGAGGCCAGAGAAGGCAAGGAAATAAATTCTGCCCTGGAGCCTCCAGAAAGGAGCATATCACATGAAACCTTGATATTTAGTCCAGTGAGACTTCTGACCTAGTGTTCTGGAAGAAATCAGTGTTTGTTGTTTTAAGCCAGAAAGTTTGTGGACATTTGTTACAGCAGCAGTGGGGAACTACACAGAAAGGAAGATAGAGGGAGGGGAAGAAACTTGGGAAGAGAAGAACACAGGGCAGAGGATCAGGTGATCACATCTCCCTGGGGTTCTGCAGGCTCTGAGCCTCTCAAGGCTCATGGTCACATACCCAGCACCCACCAAACAGCCTACACTCAGTTCATGAGAGATGTTGGGTTCCTTGAATCAAATATTAACAAATGCAGCCATAGCCTGCCTTGCCAGGCACGGTCCTCAGTACTTCCATCAACCAAAGTCCTCACAACACTAGGAGGTTTGTGTTATCATTATTCCCATTTTGCAGGTGAGGATGCCATGGTATTAAGAGTCTGAAAAAAATTGCCCAAGGTCAGTAAGCCATTGATTGGCAAAGCCAGGTTTAACCCAAGAAATTTTTGTGATGTATTACTGCCTGTGAATTAAGACTGAAGGAAGGAAATGAAGAGAAAGGAAGAGGAAAGATAAAATGTTTTTTTCCTCCACTGATTTCAAATGTCTGCTTGATTTCAAGGGCAGCCTCCATACAAGACCTCCCCATCCAGCAGGGCATAGAGTAAACAAGGTAGGGACTCAACCCCAGGGGTTCTGCCACACCAGCTGGTATTTGCCGCGTCCATCCAGCTGCCAGCTAGAAACTGTAGAGACCCCAGCACCCAGGTCTAACGAGCATGTAGAAATGAATGGGTCACATATAAGCCAATTACAGCTGGCAGCAAGTTTGGGGAAATCGCTTTCCCTGGAACCAACTGGGACTCCATTTTGGAGATAAAAGGGACAGCTCATTAGTCTCTGTGGTCAGAAGCAGCTTCCATGCATTTCACGGAGCAAGGGGAATCTGAAATGTTTTGAAATGGGAAAATGGGGTACAGCCAAATTGCTCAGTCAAGGCATTTAATGGGCCTTTAGTGTGACATTCCATGCAGTACCTAGCAACTTGTTCAAGCATGCAGGTGAAAACTAACATCTGTCCATCAAGCATGTGTATTTACCTTCCCTACATGCCTCCACATGTATTTAATACTTTGATCATTTAAGACATCCCTTCATGTATCCATAGAAATGTAGAATAGAGAAAGCCTAAACAATTGAAATGTTCAGATAAACTGAAATCTTGTTATTTGCCATTAGTTAAACCTTCCTTCTCTTTTAATTTCTTTTTTACCAGTACTAATTTCAGAAAGTTAAATACTATCACTTTAGGAAAATGTATATGCCACAAGAGTCATGGAATCAGAGAATATAACACAGAGGGAATTTAGAAATTATTGACTCTAACCTGGAGGCATACCTAGACTGCAATGCTTGAAAGAAACTTCAGAGCCAATCTGGTACAGGAACCAAAAATTTAGGTTCAAACGAGGTTTTTTGCCAAGAGACATTGCAATGCCTACCAATGGTCAGCCAGCCTCTCTCTGCTTGGATGCAACCAGGAGCAGGGAACTTACTACTCAAGATGACTCAACACAACCCTGTGGATCTCTAATCCAAGGAGGTAAAAAACATTTTTTTTTTGACACTGAGGATTGAACTCAGGGGTACTCGACCACTGAGCCACATCCCCAGCCCTATTTTGTGTTTTATATGGAGAGAGTGTCCACTGAGTTGCTTAGCACCTCGCCCATGCTGAGGCTGGCTTTGAACTCATGATTCTCCTGCCTCAGCCTCCCTAAGTGCTGGGATTACAAGCATGCGCCACCGCACCTGGCTAAAAAGCACCTTTTTAATATTATATCCACATTGATCCCTTGAATACTTGCAATGAGGTCTGACTGACTTTCAAAGATTGCCACCAAGATGTGCCTTTAGTACCTCAGCAGAATGAAGTCCAGCAATGCGACCACCAAAATACACACTCAATGTAGACACACATGCCCATGCATAGTCATTTACTGGACTGACATCTCTGCAAATGAATGGTCAGCCCAATTATAACATAAAAGAAAGAAAAAGATGAGGAAAAGGGAAGAAAAGAAGGAAGAGAGAGGAGAAAAAAAGGGAAAGGTAGAGGGAGAAGAGCAAAGAGGAAGAAGAAAATGAGAAGGAAGAGAAGGAAAAAAAATGAGGGGCTGGGGCAGTGGCTCAGTGGTAGAGCGCTTGCCTCGCATGTGTGAGTCACTGGGTTCGATCCTCAGCACCACATATAAGTAAGTAAATAAAATAAAGATATTGCTTCTATCTACAACTTAAAAAAAAATTTTTTTAATGAGATGGTATAGGGATCCAGCTTAACATGGCTATAGCCATCTTGGTCATAAGTGCCATTTTGCCCACCAGGTAGCTTTGGAATGCATCCTAAACCTTATAGAACAAAGTCATTAAGAGAAGTCAGCTGAGGACTAGAATGAAGCTCAGTGGTAGAGTACTTGCCTAGCATTTGCGAGACAGTGGGTTGATCCTCACAGTCATTTTAAAAAAAAAAGATACTCAGCCCAGAGGGTGGCACTGATGCTTCGTCTGTTTCTTAACTGATATTGGGTATGTTAATAGTTTTCAAGAAAGGCCAACTGCATTCTGGTTGGCCATGGCACACCTTTATCCAGCTTAGCTTATCCTCCTTGGTATGCAGGGATTCGGTTGTCTTCCTGCTACTCTACATGCTTCTGTCTGAAAATGCCTGATAAACTGCACTTTGTACAACCCTAGCTATGCCTACCTCTTTTCTCAGTTTCACAGTACCTTCCATCTTTGGCAGTCAATTCTCATACACTAGAACTAGAATTTTCTGAAACAGAGAATAATGCAATTCCCTGGGACTATATGAGCATTAGCTGATTTGCCCTGTAGAGGGGAAAAGTTAGATGGGAAAGTGCCATTGTCCATAGACATTTTGCCTTTTACAAAATCATAATGTAGAAGAAGAAATACTAAAAAATACTCACTATATATATTGTTGAGTGAAAGGAGGTTATGGACATGTAGGACATGGTTTCATTTTTGCTATTTATTCCTGTCTATAGACAAAATAGATATTTACCCATAAGTAGAGATTCATCTATGTGTATGGTGGCTACCTCTAAGTGGGTAATGACATAACTGCCTGAGGTGTGTGTGTGTGTAGTACTGCTATTCTTTGTTTTCCAAATTCCCTACATTGATTAGTATTACTTTTATAAATAACTGTTTAAAAACTAATTTAAAAATTAAAACCAATTATCCAGTCCTGAGACCAAGAAATTCTGGACTTATGGGACTAGTTGCTAAGATCCTTTTGAAATGGGAAATTGGGTTATGGCTGCTTGAGGTCATTTCTAGAACAGAAGAATTTTAGTGATGTAAGAAGACTCTGTGATGATCTAATTGAATTCATTCACTGGGAAATTGAGTCCCCGATACATAAGTGACCTGCCCAAACTCACACAGCCACAGTAATGGGTGAGTCTCTAGTGAAACCAAAGCTGAAGCCTTATAAGGCCCAAAGAATCCTCTCATCAAAGCAATATTTCAAAAATGAGATTCATTGGGCATGGAGAAGAGACAGAAAGGGCTAAGTTTCCTAAAAAGAAATGATGACTAAAACCTACAATTCTATATGTGTGATGTGAACAAAAAGATTAAAGTTGTAGTGACTATCTCTCAACTTTTAGTCCAGTGCTCAGAATTGTGGGATTTAGCACTGACCTCATGAAGAGAGGTCATCTGACTGTGGTCATCTTACTGTGAACTATTTATGACACTCATGCTGTTAAATTTCTCAGTACTCCTTAGTGATGTAAAGAATTTTTATAGGAAGCCAGGCGCAGTGGCGCACACCTGTAATCCCAGCACTTTGTGAGGCTGAGACAGGAAAATTGCGAGTTCAAAGCCAGCCTCAGCAATGGCAAGGTGCTAAGCAACTCAGTGAGACCCCGTCTCTACATAAAACACAAAATAGGGCTGGAGATGTGGCTCAGTGGTCAAGTGCCCCTGAGTTAGGTCCCCAGTACCAAAAAAAGAATTTTTATAGGAAGCAAGGGCTAGAGTGTAGCTCAGTGGGAGAGTACCTGCCTAGCATGTACAAGGCACTACTGGGTTCAATATCTAACACAGCAAAAAAAAAAAAAAAAAAAAAAAAGATGATTCATTATAATTTCAGCCCTTCAAGAACCATCCTGAAGATCCCCCGCACCCTTAGGAACTAAAGCGGACACATTCAAAGCTAAGGGCTCCTAAACTTGTGAGCCAAATCTACAACAGTTCTACAGGCAAGGTGAGACTGATGTTTTAAATTTTTCTTTGTGGTCAAGAACCACAATAAAACCAGTCATACTTTGGCAGAACTGGACAAGATTTTGAAGACCACCCAGCCCAATTTTCTTGGTTTATAGATGAAGAAATTGAGGTCCTTCAGTTTTTATAGTAAATGCCCTTGACCCTGTCCTGCCCCACACACATAGAAGGACTGTAATCCCAGCACAGTCTGTTCTCTCACTAGACTATAAATTCTACAATAAAAGGACCATCTCTCTCTTGCTTGCAGTGATGGATGGATGGATGGATGGATGGATGGATGGAAGGAAGAAGGATGTATATATGGTTAAGTGGGCTTTCCTAAAATTACAGAGCACATTAACATCAAAACTGAGACTAGAATCCAAACCCTCCAATTACCATCCCAGCTGTTACCAGCATTTTATCATCCAATTCCCTGTTCAGGAATAGTGTCATACATACTGATAACTACTATTGGCTATTTCCAAAAATGAATTCTACCCTTAAGTGGCTAAACATATGCCACTTGTTGTAGTTTCAAAAGAAATATACATTTAGCCAGGAACAAAGGCGCATGCCTATAATCCCAGCACTTTGGAAGGCTGAGACAGAAGAATCGCGAGTTCAAAGCCAGCCTCAGCAACGGCAAGGCACTAAGCAACTCAGTGAGACCCTGTCTCTACATACAACACAAAATAGGGCAGAGACATACAACCAGAGAAATAAAAAATAAAAATAAATGTTTTAAATTAAAAGAATAATTTTAAGGAAAAATCTCTAGAAACCTAAAAAAAAACAAAAAATAGGGCTGGGATGTGGCTCAGTGGTCAAGTACCCCTGAGTTCAATCCCCAGTACCAAAAAAAGAAAGAAAGAAAGAAACATACATTTATTCATTCATTCAACAAATATTTTCAGAGCATCTACTATGATCTAGGTTCTATGTTAGGCACCTGCAACCCGCAGTGGTTCTGGGGTCTAAGGTGTGGCACACGTGGGGTCATCCGGTCTTCAGAGTCTAGAGTATGCACAAGTTTGGGGGAGTTGGTGGCCCTAGTCCCAGATTTGCACAATAGCAACTCCTTTGGGGATGGAGAGTACAACAAACCTCTCCAGGAGATTTGTAGCACTGATGGCTACTTGTTACCTCATGGCAAAAGCTGCTGGAGTCCCTGGGGGAGCAAGCTGCTGGAGTTCATGCTGAAGAACACTAAGGAGGCCTCTTCCATGAAAGCTGTAGAGAGTCCATGACTGCTGTGGGGACTGTTGAGGTCCTCAGTGACAAGGCTGCCAGGGTCCTCTACAGAGCAGACCACCGAGACCCACAGTAGCACCTAAGTGACTGACACTATGGCCTTCTTCTTTATTGTCCCCTCCATCTCACCCTAGGTATCTCAGCTATGTCAATACCTTCAACAATCCTTTCTTTGCAATTATTCTCCCTTGTTTTTCTCCACTGTGCTGTCTTTAGGGGACCCTTGAACCCTCCTAGGGCTATCGCTGTCTAAATGCTGTTAAGGAGAGGAACGTGGAGGTTGATATCAACCAGTCCACTCTATTTCTCCATCATCTCTGCTTTCTTGTTTTTTTCCAAGAGACTGAGTCTTGCTATGCTTCCAAGACTGGAATGCAGTAGCCATCACAGGAAAAGTCCCACTACTCATACTTGGCATAGATACCTAATGACACATAGTACACTACAGCCTTGAACCCCTAGGGTCAAGTGATTCTCCTGCCTCAGCCTCCCAAGTAGCTGGGGATATGCGTGTGAGCCACTGTGCCCAACAATCACCTCTGCACTAAATTATACTCTTTTAAAGTGTCCTTGGAAATGGATGCTGCTAGTTATACCTCAGCGTGAATTAGTTTATCCCCAAGGGCACTTACCTGTTTTTCAAGTTAAAAGACTTCTGAGAACTCGAAGATGTTCATATGTCAGGAAGAACACCTCAAACTGGAAAATGAGCACAGAAATGGGAAAAAGTGGAAGAATGGTAAATAGGCATTATTTACTTTGCAATTCTGAATGGCTTGTGATCAAAATGTAATTGAGGCTAATGACTAAAGAGAGTCAAGTTTTGAATAGCAAGAGTGTCAGACTTCAGACTCAAACCCACATAGTTCTCTTTTTCCGTTAAAAGAAAACTCAATATCCTGATTTCTCTTCCATGTAACAGATCCCCCTGGTTTCAAACATGTCAATTTGCTTCCATTTCTCTTGTGGTCCAAAGAGTTAGAGAAATTGTTTTAGATTGTACCCATCCCAAGTTATGCACTTCTGATTTTTTTTTTTCTCCACTGACCTCATTTAGCAGGGTGGAAGGCAGTTTTTCCTAGTCTATTAAGACTTCAATAAAATCATCCATTTCTAGTTAACTGGAATAGTATTCACATTTAGACCTGCATATTAATTGGCTGATAACGAGATGATAAAACTGCTTTTCTCTGCAGGTGTACCAATCAATTTCAATGAAACAGAAAAAATGAGTTCTTTTCTTGTTGCATCTGAAATTAAAAAGTGATTTATATTTTCTAATAAAGTGGTTTTCATTGATCTCCTTCTGAAAATGTATGGTTTCATTTGCACTCTTTTAAATTATAATAGTTTCCGTTTGTAAAAGAATGATTTTCCAATATCATTTCTGGCTTCCAATTGATGATTAACTTTAATATGGATTTGAAAGGGTATGTTTGGGGATATTAAGAGCCCCCATCCCCCTCAAAAAAGAAAAAACCAACTACTTTTAATGACCAGAATATCCTCAGACTACAAAGTTCTTTTCCTAAACACAATATTGTTGAGGGAAGTTATGTTTTCCCCCAAGAAATCCATTTTTCTATTTTCACAAGTTTCTTTTTGTCATAGAATTTTATGCCCATGCTGATTGTTTGCCATTTCTGTTGTGTCAGCCTGGCTACAGGGCATATTCGGAAAGGAGATTTTTTTTTTTCCTTCTTCCCCTGTCACCAACAGCAAATTCTTACTTGGAGATGCTCACAGAATCCTGTTGTTATCCACTGAATTCTGCAGTGTGGAACTTGGCAGAGCAATTGCATTTCACTTTAATTTAGTATTATGGTCTTCTGAACCACGGTGATTAAGCAGCCATGAAAGGAAACTATATTTTGAACATGGGATGTCAAATCACAGAGTCCAGGAATGGTGTGGAGGGATCACAGCATTCTCACTTCTGGGTTACCCAGAGGCACCTGCGTTCACACCCAGGCTGCAAACAGGTGTTGAGTGGCGTCAAGAGAGCCTGTGGGCATCAGACCTCATTGAAAACAGGAACCACAGACGTTGTCTGCCTAACTACACAGGAGATAAATGTGGACTGCGGAAGGAATAGATAGACATGGATGGATGGATGGTTAGATGGAGGGATGGGCAATGAATGAGTGGATGAATTTATGGAAAGACAATTGGCAGCTCTCATGCCAAGATTACATCTGTGATGTGTCTTAAGTGCCTCCCACAAAAAGGTATTCCTGTCCCTTCTTGGCTCATAACACCTAAATAGTCCCTACTAGTCCCAGGGGTTTTGTTGGGATTAAGGAATGC
>CM053414.1:28052478-28066201 GCA_028644305.1 Xerus rutilus | reverse complement strand
ATGCTAGGTAGGAACTCTACCACTGAGTTATATCTCAACATCATAAAAAATAAAAATGAAGTATCCATCCTCTCTTCCTGGCTAATGTAAGGTAAAAAGCAGCCCTTTTGTTATTTAATTTTCACATTCCTTCTCCAAAAGTCTAAGGCAGCTCCTGCCCCAGGCAGTTCCTCTCCTGAATATTCCACCAGGGAGAACAAAGCCTGGCCTCTCAGGTTACCTTTCCAGCCACATCAAAGAAGATCACCCCCACGTACCTATGGCGCCAGTTTTGAACTGACCAATCCAAAGCTCACCATGTGGTTTGTAGCAGGCTCTACAAATTCCCTGCCTCAAGTCCTTTCTGCCCCCCCCCCCTTTTTTCCTCCTTCCTTCGCCCGGGTGCCCATCTCCTGAATAAAGGGATCTCCTGGCTGCATGAGGTGTCCGTGTCTGTCTGGCCGCCATCCTAACAGCTAATTCCTACTTACTCTTGAAGACTGAATGTGGGTATATCATAGATTATTAAGAGCACTCTGAACCACCCTGTTCCTGTAATTTCACATTGTATTAACACTAAGAAGTTTGGCATAATCACCTAGTAATTTCTTTTTTTTTTTTTTGGTACTGGAGATTGAACTCAAGGGCACTCAACCACTGAGCCATGTCCCTAGCCCTATTTTGTGTTTTATTTAGAGACAGGGTCTCACTGAATTGCTTAGCGTCTTGCTGAGGCTGGCTTTGAACTGGCAATCCTCCTGTCTCAGCCTCCGAAGTGCTAGAATTACAGGCGTGCACCACCGCGCCTGGCTTACCTAGTAATTTCTTTACTAATGCATAAAGAAATGAATAAATGAATGAGTAATGGAAGACTGGGACCTCAATATTTATTGAATGAACTGATTTAACAGGGAAAATTTTAGCCGGGCGCAGTGGCTCAAGCCTGTAATCCCAGCACTTAGGGAGGCTGAGACAGGAGAATCGCGAGTTCAAAGCCAGCCTCAGCAACGGCGAGGCGCTAAGCAACTCAGTGAGACCCTGTCTCTCCATAAAACACAAAATAGGGCTGGGGATGTGGCTCAGTGGTCGAGTGCCCCTGAGTTCAATCCCTGGTACCAAAAGGAAAGTTGTGCTCCATCTGTATACAATGAATCAAAATGCATTCTGCTATCATGTATACCTAAGTAAAATAAATTTTAAAAAATAAGAAAGAAAGAAAGAAAGAAAGAAAGAAAGAAAGAAAGAAAGAAAGAAAGAAAGAAAGAAAGAAAGAAAGAAACAGGATGCTTTTTCCTTTTACAGATTAACTTCCTGGCAAATTACAGCATGCCTACCACAGCTGGAGGTGGGTGAGGAATCTTGTTCTTAAAAGCCCTCAGAGACCTTGAACTTAACTCAATAAACATCTTGCTCCATCCCAAAAGGAAACAAGACAAACCACCCAGGTTTCTGAACTCCTAAGACATAGAGCCTCCTTCCTTTGATTAGGTAAGAAGCTGAGTGAGTTCGGTTTCTGAGGCGAGTCCTGTGGGGCCTCCAAGCCTCACTCTTTCCACAAGTCCTGAGTGTAGGCATTGTGAGCCCGCCGTCCTGTTTTACAGGTGAATTTCCATTAGGAGGAAGGAAAAAGGAAAACAGGTGTCCAAAAAAAAAGTAAAAGCAGTTCCCAAAGCTTGGCCTGAACCCAGTATGCTGTAGGACGAGACCTTGAACTTCCTGATCCCCAGCCACAAGCCCAAGCCTGTTTCCTGGCCTGCAGAAATCTTAGCACCCCCAGGGACAGAGCAGGGCTTGGGGCCAGCCAATGAGGCCTCCTGCTCCTTTTCATGCTCTGCTAAAACAGAAGGAAGCTTTTGCAGTTAATGTTTAGGCAGAATTGTTTCACCTCTTGTTCCTTCTTTTCCTTTTTTCCTTCTTCTTTACCACAGTCACCTTATGGTCTCAAAAAGTCCTCTTCAGTTTGCCAGGGTTTTTTTTGTGTTAATATTTTTTCGTTGTTTATGGATCTTTATATTATTCATTTATTATTTATATGTGGTGCTGAGGATCGAACCCAGGGCCTCATGCATGCTAGGCAAGCGCTCTACCACTGAGCTACAGCCCCAGCCCTTGCCAGGTTTTTATGGCAAAGAAGGATCCCTTCCAGTACCTTGTAGGCTTTGTTCTTCATCTCCCTCCTTCCCTCCTTTTCTCTTTTCCCTCTCCTACTTTTTTTTGGTACCAGGGATTTAACTCAGGGGCACTCGACCACTGAGCCACATCCCCAGCCCTATTTTGTGTTTTATGTAGAGACAGGGTCTCACTGAGTTGCTTAGCACCTCGCCGTTGCTGAGGCTGGCTTTGAACCCGTGATTCTCCTGTCTCAGCCTCCCTAAGTGCTGGGATTACAGGCTTGCGCCACCGCGCCTGGCTCCTCTCCTACTTTTAACCTCCCTCTCGCTGTCCCTCTCCCTCCCAGGAGGATTACTGGGGATTGAACCCAGGAGTGATTTACTACTGAGCCACATCCCCAGCCCTTTTACTGTTTATTTTGAGACAAGGTCTCACTAAGTTGCTGAGGCTGGCCTCCAACATGTGATCCTTCTGCCTCAACCTCCCAAGTCACTGAGATTACAGGCTTGTGCCACCATGCCGGTTCTCTCTCCCTCCTTTCTTCCTGTGCTTTTCCTCCCTCCTCCATCTCCTTCCCTCTTTCTCATCTTCCTCCCTCTTTCTCTTCCCCTTCCTCCCTCTCATCAGAGTAAAACAAAAGACCTTGAATGCCTCAGCCAACCTGCAGTAGAGTGACTTCAAGCTTACCAGAGGCCTACTGCTCCTCAGGCAGTTAGGTTCAAATGAATAAAGAGAAACAGTTCCCGCTTTACAGCACAGATTGTCCAAGAAAACTTGAATTTCAGTTTATTCACCAGAAAGACCTTCCTATGCTTTGGTACTACAGAGTGCTCTACCACTGAGCTACATCTCCAGTGCTTTCTATTTTATTTTGAGATGGGGTATATCTGAGGTTGACCTCAAACTTGTGACCCTCCCACTTCAGTCTCTGGAATAGCTGGAGTTACAGATACCACCCCACCCAGCAAGAACCTCTTTTTAAACAAGACTTGGCATGAGTTCAGAAGCCATACTTCTGGGGTTCAAATCCAGTCTCTGCTAATCATGGCTAGCCATACTTAGCAGGTCACTTACTATGTTCACCTATAAAACAGGTTGGCGTTTCTGGGTGAATCAAACTATCCCCAAGGGTTCTCAGCATGATGCCTGGCAAGAGGAAGGCTCCCTCCTGCTCTGACTCCAGTTCTCAGAATTGCATCCACCCTCCCTGCCAATCCTCCAATCTCGGCTCCCCAATCCTGTCCTTCAAATGTGTTGTGTCGTCATTTATTTGCAAACATGTCTATTTGATTTCAAATGAAAATGCTTTTGCATTTGCATTAAAACCAAAACACAGGCAAGGAGAGAAAAGAGAGAGGTTGACAGACATGTTAGTAAACAGTGAACTATTTTTGAAGGCTGGATGCAGAGAGCTCAGATGCTAGAGAGTTCAACTTGTCAGACTTTTGGTAGGAGACATGTGAATATTAGCAGACTGATATTTTTCTTTCTTTCTTTCTTTCTTTTTTTTGGTACCTAGGATTGAAGTCAGGGGCACTCGACCACTGTGCCACATCCCCAGCCCTATTTTGTGTTTTATGTAGAAACAGGGTCTCACTAAGTTGCTTAGTCTCTCACCATTGCTGAGGCTGGCTTTGAACTCGCGATTCTCTTGTCTCAGCCTCCCAAAGTGCTGGGATTACAGGTGTAGGCCACCGTGCCGGCTCAGATCGACATTTTCCTGGGGATTAATAACTAGGAACCTGAATTGCTCCTCCTTCTCTCCCACCAGCACTCAAAGGGCCATTTACTGAATGACCAAAGCTTCTGCCTTCCATTTAAGGGATCCTCATCTGATCCGGATCATTACCACAATTCATTAACAATACTGCAAGTTAAATATTAAATTATTCATGCAAACAGTGGGGAGTGAGCCAAATACAAAAACCCTCCTGTCAGGGATATGTAGCCAGCCATTGGGAAAAAAAAGAGAAAGAGAGAGAGACAAAGAGCCCAAACTGAGACCTGCACACCGCAATCAATGTTATGACCACAGAGTCTCCAGAGTTCCGGAGAGTGCACCAGGTAGGGGTCACTGGACAGTCACAGCCCAATGACAGATAGTCACTGGACCACAGAGTCTGCTTCCAGGCCTGTCCATTTTCAGAAGCTGTGGAAAAGTCCCTTGAAGCTGAAGACTTCTTTTGTCCTCTGCGGAAACTGTGGGAATAGGTTTCTTTGATCGTCCCACTTCACACCTAGCTCAAGGGGAAAGCCTGCTGGAGGCAAATTCTGAAGCCTGAATCCCAAGGAAGGGAGGCTTGTCTCTCCTCCCTCTATGTGCAGCTTCTCAGAATGGGAATTGTCTCCTGTTTCAGAGGCCGAAAGCGGTTCCAGAAATGAGGCCAGGGTCCGACGCTGGGGTAAAGCAGCTCAGCTCTTCTGCTCGAGGTGTCCATCCATCAAGGAGGCGTCCTTGCCATCCGCTGCCTCCGCGCCAGGCTCCAGGCTCGGTTCTTCTCCTTCGGACTGTTCTCCAGGTTTCTGGGGCTCAGGCGCCACCTCGGTACCCTTGCTGGAGTGGCACCCCATCTCAATGGGACGCTGTGGGCCAGTGCCCTTGAGTCTTCGGAGAAGCGAAAGGTACGTGCGCAGGACGTCAGGAGCCAGAATTAAATAACCCTCGGAACTCGGTTGGAGGGGGCGCTGGTTCAGTTTCTATGGCTACAAGGAGACGCCCCCTGTGCGCTGAGAGCCCCCTGCGGAGTGGGCAGGGCTTGGAGGGTTGCCCTTCCAGAGAACCCGGCTAATTCCAGACGGTGTGCCCCGTTCATTGCACCCGAGGAATTCCCTTTCGTGTAGCCTCTAACTTCTTTACAGATCCCCACCACCACCACCTAGTTACCTGTAAACACATCCTGCCTTCACACGCCATCACCATGCAACAAGCCCTTGTCCCGGGGTCACACCCAGGTCTGGAAGTCACAGACCTCCACTCGCAGGCCAGCTCCTACCCTAAAAGCCAACTCCACCCAGTGTTGAAGAATAGGGAGTCTGAAGACAGAGGACTCCCCGGGTTACCCAAACATGTAGGTAATTAAAATAAGAATAGACGATGGGTGGTACTGTGTGCCAAGTACAGTTCACATTAATCAACTTGTTTAGAATCGTGACAGGTAAGCTGGGGGATATGGGGTGTTTTTCTTCGTTTCGTTTCTTTTTGTCTTTTTTTTTTTTTTTTTTTTTTGGTACTGGAGATTGAACTCAGCGGCACTCGACCACTGAGCCACATCCCCAGCCCTGTTTTGTGTTTTATGTAGAGACAGGGTCTCACTGAGTTGCTTAGCACCTCGCCGTTGCTGAGGCTGGCTTTGAACTTGCAATTCTCCTGTCTCGGCCTCCCTAAGTGCTGGGATTACAGGCTTGAGCCACCGCACCGGGCTTCTTTTTGTCTTGTTTTATTTGGTACTAGGAATTGAACCTAGGTGCACTTAACCATTGAGCAACATCCCCTGTTCTTTTTATTTTTCATTTTGAGATAGAGTCTCACTAGGTTGCTGAGGCTGGCATGAAACTGGAGATCCTCCTGTCTCAGCTTCCTAAGTCTTGGGATTACACACCTGCACCGCTACATCCAGCTCCAGCTCTTTTTATTTTAGATTTTAAGAGAGTCTTAGAGGTTGTAGATATAGCTCGATTGGTAGAGTGCTTGCTTTGCATGCACAACGCCCTAGGTTCAATCCCTAGCACCATTTTTTAAAAAAGGAGAAAGAAAAAGACAGGGTCTCACTAAATTGTCCAGGCTAGCTTGGAATTCTCCATCTCTTGCCTCAGCCTTCACTGGGATTATAGGTGTGCACCACCACACCTGACAGGTTATATTATTTAATCCTTATTCATAGATTGAGACACTGAGGCACAGAGAGTAAGTAATCTGAGGTAGTTACCAACAGCCAGGAAATAGCAGGGTTGAGATTCAAACCCAAGTCACAGGCTTCAATTCTTTTTATCACTATGCTAACTTTATCTGTTTTCTAAGGTTTGGTTTGGTTTGGTTTTGTTCAACCAGGGATTGAACTCAAGGGCACTCGACCACTGAGCCACATTCCCAGCCCTATTTTGGGTTTTATGTAGAGACTGGGTCTCACTGAGTTGCTTAGCGCCTCGCCGTTGCTGAGGCTGGCTTTGAACTCGCGATTCTCCTGTCAGCCTCCCAAAGTGCTGGGATTACAGGTGTGCGCCACCGTACATACCCAGTTTAAGTTTTGTTTTGTTTTGTTTTTTTCTTTTTTGTGTACTGTGAGGATGGAATCCAGGGCCTAGCGCATGCTAGTCAAGTGTTCTACCTCAGGCTGGCACTGAGATTGTAACCCAGGGGTGGAGTGCTTACTTAGCATGCACTAGGTTCTGGGTTGGATCACACACATACACACACACACACACAGACACACACAGAATTGCTCAGGATGGCCGTGAACTTGCCTCCTGCCTCAGGTTCCCTAGTAGCTGGGATTACAAAATGGATCACCATGCCAGGCTTAATCTCATCTCTTTTAGAGACCCCATCAGGTCATCTTCACACACCATGACAGGAATTAACAGTTGAGTAGGTTGTCATTGTGTTGCCAAGTCTTAGGCTGGGGAATCTGACTTCAGGGAGGTCCCACTCCTCACCCCAAAAGAAAATCCAAGATGGGTGCCGTGGCGCAAGCCTGTAATCCCAGCACTTAGGGAGGCCGAGACAGGAGAATTGCGAGTTCAAAGCCAGCCTCAGCGATGGCGAGGTTCTAAGCAACTCAGTGAGACTCTGTCTCTACATAAAACACAAAATAGGGCTGGGGATGTGGCCCAGTGGTCGAGTGCCCCTGAGTTCAATCTCTAGTACCAAAAAAAAAGAAAGAAAATCCAATGACAAAAGTAACAGTGAAGTAGGAAAGGAGTTTAATATTCAGCATAGCCATACTGTGACATCGGCTGTGTCTTCAGGGGTACTGATAGGAGCTTTAGGTTTAAATAGGGAAAGAAACAGAACTGTAGGGGTCGAGGTGGGGGCAACCAGTATGCATAGTCAAGCAGTCTTGGTCAAACAGTGGTCTGGTTGACCATTATCTCAGGATGGTTCAGGTGGGGCCTTGTCCATAATAAGAAACTTGGCTGCTGCTGGGGGGGGGGGGGGTAGGGTGGAGTGGGGGTGGATAATTCTGACTTTGTCACAAGATGTTTATCCATCAGGTGACTATAGGAGAGAATGACTCAGAGGAAGGGCAAATTAGAAAGGCAAGTTGATGTTAGTTCCTTCAGGTTTAGCCCAATGGCTGGAGACTCTCAGGTGCTGCTCCAGTGATCTGGAACCACATGTTGTAAAAGCTGTCAGTTGACAATCTGTTGATTATGATGTCCCTGTGAATCTCAAAATATCTTACTCTTATCCTGGTGCCTTTAGCCTTGAAGGGCGAGGATTACCAGCTTTACGAAGGCTTAAGGTAGCAAAGGAAACAGATGCAAAATGAAGGCAGAGATGTCAAGCTTTATCCTGCTTTGAGTTACCCAGTGGACATCCGCAGGCCCAAGTGAAGGGTCAGTGCTTTTAGCAAAACCAGCCTCTAAATCCTTGTTACAATTGTGCTTTGGATCTGAGACACATGGGTAAAATTTTGACTTATCTCTGATGCAAACGTGTGTCTGTGTGTGTTGCTGGGTTTCCTGCATGCTAGGCAAGCACTCTACCACTGAGCTACACCCCTGGCCCTAAAAACTTTTTATTTATTTATTTACTTTTTTCATATTGGGAATTGAACTTAGGGGCTCCCTACATCCCCAGCCTTTTTTTTCCCCCTCCCCTTCTTAATTTTTTATTTTGAGACCAATTCTCGCTAAGTTGCTTAGGGTCTTGTTAAATTGCTCAGGCTGGTCTCGCCATCCTCCTACCTCAGCCTCCTGAGTCTTTGGGATTACAGGCAGGTGCCACCATGACCAGCCTCACAAATATTTTTTGAGCCTAGTGTGCTATGGATCTGGCATTAGGAATTCCTGTGATCTTTATTCTAGCCTTGTTTTATTTTCTAATCACCTACATTTCTTTTCCTAACTCTAACAGGGCCTGATAATCCTGACCCAGCTCCTAGAAGGCTAGAAGGAGATCAAGCAGGCTGTGAAGTGACTTTTCAGAGAAGCACAAGTTTTACACTGATTCTTTCCTGACTCCCCTGTGTATGCACACAGCAGTCAGGTGACATCAACTCCCATTCACTTACAGAGGCAGGTACATGCCAGCCTTGGGTCCTTACACAAACTCTCTTGGTTACTCCTCACAATCACCCAGTTCTATGAGGAAGTATTACTAATCCTTCTTTAGAATTGAAATCACAGAATCCAGAGTGGTTAGTTTAGTTGCTCCAAGTTTGAGGTCATGAACCTAGTAAGCAGCCAGCTCAGGATATGTACCCAGGATCTTCTTCCTCCAAAGCCTGTGATCTCAAGGTCCTTTCTGCCTCTGCCTCCAGTTAACACTCTTCCTCCCTGCTGGACCTGGGCATTCAGTGATCTGCAAGAATGTGGGTAAACTCACCTATAATTCTCCTCCTCTTCCTCCTCCTCCTTGTGTGTGTGTGTGTGTGTGTGTGTGTGTGTGTGTTTTCCCTCTCCTTCAATACTGGGGATTGAAGACTGGGACCTCATGCATGCCAGGCAAACACTGTACCAATGA
Source organism: Xerus rutilus (assembly GCA_028644305.1). NCBI lineage: Eukaryota > Metazoa > Chordata > Mammalia > Rodentia > Sciuridae > Xerus > Xerus rutilus. Next base: position 28,057,425 of record CM053414.1, on the reverse strand, counting down.
GCTATACTCCAGCTTTTCTTAGTTTATTTTCAGACAAGATTTCATCAATTTACCCAGGCTGACCTCAAACTTGCAATCCTCCTGCCTCAGCTCCCAAGTAGTTGAGGTTACAGGAGGGCCTGGCTATAAATCATCTTTAAAAGTTAAAAAGATAAAAAATAGGGGCTGAGGTTGTGGCTCAGTGATAGAGTGCTTGCTTTGCATGTGTGAGGCCCTGGGTTCGATTCTCAGCACCACATATAAATAATTGCATAAAACAAAGATCCATCAACAACAAATAAAAATATTTTTTAAAAAAATAAAAAATAAAATAAAAAGCATACCTCTCATCCCAGCAGCTCAGGAGGCTGAAGCAGGAGGATCACAAGTTCAAAGCCAGCCTCAGCAATTTAGCGAGGCCCTAAGCTACTCGGTTTCAAAATAAAAAATAAAAGCTGGGTGTGGTGGTAGATGCCTATAATCCCAGCACTTTGGGAGGCTGAGACAGTAGAATTGTGAGTTCAAAGCCAGCCTCAGCGATGGTGAGGTGCTAAGCAACTCAATGAGACCCTGTCTCTACATAAAACACAAAATAGGGCTGGGGATGTGGCTCAGTGATCGAGTACTATTGAGTTCAATCTCTGGTACCAAAAAAATAAAGAATAAAAATACATAAAAATAAAAAATGAAAAATATAAAGGGCTGGAGATGTGGCTCAGTGGTTAAGTACCCCTGGGTTCAATCCCTATTACCAAAAGAAAAAAGCTTCTTGCCAACTGGCTCCGTATAGTGACAGTTAGGAAGACCTGATGATGATGTTGTCTGTTTCTATCTGCCATACAAATACACTATGGGAGTGACAAAGTAGAAGAAGGAGCCTCCATTTACCTCCAATTCAGAGGCCCTGATTCAGGCAAATCTTCATTTGGAAATTGAGCTTGTACGGCCAACGATCTCCTGGTGAAACCTCCGAAATAATTGTGCTGAACCCAAGTGAACACAAGAGACAGGCAGCAGGAACTTCAGGAGCCAGGTGAGAACTCCTCAGGTTGGGCCGGGATCTGTTCAGAGACATGGTCAACAGAAACAGATGAAGGGTACATTGCTAAGTGAACAGGGTAAGAGTCCTTGGCTTGTTTCTGGCCTCACTACATATAGGACTGGTTATATGATCTATGGGGCAAAAAAATGTGGGCTCCATCTTTGAATGTTCAAAAAGTCTTCAGGGGGCTGGGATTGTAGCTCAGTGGTAGAGTGCTTGCCTTGCGTGCGGGAGGCACTAGGTTCGATCCTCAGCACCACATAAAAATAAATCAATAAAATAAAGATATTTGTGTCCATCTACAACTAAAAAAAAATTAAAAAAAAAAAGTCTTCAGGATTTCAAGACAATGACAGCAGAACTTCAAATGAAGAAAAGGACCAGCTTTGTGGGCCACATCCAACATCTTCCTCAGCTTCTAGAAATGGATTTGCCACTGATGAAAACTATTATTTGCCAGATCCACCAGCTGGCTTGGCTCAGGAGACACTGCCCTAGGAATAGAATAAGGCCAGAACACAACAGACAAGACATGGAGTTGGGCCAATCCGAAGATGGACAGGACCTCAGTAGGACACATTCAAAATGCTTCCAGCTTTCACTGATTCCTTAGGTAAAACTATGTTAAAGTCTTGCATCTGAGAGATCTCAGAAATAAAATGGTTTACTCAGAAAAACAACCAGGTCCTAGGACAAGCTTCTGCAAACTACCAGCAGCAAGTTTAGATTGCAATTGAAAGAATGTCCACTAGAACAGACTTTTTGTTATAACAAAAATTTGATTTGGAGCCGGGCGCGGTGGCTCACGCTTGTAATTCCAGCACTTAGGGAGGCTGAGACAGGAGAATCGCGAGTTCAAAGCCAGCCTCAGCAATGGCGAGGCACGAAGCAACTCAGTGAGACCCTGTCTCTACATAAAACACAAAATAGGGCTGGGGATGTGGCTCAGTGGTCGAGTGCCCCTGAGTTCAATCCCCAGTACCAAAAAAAAAAAAAAAAAAAAAAAATTTGATTTGGGGGCTGGAGGTGTAGCTCAGTGGTAGAGCACTTGCCTGGCAGGTGTGAGGCACTGGGCTCAATCCTCAGCACCAGATAAAAATAAATAAATAAAATAAAGCTATTTTAAAATATATATAATAAAGTTTTAAAAATGTTTTTCGATTTTGTTTTTTTAATTGACTAATTGTAATTTACGAAGTAGTAGAAACAATATATGAAAAAATATGTTTAACTTCAATTATGTTTTTATTCCAAATGTAGAATTAAATTGAATATGCCTCACCATTTTTGGTTTTATTTGGATCCAAAACTATCAACCACAAATACAGAAACTATGAAGAATCTTTTGTCTGACCAGAAAACCATATAAAAGAAAATTAAGATCTCCAAACACACATACTTGGATGATCATTCTCCTGTGAATATTTTTAGAACAAACTGGGATGACTGAATATTGGAAAGTTTCATTTTTAGAATAACAGAGAAGGAGAAAAAAAGTTCAAAAGCTCTTTTTAAAGACTATTTAACACTTTAACATTATTAGAAATTTGTTCTCTACCTATAATCACCCAAATATGAACCCAAAGCTGGAAGAGCATCCCTACCAACGAAGTTCAAGATGAAGTAAATTTGAATTCTAGGTGTTATGTAGGTAATATATAGTTGATTTTCCTCTCATCCTAATGCCCCCCGGCTTTTGAACTGAGGATTTGACCCAGGTGTGCTTTCTCACTGAGCTATATCACCAGTCCTTTTTATTTTTTTTATTTTTTTGAGAAAAGTTTTCCCTAAGTTGCTGAGGCTGACTTCAAACTTTAGATCCTCCTGCCTCAGCCTCCCAAGTGTCTAGGATTACAAGTGTGCACCACCATGCTCAGTTTATTTGTTTGTTTGTTTATTTATTTTTTGGTACCAGGGATTGAACTCAGGGGTACTTGACCACTGAGCCACATCCCCAGCCCTATTTTGTGTTTTATGTAGAGACAGGGTTTTATGTAGATTTGCTTAGCACCTCGCCATTGCCGAGGCTGGCTTTGAACTCGGGATTCTCCTATCTCAGCTTCCCAAAGTGCTGGGATTACAGGCGTGCGCCACCATGCCCAGCCCACCATGCTCAGTTTATAACAAAAATTTGGGGAAGGAAGGTATAAATTATTTACAACAAACCTACATAGGCTACAAATAAAAAGAATGGGCCGGGCGCGGTGGCTCACGCTTGTAATCCCAGCACTTAGGGAGGCTGAGACAGGAGAATCGCGAGTTCAAAGCCAGCCTCAGCAATGGCGAGGTGCTAAGCAACTCAGTGAGACCCTGTCTCTACATAAAACACAAAATAGGGCTGGGGATGTGGCTCAGTGGTTGAGTGCCCCTGAGTTCAATCCCCAGTACCAAAAAAAAGAATGGGATTACACAATGTACAGAATGCTTTAAGATAGAAGTGTAGGGGCTGGAGTTATGGCGCAGTGGTAGCGTACCTGCCTAGCACGCATGAGGCCCTGGGTTCGATCCTTAGCACCACATAAAAATAAAAAATAAAGATATTCTGCCCACCTACAACTAAAAAATATGCATATTTAAAAAAAAGATAGAAGTATAGTCCATAAGAAGCAATTGGTAGCTGGTGAGAGTGGTATACCCTTGTAATCCCAAAAGTCTGGAGACACAGGCAGGAGGATCATGAGTTCAAAGCCAGTGTCAGCAACAGCAAGGCACTAAGCAACTCAGTGAGACCCTGTCTCAAAATAAAATACAAAATAGAGTTGGGGATGTGGCTCAGTGGTTGAGTGCCCCTGAGTTCAATCGCTGGTACGACCTCCCAAAATAAAATAAAAAGGACTGGGGATGTGTCTTGCAATAGTTCAATCTTTGGTACCAAAATAAATAAATAAATAAATAAATAAATAAATAAAGCAATTTGTGCTTCTGGACTGTTTGAAGTTAACAGTCCAGAGAGCTTATACATAAACAGAGTGCAGAGCCTGGTGGTTGGGTGTGATGGGATTTAAATCAAGGTTTCCATGTAAACAGTCTTTTTGGTGGTTTGGCCACAGTAGATGTTAACTGATTAACTTCCTTTAACTACACCCCTCACACACACACTCTCTGGCCTTTGTAATTAAATTTAAGACATGTCAATTTTTTAAATCACTACCTTCAATACATACACACACAACATAAAAATCACAAAGCCAGGCATGGTGGTGCATGCCTGTAATCCCAGCACTTTGAGAGGCTGAGACAGGAGAATCACAAGTTCAAAGTCAGCTTCAGCAACAACAAGGTGTTAAGCAACTCAGTGAAACCTTGTCTCTACATAAAACACAAAATGGGGCTGGAGATGTGGCTCAGTGGTTGAGTACCCCTGAGTTTAATCCCTGGTACCAAAAAAAAAAAAAATCACAAAAACTGCCTGGGAAAAATGCTGATATGACCATATGTTAATAAGGTTGTGGAGCAACTGGAGTGCTCCACAGCAACTGGAACTTACTTTCACATGTCACTGGTGGGAATACAAGAGTACAGCCATTTAGGGAAGAGATTGGCAGGCTTTTCATTACTGTAGTGCTGTGAATCTAACCTAGGGACTCATTCATGCATACTAAGCAAGTACTCTACCACAGAGCCATGTCCCCATCCCCTGGCAGTTTCTTATAAAATTAAATATACACTCACCCTTAGGTATCTGCCTGTATTAGTTGGCTGAGGCCGCCATAACAAAATATTACAGCCAAGCCGGGCGTGGTGGCTCACGCTTGTAATCCCAGCACTTAGGGAGGCTGAGACAGGAGAATCGTGAGTTCAAAGCCAGCCTCAGCAATGGCGAGGCACTAAGCAACTCAGTGAGACCCTGTCTCTACATAAAACACAAAATAGGGCTGGGGATGTGGCTCAGGGGTCGAGTGCTCCTGAGTTCAATCCCCGGTACC
>CM053414.1:27960152-28052378 GCA_028644305.1 Xerus rutilus | reverse complement strand
TATTACAGCCAGACATGGTGGTGCATGTCTTTAATCTCAGCAGCTTGGGAGGCTAAGACAGGAGAATCACAAGTTCAAAGCCAGCCTCAGCAAAGATGAGGCACTAAGCAACTCAGTGAGACCCTATCCTAAATAGAATACAAAATAGGGCTGGGGATATGGCTTGATGGTCAAGTGCCCTTGAGTTCAATCCCTGGTACCTCCCCCCCCAAAAAAATACTGCATATGTGTAGCTTACTCAACAGACACTAAATTTCTCACAGTTCTGGGGATAGAAGTCCATGATCAAAGTGCCAGCAAAGCCAGGAGTGGTGGCACATGTTTGTAATCCCAGCACTTTGGGAGGCTGAGACAGGAGAATTGCGAGTTCAAAGCCAGCCTCAGCAACAGCGAGGCAATAGGGCTGGGGATGTGGCTCAGTGGTCCAGTACCCCTGAGTTCAATCCTCAGTACCAAAATAAAATAAAATTAAATTAAATTAAAAAGTCAGATCTCAGAATACAACTTTATTATTGTTTAAAAAACGAAATGAAAGACTGAGAGTGTAGCTCAGTGGTAGAGGGCTTGCTTAGCATATGTGAGGCCCTGGGTTGGATCCCTAGTACTGAAAGGGAAAAAAAGGAGAGAGAGACAGAGACAAACAAAATTGCTCTTTTGAAGAAAGCAACAGGTAGAACAAAAAAGCAAAAAAGATGAGATAAAAATGAAAGCACCCTATTCATTCAGTTCCATACATAAAGCACAGTGTCTAGCACAAAGCAGATACTTAATAAACGGGAGTAAAGGCTTCCAGGACACCTGCTCTGGAATCAAGTAATCCAGATTCAAGAACTAGTTATATCATTTGCTAACTCTAGCTCAAGTTAATTAAACACAATTGAGTCCCAGTTTCTTCCTTGATACAATGAGAAAAATAACAATGTCTACTCCATAAGATTATTGTGAGGGCTGGGATTGTAGCTCAGTGGTAGAGCGCTTGCCCCTCATGCATGAGGCCCTGGGTTCGATCCTCAGCACCACATACAAAGCAATAAAATAAAGACATTGTGTCCATCTACAACTAAAAAAATATTAAAAAAAAAAAAAAGATTATTGTGAGAATTGAATTAGTCCAACTAAAATTCTTTTTTTGGTACTGGGGATTGAACTCAGGGGCACTCGACCACTGAGCCACATCCCCAGCCCGATTTTGTGTTTTATGTAGTGACAGGGTCTCACTGAGTTGCTTAGCGCCTCGCCGTTGCTGAGGCTGGCTTTGAACTCGCGATCCTCATGTCTCAGCCTCCCTAAGTGCTGGGATTACAGGCTTGCGCCACCGCGCCCGGCTTCCAACTAAAATTCTTTTTTTTTTTTGGTACCAGGAATTGAACTCAGGGGTACTCGACCGCTGAGCCACATCCCCATCCCTATTTTGTGTTTTATGTAGAGACAGGGTCTCACTGAGTGGCTTAGCGCCTCGCCATTGCTGAGACTGGCTTTGAACTCGCGATTCTCCTGTCTCAGCCTCCCTAAGTGCTGGGATTACAGGTGTGCACCACTAAGCTTGGCCCCTATCATTATTATTGCCATTTCTTCTATCTATCAAGCATTGTGCTGCCCCTCAAGGAGACCATAACCTTCAGGGAAAACAAACCTGTTTGTTGATGACTCTGCAGTTTCTAAAACATTCCATGATTAGTAGAACGAGAAAAATGCCAGGAGACCTCCTAGGAGAAAGTCATTAAGAAGCCTTCAGCCTCATGATGCCAGGCGTCAGAATCCCAGCCTTCTAATCTAGCACTCTGCCCAGGCATGCTTTGGGGCACAGAGGTGGGGAGGGAGCAATTGCAGGGACTGGGGCAAGGACAGTGTGGAAGTGACTCACAGCACTTAAAAGTGAAAGAATGGGAAGTTACCTGCCAGCTGGTACATGCCCTGGGCTGTCAGCACTTCTCTGACCCATTCACCTTCACCAGGGCACCAGCCTAATGAGTAGGCTGGAACTGGCCCCTGTCTGTGACACCCCCTATCCTTCCTCCTACTCCACCCCTGCCCCTTGTAGGGCACAAGTGACACCTCCTCCTGTTCTCCTCCTTTGCCCTTGAAGCGCACTTTGACCAGATTACCCCAGGACAGAGAGTGCAAAAATTAAGTAGGCACACACACAGGGTAGGTAAACCAGGAAGATTAGGGAGTGGGGGTGGGCTGGGTGATGAATGGCCCAGGCTTCACTTTCACAGATCATCTCAAATTTCTACTGGTGACATTATCCCCAAGTGTTACCACAGAGATAAACTGTCAGGATTAAAGGGAGACACCCCCCATGCAACTTTGCTACACTTGCCTCTCCACCACCAGACTTCTTTGCCTTTGGTGCTCTATAAATAGATATGCCTTCCTTCCTTCCTTTCTACCTTCCTTCCTTCCTTCCTTCCTTCCTTCCTTCTTCTTCCTTTTCTTTTTTTTTGTTGTTGTTGCAGGCTGGCATTATATAGGTATGCATGTACCACTGCCCATGGCTTAGATATGTCTTAAATATTTTGTACTTAACCCACGGAGAAGTCAATTATATCACATTCTATTTTGTGTGTGTACATGTGTGTGTGTTAAAAAATGTTAATGTGTTACATTAACTGTGAATTCAACCAGGAGAGAGATTTTTGCACTTTGTTCTTCCATATATCTCTTGTAGAAATATGTCTGGCATACAGTAGGTGCTCAGTTAATGTTTGATGAAGTAAAAAAATAAATAAAATGTAGGGCTGGGATTGTGGCTCAGCGGTAGAGCGCTTGCCTTGCATGCGTGAGGCCCTGGGTTCGATCCTCAGCACCACATACAAAGCAATAAAATAAAGACATTGTGTCCATCTACAACTAAAAAAAATTAAAAAAAAAATAAATAAATAAATAAAATGTAAACATGTTAAATAGTCCACTTCCTCCCTACTTTTGTTTTTGTTTTTTTTGGTACTAGAGATTGAACTCAGGGGCACTCAACCACTGAGCCACATCCCCAGCTCTATTTTGTGTTTTATGTAGAGACAGGGTCTCACTGAGTTGCTTAGCACCTCGCCATTGCTGAGGCTGGCTTTGAACTCGCAATTCTCCTGTCTCAGCCTTCCTAAGTGCTGGGATTACAGGCTTGCGCCACCGTGGCCTGGCTCCCCCACTTTTTTTTATATGTGTGTGTGTGTGTGTGTGTGTGTGCACTCGCACATGTGTGTTACTGAGGATAGCTCCCAGGGCTTTGTGTGCATGCTAGGCAAGTACTCTACCACTAAGCTACATCCCCACCCTTTTTATTTTTATTTTATTTTATTTTATTTTGGGTACCAGGGATTGAACTCAGGGGCACTCAACCACTAAGTAACATCCCCAGCCCGATTTTGTGTTTTTTATGTAGAAACAGGGTCACACTGAGTTGCTTAGTGCCTTGAGGTTGCTGAGGCTGGCTTTGAACTCACAATTCTCCTGTCTCAGCCTCCCTAAGTGCTGGGATTACAGGCCTCCGCCACCGCGCCCGGCTCCCACCCTTTTTTGAGACAGGATCTGGATAAGTTGCATAGGTTGGCCTCCTACTTGAAATCCTCCCACCTCAGCCTCCCATGTAGCTGGGATTACAGGTGTGCCCACCATGCCCAGCTAGCCCACTAGTTTTGTAACTGGCATGTCTTTATTAGGAAAACAAAACAGAACAAAATAAAACAAAACTGGGAGCCTCAGGAAAGGGAGATGGCTAAGGGTCCCCACTGCTCTAGAAATCCGGCAATGGGACTTCTCTGGACATTGCCTTTCATTAAGTGTCATCTGAACCCGCTTATCAGATAATAAATTCGTGGTTCTCCCTCCAGGCAAGGAGACAACTGGAAATGGGATGGGGAGCTTTTGGTGTCACAGTGATGAAAGATGGCTGCTGGCCTTTAGTGGTAAGGAGTCAGGGATACTTAATGGCTTCCAGTACCAGTATGGGCCCTATTCAAAGAAGTGTCAATGGCACCCTGGTGAGAAACACTGCTGGGGTTACCAACTCCTGCAGGGCCGCATTGTGCCTCTCTGACTCTGTACAGGGACAGATGCAGAGTGGATGTTTAACGAAGTTCAAAGAGAAAAGAGGGAACAAGGTACATCTGGCAAGGGGTGATAGGTGTCAAGAAGAAAAGGTTACTGGTAGGGGAAAGACTTCCCTGGGTTTGAGGAAAAACCCAGCACCTTCTGACGCTCCTGGCATGGCTAAAAGACAAGTTATGCCAAATCATGGTGTAAAGAAGGCTGTTGGATGAAAGGAAAGATCTCTGAGCTCAGCCAGGAAAATGCCAGGATGGATCCTGCGTTAGGGACCAGGGTCTGGTTCACGCTCCCAAGAAAGAGCAGAGCAAGTTCAGGTCCCAGTGCCCTCTCCCGGGCGCGGGTGGTCCCGCCCAGGCCGGATCTGCGCCCCGGAGTTCGCAGCACGGTGGAAAACCGCCCACGTGGGAAGTCATGCATTTCCGCCCTGCACTGCACTCCCACCTCCCAGCCTTCGTCTCCGCTCGGCCGCCGAGTGCCCACTAGGTGGCGCCTGCGCTCTAGCGGGCACCGCTTGGGCGCAGGCGAAAGAGACAGATGGAACTCGAGTCCTAGGATTCCGAGGACGGGAGGGCAGCGCCGGCAGCCAAGGTAAGATTCCTGAGTTCCGGGCATTTCCCTAGAATCTTCGAGGGTGGGGTGGGCAGCGTGGGGGCCGCGGAACACTGCTTGTGATCTGCAATGATAAACAGAGAAGTCGGAGCGTGTTGTTGCCTAGGGGTTTCGGGAGACCTGCAGTCTCCGAGCTGGGCCTCAGAGCAGAGCAGAACACCAGTCGCTTGCAGGCAAGCATCCTCCCCGAGCTCGGGCCTCTGGAAGGCTTGCTCAGATCCCCACACCGCAAACCCCCAAAGCAGAAGGGAGTTACTTCTGTCCAAAGAGCCTCCAGCGCTGGAGCTGAGAGCTGATCGCGGGTCCACAGCACTACTTCTCAAACTTGGGTGCACATTGGCACGGCTCAAGGAGCGGTAAAACATGCTGACTCTCCAGTTCCACATCCCCTCCTCCCAGAGACTTGGGTGTAATTGGTCTGGGTTGGGCCGTGGACATCTGGATATTGAAAGCTTCCCAGGAGCTTGGCATGGTGTTTGTAATTCTAGCTACTGTGGAAGCTGAGGCAGGAGGATTACAAATTGCAGGCCTGCCTGGGCAATTTAGCGAGACCCTCAGCAACTTAGCTGAGGCTGTCTCGATTTTTTTTTTTTTCCTTAAAAAAAGAGGAGCTGGTGGTGTAACTCAGAGGTAGAGCCATGCGGGAGGCCGTGGTTTTAATCATCAGCTCGGAGGAAGGAAAATAAATAAATAAAAAGCTTCCCAAGGAGATTCCAGTTTGCAGCCAAATTTCAGGATCATTGATCTAGAGTTAGAGAAAGACCGAGAATGTTTTGTTACAGCTCAAAATGATGTTGTTCCTTCTTCTCCTTGTTGAAGCAGGACATACCCCTGCTTTTGGGCTATCAAACCCCGAAATAACAAGGCAAGACCCCACTCCCAACAAGACTTGTTCTGAAAGGGCTGAACTCAAAAGTGGTCAGGGACTGGCTTGGTGGTGCATGCCCGAAATCCCAGGGGCTTGGGAGCCTGAGGCAGGAGGATGGAAGTTCAAAGCCAGCCTCAGCAAAAGTCAGGGGCCAAGTAATTTAGTGAGACACTGTCTTTAAATAAAACACAAAATAGGGCTGGGGATGTAGTTCAGTGGTTGAGTGCTTCTGAGTTCAATTCTCGATACCCCCTCCCCCAAAGGAAAGGTCTGTGGATGTAATTCAGTGCTAGAGTATCCCTGGGTTCAATCCCCAGTACTAAGAGGGGCCTTTGCTCAGGGTTATATAAATAATAAGACAAAAATCCTGCATTGGAATGCAGGCAGTGTGGACAATTCATGTGCAAAAGAACAGTATCCTGCTGGGTCACTTGTTTAAAGAACAAGAAGATGTCACTTAGGACTGGTGCTGAATGGTATCTTCATAACACTTGGCTGTCTATGTCTATCTTGGATGTGAGCAAAGGACTTCCATTGAATTGACTCCCTCCCTCATTGGTAATGTATTTATTATTGAGATCCTACCAGATGCCAGGCTGTTTTCCAGATGCTGGGGACCCCCAGTGAATTCACACTCTTAATGAATGGCAGAAACAGGAAGAAAGTACAGTAGATCCTTTCTTTGCAAATTCTGTATTTGAGAATTCACAACCCCCTAAAGTTTGTAACCCCAAAATCAAAACCCCTAGCACTTTCCCAGTCACAATGGACTTTGCAGAGCAACAAGAAAGTTGTCACCCAACACACATGTTCTCACCGGAGGTCAAACAAAGGAAATCCTCCCTTCTTGTTCCAGCTCTCATTCTGTAGTCAGTCCCTGGCTTATGACAGCCCAATGTAACAATTTTCTTCTGAACTAATGATATGCAGTAGGATACTTTTGATGGATGGAAGTTGCAGCCCTGTCAATCATGGGATCATGAGGGGAAACAGTCAATACTGTACAGTGTACTGTGTGGCTGAGCCTTGATGTTCAATAGGTTGAGTGTTTTTAGATACATTTCCAACTTACAATATTTTCCTCTTTCTTAATTAATTACTTAATTTTGGCCGTACTGGGAGCTGAACCAGGGCTTGTTGCTTGACTTAATATTTTCAGTTTAGGTTTATTGGGATATAACCCTATTGCAAGTTGAGGAGCGTCTGTATAAAGTGTCCTTTTTTTTTTTTTTTGGTACCAGGGATTAAACTCAGGGGCACTCGACCCCTGAGCCACATCCCCAGCCCTATTTTGTGTTTTATGTAGAGACAGGGTCTCACTGAGTTGCTTAGCAGCCTCGCCATTGCTGAGGCTGGCTTTGAACCTGCGATTCTCCTGTCTCAGCCTCCCTAAGTGCTGGGATTACAGGCTTGAGCCACCGCGCCCGGCTTAAAGTGTCTTTTTTTTAAAAATAATTTTTTAAGTTGTAGATGGACACAGTACCTTTATCTATCTATCTATCTATCTATCTATCTATCTATCTATCTATCTATCTATTTATTTTGGGTACTGGGGATTGAACTCAAGGTCACTCCACCACTGAGCCACATCCCCAGCCCTGTTTTGTATATTATTTAGAGACAGTTTCACTGAATTGCTTAGCACCTTGCCATTGCTGAGGCTGGCTTTGAATTCGCGATCCTCCTGTCTCAGCCTCACAAGCCCCTGCGATTACCAGCATGCGCCACTGCGCCCGGCTATTTTATTTATTTTATGTGGTGCTGAGGATTGAACCCAGTGTCTCACTAGCTACAACCCCAGCCACCAACAAGTGTCCTTTTTGTGGTTTGTTTTTGTTTTATTTTGGTACTGGGGAATAAACTCAGGGCACTTAACCATTGAGCCGCATCCCCAACCCTGTTTTATTTTTTATTTTAAGACTAAGTTGCTTAGGGCCTCGCTAAATTACTGAGGCTGACTTTGAACTTTTGATCTTTCTCCCTCTGCATCTGGAATTGCTGGGATTAGGGGTGTGCCCCACCACACCCAGTTTTTTGTGGTTTCTTTGGTGGTTTTTGTGTGTGTGTGCTTCATATGAGTGACTTGGATGTTTCAAATGGTCCCCAAGCCTAGTGCTAAAGTACTGTCTGGTGTCTTGAGCACAAGATTTTGATGTGCCTTATGGAGAAACAATGTGTTAAATAAGCTTTATTCAGGCATGAGTTGTAGCTGTTGTCTTGAGTTCAGTGTTCTGAAACAATATATACTGAAAAAGATGTCTTGGGGCTGACAGTGTTGGTCAGTGGTAGAGCATTTGGCTAGCATGCTGAAGGCTCTGGGTTCAATCTTCAACCACACAAAAAAGGGGGGGCAAAGTTATTAAACAGTAATGCACATAAAACCCACATACATACAAAGTTTTTTTGTTGTTGTTGGTTTTTTTGGTACTGGGGATTGAACTCAGGGGCACTCGACCACTGAGCCACATCCCCAGCCCTATTTTGTGTTTTATGTAGAGACAGGGTCTCACTGAGTTGCTTACCACCTCGCCGTTGCTGAGGCTGGCTTTGAACCTGTGATTCTCCTGTCTCAGCCTCCCAAAGTGCTGGGATTACAGGTGTGTGCCACCGCGCCCGCCTTTTCTTGATTTTTTTGTTTTTTTTTTTGGTGCTAGGGATTGAACCCAGGACCTTGCGCATGCAAGGCAAGCACTCTACCAACAGAGCTGTATCTCCAGGCCAAAGGTTTTGTATTCATCAGCCAAATGGTGGTGGGAGAGGAAAAAAAGTGTTTCAGGCAGAAAGAGTAGCACATGCAAAGGGCTAGAGGTGGCCTAGAGCATGCGAGGGGAGGGAGCCCAGGGGAACCAGTGGGCAGAGAGTGTGGGGTCAGGGGAAGCAGAAGCGCAACAATGTAATAATATGCTAGAGTGAGAGACCGGGACCAGAGTGACACTCTCTGTGGGCAGCTCTCACCTCATCCAGTTAGCACAGTAATACTCGCAGGCCATACAGGATCATTTCCACCTGTGAAATACGACAAAATTGATGAACTCTACTATTAAGTGATTCACTCAAAGTTGCACTGCAGTACTTAGCAACACCCCTGCATCATCTTAATCTAATGTTGAGAGGACATTGGGGTATTAATCAGAGATCTCTCCATATGGTCTTGGACTAGACGTCTGGTTTGGTTGGGGGAGGAATCAGTAACAAGTGGTGGCAAAAGCCATCAAGAATGGGCAACGGGCGCGGTGGCGCAAGCCTGTAATCCCAGCACTTAGGGAGGCTGAGACAGGAGAATCGCGAGTTCAAAGCCAGCCTCAGCAACAGTGAGGTGCTAAGCAACTCAGTGAGACCCTGTCTCTACATAAAGCACAAAATAGGGCTGGGGATGTGGCTCAGTGGTCGAGTGCTCCTGAGTTCAATCCCTGGTACCTTCCCTGCCCCCAAAAAAAGAATGGGTGAAATCACAAGGGACAGTGGCAGAATGTGGAGAAGAAAAGTTATTAGGTCTTTTTTTTTTTTTTTTGAGATGGGTCTCATAATGTTGCTCAGGCTGATCTTGCATTTGTGAGCTGATGTGATCTTTCTGCCTTAACTTCCTGAGTAGCTGAGACTGCAGGCATGTGTCACTATGCTAGGCTTTGTCTATTCAAAAATGAAGATATTCCCAGTGTAAAGACATTAATTCCTCAGTGAAAAAGAGTCCTGGATACCTGGAGAAGGCAGAAGGAACAGTGAGGGTGGTCACAGAGATGTTCAAAGAGGAAAATGGGAAGCTTGAGTCAAACTGCTGCCTGAATACTTGGTCTGGGTGGAACTTGCCATCCATGGAGCAACTGGGCCTTTTGTTCCTGCAGGAAAATGATCTTGAACAAGGATCAGCAAACTTTTCTCTGTAAATGTCTGGCTGGTAAATATTTTGAGCTTTATGAACTTTATAGTTTCAGCAGCAAATTCTCAATGCTGTTTTTTTTTTTTAGTTACTGATGGACACAATGTCTTTATTTTATTGCTTTGTATGTGGTGCTGAGGATCGAACCCAGGGCCTCACGCATGCGAGGCAAGCGCTCTACCACTGAGCTACAATCCCAGCCCCCTCAATGCTGTTTTATGTTGCAAAAGCAGCCCTAGAAGCCAGATGCAGCTGTGTATGCCTGCAATCCCAGCAGCTCTGGAGGCTGAGGCAGGAGGAACACAAGTTCGAGGCCAGCCTCAGAAACTTAGCAACACCCTGTCTCAAAATAAAAAAATAAAAAGGGCTGGGGAGGGTTGGGGTTGTAGCTCAGTGGTAGAACGCTTGCCTAACATGTGTGAGGCACTGGGTTCAATCCTCAGCATCACATTAAAAATAAATGTATTTAAGCCGGGCGCGGTGGCTCACACTTGTAATCCCAGCACTTAGGGAGGCTGAGACAGGAGAATCGCGAGTTCAAAGCCAGCCTCAGCAATGGCGAGGCACTAAGCAACTCAGTGAGACCCTGTCTCTACATAAAACACAAAATAGGACTGGGGAGGTGGTTCAGTGGTCAAGTGCCCCTGAGTTCAATCCCCAGTACCAAAAATAAATAAATAAATAAATAAATAAGTAAATAAATAAATAAATAAATGTATTTAAAAAAAAAAAAGGACTGGGGATGTTGCTCAGTGGTTAGGTGCCCCTGGGTTCAATTCCTAGTATAAAAAAACAAAAACAAGCTGGGCGTGGTGGCGCAAGCCTGTAATCCCAGCACTTAGGGGGGCTGAGACAGGAGAATTGCAAGTTCAAAGCCAGCCTCAGCAACGGCGAGGCACTAAGCAACTCAGTGAGACCCTGTCTCTACATAAAACACAAAATAGGGCTGGGGATGTGGCTCAGTGGTCGAGTGCCCCTGAGTTCAATCCCTGGTACCAAAAAAAAAAAAAAATCACCAGCCATAGAGGGTATGTAAACAGTTGAGTATAAGTGTAGTCTAATAAACTTTATGGACAGTGAAGTTTGGGTATCGTATAATATGGGGGGGTTTACTATTGGGGGATCTTGGAATTCAACACAGTGCCTTGTGCATGTTAGGCAAGTGTTCTAGCACTGAACTATAACCACAACCCCAAACTTAGAATTCCTTCTTTTTTTTTTTTTTGAGCTGGGATCTCACTCACTACGTTGCCCAAACTAACTTTAAACTCCTGGACTCAAGCGATTTTTCTGCCTCAGCCTCCGTAGCAGCCGAGACTACAGGCATGTGTGCTACCACACCTGCTGGTTTCATATAATTTTCATGTGTCAAAAAGTGTTTATTTTTTATTTTATTTTTTTGTAGCACTGGTAATTGAGCCCAGGGATGCCCTGCCACTGAGCTACATCCCCAAGCCCTTTTCCAATTTTATTTTGAGACAGGATCTGGCTAAGTTGCCCAGGTTGGCCTCAAACTTACAATTCTCCTGCCTCAGCATCCCAGATTACTGTAATTAACAGGCAGGTGCCACCACACCAGATTGTTCTTCTTTTTTTGAATAGTTTCTTAGTTGTAGATGGACACAATATCTTTATTTTAGTTGTTTTTATGTGGTGCTAAGGATTGAACCCAGTGCCTCATGTTGGCTAGGCAAGCACTCTACCACAGAGCCACAACTCCAGCCCTGTTCTTCTTCTTTTTTTTTTTTTTTGGTACTAGAGATTGAACTCAGGGGCACTCAACCACTGAGCCACATCCCCAGCCCTATTTTGGGTTTTATGTAGAGACAGGGTCTCACTGAGTTGCTTAGCACCTCGCCATTGCTGAGGCTGGCTTTGAATTCACGATTCTCCTGTCTCAGCCTCCCTAAGTGCTGGGATTACAGGCTTGTGCCACTGCGCCCGGCTTATTCTTCTTTTAATTCTTTTCAACCATTAAAAATTGAAAAGCAGCCAGGCACAGTGGTGCATGCCTGTAATCCCAGCACTTAGGGAGGCTGAGACAGGAGAATCGCGAGTTCAAAGCCAGCCTCAGCAACGGCGAGGCGCCAAGCAACTTAGTGAGACCTAAGTGTGTCTTAGTGTGTCTCTAAATAAAACACAACATAGGGCTGGGGATGTGGCTGAGTGGTTGAGTACCCCTGAGTTCAATCCCCAGTACCAAAAAAAAAAAAAAATTGAAAAGCTATTCTTAGCTCACAGGCTGTATGAAGGCAGGCAGTGGGCTGGACCTGATCTTGGGCTGTGGTTTGCTAACTTTTGATCCAGAATCATAGGACCTGGGGTTCTGAAGGATCCTGAATGTCAATCAACTTGAATCATTCCCTGACCCATGACTCTCCAACGAACCTTCTCAGGCATTTCTATAGTGTTCCAATACACTGGAACTTACCAGCTGATTGGACAACTCATTCTATCATCAGAAACTTAACACTGTGCCATAGTTGGAATTTCCCCAAAAGCAAATCATGAGACAAGAATTCAGGTGCCAGAAATTTATTTGGGAATTGATCCCAGAAAGCCCAGTGGGAGCCGGGAACCAAAGCAGGAAGGAGAGCCAGTAAAAGATGTGCTGATGAGTGAGGTACCTCTGGGCCATGGGCTCTGTCCCTCAGAGACTCTTGGACAGGCTGTGGAACACATTTCAGAAGTGACCCAGAAGTGCCGGGCACAGTGGCACAGGACTGTGATCCAGCAAATTGGGAGGCTGAGGCAGAAGGCATCAGTAACAAGTGGTGGCAAAAGCCATGTAGTCCCACAGGTTCGAGGCCAGCCTCAGAAACTTAGCAAGGCCCCATCTCAAAATAAAGAATAAAAAAGGACTGGAAGTGAGGCTCGGTGCCTGGGTTCAATCTCCAGTACCAAAAAAAAGGGGGGCCCAAAAGAGGCAAAGAAGCTGGGGTATTTCGCTACTTCCAGTCTCATTGTTTAGGCTTGCAGCTAAGCCTGCTCTCCCTGACACAGCTGGCTTATACCTCTCACTGTCTGTGCACACCCTGGAGCCAGAAAATGACCTAAGGCACAAAGAAGCCAGAGGCAGCCAGTGCATCTGGAAAGCGGCTGCTATAACCTCAAGGATGCGCTGGGTGGTAGGGGTGAGAGTGTGGGTGGGGCACCAACTGCTTGTGCTAGGATGTGTGTCTGACAGTTCTTTCTAGCATACCGCTGGGTGCCTTGTGAGATGATTTGATGTGGCACAAAGAGAGACAGGGCACTAAGGAATCTGAAGTCTCACAATAGGAAAGGTGTTTCCTATTAAGCGTCTGTCTCTTATGGTCCCCACCCCCCATACTGGGGATTGAAATTGGACCCAGAGGCACTCTGCTACTGTGCTACATCCCCATCCCTTTTTGTTTATTTTATTTTAAAAAGTTTCATATTTATTTATTTATGGTGCTGGGGATTGAATCCAAGAGCACTCTACCACTGAGCTACATCTCTATCCCTTTTTAAATTTTATTTTGAGGCAGGGTCTTCCAAAATTGCACAGTCTAGCCTCAAATTTGTGATCCTCCTGCCTCAGCCTCCAGAGTAGCTGGAATTACAGTTGTGCACCACCGTGCCCAGTTTAACCTTCTTCTTCTTGCCCCCGAGAGCAGGTGCCCCAACCACAGGAGCCTTTCACTTCCTCAAACGTACCAGACTCTTCCTTGTGACCAGTCAATGAGAAGTCTCAGCAAACTGCAGCTAGGCTCTGGAGTACTTGCTCTTCTTCCTTTAAACTGAAAAGATAGCAGTCCTCCATTCAGCACATTTGACAGGCAAGAGTAACTGTAATCATTTAGTAACATTATAACAGTAACCATTTTGCCTAAGGCTCTGGATTCAATCCCCAGCACCAAAACAAAATACAAGTAACAATTTAATCATGTTAAGTTCATCTTTGTAATTTCCCCCTATGGATTTCTTTCTTTCTTTCTTTCTTTCTTTTTTTTTGGTACTGGAGATTGAACTCAGGGGCACTTGACCACTGAGCCACATCCCCAGCCCTATTTTGGGTTTTATGTAGAGACAGGGTCTCATTGAGTTGCTTAGCACCTCGCTGTTGCTGAGGCTGGCTTTGAACTCGTGATTCTCCTGTCTCAGCCTCCCTAAGTGCTGGGATTACAGGCTTGCGCCACCGTGCCCGACTTAATTTCCCCCTATGTATGGCCAGTGTTACTGACTTTTTATGACAGAAGTAATATAAATTAGGATTGCAGGTATCAATATAATGATTGCCTAGCATTCATGAAGCCTTGGGTTCCAACCCCAGTACCACAAAAAATAAAAAATAAAAATAAGCACTGGGCACAGTGGCACACGCCTGTAATCCCAGCACTTTGGGAGGCTGAGACAGGAGAATTGCAAGTTCAAAGCTAGCCTCAGCAACGGGGAGGTGCTAAGCAACTCAGTGAGATAAGACACAAAAAAAGGCTGAGGATGTGGCTCAGTGGTGGACTACCCCTGAGTTCAATCCCCGGTACCAAAAATAAAAATAAAAATAAAATATGCTTCCTTTATAATAAATTTAATAGGGGCTATGGATGTGCTCAGAAAGTAGAGTACTTTCCTGACACACATGAGGCCCCAGGTTTAATCTCCAGCACCACAAAAATAGTTTTCCCTGCCCTTCCATATTTCCCTCATTTTACAAGGGCATGGGCCAAGGGCATGTTACACAAGATTTACAACTGTGCTTTCTGCATCTCAGTGGCTTGTGGTATTTCCTTTAAGAGTCAGCATTTCTCTTTCTTTTCTTTCTTTCTTTTTTCTTGTTGGTACCAGGGATTGAACTCAGGGGCACTCCACCACTGAACCACATCCCCAGTCCTATTTTGTGTTTTATGTAGAGACAGGGTCTCACTGAGTTGCTTAGCGCCTTGCCCTTACTAAGGCTGGCTTTGAACTCGCGAATCTCCAGTCTCAGCCTCCCAACGTGCTGGGATTATAGGCGTGCACCACCCCACTTCTCTTTCTTTATCCTAACTCACTATATCATATCTATCACCTCAAGCATTTATCATTTCTTTGTGTTGGGAAAATTCAAAATTCTACCTGCAAGCAGCCAGACATGACACCACCTGTAATACCAGCAACTCTGCAGATCAAGGCAAGAGGATTACAAGTAGGAGGCCAGACTTGGGCAATTTGGTGAGACCCTGTCTCAAAATAATAAGTAAAAAAAGACTGGTGGTGTAGCTCAGTGGTAAAGTATCCCTGGGTTCATAGTTGACCTACTGTGCTGTAGAACATTGGAAGTTCTTCTTCCTAGGCAACTGTACTGCTGTGTCCATTCACCATCTTCCTTCCATCTCTGCCTCCCCTACCCCCTTTCTAGCTTCTTATAACCGCTATTGGACTCTGTATTCATATGAGATCAACTTTTTTTAGCTTCCATATAAATGAGACCATATGGTTTTTGTGTTCCAGTGCCTGACTTGTCACAGAACATAATGTCCTCCAAGTTTATCCACATTGCCACAAAGAACAAGATTTGGTTCTTTTGTATGGCTGAATAATATTCCATTGTGCGTAGATACTATTTTTTCCAGCTCCCTCATCTATCAATGGACAACTAGATTGATTCCCTATCTTGGCTTTCGTGAATAGTGCTGCAGTAAATTCGAGAGTGCAGTCATCTCTTTGACATACTGAGTCCAATTCTTTTGGATATATACCCAGTAGTGGGATTGCTAGATCATATGGCAGTTCTATTTCTAGTTTTTTGAGGAACCTCCATACTGTTTTCCACAGTGGCTGTACTAATTTACATTCCTACCAGCAGTGTATGAGAGTTCCCTTTTCTTTGCAGCCTCTGCTGGCTGCTCTTCTAAGCATTTTGCATGTATAATTCAATTAATCCTCTTCACAACCATATGGATTAAGTACTATTTGAGGTAGGTACTATTATAAGCTCCATTTTACTTCTTTTTTTTTTGGTACTGGGGATTGAACTCAGGGGCACTCGACCACTGAGCCACATCCCCAGCCCTATTTTGTGTTTTATGTAGAGACAGGGTCTCACTGAATTGCTTTTAGCGCCTTGCCATTGCTGAGGCTGGCTTTGAATTCACGATTCTCCTGTCTCAGTCTCCCAAAATGCTGGGATTACAGGTGTGCGCCACCGCACCTGGCTTCCATTTTACTTCTGAGAAAACAGGCACAGGGAGTTAAGTAATTTACCTAAAGTTGTATAGCTAGGCTGAGCATGGTGGCTCATGCCTGTAATCCCCAGTGACTCAGGAGGCTGAGGCAGGAGGATCACAAGTTCTTTTTTTATTTTTTTGGTACTGTGGATTGAACTCAGGGGTACTAGACCACTGAGCCACATCTCCAGCCCTATTTTGTGTTTTTTGTGTTTTATATAGAGACAGGGTCTCACTGAGTTGCTTAGCGCCTCACCCTTGCTCACGCTAGCTTTGAACTTATGATTCTCCTGTCTCAGCCTCCCAAAGTGCTAGGATTACAGGCATATGCCACAGTGCCCAGCTCAGGAGGATCACAAGTTCTAAGCCAGCCTCAACAACTTAGCAAGACCCTGTCTAAATAAATAAATAAAAGGGCTGAGATGTGGCTCAGTGTGGTAAAGCTCCCCTGGGTTCAATCTCCAGTGTCCCTCCCCATCCCACACCCCCAAAATAAGTGTCAGAGCTGGGAAATGAACCTAGGTAGTCTTATTCCAGAGACTGTAATTTTTTTCCCATTTATTCATTTATTATTTGTGCGTGCGTGTGTGTGTGTGTGTGTGTGTGTGTGTGTGGTGCAGGGGATTGAACACAAGACCGCTTGCATGCTTGGCAAGCACTCTTCCAAAGAGCCACACCTCCAGTCCAAATTTGTGTTCTCAATCACAATATTACACTGCTTCTCACAAGTATGACCCCACCCTCTGTCAAAAAGAAAAAAAAAATGTACTGAGCACAGTAGCAGTGGCTGGTGCCTGAAATCCCAGCACATCTGGAGGCTGAGTAGGAGGGATCGCAAGTTCAAAGCCAATCTCAGTAATTTAGCAAGGCCCTAAGCAACTTAGTGAGGCCCTTTCTTAAAATACAAAATAAAAAAGGGCTGAGGATGTGGCTCAGTGCTTGAGCACCCTTGGATTCAATCCCTGGTACCAAAAAAAAAAAAAAAAAAAAAGTGAAGATATTTGAATAACTGAAGATAGAGAGAAAGTGCCGTAAAATGTCCTTTTTTATCTGTCTTCCTGAATCTGCACAATTTGGTTGGCATATTTTCTCCTGGAACCTCAGAATCATCTGTCCCTTTTTCATCACTGTAGTCCTTTGGATATTTGATGGCAGGCAACTGATTAGCTCTCCTGGATCTTCCCTGCTCTGGATTAAATATTGCCAGTTCCTTCTGCTTATTCTCTGTTGCATGTCCTTGGCGTCTTCTCCCAAGCACGGGGTTCCTTTCCTCTTTTCTTTTTTTTTTAAATATTTATTTTTTAGTTGTAGGCAGACAGAACATCTTTATTTTATTTTTACGTGGTGCTGAGGATCGAACCCAGTGCCTCATGCATGCTAGGCGAGCACGCTACCCCCTGCGCCACAACCCCAGCTCCTCCTCTTTTCTTTTTTATTCAGCAGAACTTAGAAAGTTGGTTTTGTTGCCATAGCACTCTTTTTTCAAGTGTCCCACAGTTGGTTCTGGGTGCAGGTAGATGACTTGTGGTGGGGGTGACTGACGTGGTAAAGAAAGGACAACTGGGTAATGAAGTCAAGGGGGGAGGCAAGCACTAACTAGGGTTGGAGCTCAGTAGTAGAGCACTTGCCTGTCATGTGCAGAGCCCTGGGTTTAATCTCAACCCTGGGAAAAAAGGAGGGGGACGCAGTGGGAAGACCCACTGCTCAGTCAAGGACAACTCCCTCAGGGCCAGCTTCACAAGGAGCTGGAGGTTGGCAGTTCAGATTCTTTGCAGGCCAGAGATGGGAATTCTTTAGTGCACTTGGAGCTAATCAGGACAGACTAACCAAATTCACAGGAGCCTGGTGAGGAAGCCAGACCACAAATATATTAAATCACAATGGGAGAACAGCAGCCTGAAACTCTTCTGTTAACCTGTCAGCACGTTCTTTCCCCTGAGGGAAAGGCGATGCAGAAAGCCAAATTCTGGTTCAAAGGTTGGTATTCATGGGCTCAAGGCAAGGTGAGCAAGATGAATGATTTTAATGGCCAGGATAGCCTCAGATCCTTGCATCCTCCTAGGAGAGTCCAGAAAGGCAACTTCCCATCCCTTTGCTCAGGGTAGATAATGACTAAACAATTACTGAATCTTTGACTTCTTCCTGCTCCCTGGACCAGCCTTAAGATCCTTATCAAGAAGGTATTTCTGGAAGCTCTGGCCAGACCTCAGAGCTGCCTGTAATACTCAAGTAGATTTTCAGAGTTCCCACTAGTCTGGACAATGTGGGAGACAAGACAGACTCTCAGACTTGCTCTTCAGAGCTACCACACTGTCTCCATAGGCCTCTTATTTCTGCAATTTACGTTAATACAATTGACCTGCCCCCCCCCCCCTTGTCAAGTCTTGATTTGATTTCCAGGCCTTGCTCTTCCGGCTTTGTCCAGAGACACATCCTGTCCCATCCATAAGGACTTTTGCAGATCAGTAATCATAGACATTGCGTGTGCATTCCACTAATATATGATACTCTCCTCATGTTTTGGAGGTGACTTACTGTGTATCCTGCAGTAACGATTCTTGCAATCGAGAAGCTGTTTCCTGGGATGTTGGATTTTGTTTCATTGTGGAACTGGCAGCCTCACAATTTTAAACTCTTACTGCTGTTATCACTCGGCTGTGACAGGTCTGAGATATAAGGGGTGCCAGATAGCAAAGAGGCAGGAAAGAAAGCATAGACATTAAACCCAACAAATCACTTAGTTTGCTACTTTTTTGGGTGGCATGTTAAGTTTGCTGTATTTGTACACTGGTTATGCTTAACTAAAGTTAGTATTATTATTTTGGAGCAAGCAGGACTTTTGTCAGCCTTAAAAAATGTACAGGGGCCAGACTGTGGTGGTACATGCCTGTAATTCCAGCTACTTGGAAGGCTGAGGCATGAGGATCACAAGTTCAAGGCCAGCTTGGGCAATTTAGTGAAATTCTGTCTCAAAAATTTAAAAAGGGTTAGGGAAAAAGCTTAGTGTTAGAATACTAGCCTAGCATTCATGAGGCCCTGGATTTGATCACCAGCACTGGGGAGTGGGAAAAACGTTCCATGTATACATGACCTCTCTTTCTACCCATATAGAGAAACTTGACTTAACTAAAACAAAACTAAATACATCTGGAGAATGTGTGGCACCTGGAACTGGTAAGGAAGGCCTCCTTGAGCCTCTTGAGAGGAAAGGTGGACCCTGCCCACAGGAGTAACATTTTCTTAGAATATCCTTGTTTCTAATGACCTTGACAGTTTTGACTAATACTAGTCAGAAATATTATAGAGTACCCCTGTATTGGAATTGGTCTCATATGTTTCTCATGATTAAACTGAGGCTATGGGTTATAAGGAAGACCATAAAAGTAAAATGTCATTTACATCACATATCAAGCATATATACTGTAAACATGGCTATCGCCGTGGATACTGACTTTGATTGCCTGTCTGAGGTAGTGTCTGTCATGTTTCTCCATTGTAAAGTTACTCTCTTCCTTTCCACTCTACACTCTGGGAAGCAGGTCAGTGTGTGTAGCCCCGGCTTACGGGGATATGAAGTTATATTCCCCTTCCTCTATGGTAGAGTATCTATGTAATTTACTTGGAATACTTCCACAGGAGATTTGGCTCTTTTCTTTGCTCTTTTTTTTTTTTTTCAAAGCCAAGCATGGTGGTACATGTCTGTAACCCCAGCTACTCAGGAAGCTAAGGCAGGATGGCAAGATCGAGGTCAACCTGGACAATTGGGCAAGACCTCATCTCTAAATAAAATATAAAGGGCTATAGATATAGCTCAGTTGTGGAAACCCCCGGTACTATTAAAAAAAACATGTCAATACCCGCTACTTCAAAATTGTTTTTCCTTTTTATTTATATTAGTATGAATTTATGGATATTTATTTTATAATCTAAGTTAAAATCCAATCTAATTTTGTTTCATTATTTAACTTAATCCAGCTTTGCTATTGGGAATGGAATTTGTATTTCTGTTGCTGGTTGAGTATTTTTGAATTGCTGGGGATGAAACCCAGGGCCTTGCACACTCTAGGCAATCGCTTTGCTACTGAGCTACATCCCTGACCAAAGTTATATTGGCTCCCCATCCCGCTTTCAGCGCTGAGAGTTGAACCCAGGGCCTAGTGCATTTGAGACAAGCGATCAACTTTGAGCTACATCCCCAGCCCCCAAGGCATTTCTTACTGTGTTAAAATTCAGGACTCCTATTATGCTGGTTCATAGCCAGCCAGCTCCTTCTCTGGCTGGCTTGGTATGCCCTTGAGCAAGCTGCTTAACATCCTGAGCCTGAGCTCTCTCAGCTGAAAAAGAGAGTTCATATTGCCACCTTAAGGTTATTGAATATGAGGCACCTAGTATGCCCTCTATAAACAGTTATTACTGGAGTCTGGCATTCAGGTTCCTTCTGGATTACCTTCCAAGGTATTGAGAACCACCTTCTCCTTGGTCACCTCCTCACCCAGCCTTCTCTCCCATCTCTGCCTTTCAAGTCACACCACATTTCAGCCAAATACACCCTTGTGCCCAGTGTGACCCCCACCAGTTCGCATATCAGCACATCCTCGTTTCCTCAAATCCACTTTAACCACCCCCTTTCTGTGACACCACCCAAAAGCCAAGCTGCAAGTCCCTCTCCCCCTTGGAACTGCCCACTCTTGCCTTGGAGCCTTCATCACCTTAGACCTGTGTCAAAGTCAGGTGCATGGACATCCCTCTGAGCATCTCTCACTTTTCTCTCCCTGCACACACTGATCTCCCATATGAGCCTGTGGAGTCCTTTGCACCTGTGCTAAGTTTTGCCAAGATAAAGGAAAAAGGGGGAAAAAAGACATATTCTGGGTACTGACTGGGCCTAACTGTACAGCCTGGAAAGGTAGAATTTAGAGATTGAGGCTGACCCTGGATCACTTATACTACTTTATCTATATGTACATATAAATTTTATGGTGGTAAGATATACATGACATAAAATTTGCTATCTTTATTTTATTTTATTTTTGGTGCTGGGGATCAACCCAGAGTCTTGTGTATCCTAGGCAAGTGCTCTACCACTGAGGCACACCCCCCCCCCACATCCCTCATTGTAGTTTTGATTTGCATTTTCCTAATGATTAATGGTGTTGAACATCTTTTCCTGTGCTTGTTGGCCAATTGAATGTCTTCTTTGGAGAACTGTCTATTCAGGTCCTATTTTTGGCTATTTGGGATCCCTTGAAACTCCATATGGATTTTAGTATGGATTCTTCTGTTTCTGCAAAAATATCATTGAGATTTTGATCGTGATTACATTGAATCTGTAGATCACTGTGAGTAGTACTGACATCTCTATATTGTCTTCAAAGCTGTGATCTCTCCATTTGTTTATGTCTTTTGTTTGTTTGCATTAATGAGAATGGACTCAACATGCTAGAGACAAGCACTCCACCACTGAGCTATGTCCTTGGCCCTTTTCCTTTTGATTTTTTTTTTTTTTTTTAATTTTGATATAGGGCTTCACTAAGTTGCTAAGGCTGATTATAGCTGTGCGCCACCATGCCAGGCTTATTGGTGTCTTCTTTAACTTCTTTCAGCAATGTGTTTTACAGTTTTCAGTGAACAAGCCTTTGTACTCCTTGGTTAAGTTTATTCCTAAGTATTTTGTTCTTAATTCCATTTTTTTGAGGCTCCTGATATATTGAAAAATTGAAGGAATGCAAACAGGACAGCAAAATGGTAGTTTTTTTGTTTGATCCTCTCAGTGTTTCCCAGGGCCAATACATACAGACAGCAGGAGGTTGCATAGAGCCAGCACGGTGGTGCACGCCCGTAATCCAGCACTTAGGGAGGCTGAGACAGGAGAATCATGAGTTCAAAGCCAGCCTCAGCAATGGTGAGGCGCTAAGCAACTCAGTGAGACCCTGTCTCTACATACAACACAAAATAGGGCTGGGGATGTGGCTCAGTGGGTGAGTGCCCCTGAATTCAACCCCCAGTACCAAAAAAAAAAAAGAGGGTTGCATAGTGTCAAAACCCTAAGTTTGAAAAGCAGAGCAAGGTGGCGAATTCCTATAGTCTCAGCTACTCTGGCTACTCTGGAGGCTGAAGCAGGAGGACTATATGAGCCTAGGCATTTGAGACCAGCCTAGGCAGCATGACAAGACTATTTCTCACAAAACAACAAAAAAAAATAAACAAATAAATAAAAATAAAAAGTATAAGTTTGAGATTTGAGTCCCTTTACAAATGTGAGGTCCTCCTGCCAGCTCACCACCTCCACCCCCCAAGATCCAAGGAAAGTTTTAGTTACTGGGATACAAATGGGAAAACTATAATTTTCCCTCAGGTGGGCCCTGCTAAGGGACTCAGCAAAGGCCCATCATCCATTACCCTAGGTATAATCACGACATGTCCAGAAAGCAATGCTGAGAACATGCAGACACTTCTTTCTTAAAGGGTGAGGAGTGGTACTGAGGATTGAACCTAAGGGCACTTCACTACTGAGCCCTTTTAATTTTTTATTATGGGATAGAGTCTCACTAAGTTGCTGAGAGCCTCGCTAAATTGCTGAGGCTGGCCTCGAAGTTAAGATCCCCGTTTCCGCATCCTGAGTCCCTGGGATTACAGGCGTGCACCACCACGCCCAGCATGCAGACACTTTTGAAGCCTTAGCTAGAAGACCCCAGAGCCCCAATGCCATGGGGCTCTAAAATAGACACAGTCTCCTAAAAGTATAGAAGAAAAAGAACCACCAATTTCCCCACCCCCACAGTCCTGGCAACCCTGTAGCAATCTTGTGTTTCTGGCCCACCACATCAGTTTCAATTTGAAGAGTTATATTGAGGACAAAAGGTGAGGAGACAGTGTGACAGCCAGTCCCACTCATGCATTCTCCCTACTCCAGGATACATATGCAACATAGTCACACACCCCACACACCTCATTCTCTATCATTCCACATGTCTGCACAATTCACAGGGTTCAGCTGGGCTAGTGGTGGTGGGAGGGTGGTGCACACCTGTAATCCCAGAGATCCAGGAGGCTAAGGCAGGAGGGTTGAAATTTGAGGCCAGACTGGGCAACTTTGTGAGACCCTGTGTCAAAAAATTTAAAAGGTCCAGGGATGTATGTCCATGGTACAGGACATACCTGGGTTTAATCCCCAGTATGATGTGGGGGTGGGGAGACAACAAAAGGAGAAGGAAGGGGAAAAAAAGCAGAGACCCTCCAGTTCTTTTCTGTCTTCTCTCTACCTTCTCCTCCTCCCCCCTGTTGTTGTCTCATCCCAGCCGGAAGCTCCCTCTGTCACAGGGCCAGCTTCCCAGCCACTTGTTCCACTCCAGCTGCTGCTCCTGCAAACCCCAGCCAACTCCCATTTCCATAGCAACTGAAATTCATTTCCCATCTCTGTATTTTGACTTTGGAAAAGAAACCTGTAACAGGTTTTTATGTTGTTTCTCTCTCTCTCTGTCTTTTGAGGTGTTGGGGATCAAACCCAGAGCCTTGCCCAAGTTAGGCAAGTGCTGTAGCACTGAGCGACATCCTTGTCCCCATAACAGGTTGTTTGTTGTTGATTTTTATTTGGGACTCTTGCTTTTTACTCCCTCCAATATTTTTATTGTGTTAAAATACACCTAACATAAAATTTACCATCATGACCATTTGGGGGTTTTTTTTTTTGTTGTTGTTGTTGTTTTTTTGGTGCCAGGGATTGAACTCAGAGGTACTCGACCACTGAGCCACATCCCCAGCCTTATTTTGTGTTTGTTTGTTTGTTTGTTTGTTTGTTTTGGTACTGGAGATTGAACTCAGGGACACTCCACCACTGAGCCGCATCCCTAGCACTATTTTGTGTTTTATGTAGAGACAGGGTCTCAATGAGTTGCTTAGCGCCTCGCCGTTGCTGAGGCTAGCTTTGAACTCGCGATTCTCCTGTCTCAGCCTCCCTAAGTGCTGGATTACACGCTTGCGCCACCTTGTGATTCTCCTGTCTCAGCGTCCCCAAAGTGCTGGGCATTGTGACCATTTTTAAGTGTATGATTGATTCAGTGGTGTTAGGTACATTCATAATGTCATGCAACCATCACCACTAGCGATTTCCATTTTCTTTTCATCTTGTAAAACTGAAATTCTGTACTCCCTAAACAGTAACTCCCCATGTCCCCTTCCACCCACTTCCTGGTAACAACCATTTCACTGTCTCTACATATGACTACTTCAGGTATCTCATGTAAGTGGAGTTATGCCGTGTTTATCTTTTTGTGATTGTTTATTTTACTTTGCATAATGTCCTCAAGGCTCCTCCATGCTGTAGCATATGTCAGAATTTCCTTCTTTTTAAGACCTAATAGGGGGCTGGGATTGTAGCTCAGTGGTAGAGTGCTTTCCTCGCATGTGTGAGGCACTGGGTTCGATCCTTAGCACCACGTAAAAATAAAATAAAATAAAGATATTGTGTCCATCTACAGCTAAAAAAAAAAATTAAGAAAAAAGACCTAATAGTATTCCATTGTATGCCTAATTCATACTTTGCTCACCATTCTTTCCTTCATGGACATTTGGGTTGCTTCTGCTTCATGACTATTGTGAATAATGCGTCTATGAACAGAAGTGTGCAAATATATCTTTTTTTCAATTATATATATATATTCAGTAGTGTACCCAGTAGTGGAATTGTTGAGTCATATAGTGATTCTGTTTTGCTTTCTTCTTTCTTTTCCCCCTTCTGGGTACTGGGGATCTTGCCCAGGGCCTCTCACATGCTATGCAAGTGGGCTACTACTGAGCTACATTCTCAGCCCTGGTAATTCTGTTTTTAACTTTTTGAGGAATCAGCATACAAGTGTACCTTTTTACAGTCCCACCAACTGTGCATAGGGGTTCATATTTCTTTATATCCTAGTCAATACTTATTATTTTCTATGTTTTTTGTTGTTGTTGTTGTTGTTGGGATTACAGGCATGCCCCACCTCACCCAGCTTGTTTTTTGATACCATTCTAATGGATGTGAGATGATATGATATTGTGGATGCTTAACCACTAAACTACCTGCCCATACCTTTTTATTTTTCATTTTGAAACCAGGTCTTGCTAAGTAGTTTAGGGCCTCCCTAAATTGTTGAGGCTGGCCTCAAACTTGAGATCCTTCTGTCTCAGCCTCCTAAATTGCTGAGATTATAGGCGTGTACCCCACACCTGGTGAGATATTACAGCTTTTGTTTGTTTGCTTGCTTTTTTTTGGTACCAGAGATTGAACCCAGGGGCGTTTAACCACTGAGCCACATTCCCATCCCTTTTTTGATATTTTATTTAGAGATAGGGTCTCGCTGAGTTACTTAGGGCCTCACTAAGTTGCTGAGGGTGGCTTTGAACTTGGAATCCTTCTGCTTTAGCCTCCCAGGCCATTGAGATTATAGTCCTACTCCACCATGCCCAGCTTGACATTACCTTTTTTTTTTTTTTTGGTACCAGGGATTGAACTCAGGGGCATTCGACCACTGAGCCACATCCCCAGCCCTATTTTGTGTTTTATGTAGAGACAGGGTCTCACTGAGTTGCTTAGTGCCTCGCCGTTGCTGAGGCTGGCTTCGAACTTGCGATTCTCCTGTCTCAGCCTCCCAAAGTGCTGGGATTGCAAGTGTGAGCCACCGCTCCCTGCTTGACATTATCTTTTGATGCATAAATGTTCTTTAATTTTCATGATGTACATTTTTCCTTTTTAAGTTATTTATTTTTACACGTTTGAAGTGTGTATGTGGTGGTGTGCTGAGGATCAAACTAAGGGCCTGTCACATGCTCTACCACTCAACTATACCACCATACTGAAGTTCATGTTATTTATTTCACATCTGGGAATCAAACCCAAGGCCTTGCACATAGCTAGACAAGCACTCTACCACTGAGCTACATTTCCAGCCGATTAAAGTTTATTTTTAGTTCATAAATAATTACACATATTTATGGGGCACATAGTGACTTCTTTTGGTTGTTTTTTTTTTTGGTACTGGGGATTGGACTCAGGGGCACTCGACCACTGAGCCACATCCCCAGCCCTATTTTGTGTTTTTATGTAGAGACAGGGTCTCGCTGAGTTGCTTAGTGCCTCGCCATTGCTGAGGCTGGCTTTTTTTTTTTTTTTTTTTTTTTTGGTACTGGGGATTGAACTCAGGGGTACTCAACCACTGAGCCACATCCCCAGCCCTATTTTGTGTTTTTTTTATGTAGAGACAGGGTCTCACTGAGTTGCTTAGCGCCTCGCCATTGCTGAGGCTGGCTTTGAACTCGCGATTCTCCTGTCTCAGCCTCCCTAAGTGCTGGGATTACAGGCTTGAGCCACCGCGCCCGGCTGAGGCTGGCTTTGAACTCACGATTCTCCTGTCTCAGCCTCCCTAAGTGCTGGGATTACAAGCGTGAGCCACCGCGCCCGGCTCTTTTGGTTGTTAGTAGGATGGAATCCAGGGGCATTTACTCTACCGCTGTGCTACATCCTCAGCCATTTTAGCTTTTTGTTTTGAGACAGGGTCTCACTAAATTACTGAGGCTGACCTCCGATTTTTGATCCTCCTGCCTCAGTGTCTCCATTAGCTAGGATTACAGGTAGGTGCCACCTTGCCCAGCCAGAGTCATGTTTTGATACACATTTAAAATGTGGAGGGCCAGGATTGTGGCTCAGCGGTAGAGCGCTTGCCTCGCATGCGTGAGGCCCTGGGTTCGATCCTCAGCACCACATACAAAGCAATAAAATAAAGACATTGTGTCCATCTACAACTAAAAAATATTTAAAAAAATAAAATAAAATAAAATAAAATGTGGAATGATTAGCTGGGCCTGGTGGTGCATGCCTGTAATCCCAGCACTTTGGGAGGCTGAGACAGGAGAATCATGAGTTCAAAGCTAGCCTCAACAACAGCGAGGCACTAAGCAACTCAGTGAGACCCTGTCTCTAAATAGAACACAAAATAGGCCTGGGGATATGGTGCAGTGGTTGAGTGCCCCTGAGTTCAATCCTCGGTACCAAAAAAAAGAAAAGAAAGCCAGCCCTGGCATAGTCAATTTGGACTATATAGCATTTGTATCTCCCCCAAATTCTCTTGTCCCTTAAAGATCCTTACCTACTTCCCGCCCCGCTTCCTCTCTCCTAAATCCCCATGGCCTCTGACTCAGAAGCAGGTTTGAGAAGTCTGTGTGGGCCCTTTTCTCTTTAAATGAATTCAGGATGATATTGTGCTTTGCCAAACCAGAGAAGAGGAGGAGATTAGAGGTTGTATTGGAGGGCATTAGGTGACGCTAGCCTGTGTCGCTGGGGATATCTGTTTATTTACCCTCTCCCTGTCTGGAGAGGTCAAAGGTTGCCTGAATATGTCATTATGTCATTTCTGGAAATGAGGCTTCTACTCTAAAACTCTGGGGCAGCATGACTCCTAGGTTGTCTGAGCAGGATTACATGACTATGCTTCTGGTGTGGTTGTTTGGCTTGCATTACCCACACAGGAGACTTGGAGTATGACTGGAAGGGGGGCCTGGGAAAGTTCTCCTCCTTCCTCTACCTGGCTCATCCTTGGTACCTAAATTCCACCATAGACTGTGCATGCTATTGGGCCCGCACATCATTTTCTATTAAAAATGTAAAGTGTAGCAGAGCACAGTGGCACATCCCTGTAATCCTAGCTACTTGGGAGGCTAAGGATTGCGAGTTTGAAACCACCCTGGGCAATTTAGCAAGGAGACCCTCAAAATAAAATATGCCAGGCACCAAGGTGCATGTCTCTAATCCCATCAACTCAAGGCCGAGGCAGGAGGATTGCAAATTCGAGGCCAGCCTCAGCAAATTAGCCAGGCCCCAAGTAATTTAGTGAGACCCTGTCTCAAAATAAAAAAATAACAAGGACTGGGGATGTAGTTCAGTGGTAATACACTCCTGAGTTCAATCCCTAGTTTCAAAAATAAATAAACAGAAAAGAGAAAGGGTAGGGAATATAGCACAGTGATAGAGTGCTTACCTGCTCAACTAGCATGCTCTAGGCCCTGGGTCCAATGCCCAGTACTGAAAATAAATAAATAAATAAATGCAGATGCAATGCAGAGTACAAGACAAGCAGTGTTCAACTTGGACACCTTTGTCCCTACTGCTATATACCTTGCACACATTCAATTGGTGTTATATGCATTAACTTCATTTTTTAGCATAAAATATTTCCGCAGACTTTTGTAATCTGACATCTGGCCAGAAACACTTTTGGTACTGAACTCTGCTCCGGCAAGGTGATATAATACAAAAATATGTTTGGTCTTTGTCCTCATCCTCCTTTTTTAGCACTCTTTAAGAGCTCCTAAACTCTGGAAACTTCCCCAGTGATTGCAGAGTCTTTTGTTATTCATTGCAAGCCTCTTGCAGTCACACCTCAGTTTATGCTAATTCACTTTGGGTGGAATCCCTAGGTAGCCTCCGGTTGGGGCTGGTCACCAAAAAGATAAAGTGATTGGAAGGTTGGTGTTTTCAGCCCTGCACACCTGCCTTCCTCTGGGAAGGGGGGAGGAATGCTGGAGATTAAGGTATGTAAAAATTCTTCAACAATGAATTTGGAGGAGCATCCAGGCTGGTGAACTAATAGAGGTTCTGAAAGGGTGGTGGGATGGAGAGGGCGTGGGAACATCCTGCACCTTCCCCACTCCCATACCTTGTCCAGTACTTTTTTTCATTTGGCTGTTCTGATTTGTGGCCTTTATAATAAATTGCAAAACATAAGTAAAGTGTTTCCCTGAGTTCCAAGAATCTGGCAAATTATGGAATTCAAAGAAGGGGTTGTGGGAACCCCCTGAATGTATAGCCCGTTTGTTGGTTAGAAGTCCTGGTGGTCTGGGACATATGACTGGCATCTGAAATGAGGGCCATTTGTGGGACTGAGCTCTTAACCTGCAGGATCTTTTGCTAACTTCAGGTAGTGTCAGAATTGTATTAAATTGTAGGTTTACCAGCTGATACTAGAGAATGGATTTGTATGGGGGGAGAAAAACCCCACACATTTGGTATCAGGAAAGTATTCATTTGCTATCAGAAGGGTGTTCTCTGGGTAGAAACAGAAGGCATCTTTTGGCAAGAAGGGATTTTTTATAAAAATTATTATTATTAACCACTTTTCTTGATTATCTCTCCCCTATTTCCTACCCACACCTCCATCAAGATGGATAACCAAGAAGGGCATGCAAACTGCAGGAACTGGTTTATAGCATAGCAGTTTGTTATTACAGTTGCTCAAAAAAATGTGTGCTGGGAAAAGAATGTCACTGCGCACCTCCAAGGGGGAAGACAGCGTTTGTCTAAACACAGGTCTTTGTCTCTACAATGTGCCACCCCACCCACCCTTGCTGCCCAAGCGGGCTGGGCTTTTTGAGTCACTGGTTATGTGTTTTTGAACACAACGTAGAGGAAGGTCCCCCACAGTCTGTTCAGCTCTCGCTCTGAAAAATACAAGCTGCGTTTGACTGAATGACAAAAAGAAATCTGTTGAGCCAGGAAGCGTAGTAAATACCGTGACTCTCTGCAAATGTGCACAGCCCAAACAGCTTTTTCCAGTCTGGAAAAATGAAGAGATTTGTCTGTGCAGAACCAGCCAAGTCTCCGCCCCTCCTCCCTCTCTACCACTCCACCCCCACCTCCTGGCAAGGCCTCCCACCCTGCCCCAGACATTCAGTCATCAGCTTTCATCCTCTGTGACTTGCAGTTGCCCCAGGAAATAACATTGCCCAGGCTCTGGGGAGATAAACTAGGCACTCCCAAGCATCTTCTACGGATATCTGTCTGCTTGGGTTTTACCAGTCTCCTCTGACCTTGGCCAGAGTTGGCTCACAGCAAAGTTGTGCAGCAGGCAAAGTGGGTCTGGTATCTTTTTCCTTCCCACTCCCTGTCCTCTCCTTTCCCCTCAATCACCCTTCCCTTTTGTTTTGAAATTTCAAAAGATTTTGCTGCAGGTTAATACAGGGCATGGAGTGATGGGAAACCACTTAACCACTCTCAAAGGCGTCCAGGTTGGGATGAGCTTTGGTGGGTGCAGAGTTTCTGTATGGGAGGGACTCACCGGGAAAAGCTGGTTTTGCACCTTTTCTTGAGGAAGGAATATTAGCATAACAACTATATTGTGCCTTTGATGGTATGTTTTGGGGGTGATAGTCCTGGCAAAGACACTAGGGTAGACTAGCAGCCACTCTTGTCACTGGAGACAGCATACCAAACCTGTAGTTATGTGTATTAGGAAAGGTGCTGGAATTGGAATCAGAATTTCAATGGGTTTGAGTAGGAATGTTACCAAAATCTCGGTCCGTGTCCCCGATGCCAATTCATGCCAATTTAATAACGAGGACACGTTTTTGAGAAAAAGGGAAAAGGTTTATTGCTTTGCTGGCAAAGGAGAAGCACAGGGGACTCCTGTCCCAGAGGCTGTGATTCTACCCATCCGGAAAACAGAGAGCTTTTAAAGAAGCTATTCAAAGACTGCATTCCAGGTGTGACCTGGCAGGGGGTCCCAGGTGTGCCTGGATGATGTGCTGAGATTCACTTGTTAATTTGGGAGAGAGTCACTTCCTGGATCTTCCGGTGACATCTCCTTCCTGTGGTGGGGGTGTGCTCCAGGTAATCTTGTTTCCCACCCCAGGCTGGGGAGGGGGAAAGGGAGAAGAGGAAAAGAAAAACAAGTCCTTTTTAAAATAAGCAGGTGAAGTGGACTGCTGTTACAGGAAGTCTGTCGTATTCACCACCCAATCCTGTCAGCAGCAGGGCCTGGATGAATGTTTCTGGAGTCAGGGAATGAATGAATGAACAGATAACTTAGGTACTTTTCCTCTTTGAGCCTCAGTTTCCTTCACTATAAAATCTAACTCTCACTCTGTGTGTGTGTGAGAGAAAGAGAAACAAAGAGAGAGAATACAGAATGGAGAGAGAAGACAGAATGTATGAGTGTTCTTTGTCTGAGTAAATTGGAATTCACGAATCAGTTTGTCTCAGACTCTATGATTTACTTTTTTTTTAAATATCTATTTTTTAGTTGTAGGCAGACAGAATATCTTTATTTTATTTTTATGTGGTGCTGAGGATCGAACCCAGTGCCTCACATGTGCTAGGCCAGCAC
The DNA here is from genome assembly GCA_028644305.1 of Xerus rutilus. NCBI lineage: Eukaryota > Metazoa > Chordata > Mammalia > Rodentia > Sciuridae > Xerus > Xerus rutilus. The sequence continues at coordinate 28,021,679 of CM053414.1, read as the reverse complement.
GCTACCACTGCGCCATAACCCCAGCCCCTCTATGATTTACTCTTAATGTTTGTGTTCCTTAACAGGAAAAGGGACTATTCCAGAATGTCCCTTAAATATTTAGTTCTCCATCCTGTGTTCTGGGCAGGACAGGCAGGCGAACATTTTCAATGCTTTTATTTATGTATTTTGCATTACTAGAGGTTAAACCCACTGAACTATATTCCCAGCCCTTTCTATTTTTTTAATTTGAGACAGGGTTGAAGTTGCTGAGAGCTTGCTAAATTGCTGAGGCTGGCCTCGAATTCATAATTCTCCTGCCTCAGCCTCCCTAGTCACTGAGATTATAGGCGAGTGCCACTGCCCTCATGAGAACAGTGATATTTAAGGTTCTCAGCCTTGGTTTATGGCCACAGCCCACACTTGACTCCAGACCTTCCCGAAACCCCAGGATGGAGCTTGCCTTAGTTTCATATACATAGGGAATCGACTCCAGATATTTAAAATGCCCATGGGTGTTTCCTCTGCCTGGAACCTTCTTCCTTTTTACTTGATTTTCATCTCACCCTTCAGATCTCAACTGAGACATTTCTTGGAGAACACATTCCTCAGCTCCTCCCTCCTGCCTTTCAGGGTAAAGCGCCCTCCTCCACCATGCTCTCTCCACTTCCTCTCAGAGTGCTTACCCCACTGAAGACTAGCTTCCCACCACTTGTGTGCTTCCCTTTTAAACTGTGGCCTCCAAGGACAAGGGCTGTACTTTCTTCCTCTCGCTCTCATTGTTTTAGTGCTGGGGATCATACACAGGCTCTAGCACGTGTTGGACAAGTGTTCTTCTATTGAGCCACACCCACAGCAGCACTGTCTCTGTTGTTCTTGAGTGCAACAGGAGAGCATGTCGCAGTGCCAGACACTGAGAAGGTGCTCCATAATTATCTATTGATTAAATGAATAGCAGCATTGCGTTGAGGAGATGGGAGGGGAGATTGAAGTCATGAAGGTCCTCTTAGGAGGTTATCGTATTTACTGAAATATGAGAAACAACAATTCTTCCACCAAAATGGTTTGCATACAGATTAAGTGTGCAGATATCCACATGTGCATGCATGCACACTCATGCGCGCGCGCACACACACACACACACACACACACACACATTCCTGTGCACACCCTGATGTAGGCTTTCACTTGTGCAACCTACTCTCCTTTGCTTTGAAATATCTTCTTTTGAAGCCAGATGTGGTGGTGCACACCTGTAATCCCAGCAACTTGGGAGGCTAAGGCTAGAGGATCAAAAGTTCAAGGCCAGCCTCAGCAACTAAGCAAGACTCTGTTTCAAAATAAAAAAGGATTGGGGGTCCAGGCATGGTGGTGCATGCCTATAATCCCAGCGGCTCAGGAGGCTGAGACAGTAGGATTTTGAGTTCAAAGCCAGCCTCAGCAAATGGGGAGGCCCTAAGCAACTCAGTGAGACCCTGTCTCTAAATAAAATACAAAATAGGGCTGGAGATGTGGCTCAGTGGTTGAGTGCCCCTGAGTTCAATCCGTTCTATGCGCACTCCCCCACAAAAAAGCACTGAGGGGTTGTAGCTCAGTGGTAAAGCGCCACTGGGTTTAATCCCTAGTACCAAAAAAGAAAAGAAAAGAAGACATACATACCTCCTCTCGTCACCTCCTCCCACTCATCGTTCTCTTTCCTTCTATGTAGGGAGTTGCAAGTCTAAAAGAATCTACCTGGCAGCAAATAAGTAATGTCAGGGAAAGAAGTGAGAATTTTTTCCTCATCTCTCTGTACATTTTAGATTTCATTCCATTGTAAGGAAATTTTACTTATCTTTGTTATATACAATTTACAAAGATACCTGGCCCCTGAAGTTTTAAAAGTAGTTTTTTTTTGGGAGGGGGGCGCTGGAGGTGTAGCTCAGTGGCAGAGCACATGATGTGTGAGGCCCTGGGTTCATCCTCAGCACTGCTCAATAAAAAAGAAAAAAAAAAAAAAAGAGGCAGCAACAGCCTAGTGTATGGTTCTGCACGCCCTTTGAAGTCCTGCCAAATGTGTCTTTGGCAAATAGCCCCCAACTTTGTGCCTTAGTTTCCCTCTTTTTTCTCACAGGGATGAGGAAGAGAAATTGCCCTTGAAAGGCAGTATTTTTTTTTCTACCTCCTTAAATATGCAGTGTTACTGGCCATGACTTTCAGTGTGAAAGAAAGATGTCACTTGATTCCTTTAGAGCAAGTGAATGTTAAGGGTTTTTGTTTGTTTGTTTTTTAATGTTGACTGGAATGTGGTCAGAAGCTAAAGTGACAACTTGCACTTTTTTTTTTTTTTTTTTGGTACTGGGGATTGAACTCAGGGGTACTCACCACGGAGCCACATCCCCAGTCCTATTTTATATTTTATGTAGAGACAGGGTCTCACTGAGTTGCTTAGCACCTCGCCGTTGCTGAGGCTGGCTTTGAACTCAGGATTCTCCGGTCTCAGTCTCCCTAAGTGCTGGGATTACAGGCATATACCACCGTGCCTGGCTGACAATTTGCACTTATAACCAAAGGAAGGACGAGTTCTGAACTGGCCTTGGAGGGGAAGAGAATTCTGAAGAGAGTGGGAGGATTGTTGGTAAAGACCCAACAGGCAGCAGATGCCTTGTGATAAAATCACAGAAGCCTAAGAGTCTCATGTCCTGGAACTGCAAGCAGCCCTACCTCTTTAGCATGCTGGTCAGGGCCTTTTGTGGTATGGCTTCATCTGACCTCTTCAAGGCCTCTTCTGTACTTTCTATCACCCTGCAGCCATATGGGACGCACTTCCTAGGTTAAGCTTGCAAAGCTGGGGTGCTCAGGTGAACTCAGATTGCTGCACAGATTTTATTTGGCTCAGAATATCAGCCTCTGTTTTTTGTTGTTTTTGCGGTACTCAGGGTTGAATCCAGGGACTTGCACATGCCAGGCAAGTGCTCTACCACAGAAGTACACCCCAACCTGTTAAAAAAATTTTTTTGGAGGCGGGGAGAGTGGAGCTGGGGATCAAACCTAGGGCCTTGTGCATGCTAAGAAGCACTCTGCCACTGAGCCACATGCCCAATCTCCCAGTTTTTAATTTTTTAAATTTTCAGACAGGGTCTTACTAAATTGCCCAAGCTAGCCTCCCAAGTCGCTAGGATCACAGGTGTGCACCACCCTCCAGGCTTAGCATATTTTTCATTAAAATCTAAATCGATTCCCCAATTGGAGGAGTTCATGTAAAAATCCAGATCTCTACTTCCTTTGGAAAAATGGAAGATCTGGCAACACAATGCTCACATTCTTCCATAACAACCATCAGTCAGCTGCTGCCCCTTGCAGAGAACACTTTGCTGTCCCTCATCCCCACTGCACCAGTGGCTGTCTTTTATCATCTTTTACCCCCTAGGACATTTATGTTGCTTGCTTCACCCCTGAAAGCACCTGAGGGTTCCTGATCTCTCTATAGGGGAGGACCTTCTGTGCCTTAGGCCAGTGATGCATTAAACATTCTCTCCTCCCCCACACCCCCTAGCTGCTGATCTGCCTAGTATTGCACTGCAGAGAGCTGGCTGTCACCCCTTCAAGGAGATAAGTTGCCATTACACTAAGATGTACAAGGCCATAGGCTAAGGAGCAGGCGCGGACCTGTTCCTCACTCCCCAGACAACACACTCCCAGTTCAGCAGTAACCTTCTGGGAATCATGCCCATGTCTTTTCTTTTTTTCTATTCCATTAGTGATTTTCAAAGAGGAAGTTTCAGCCAGATAAAGGGAGCAGATGGCATTGTATCAGACCTCCTGCAGAATGAATATTTTGGAGGAGTCGGGGCTTTTCTGTGATTTGTTCCTTGTACCCAGTAAGCTTTGATCTCCCAGGTTATTGAGGTGTGTTCTCCTACAGAAGGAATCAGGCTGCACCTCACCTTGATAATTGAAATCACTGTTCTCCTTGCCCTTCTTTCATAAACAAGGAAATTGGAACAGAGCTAAGAGAGGCTTTTTCATGCACTTTAGGAAAGAATGAGCAATGGAAAAAGGAAATTGAGAGCTTTGGGGAGTTTATAGTAGAGGAGCATTTGAGTTTGAAATAGGAGCTGGGAATCCATATGTTTGGGAGGAAAGAAAAGAAAAGAACAGCCACACGCACAGAGCTTCAAGGGTACATGCGGAAATAGTTATGGGAAAGGGGGCAGGGAAGCCCACGTGGGTCTCTCTTTATCAGACCCAGATGTTCAGGCAATGGTTCTCAAGATGCCCGTGAAGGAGTCCAGAGCCTGCTGGGCTAGACTCAGTGTTTTCTTAAGTACCAAGAAGCACATGAAATCAGTGGCTGGGAGCTTTCCACTTCGGCTCAATGACTCCCTGGGGCCCTGCTGGGGTCTGTGCCACACCAGTTATACACAGACTGAGCTGCCGTGGGGCAGGACTTGGAAGTGGATAGGTCTGGCTAACTGGGTAACCATCCCTGCTCTCACCAGGCTCTGCCAAACAGAGGATGTCAATCTTGCCTCTGTTGCTGCCTACCCTAGGCTGACCTTGGAATACAGGAGTTTGAAGGCCCAGGTTCAACCCTCAACTCCCTGTTCTTAGCCTCTCTAAGCCTCAGTTGCTTTTTTTATTTGTTTATTTGCTTGTTTTTGTTTTGTTTTGTTTTGGTTCCAGGGATTGAACTCAGGGCACTTGACCACTGAGCCTCATCCCCAGCCCTATTTTTGTGTTTTATGTAGAGACAGAGTCTCACTGAGTTGCTTAGCCCCTCACTGTTGCTGAGGCTGATCTAAGCCTCAGTTTTGTTCTCTTTAAATGGAGAGAGAATCTCTTGTGAGGTGCACAAGCCTGTAATCCCAGCGACTCGGGAGGCTGAGGCAGGAGGATTGCAAGTTCAAAGCCAGCCTCAGCAATTTAGCAAGGCCCTAAGCAACTTAACAAGACCCTATCTCTAAATAAAATATAAAAAAAGGCTTGGTGTGGCTCTGGGTTCAATACCAGGTGCTGAAAAAAGTGCCCCTGGGTTCAATATCAAGTACTAAAAAAAAAAAAAGATGTGTGGAGTCAAGGGTGGGAGTGTGTGGGACACACCAGTAATTCCAGAGGCTAAGGAGGCTAGGGCAGGAGAATGGCAAGTTCAAGGGCAGCGTTGGAAATTAGGTAAGACCCTACGCAATTTAGCAAGACCCTGTCTCAAAATAAAAAAATAAAAGGACTAGGGATGTAGCTCAGTGATAGAGTACTCCTGGGCTCAATTGCCAGGACCATAAAATAACTACATAATTGAATAAATACATAACAAATGAATAAATAAAATATTCATTATAGCCAGGTACAGTGTTATACACTGGTAGCCCCAGCTACTTGGGAGGCTGAGGCAGGAAGAACCCTTAAGCCCAGGAGTTAGAGGCCAGCTTTGGCCTCCCTAACATAGTGAGACCCCCATCTCAAAAAAACCCCAAAAAACAAAAAACATAAAATAAAATATTCATAGTACCTTAAAAATTTACTGCGAAAATTTTCAAATATATGCTCAAGTAGGCAGAATAAACCCTTATTTACCCATAAGACAGCTTCAATAATTATCAACTCACATCCAATCTTATTTCAACTTTATCTCACCCTAGTTTTCCCTATTCCTGTGTTATTTTGAAGTAAATGCCTGATGTATCGTTTTATCTCACCATCAGACACAGATGACTGATTTGTACCCTCAACCAATTGAAACTCAGATGTTCTTTTCTGTAAACTTTCTCCTTCCAGGGTGCCACATCTCCTATCCCCACCATGTACCTGGTGCCTCATAAACCTATTATTCCTACAAAATTGTTATGACATAATAGCGCAGGTTTTGTGTGTGTGTGTGTGTGTGTGTGTTTGATACTGAGGATTGAACTCAGGGGTACTCGACCACTGAGCCACATCCCCAGCCCTATTCTGTGTTTTATGTAGAGACAGGGTCTCACTGAGTTGCTTAGCACCTCGCCATTGCTGAGGCTGGCTTTGAACTTGTGTTTGTCCTGTCTCAGCCTCCCTAAATGCTGGGATTACAGGCATGCACCACCGCGCCCGGCTTGTAGCATGGGTTTTAAGTCCTATGAGGCCTGAGATGTATCTGTATTGTATCAGGCTCCAATCTCTTCTGAGAAACAAGTGATGATCTGAGATATGACACTGAAGTTTCAATCCCTGGAAGGAGCTGGAGGTGTTAGACCACTTAGAGCCTGCCAAGCCTTTTTTTTTTTTTTTTTTTTTTAATTTTTTTTTTTTAGTTGTAGATGGACATGATGTCTTTATTTTATTGCTTTGTATGTGGTGCTGAGGATCGAACTCAGGGCCTCACGCATGCGAGGCAAGCGCTCTACCACTGAGCTACAATCCCAGCCCCCTGCCAAGCCTTTGACATCCAGTGCAAGCTTTACAGGGATCTACTAAAGTCCTCCTATTGGTGCTTTTCTTCCAGGGAAAGGGCACATGGGGCAGAGAACACTAAGGGATTGTGTCATCCCTCAGCTGCCAGCTGCTGAGGCATCAGGGGTCTCCTCTCCCAATGGATGTGCTACTGCAGGGTGATAGTCTATGAGACTCGGGTCCATTCCCAAATCCTTGTGCTATGGACAACATCCAGGCTTTAGAGGACAGGAGTCCAGAATCTAATCCTACCCCCACTATTTACACCACACGGCTTCTCTGTGACTCAGCTTCTCTTCCTGATTTGTGAAGTGGAGTTTGCAGTACTTACCACTCAGTTGTTGAAAGGATGATATGACAAGATGCTGTATCCATTAGGATTCGTGAGGGGGGAGGTATAGGTGGGGGGGTTCTGGGGATTGAACTTAGGGCCTTGTACATGCTAGGCAAGCATTTTACCTCTGAGCTATATCCCCAGCCCTTTTTATTTTTAATTTTGAAACACATCTTGATAAATTGCTCAGGCTGGTCTCAAATTTGTGATCTTCCTGCCTACTATGCCTCCTGAGTATCCATTAGGATTCTTTTTGTAGCAGGTGACAGAAAATCCAGCCCAAGATGTCTTTGAGCAATAAGGGAATTTAGGGCTCACCTTAAAATACAAATTCCATGGGGCTGGCAATATGGCTCAGTGTCAGAGCCCTGGGTTCAACCACCAGCACTAGAAAATAGAAAAACAACAATAAAAATCCTCCATGGGTGAATTCAGGGTTCATGTTAAAATCAGGTTATCAATTCTCTTGACTTCTTACTCTACCTTTTGTCTTTTTTTTTTTTTTTTTTGGTACTGGGGATTGAACTCAGGGCCACTCAACCACTGAGCCACATCCCCAGACCTATTTTGTGTTTTACGTAGAGACAGGTCTCACTGAGTTGCTTAGCGCCTGGCCATTGGTGAGGCTGGCTTTGAACTAGCGATTTTCCTGTCTCAGCCTCCCTAAGTGCTGGGATTACAGGCTTGAGCCACCGCGCCCCCCCCTTTTGTCTTTTAACTTTTTTTTTTTTGGTACTTGAGATTGAACTCAGGAGTACTCGACCACTGAGCCACATCCCCAGCCCTATTTTGTGTTTTATGTAGAGACAGGGTCTCACTGAGTTGCCTAGTGCCTCGCCGTTGCTGAGGCTGTGTCTTTTAACTTTTAGTCTAGGGTTAATGTGGTCACAGGATGACAGCATCAGTCCTAGCCCCTTTTTCCTTTCAGGGTTCAGGTGAGGAGAGATTCTTTTCCTTGAAATAATCCTTGAGGCCAAGGAAAATGAGATAACCATTATTTACTTTGATTGGTATCACTGTATGTTTGTGGACTGAGAGGGTAAAGGAAGGGATGGTTCATTAGAGGGAATTTCGGGGGGAGGTTGGGCATAGTTAGTGCTATGGTTTAAACGTCTCCTTCAAAACTCATGGTGGAAAAAAAATTTTTTTTTTTTTATACGGTGCCAGGGATCGAACCCAGGGCCCTACATGCTAGGCAAGTGTTCTATTTACTGAGCTACACTCCCAGCTCCTACATGTAGAAATTGAATTGCCATTTTAACAGTATTGAGAGGTAGGATCTTTAAGAAGCGGTTAGGTCATGAGGGCTCTGTCTCACAAGTAGAGTAATGCCATTATCAAGGGAGTGGATTAGTTATTGAAGGAGTAGTTTCCTCGTAAAAGGATGAATTCAGTTCGGTTTTCCTTCCCGTCCCACTTGTGCGCACTTGACCTCAGCAATGTTATGACACAGCATGGAGACAGATGCTGGTGCCATGTTGGACTTCCCAGCCACCAAAATCAGGAGCCAAATAAACTCTGTTCTGTTTGTAAATTATCCAGTTCATTGTATTCTGTTGTAGCAGCAGAAAATGGACTAAGACAGTTATCAAATTGAAGGTGCGTGGGAGGCTGAGGCAGGAGGATCCCAAGTGCAAGGGCAACCAGGGCAACTTAGTCAGACCCTGTTGCAAAATGAAAAAATAAACAAGGGCTAGGGATGTAGCCCAGTGGTAGCGCACTCCCAAGTCCAATCCAGTATCAGGAATGAAGGTGAAAGGTATAGATATAAGTGGCCAAACTAAAGATACTTGCCATCAATGCTTGGTAAGTCTTTCTAGTGTGTTATCGAAGCTCATAAAATGCTAATTCTCCTCACCTATCTCAGAGAGCAGTTTTTATTCCATTTCAGGTAAGATCTATGAATTTGATCTCATTGAGCTTCATAACAGCCCTGTGAGACAGACAGGAGTACAGTATTATCTTTCCACTTTACAGATGAAGAAATCAAAGCACAGAGCTGTCACACAGCAGGGCAGTCTAATTTGTCTACAGTCACACAGAGCTATAACTGGTTCAGAATTCCCTGGCAGATCCACTGGGACTGGAAACTGGGATATTCAGGGAAAAGGTTGATCAAGGCCTGACATGGGGTTTGGATCAGCCGCTGGGGCTTGTTCCTGAGTAAACAGTCTGGACTGGTTGCAGTTGGGCGTGTCAAGGACCCATTGTCGATGCCCTGGTAGGTAGCAAGGGAAAGAACTGGTACATAGGCAGGACACTGTCACCTCAGGAACACTCTCTCATGACTGAGTCCCTTTACACCAAACAGCTGGGTACAAGACTTGGTTTTCCTTGTCCCAGAAAAAAAATGCCAATGAAAACAACAACAACAGGGCAAAAAAAAAAAAAAAGAGAGAGAGAGAGAGAGGTAGAGCTGGCTTCTCCCGAGGCCACTTGGTTCTGGAGCCAAGAACCTCCTTCACCAGAATGTAGAGGGGCACAGAATCCCTGGTCAGATAGAGGTAGTTTGCCCAGAGCTCACAATCTCTAAAGAGTCTTCCAGAAAACAATATCCCTCTTCCATATCTAGGTTGGGAACACATTGAGGAAGAAGACAAAGCCATGGCAGAGAGCCAAAGTACCACCTTAATTACCACTAAAGCTAGCACAGAGGATGTAGCATATTGTGAGAACAAAATTAGTTTCCCAATTGAGCCTGGAAGAAGGATGGAGCTGAAAAGATCATTCCAGAGAGCCTTCCCAAGTTCTCCAACCAGACGGATCTTTCCATGGAGTTAAAAAACAAAAACCCATGTTTAGGGAAAATCCCTGCTTATGGAAACCAGAAGCAGAAAAGAACAAGTGACCATAACAAATCATTAATCTCTCTGTCTGCCCATCAGTCCCTTCTTCATTAAAATGGGGACAATAACAGTACTTCCCCGCTAAGGAGGTGGTGAGGACTGGATGGGATCATGGGCACGCAGACCCTGGCAGGCATCAGGGCTCAGGAAGGACTGGCTGTTTTTGTGTACAGTCCAGGTTCATGACAGGTGGCCTTGCTTTTCTCCCCGGCATGACGCCCAGAGCCCCAGAGTTCTGTAGTGCTTGTGTATCGTTCTTTCTCTCCAGCTGTAAAAATTCATGAGAATGTGGGTGTGCGGTGGCCTTCCAGTTTCTTGGCTGCTTCCCAGGCTGTGTTCTCCCACTTGGGGGGTGGTGCAGGGGGATGGCAGACATCCCTTTCTCCGTGGTGGGTGCCACCCCACCCCAACCCCCATGCCCTGTTCCAGCAAAGCCTGGCTCAAAGTTCAAAGCCTAGGTGGCTTTGTTGAGTAATTCGGTGACACTGCCTGCCTGCCTGCCATGTCGGGTAAGTCTCACTCCCACACACCCATTTGCTGAGCATCTGTTGCCCTCTGTTTTGTGGTGTGGAGGCTGGGAACAGGCAGACCGCCCCAACTGACCGCGGGGGTGGGGGGGTTGTGCTTCCTTCCTTCCCCCCTGCTGCCCTGGGGCTCTGGGTCTCACTCAGGGCCCCAGAGTAGGTTTCAGATCCGCTCCCAGGCCGGTTGGCGCTGACTACATCTGGATTCACACCAACCTCTTCCTCCTGGGGGTTCAGAGTGTTCTTGGAAGATAGCCTGGGAAGAGAAAGGCCTTCCCTAGCACTCTGCATCCAGTGATTGGCTGACAGCATAGGACTGAGCTGCCAAGAACTCTGGTGTCATACAGACCTGAGTTCAAATCCCTGGGTGACCTTGGGCAAGCTGCTCCCTCCACTTCAGTTTCCTCATCTGTAAAAAATGTGTCAGTAACAGGGTCAACAATGGTGAGGATTGAAAGAGATAATAAACAGGCCCTTTCACCCCTCCATCTGGACAGTGGGAAGTGCTGGAAAAATGGTAGCCCTTGGCCATCAGCTGGGGATCACCTGCCTTCCCCAGGGTGTGGGAGTGAACACCATCTTCTTTTTCCCATCCCTTCCCAAATTAGACCTGTATCATAGTTGTTCCCACACAACCAGACTGATTTGGTTCTATGCAAACTCCTTTTGAGTGAGGAAGCACTCTATCTCATTTGTCTTAGACCTCCCTGGCCTACACTAGTATGGTGCTGGCACTTCACAAGTGCTAAATGTCTGGGGAAAGGAGCTGGAGAGTGCCTGGCAGGCAGCATCTGTACAAGGGCTGTTTCTGAACTCTAGGCAGTTATTTCTGTCCCCTCTGTCTTCCCTTCTTCTTTCCCTCCCTTCCTTCTGATCTTCCTGTTTCAGGCCTTCCTTTCTTTTTCCTCAATGGAAAGAGCTTCCTTCTTTCCTTTTCTTATAATATCCTAGCTGCTAGAGCATCCCTTGAGAGCCCTTCACCCAGCCGAGAGCTGCAATTCCTCTTTCAAATTGAGTCTGTCCCCTGACTCATTCATTAAAATGCATAGGGCATGTGACCAAACTGCATAATGATTCTCTCATGAGGAAGGCTTGGAGGCAGGGAGATGCTGCCAACTGCAAAGGCAAATATTTCCCCCCAGCTGTGGATCAGGCTCATTGGCTGTCATGCCCTGGGAAGGCTGGGGGCTGCTGTTCATCTCCAGTAAATCAGCCAAGCCCTGGAGAGCTGCAGCCTGGCGCGGGCTGGAGTCTTGGAAGCTGTGTTGCTTTGGAGAGTCCCATCCATGACCTTTTCTCAACCTTCCTCCACTCCTACTTCATTTAGTTTTTCATTTATTTAAATATATTTTTAACCACACAAGTAACAGATGAATGCATTCTTTCTGTTGCTATTGTTTTGGTGATGTGGAGAATGCTTTCTTATAAAAAATTCAAACATAAATGAAAACGCCCTTTGATAACTTCTCAATGCTGTATCCCTCTTGTCATATAGCTTTTCACCTTCCAGGATCCTTGGGCTGCTCAGGGACAACCACCCTAGAAGGTGATTTGGGAAATTAAACACCCATTTAGGCCTGGGTTTGTGGCTCAGTGGTAGAGCGCTTGGCTAGCATGTGTGAGGTGCTGGGTTAGATTCTTGGCACTGCATATAAATAAAGTTCCATTGACAACTAAAAAAGTTAAAAAAAAAACAACAACACCCATTTATCTTCCTGAGGTCCTAGGCCAGTTCTTGGCAAAACGGTGCACGTTCACCTTGGAGGCCTTCTTAGCTCCTTTCCCCTCAAGCCCTATGTCAGCATGTATAAGCCTCAGTGACCCATCCATGCACCCCCATGAGTCCCATTCCTGCAAAGGAGCCCTACCGTTGCTGGGCATGGTGATGCAGGCCTATGATCCCAGAGGACTGCAAACTCAAGGCCAGCCTCAGCAATTTAATGAGGCCCTAACCAAGGTAGAGAGACCCCGTCTCCAGATAAAAGAAAATGAAAAAAAGACTGGGGAAGTGGCTTAGTGGTTAAGCACGCTTGGGTTCAATCCCTGATACAAAAAAAACCAAAACAAACAAAACAAAAAAACCCCAGCCCTACTCCCTACTGTTGCCAAGCACAATAGCATAAGCCTATAATCCCAGCAGCTCAGGAGTTGAGGCAGGATCTCAAGTTCAAGGCCAGTCTGGAGAACTTTGTGACATATTTTCTCAAAATTAAAAAAAAAAGGGGGGGGCTGGATATATCATAGTGATAAAGTGCTCCTGGGTTCAATCCCCAGTCCCAGAGGTTGTAGGGGGAGCCCTATTGTCCAAACAGGTAAACTAGGTTACTCCCAGCTTAGAAATTTAGGTTAAGTTCTTTTCCAGAGGCATCCTCACTTTAATATTGGGGTCATGAAGAATGACAAAGGTAACAAAATCTGGTGACTCTTGTGGTCACCTCTTAAGTACCAGGACCACCTGTGTTCCCTTTCACGTGTTGAGCCTTTCTGAAGACACTAATCCCTTGGGCAATAACCTATCTGTGCGGCTTTGGGAAAATCATTAATTTCTCTGACTCACATTAAATCTTCTGCAGAGTGGGAATGACTGGAGTACCACTGCTATTCGTTTGTCCTGAAGTTAAAGGGGTTTATCCATGTAAAGCCCTCTAAGCACAACTCTTGGCACATAATCAAGATGCAATTAATGTTAATAATTATGATCAATCATTATCATTACACTTATTCTAATTTGTAATAATCCAGTTTACTCATTTAGGAACTATTGAGCACCTAGTATGTGCCAGGCACCATCCTTTGTCTTGGGAATAAAGCAATGAGGAAGTCAGACAAGGGCTTCAAAAGACTTAAAGTCTTGGGGCTGAGATTGTGGTTCAGTGGTAGAGTGCTTGCTTTGCATGCGTGAGGCACTAGATTCGATCCTCAGCACCACATAGAAAAAAAAAACAAATAAATATAATAATAATAATAAAAAAGACTTAAAAGTCTAGTAAAAAATGCAATGCACCTTTCTTTTTTCTTTTCCAATGTTGGAGATTGATTGGCTCTACCACTGAGCCACATCCTCAACTCTTTTTATTTTATTTTATTTTAGATACTGGGGATTTAACCCAGGGACAGTTTACCACTGAGCCATATCCTCAGCCCTTTTTATTTTGAGACAGGGTCTTGCTAAGTTGCTTAGGTCCTCAATAAATGGCTGAGGCTAGCTTTGAACTTGCGATCCTCCTGCCTCAGCCTCCCGAACTCCTGGGATTACAGGAGTGCACTCAACCTGCAGCATTCTTTTTTTTTTTGTGGCGCTAGGGATTGAACCCAGGGCCTGTGCATGTGAGACAAGCACTCTACCAACTGAGCTATATCCCCACCCCTGTGCAGCTTTCCTTTTGATAATCATTTTGTTCCTCATTGTGTCATGTGGTCTCATTAATGCCTTTTAGTCAACTAAAGGCACTATGATTGTTCCCATTATATAGGAAGAAAGCTGAGGTTTCATTAAGCTAGTGGAGACAACTAGAAACTGACCAATTTTTGCTGGGCATGGTGGCACACACCTGTAATCCCAGCGACTGGAGAGGTTGAGGCAGGAGGATGGCAGGCTAGAGGCCAGCCTAAGCAACTGAACAAGGCCCTAAGCAACTTAGCAAGATCCTGTTTCAAAATAAAAAAATACAAAGAACTGGGAATGTCACTTGGTGATAGAATTCTCCTGTGTTTAATCCCCAGTACCCAACCGCCCCTCCCCCAAGAAAAAAAGAAAAGAAAGAAACTAACCAGGTATGACTTGATCTAGGTCTTTTAGACTTTAGTTCTGCTTCTCTCTTGTGATAGGTACTGATGATTTTGGAAGGTTGAAGGGGTGGGAGTATGTAAGCAGCTCTCAGAGCTTGGGAACTCTGACCCAGCAGCAGAAACACAAAAGAGAAGGAGACATTCTCTTTGGTGTGCCTGAGAGTTCCACATCTCTCTGTCCATGCAGTCTGTCAATTACCTGGATCCAACAATATGTTGGATCAACTTTGGGTGTCAACTTTGGGGGCTGGTGTCAACTTTGGGGGCTTGGAGGGGACTTCATCTTTAGGAAAAAGTGCTTGCTCTTGCCCATGGTTCATGGGGCAGTGGATGACAACAGGCAGCTCAGTTGTCTGAGAGCACTCCCCTTTGCGTCCCCCAGAGCAGGAGAGAAGATGAATAGGACTGTAGGCTCAGTGACTGAACTGCAAAGTCCTGGGTGTCTCCAGCTGCAGGGAGCTTCACTACCCACACCCAGGCAGCTGGGTAGGGCAGGGCTGGCCCTGTCTGACAACACAACATACAGGAACTGGAAGTGTGTCCCAGGGGAGGTGGCAGGCAAAGACCTGGCAAAGACCATAGGGGAGAGGTTATTCAGGGCCAGGCATTGTACAGAGATACCAGTGTCCTGAATCTGGCTGGCAGGGTGGAGGGGCAGCAAGGGGGTGTTTCCTGACCCCATGGCAATGACAACTGTCTTCTACCCTCAGACCCCAGGTGACAATTCCTTTTTTTTTTGGTACCAGGAATTGGACTCGGATACTCCACCACTGAGCCACATCCCCAGCCCTATTTTGTGTTTTATGTAGAGACAGGGTCTCACAGAGTTGCTTAGTGCATTGCCATTGCTGAGGCTGGCTTTGAACTCGCGATTCTCCTATCTCAGTCTCCCAAAGTGCTGGGATTACAGGTGTGTGCCACCGCGCCCAGCTAATTCTTTTGTTGTTGTTGTTGAGACGGGGTCTATGTTGCCCAGGCTGGTCTTGAACTTGTATGCTCAAGTGATTCTCCTGGCTTAGCCTCCCAAGGAGTTGAGATTACAGGTATGTGCCACCACGCCCAGCTCTCCAGGTGACAGTTCTGAACTTGCACAGTAACATGTGACTGATGCAAAGGGTTCCCTCCTCTAGGATCAGCCCTGCCTAATCTTCATGGAAACACACACCCTGCCTCTTTTTTGGTGCGCTTTCACCCTCTCACAACATGCCTCCTGGTACTTCCTACTGGTCCTGAGAGTAGTCTTCTTTTTTTTTTTTTTTTTTTTTTTTTGGTACTGGGGATTGAACTCACAGGCACTCGACCCCTGAGCCACATCCCCAGCCCTATTTTTTTGTGTTTTATGTAGAGACAGGGTCTCACTGAGTTGCTTAGTGCCTCGCCATTGCTGAGGCTGGCTTTGAACTCGCGATTCTCCTGTCTCAGCCTCCCTAAGTGCTGGGATTACAAGCGTGAGCCACCGCGCCCGGCTTGAGAGTAGTCTTCTTCTTCTTCTTTTTTTTTAAATTGAATCCAAGGGCACAGGGTCATTCTTAATTTTTGACTTGTGACATTCTTTCTTCTTCAGTTGGACCTAAAACAACCCGCATCTAGTTATTTGTTATTTATCTGTAGGTTTATTTATGTGCTTACAATATGGGGTGAATGTACTGCAGATTTTTTTCTTGTATTCCTCCTTTTCCATCCCTTTTCCTGCCTTACCTCATCCTGAATCTTGAGTTGACCATTCTTTGCTTTTATTTCATGATATTTTTCTAAAATACATGTTGTTTAGATTTACTGTTTTTCTTTGCTTAAAAGAATGTCCTGCCATATTTCACCTCTGGGATGTATTTTTTTTCTCATAATGTTATGTTGCTAAAATTCATCCATACTGTAGTAGCATATAGTTTTGGTCCATTTGCTTTCACTACAATATTATATTGTCACTATTCACTATTGTCTTTGACATATATTTCTTCTGTCAGTGAACTTTTGTGTTGTTATCAGCTTTCCACTACTTTGAATATGCTGAGCTGAATATTCTGGTACATATCTCCTGGAAAGCAATGTGAATTTAACGATTTATGACCATAACAACAATGAACCTATAAGTATCCTATTGATTCGTATCCTCTCCAACACTTGTTATTATCAGACTTCTTAATTTTTCCCAACTGGAAGGGTACTAAATGGTATTTCATTGTGTCTCTGTATTTTTTTTTTTTTTTTTGGTACTGGGGATTGAACTCAGGGGCACTCGACCACTGAGCCACATCCCCAGCCCGATTTTGTGTTTTATGTGGAGACAGGGTCTCACTGAGTTGCTTAGCACCTCGCCATTGCTGAGGCTGGCTTTGAATTCGCGATTCTCCTGTCTCAGCCTCCCTAAGTGCTGGGATCACAGGCTTGTGCCACCGCACCCGGCTGTGTCTCTGTATTTATTGCCTTTCCAGATATGGTTTACAGTGGTCAGTGATTCGATGGGAATACCCTGTCAGGGGACCGTGATGATTTAATGAAGCACAGTATGCTTCAAAGTCTCTCCCCGTTGGAACCATGTCACTTTCTTATTCAACCCTGTTTCCCCAGTACCCAACACAGTGCCTGTAGCTTATCATTATCATCATCAAAACCAATAGTTCTATAGTAATTATAGATAACATTTATTGAGGGCTTATTAAGTCCCAGGTGCAATGTTAAATAAAACCTTTACTTTTATTATCTTATTTAATCATTCTGGAAAACCTATATGGTAGATTCCATATTAGATCCATTTTGTAGCTAGGGAACTGAAGGTGAGTGTATTTCCCAGAATCATAAAAGTGGTAAATAATGGAGCCAGGATCTGAACTGTGGCATCTTAACTAGCATATGATAGGTTCCCCATAAATTCTTGAACAAAATGCATTTACCTACTCTTAACCAGAGGTAGGGTCAAATACCATGACACTTTTCCTTTTTTTTTTTTCCCTTGTGGTGCTGGGAATTGCGCCCAGGGCCTCCTGCATGCCAGGCAAGAACTCTACTACTGAGCTACATCCCAGCCAGACACTTACTTTTTTTTTTTTTTTAATCTTTTAAATGTGTTTAAAATAAACCTACCTTTTGGTTACAAACAAGCTTAAAGGATTTTTTTTTTTTTGGTGGGAGTACTGAGGATAGAACCCAGGAAAGAGTTCTACCACAGCTCAGTGGTCCCCAGTTCTTTTTAATTAATTAATTAATTTTCCCCAGTCTTTTTTATTTTGAGAAAAGATCTTACAAAGTTGGTGAGGCTGATCTTGAAATTGTGACCCTCCTGCCTCAGCCTCCTGAGTCACTGGGATTTCAGGTGTATGCCATTGTGCCTGGCTAAAGGATGTTCTATAATCTTGTTCTAGTTAAATGTAACTCATTCCTGGGAATGGTGGCACTTGCCTTTAATCCCATCTGCTCAGGAAGATGAAGCAGGAGGATCTCAGGTTCGGGGTCAGCAGGGCAACTTTGCAAGATCCTGTCTCAAAATTAAATAAAAAGGCCTGGGGACGTGGCTCAGTGCTTGCCTAGCATGTGGGAGGCACTGGTTTCCATCCCTCGTACTACAAAAAAAGAAAAAAGAAAAAAAAATAACTGATTTAATTTAAGATTAGTTATGATTTCTCAGCAATCCTGTAGACTTGAGAACTCTGTGAGAGGGATCTAATCTACAAATTATTCTCAAATGTTATGTTTATGAATTCTTCCTTTACCAACAAATCCCCTAATCCTGCTCTATTTTTTCCATCTCTAATATTAATATAATTTACTTATTATGTCTATTATAGACCCACCAAGGCAGGAATATTTGCCTACTTAGCTCTGTATCTTTAATTGATTTGGATTTATGTATCCCTGGTGTCTATAACCATGCCTGGCACAAGGAAGCTGCCCAACAAAGATTTGTTGGATGAATGGAATAAATGGATGCTGACAGAGAAGAATGGAGTGAATGAATCAGTGAATCCTAAACTGGAGTCAAATACTTTTTAGTTTAATTTAGTTTTGTTTTGGTTTTTGTACTGAGGATTGAACCCAGGGGTGCTTAATTATTGAGCCACATCCCTGGCCCTTTTTATATTTTATTTTGAGAAAGGGTCTCGCTAAGTTGCTTTGGGCCTGGCCAAGTTGTTGAAGTTGGCCTTGAACTTGGATCCTCCTGTGTCAGCCTCTGGAGTGGCTGAAAAAAGCCACCACACCCAGTTTTTTCAGGCTTTAGATATTTCTGTAGCTGGTGGAAAATGAGGGAAGCCTGAGATTGTGTCTATATTGCCTAAAGGATACAATAGTCCTGATCTGAAGATCCCAAACAATGCTTTTGTTGCCTTTTCCTTTATCTCTCATAAACCAACAATGACCAGCCTGCCTTAAGTATTGACTCTGGTGATGGAGTAGGAGGCAATCAAAACAAAACAAAACAAAAAACTGGCAGCTTGAATTTAGTGAATTTTTTCTAGCAATCTACATTGATGTCTAGGCCCAATGCACCCCATTATATATGCAAAACATCTGATATTTGTGTAACAGGTCCTTAACCCCTGGCTTTTATTCTTATTTCCAAACTGGAGTGCACTAGATAAATGCAGAAATCAGGAGCCATCCCTCCCAGTCAAGCCTCCCCGGCTCAGTTCTCAGAGCCAGGCCGAACGAGTAATTATAGCTTCTCTCTGTGGTGTACAGGGCAGGAGGCTGATTTAATAAAGGAAGCCTGCTGTCTGTCTCCAGCCTGGCTCTGACTCATGGAACTAGGGAGTCCCAGAAGCACTACCCACAGAGGGTGGTGAGCAGCTAGGGGGTGGGAGGTGAGGGTGGCTGGCTAGCAAGGCCTGGGCTGAGAGGGAGCCCAGAGAATGAGGAAACTCCCTGCTTGGCCAGGAGGAACCTGCAGTTGGAGCCAGAGGAAGTGAGGCTCAGACGGAGCAGCAGCTGCCGGTCCAGCTACAGCAGCAACTGCCTCACCCTTGAAAGAAGGCTCCTTGCCGTGTGGACACGTAAAATGAAATGGGTTAGTAATTTTCATATTCAAAATTAATTGGGGGAAACAATGGCATTTGCGTCTATTAGGGATGGCTGCCTTTGTATGATAGACCAGTGGCTTTGGTTTCTTGCAGAGGGTTTGGGTCGTGAAGTCTGGAGTGATGAGCAGTCTGTTAATTTGGTTTCTCTCTTTGGCAGGGAGGCAGCTAATTAGGTGTTCACAGCCGCAGAGACAGTTTGAGCTGGGAGTGGTTTCAGCTACACAGAGGGTGACAGCCCGCTCTGGAGTGCATTTGGATGCCACCTTAGATAGGTCACCAGAGGTCATCTTATCCTTCCTTCTGTTTCTAGCAGCTTCTTCCTCCTCCTCTGACAATCAGCCAGACAGAGGCAACTTGACCTTCTCCCCCCACCCCTCCTCCTCCAGGCCTTGCCAGCCTGGAGATTCCGGCTCCACCCCTCCCCTCCCCTTCCTTTCCCGCTGAGTCACACACCTCCCGGTCAGGTGATCCTCCCCTGAGCCCTTCCCAGAGCACCTTGACCTATATTCCGAACTCTCCATGGCAGCAGATTCTAATTGTCCTGAGAGGGCCCGCTAGGGCAGCGGGCAGGGTGCCCTGGCAGCCCAGGCTGCAGACAGACGCCCCAGGCAGCAGGAGGGGTGCACCCACTCCAAGAACCACCGACCCGACCCCAGAGGCCTGGAAATGGAAAGTTAGGAGGCTGTGTGCGGGCGGGCGATGGCGGAGGAGGAGGGGGTGGCTTGTTGAGTCAGCTGCGAGAGCTGACTGCCACTGGGAGCCGCGGGCTTCCTCCTCTCCTTGGCAGGTCCCTTGCCAGCTCCAGGCCAGGCTCTGACTGAGCAAACTACCGGAGGTGAAGTGGTTGAAGGACAGATGCCACTGTGGCTAGGTGGAGGGGAGAGGTGAGAAACTATGCAAATAATGGGATAAACCCAGATGACTCATCTGGAGAATCAGCCTAAGAAAACTGCCCCGCTCCAATATCCCCCGCCCCCAAGGAACAAGTTCTCATCCCAAAATTACCCGCAAAATGGCCTCTACTTATCTTGTGTATGGATTCTTTGTGCAGCCGCTGCCTGGGCAGTCTTTGTGTCCTCTGAATGTGAGGATAAGGGGGGTGCCGTGGAAAGGGAATTAAAAGTGTTTAGAATCAGACCTTAAGCCTCATCCTTAGGTATCAACCCTGTAAAATGCGATGCAGCTGAAGATCACAGTCCCTTTTGAATTCGAAAGGGCTCTGAATCAGGGTCACTTCTTCGAAACCTCCCATTACCAGCTAGTATAGCTCTGTGACTGCAAAGTCATTATAGGCCTTAGTCTCCTATCTGTAATATGGGGCTTTTAATAAAACCCACCTCTCATTACATCAAACTGCATTAAATCAGATGATGTGTATAAGATATATTAACTGTACATAATGATGCATAACTATATAATATTGTCTTCCCTGGATGGCTAACACCCCACCACACACACACCCAATTTGAGAAGATCATTTTATCTGTTGAATGTGCCCATCGCAGAAGAGCCTGCCTCTGGTTGTGTTTACCAGGGTAAATAGAACACTGTAGCCTCTGGCTATGGTATGATCTACTCTAACAAGCAGCCCCACATAGTTTATTTACATACCACCCACAGCTTAGTCCTACATTGTTTTGGTCCTTTATATCAAGAAAAACTGTGCGTTTGTTATAGTTTGGATAAAAACCTGCAGATTGGAGTAAAGCACGATTTTTAGATTCATTCCATTTTCTTTGCTGTTCTGAGGATGATCCCAATGTCTCATGCATGGGAGGCAAGTGTGGCAAGCTCTTTACCACTGAGTCACACCCTCAGCCCAACTACAATTTTCAAATCAAGATGTAAATTTAGGTAGTCGCTGCCTAGTACAGAGTGGATGCTAAAAGGTAGATGGAAGTTATGTGGATGGAAAGGAGGAAGGAAGGAAATTAGGCAACTGGAGGTTTACCAGGAAGCTAATTATGCTTAAACTTCAGGGCCCTTCAGGTGCGGGCATCCCTTCCAAGGTCTTATACCTCATTTTAAATCAATTATGCATTCCTTTCCTAAAGAGAGTCCCCAGTGTTATATACCCTTCAAGCTCCACCAAGACACCCAGCCTTTGTTCTCATTTAAGATTCATAAGCACAAATGAAAATGCAAGGTGCGTAGGGGATGTGGCATTTCCATGTAGTCTCCACCATGCATTCCAAATCTGAAATTTGCACAAAGATCCATATGTAGGCCAGACAAGAACAACATCATAAGGAAGTATCCATATGCTGGGCATGTTTGTGTACACCTGTAATCCCAGGGTCTCAGGAGGCTGAGGCAGGAGGATTGCAAGTTCAAGGCCAACCTCAGCAATTTAGCTGGAAGCCCTATCTCAAAAAATAAACAAAAACAGAGGCGGGAAGAGAGCCAGGCGCTGTGGCACAAGCCTGTAAGCCCAGTGGCTGGGAGGATGAGGCAAGAAGATCACAAGTTCAAAGCCAGCCTCATTAACTCAGTGAGGCTCTAATCAACTCAGCAAGACTCTGTCTCTAAATAAAATATTATATATATATATATATAGAGAGAGAGAGAGAGCTAGGAATGTTGTTCAGTGGTTAAGTGCTCCTGGGTTCAATCCCTGGTTCCAAACACAAAACAAAAAATTAATGGGAGGGGCTCTGGAGATGTAGCTGTCTCAGCCTCCCAAAGTGCTGGGATTACAAGCGTGTATCACTGCACCCAGCTAGAAATAGTGGTTTATAATCTGGGTCGTTCACTAGTCCTGGCCTTTACTAGTGCCTTCTTGGTAACTAGTTGTGTGCATAAATTGGTGGAGTCACCTTTGGGCCTAAATTTCTCTGCATTCAGGATAAGTGATTTTGGAGCCTCTTAAAATTTGTAAGAGCAGGGATTAAAACTGCCTTGTTCAGACAGGTGCAGTGGCAGGGTGG
Source organism: Xerus rutilus (assembly GCA_028644305.1). NCBI lineage: Eukaryota > Metazoa > Chordata > Mammalia > Rodentia > Sciuridae > Xerus > Xerus rutilus. The sequence continues at coordinate 27,999,866 of CM053414.1, read as the reverse complement.
TCTGTAATCTCAGCAGTTCAAGGCTGCCCAGGAGGATCTCAAGTTCAAGGCCAGCCTCAGAAATTTAGCTAGGCCCTAAACAACTCAGTCAGACCCTGTCTCCAAATAAAAAATATAAAGGGCTGACGATGTGGCTCAGTGGTTAAGCGCCCCTAGGTTCAATCCCTGGTACCAAAACAAAAAACAAAAAAACCTGCCTTGTTCACCACCTTATTCCCATTGTTGAGAACAATGTCTAATAATTGGTATGCAACATTTTGCATAGTGCTTGTGGATATGGAAACTGAAGCACAGAATTGTTTGCACACATTCCCTGTCACTCAGCTATTAAGTGGCAGAACTGTGATTCAAACTCAAGCAGTCTACCTGCAGAGTCCCTTGTCTTGACACTCTAAACTCTCTATAAATATATATTTTTAAAGAATGGGCTTTATTTTTAGAACTGTTTTATTTTGCAGAAAAACCGAGCAGATAGTACAGTGTGATGAATGAGTAAGTCTATGACATGCCGTGATTGACAGCATGCTCCATCCAAGGTACACCAAAGGGGAATTCATGCTTGTGATTTTTTTATGTAGCCAACATTTTACATAGGTTACTTCACCTTACTCCTAATTCCCACAGCCATCTTATTAAGTAGGTAGCATTAACCTCATTTTGCAGTGAGGAAACTAAGGCTCAGAGAGGCTAAGGGACTTGCCCAGCAGATGGGGGAGGGGCGGTTCTGATCTGTCTGATCCTAAAGATCACATTTGCTCCTCTGGTGGAAAACTTTACAATAATCAAAAGGTATTTTGTGTTGTGTATAGTAGCCTGGTATGGGTCTCTAGTGCTTTATAGTTTTAACAATGCTTTTTTAATCCTTATTATGTTTTGGTTATCAAAGGAGAGGCAGGAATAGCAGCTAGTATGATCCCACTTTCCAAGTGCGATGCTGTCACAAGCATTGAGGTAGCCAGGAATGAAGCACAAATCTGTGGACCTGCTACTCTGCATCCCTCCCTTCTCACCAGCCTGCCCCTGAGTTAAAAAGCCGCCTCCTTGCACTTTCTTCTTGCTGGCCCTGCACAGAGGAAATACCTTGTTTGCTCTGAGACCTCACGAGACTGGTCTTCTTTCTTCCCAGGGACAGGCCAAGGGAATTTGTACAAAATCTACATTTCCTTCCTTCTGCCCTCCACCCCTACCTTGGTGCTGGGGATGGAACCTCAGGGCAAAATCTGAGCTTTGTCTGCATTTATGCCTTTCCTAAATATTTGGAGAAGAGTGAACCTTACACACACACCCCAGCCATGTATTTAACTAATGCAAGAAGTTGAATGTGGGATCTGATTCTGAAGGTCCCATCAGAAACTATGTTGCCAATTTTGCTAGTCTATTTCATAATGGCAACAAAGAGGGAATGTCCTCTCTGCCCTTGCCCGTCAGGCCAAAATAAGTATTTGCTCTGAGGCAAATAAATTACCTTGGGCCCTTCTCCTTCTTCATAGCCCCCTAGCTGGAAACACCCAACCTATTACCAGATAGCAGAGATTTGTTTGTTTTTTTTTTCTTTTCTTTCCTTTTGTTTTTTGTTTTTTAATCTTGCATTGAAGAAAAAATCTAGCCAACCACAGTAGCACACACCTGTAATCCCCGCACTTTGGGAGGCTGAGACAGGAGAAACAAGTTCAAAGCCAGCCTCAGCAAGGCGAGGCACTGAGCAACTCAGTGAGACCCTGTCTCTAAATAAAACACAAAATAGGGCTGGGGATGTGGCTCAGTGGTCGACTACCCCTGAGTTCAATCTCCAGTACCAAAAAGATTAAAAATAAAAATAAAACCAAAATCTACAGAAATGGTACAAGAAAGTTAAAATGAGCTCCTTTCTCTAAACCTCCTAGATTAAGAAGGATTTCTTGATTTTTTAAAATCTCATTTGATGTAATTTTTCTCTTATTTATTTTTTCATTTATTCCTCAGCATTGGGAATTGAACCCAGAGATGTTGTACCACTGAGCTACATCCTGAACCCTTTTTATTTTGAGACAGCCTCTCATTAAATGTCCGAAGCTGTCCTTGAACTTGTGGTTCTCCTGCTTTAGTCTCCAGAGTAATTAGGATTACAAGCATATGTCACTCTGCTGTGCATAATTTTTCTCTTTAAAGTATTAATTTTACTTATTTGAGTAGGAATGATATTTGTTTGATTCAAAGGACACAGCAGCCTGCACCTATAATTCCATCTACTCAGAATGCTGAAGCAGGAGGATCACAAGGTCAAAGCCAGCCTCAGCAACTTAGTGAGGTCCTAAATGACTTAGCGAGACCCTGTCTCAAAATAAAAAAAATGAAAGGATGTGGGGATATAGCTCAGTGGTAGAGCACCCCTGGGTTCAATCCCTAGTGTCACAAAAACAAAACAAAAACAAAGGAGTGTAAAGTGGGGAGTCTCCTCAGCTCTGTCCCCCATTACACAGTGCCCCTTTCTAGAAGTAACCAATAATTTCAGTTTTTTGTTTTTAACATTTTTTAGTTGACAGTGGACCTTTATTTTGTTTCTTTAGATGTAGTGCTGAGAATCAAACCCAGTGCCTCACACGTGCTAGGCAAGTGCTCTACCACTGAGCTACAACCCCAGCCCCTAATTTCAGTTTTTTATGTACTCTTCCAGAGATATTTCATAATGTGTATAAGAAAATGGTTGTATTATATATTCTTGTTTTGCCTTTAATCCCATGGATTTCCACAATCTGTTTTTTGTTTTTTTTTTTCATTTGAAAACATTCTAATTCATTTCAAAAGAGTGTTTTGTTTTGTTTTGATAGCAGGGATTGAACTCAAGGGCACTTAACCACTGAACGCATCCCCAGCCTTTTTTATATTTCATTTTGAGGCAGAGTCTTGCTAAGTTGCTTAGGGCCTTGCTAAATTGCAGAGGCTGGCTTTGAATTTACAATCCTCCTGCTTCAGCCTCCTGAGCCTCTGGGATTACAGGCTTCAGCCTCCTGAGCCTCTGGGATTACAGGCATGAGTGTTCTTATTTATTTATTTTAATGATTTTATTGTATTCTGTCGTATGAGTATTCCATCATTTGGTTAACCAGTTCCCTAAGGTGGTCACTTAAAGTTGTTTCTGAGCTTTAGCTAATACTAACCATATTGTAATGAATAACCTTGTATGAATGTTATTCTACAGGATAGTTTGCAAATTTTTTTTTTTTTGGGTACCAGGGATTGAACTCAAGGGTACTCGACCACTGAGTCACATCCCCATCCCTATGTTTTATTTAGAGACAAGGTCCCACTGAGTTGCTTAGCACCTCGCTGTTGCTGAGGCTGGCTTTGAACTTGCGATTCTCCTGTCTCAGCCTCTCAAAGTGCTAGGATTACAGGCATGCGCCCCCACACCCGCCTGCAACTTTTAATAGATTGAAGACTACATCCACAAGGGCTGGGGGTGTACCTCAGAGGTAGAGTACCTGCCTAGCATGCATGAGAACCTCAGCACTGCCCTTCCCCCCAAAAAAGAAAAAAGACTGTCCAGGAACTACTGTGTAAGTTTAAGTACTTCAATGAAGGGGCATTACTTGAAGTCTAGGTTCTACCCTCCTTCAATCTGGGGGTTGGTACCTAATTTTACATGCTCTCTGGATCTTAAATTTTCACTGGTGATATCCCTATCTGGTCACAAGAGCGATAGAAGCTTTTCTGAATAGGTTATTTTCTTGTGCAGAAATAGTCTGTTTCCTACTGTTTGCCCATGTCTCATCTCTGCTCAGCATGTTAGCCACTTAGTTCAATACGAATGGCACATGTGTCACCTCCATTAGTCCAAATAGGTCTGGGATCCTTCCGTTATTTGTGTTCTGATCACAGCTTCAGGCCAATACATTTGAACCAGAAGTTCAGCCTTTATGATACTTGTATTTGGGAAATGAACCAAAGTTTCCCAGGTGTGCTGCTTGGGGAACTCAAGCATCATAAAAAAGCATAAGCAACAACAAAAAATAAAGATAAATAGCTATTTTCCAAAGGACAGCTGAGAGGCAGAACCATGGAATAAGGTAGCCAAGAACATCCTCTGCTTCTTCAAATTAGGTCTTATTCCATGCATTTACTAGCGCACATTTCAGCCCCCCCCCCAAAATGAAGCCTATTTTTCTTTTTTAATATATATATATTTGTAGTTGTAGACACAATGTCTTTGTTTTATTGCTTTGTATGTGGTGCTGAGGATCGAACCCAGGGCCTCACGCACACTCCATCACTGAGCTACAATCTCAGCCCATGAAGCCTATTTTTCTTAGCTCAGAGAAAAGGAAGAAAAAAACTTCATAATCTAGTTAATGATGCAACTGCCACAAACACACACAAAGAACACCATATTTGTGGTGTTGTTATAGTGCAGTTTTTTTATTTTTATTTTTTTTGGCAGTGCTGGAGGTATAGTGCAGCATTTTGATGGGGGACAAAAAAAGGTCATCCCATTTAGCATCGTACTTTCTAGACAGACTACCTTACATCTATTCTAGAGTTTTATCTATCTATCTTTCTATCTATTTTTTTATTAGTACTTGTGACTAAATGCAGAAGTGCTTAACCACTGAGCCATCTCCCCAGCCCATTTTTATTTTTTTGTTTTGAGACAGGGTCTCCCTGAGTTGCTTAGGGTCTTGGTAAGTTGCTGAGGCTGGCCTTGAACTTGTGGCCCATGTGCCACCACACCCAGTTATTCTAGAGTTTTAAAAAGAAAAAAGCAGCACTGGCAATGATGCTCAGTAGAGCACTTGCCTAACAAATGTGAGGCCCTGGGTTCAGTCCCCGGTATCACAGTAAGTAAGTAAGTAAGTAAATAAATAAATAAATAAATAAATAAAATGAAGAAAAAAGGTTTCTTTGAGAAGGTAAAATTTTTCAGGGAGTTGATCCCTTTGCCAAAGAAAGTTCTTCCTCATTTATTGAGCTGTTAGGTTGTTTTGGAGAAACTAGTAATGGCTGAATGATCTTGGTAGAGTAGGAAAAAACTGCCTGAGAAGTCACAGGCCTGGGTTCTCGTGTTGCACAAACTCACTGCAACACGAATGGTCTTGGGTCTCATCCTTGAAAACATTTAGGAAAGGAAATGTGTAAATTCATGCAAAAGGTATGTACACAAAGTAAAGACAACATCAAAACTTCTGAGCACCGTTCCAGCTTCAAAATAAGTAGTCCCTGTCACCATCCAGAAGTTCTGCTTTGTGTATGACTGTTAACTATTGAAATAATTGCCACTTTGTTACCTGGGCATTTCTTTTTTTTGGTACCAGGGATTGAACACAGGGGTACTCAACCACTGAGTCACATCCCCACACCTATTTTGTGTTTTATGTAGAGACAGGGTCTCACTGAGTTGCTGAGGCTTGCTTTGAATTCGCAATTCTCCTGTCTCAGCCTCCCTGAGTGCTGAGATAACAGGCTTGCGCTACCGTGCCCGGCTCAAGTTCATTTCTTTAACAAACTGTTATTGAGTACCTATTGTGGGCTAGATACTGTCTCAGCACTACGAATGCTGTGGTGAGCATGGTGGTACACACCTGTAATCCCAGCTGCTTAGGAGGCTGAGGCAGAAGGATTGCAAGGTTGAGGCCAGCCTTGGCAATTTAGGGAGATCCAATCTCAAAATAAAAAGTAAAAAGGTCTGGGGAGGTAGCTCAGTGGTTAAGCACCCCAAGATTCAGTTCTTAGTATTGGGGAGAAGAATGTAATATTGAACAAAAGAAATCTTTATCCCATGGACTTTGTGTTCCAGAAGAGGAAGAGAGATGTTAAACAACAACATAAAACATAAGATAATAGAATACGCCAGGCGCGGTGGTGCACACCTGTAATTCAGCACTTTGGGAGGCTGAGACAGAAGAATCATGAGTTCAAAGCCTTCCTCAGCAACGGCGAGGCGCTAAGCAACTCAATGAGACCCTATCTGTGAATAAAACACAAAAAAAGGGCTGAGGATGTGGCTCAGTGGTCAAGTACCCCTGAGTTTAATCCTTGGTACCAAAAAAAAAAGGATAGAATATTATGGTGCTAAGTAATAGGAAGGAAAAGAAAGCAAGAAATACAATAAGGAATGTGGGATGAAGAGAAGTGGGCCACAATTTTAATGTATAGTGATTGAGAACGCTTCATTGAGAAAGTAGCACTTGAACTAAGTCCTGAAGGAGTGGAGGGGACACAATAGAGTCCCTCCAGGTAAAGTAATAAGCCTCCTGTCATTATAATTTAATAGTAAGTCCTTTTTTTTAAGTTTTTTTTTTTTTAGTTGTAGATGAGCACATTTTTATTTTATTTATTTATTTTTATGTGGTACTGAGGATCGAACCCAGTGCCTCACGCATGCAGGACAAATGCTCTACCACTGAGCCATAACATCAGCCCCAAGAGTAAGTCCTTTGTATGTCCAATTTTTTTTTAATCAGCTGGTCATGATCCCCAAAATTCTATTACCAATATACATTTTTAGGTTAAAATGCTAAAATATTGTTGGGGATTTGGTTCAGTGGTATTACCTAGCATGAGGGAGGCTTTACGTTTGATCCTCAATACCATGGGATGGAGGGGGGAATTACTCCTGTCCAGTATGGTGGTACACTCCTGTAATCTCAGCTACATGGGATGCTGAGGCAGGAGAACCCCAAGGATGTAGCTCAGTGGTAGAGCACCCATGGGTTCAATCCTCAATTCTGGAGGATGGGAAGGATTATTCCTATTGCTCATGCTGTGCCCAGTCCTGAGGATGTTCTGAGACCCTTAGCTGTTTCTTTCTAATCCTGGTGCTGAGTGAGGTTTACTGGGATGCAGGAAACAGGCTGGTAGGTGGTTTAATTATGCATCTCCTGAGGACCTAGGAGTTTTTGGAGTTACCCTGCAGACAGTGATATAAATGGGGACATATAGGAAAGCAATTCTTGGACTGGAGTCCTCTTAGCCTATGGACTAAGAGCCCTTGGAAAAAAATAACTTGGGAAATCCTGAAAGTTTCCTTCTAATTCAATATAAGAAAGCAGCATTACTTATGATGGCATTTGCCTCATTTTTTGAAATTAGATTTCTAGATTTACCTTTGTTCCAACAAGTTCACTTCTTCAAAATATGTCTATAATAACCATAAACTTTAGACCATGGTCACAAATTCAATTGTATCCAGGGAGCAGACAGTAATGAATACAAGCGGGAAGAAGGCGATAGGGACTGGTGGAGACTATGACAAACTGGAGAGTATATCCTTCCACTCTGCTTCTGGGATAGTTATCAACTGAGTGTGAGAGCTCATGTTGCTAGAAATTCTAAGAAGTTGGAAATCCACATTGTTTAGGCAAAATATTCTGATTTTAACTGTTGGCAACTAATTCAAGATAGTTGAATACATTGTGCAGATAAATATGTGATCTCTAACTTAAACAGATAATTTTGGTACAGTGTGGAGCATAATAGGAAGGTATGCAAAATATAGACATCTGAAAAACCTGATAGTTTGAGAAGAGACATTTTTTAGGAAGCTGATCCCAACCAAGTTGACCCCTTTGCCAAAACTTTGCCTTATCTATTTAGCCAATAGGTTATTTTGAAGAAACTAGCAACATTTGGGTCCTCCTGGTAGAATGGAAGATAAGGTGCAACCTTAGGTAAATCCCTCAGGCCCCTTGAGCATTAATTTCCTCTTCTGCAGAATGAGGGGGGCTGGACTTAAAGGTTTTCCCAAAATGTGCCCCTGGAAGCGCAGGAAGTCTCCAGAGATGCCTACAAGGGCTGGGGAAGGGTGGGGGATCCTAGGGCTTGCAGAAGGACAGCTCAGCCTTTGTTCTATTTTCTCTTTGGGGCTTCTGCTTTTTTGTTTTACATCTTGGACTTCTGCCAAGAGTTTAAAAATAAAATCTTTTTGAAGAAAGAATTTCCTTGCCTTCAAAAAAGTTTGAAAATCTTTGGATTAGTTGATCAGCTCTAGTGTAAGGTGTTACTAGCTGTTCTCCACTTGGCTAATGCTGCTTGTCCACTTACAGTTGCCACTAGTAGTCAAACCCCAGACATAAGTCAAATGAACAAATATTATAGGAAGGGCTGGGGGTTCAGTGGTAGCGTTTGTACTTTGGAGGCTTAAGGCCCTGGTTTCCATCCCTGGCACCAGATACACATGCACAAACTTACAGGGAGATTTTAATACATAACCTAGTGCAATAGCTTATTTTGGATGATCTTTCTTTTCTCTTTGTTTTGGTGAACAGACATGTTCTTATTTCTGGTATTATATTGCTTATAAACAATGCAGTCGTATTTGCTACTAAAAAAACTTTCCTAGCCAAGGTGGTGGTGCTTGTCTGTAGTCCTCGCTAACTGGGAGTCTGAGGCAGGAGGAGCACTTAAATCCAGGAGTGTTCAACCCCTGTTTCTTATATGTATTAAAAAAAGAAAGAAAGAAAGAAAAGAAGAACAAAAACTTTCCTGATTCACATGATGTGATAGAACATTAACACTGCACAGTGACCTGCAATTTCTAGGTGCTTTGCCACTTGAATGAATCTGGAGATCACTCAACTAACTGGCTGTTAAAAAAAAAAATTAGCTATGATTTATTGATAACTCAATGTATGATGGCTTCGTATATATAAAATTCAGGTTATTCACCATGCAAAAAGGATTTTTTTTGTCTCTGTTTTCCTAATACATAAGGAAACAAAGGCTAGGTCAGGTTGCAAATTTACCTTGACCACACAGATGCCAACCCGTGCCTGTCCCAGCATATTCCAGCTAGTTGCTTCCAGCTTTGAGAGGTCAGGCAGCAGGAGATCTCTTGTTTTAAGATAGCTGTCCCAGGATCACCTGTCAGCCTGCTTTCAATTTCAGCTTTCCAGATCCTCTTATCTACTGAAAATGCCTTGAATGGAACTCACAGCTGTTCAAGTTTGCTGCCCTAATCTTAACTGATAAGAGAGTCCCTGAATTTAAATAGTTCTTTCCATAGCTTGGATTTCTTCAGTGGAAATGAAAGAACTTTAGATCTGGGGGTGGAACTAGACTTTTGGGAAGAATTAAATGTACTTTTTTCTTTTTCTTGTTCTTCTTTTTTTCTTTTTGGTACTAGGGATTGAAACCTGTAGTGCTCTACTACTGAACTATGCCCCCAAGTCCTTTTTATTTTTATTTATTTTTTGAAACAGAGTCTCACTAAGCTGCCCAGGCTGGTCTTGAACTTGCAATCCACCTGCCTCAGCCTCCAGAGTAGCTGGGATTACAGGCATGTGACATAGTACCCAGTAGGAATGAATAAATGGATTTTTAAATGTTCTTGTACTTGGCTGAGCTGTGTTTCTCCTGCTGTAAAGGAAATTGCTTTTCCTGTATGTTGATCTTACCTACTGTTCTAGTCTAACTGGTTCAGTTTCCCTGGTGGTGGGTACATGCCAAAAGGGTATCACAAAGCAAGTATTGATTGTGGGCCTCTTTTTTTTTTTTTTTATTTAGCACTTTGAGGGGCACATAGTGTATACTAAGTCAATATTTCTACCTCTGTAACCATTGGATTTTTCTTTCTAAGTTCATGCTGAAGACTAGTAAATTTTATTTGTATATGTAGTGTTTTCAGAGAATACACATGAACACTGTTTATGAAAAACAACAATAAGGTAAGAAGCAGCTTAGGTGTTAATGATTCTTCTCTCTCTCTCTCTCTCTCTTTTTGTACCAGGGATTGAACCCATAGTGCTTAATCACTGAGTCCATCCCTAGCCTTTTTAATTAATTAATTAATTAATTAATTAATTGGTACTGGGGATTGAACTCAGGGGCACTCGACCACTGAGCCACATCCCCAGCCCTATTTTGTGTTTTATGTAGAGACAGGGTCTCACTGAGTTGCTTAGCGCCTCGCCATTGCTGAGGCTGGCTTTGAACTCGCGATTCTCCTGTCTCAGCCTCTCTAAGTGCTGGGATTACAGGCTTGAGCCACCACGCCCAGCTCTGTCTTTTTTATTTTTTGAGACAGGGTCTTGCTAACTTGCTTAGGGGCTCACTGAATTGCTGAGGCTGGCTTCAAACTTATGATCCTCCTGCTTTAGTCTCCCAAATTGCTAGGATTATAGGCACATGCCACCATGACTGGCTATGATTCTCACTCCAAAGGCAAAAAGAAAAAATTGCTAAATTGCTAATCATTTATTTGGTTGGCCAGTGGTAAAGCCTGGACTGCAACTGAGATATTTGTCCCCTCCCCCTTTTTGTTGGTGTCAGGGATTGAACTCAGGGGCACTTGACCACTGAGCCACACCCTCAGCCCTATTTTGTGTTTTATGTAGAGACAGGGTCTCACTGAGTTGCTTAACTCCTCACCGTTGCTGAGGCTGGCTTTGAACTCGCGATTCTCCTGTCTCAGCCTCCCAAAGTGCTGGGATTACAGGTGTGCGCAACCCCGCCCCACAATATTTCCCTTTTAATCCTATGTCCTCTCCATTTAATTATAGTCATTTGGCTTTTCTAAATGGAGGAGGAAGTTAGATTCCAGTCAACTTCCAGCATGAACCTAGATTTTTGGCTGTTTTTTTGGTATTGCAGGGCTGGGATTGGACCCAGGGTCTCACATATGCTAAGAGAGTGTTCCTACCACTGAGCTACATCCCCAGCCCTAGAGCAGTACTTTCCTATCTGGGCTACTCAAGTCATTACAAAAATGGCTTTTAAAACATACTGGTGCCAAGACTCATCACCTCTATTCTAGGCAGGGTCTGTGCAAATTTTCAAGTTTATCCAAGTTCTTTTTTTTGTTTGTTTTGGTACTGGGGATTGAACTCAGGGGTACTTAACCACTGAGCCACATCTCCAGTCCCATTTTGTGTTTTTTTTTATGTAGAGGGTCTCACTGAGTTGCTTAGCGCCTCGCCGTTGCTGAGGCTGGCTTTGAACTCGCAATTTTCCTGTCTCAGCCTCCCTAAGTGCTGGGATTACAGGCTTGCGCCACCGCACCTGGCTTTATCCAAGTTGTTCTAAGGTACAGTGTCATAGTCTGTTTTCTGTGGCTATGACAAAATACCTGAGACTGGATAATTTATAAAAATAGAGGTTTATATAGCACATGGTTCTGGAAGCCCAGAGTATGGCACTGTCATGTGCTCAGCATCTAGGGAAGGTCCACTTATAGCATCAAAAGATGAGACAGAGCAAATAGGTTAACTGAGGTCTCTTTCTTCCTCATTTATTTATTTATTTGTTTGTTTATTGGTACTGGGGATTTAGCCCAGGAAGCTCTACCACTGAGCCATACCCCCAGCCTTTTTTTTATTTTGTTTTAATTTTGAGACAGGTTCTTGCTAAGTTACCCGAGCTGGCCTCAAACTTGCTGTCCTCCTGCCTCAACCTCTGGAATCACTAACACTATCATGGAGGCCCCACTGTCATAACCTCATCTACTCCTAATTACTTCTCAAGCTTCCATCTTCAGTACCATCAGCATATGAATTTGAGGATTAAGGTTTGCTTTTTTTTTTTTTTTGGTACCAGGGATTGAACTCAGGGGCACTCAACCACTGAGTCACATCTCCAGCCCCATTTTGTGTTTTATGTAGAGACAGGGTCTCACTGAGTTGCTTAGCGCCTCGCCGTTGCTGAGGCTGGCTTTGAACTCGCGATTCTCCTGTCTCAGCCTCCCTAAGTGCTGGGATTACAAGCGTGAGCCACCACGCCTGGCTGGATTAAGTTTTTTTTAAAATATTCTTTTAGTTGTAGATAGACACAATATCTTTTTTTTTTAAATATTTATTTTTTAGTTGTAGGCAGACAGAATATCTTTATTTTATTTTTTTATGTGGTGCTGAGGTTCGAACTCAGTGCCTCACACGTGCTAGGCGAGCACGCTACCACTGCGCCATAACCCCAGCCCCCACAATATCTTTATTTATGTATTTATTTATTTATGTTGTGCTGAGGATCAAACTCAGTGCCTCACGCATGCAGGCAAGCACTCTACCACTGAGCTACAATCCCAGCCCAGAGGATTAAGTTTTTATCACGTAAACTTTTGGGGGATATTCAAATCAGTAGGGTTTGAAGATTTCTGATAGAGCATCCAGTGTCTTGTTCAAAACCAGGTGGGATAAGCAGTTTTTTCTGTTAGAAATTTCAGGTAGATTAGGTAAACAGTTCATACAGTGTAACATACACATTTATTAACCATTAATGTTCTAGGTGCTAGGAACAAGATTGAACCTGTTCATGATGCATTCCTTCTAGTGAATAGAGACATGTAATAAATATATGAACAGGACCATGATCAGTGTTAAGAAGGAAACAAACTAGGTAGTTGAGGGTCATGAAAGGCTGCTAATCTGAGGAACCATTTTTCCAAAACCTGAAGGAGACGGAGAAGAGCAGTTCCTGGAATCAATAAGGCAAAGGAACATAAGGTGAAAAAGTCTGAGACAAGGAAGCTGGTGTGTTTGAGGAACACAAAGACTCTAGCCAGGCACAATGGCACACACCTGTAATCGCAGCAGCTCAGGAGGCTGAGGCAGGAGGATCACAAGTTCAATGTCAGCCTCAGCAATTTAGCAAGGCCCTAAGCAACTCAGTGAGATCCTGTCTCTAAATAAAATACAAAATAGGGCTGGGGATGTGGCTCAGTAGTCAAGTGTCCCTGAGTTCAATCACCAGTACTAAGAAAAAAAGAAAGAAAGAAAGAAAAGAAAAGAAAAAAGATTCTTGTTGCTTTCAGTTATCTAGAACAAGGAGGAGCAGATACTAAGTACCTGCCTGACAGTTCTTATCATTTACACAAATAAATCAGTATGCCTTTGCCAAACAGTACACAGTCTGAAAAGGAAACACAGCGAGAGCCACTTCCAGGAGCTGGGGTTATGTATGCCAGACAAAGAGAAGACTTTGCTTTACTAGCCAAAAATTGCCAGCCATGAGAAAAAAGTTAGGCAATCCTACATGAGACTGAGATAAAGAATGAAAAGGAGGAACAAAAAGGAACACTCAATTATATAGTTGATATTCAGAGGATTTTGCCTAAATCTTCTTTTATCCTGTTGTTAATAATCACTTGAATTTAGGCTATTAGTGTAGCAGAACTATAGAATACAGGCTATCAGAGTGACACACTGGCCTCAGACATTTAGTTCTGTGATGTGGGTTTGTGTGTTGGTGTGTGTGTGTGTGTGTGTGTGTGTGTGTGTGTGTGTGGCGGTGGGGACTGACCCCAGGGTTTTTTTCTTTTTGGTACCAGGAATTGAATTCAAGAGAACTCGACCACTGAGCCATATCCCCAGCTCTATTTCATGTTTTATTTAGAGACAGTGTCTCACTGAGTTGCTTAGTGCCTCGCCATTGCTGAGGCTGCCTTTGAACTTGTGATCCTCCTGCCTCAGCCTACTGAGCTGCTGGGATTACAGGTGTGTGCCATTGTGCCCAGCTGACCCCAGGGTCTTGAGCATATGAAGCATGTGCTCTACCACTGAGCCACTTTCAATCCCTGACATGCTTTTTTTTCCCCCCAGACATACTGTTTATTTACTTTTGGTACTGGGGATTGAACCTGGGGCTGCTTTAGCACTGAGCTACATCCCTGGGCCTTCTTATTGTTTTTAAATTTTGAGACAGGGTCTCACTGGGTTACTTAGAGTCTCAGTAAGTTGCTGAGGCTAGCTTTGAATTTGTGATCCTCCTGCCTCAGCCTCCCGAGTCACTAGGATATGCTATACTACCCCCACACCCCCAGTAGTGGGGATTGAACCTAAGACCTCACACATGCTAAACACATGTTCTATTGCTGAGCTACATCCCCAGCATCTAACATAATATTTTTGAGGTCTTTACTCAATCTATCTTTCTGGAAGGTGTAATGTTTCTCAAATATCTATGATACATGAGAAATCAAACATATATGCATGAGACCTAAATATTTCTGTGAATTTCATGTTTGAAGAAAAGCACCTTTCAGCCAGGTGTGGTGGTGCACACCTGTAATCCCAGCGGTGGCTTGGGAGGTCGGGCAGGAGGATCGCAAGTGCAGAGCCAGCCTCAGCAATTTAGTGAGGCCCTAAGCAACTTAGTGAGACCCTGTCTCAAAATCAAAATAAAAGGATCTGGGAGATGTGGCTCAGTGGTACAGTGCCTTAGGTTAAATCCCCAGTACCAAAAAAAAAAAAAAAAAAAAAAAGGAAGAAAACAAGCAAGCATCTTTCCTGTTACCATGCAAGACTTACTTCTGCTTCGATTATACAAGGCCATTACTACTTAACCACTAATGGTAACCAGAGAGAAAGGCTATACTGATCTATTTTCAGAAAAACTCTCTAAGAGCCCACTGCTCTTAAATTAAAATTTGTTTTCAATTATATAACCTGGAATTAATTTTCATGGTTGGCATGTGGTTACTCATCCTCTATAAAACCATGGAATTCAGTGCAAAGAAAGCAACTATAATCGATATGCGTACTTAGCCAAAGGTCCAAGAATTCTAATAAACCCCGAATGTTTTAAAATAAAGGATGATAGTCTCTTAATAAAACAAGATTGCTTCAAAACATGATCTTAACAAGAAAGGTAACTTTTTTTTAAAACCCCAACTCCAAAAAAAAAAAAAATTCCAAAAGGACACAAGGAAATTTTCAGACACGATGGATATGTTTATTACCTGCATTGTGGGGATGGGAACATGAAGGTATCTGCATGTTTAAACTCTCCCAATTATTATTAATTATGTGCTCTTTTCTGGCATACCAGCTTCAATAAAGCTGGAGATAAAAGTATAGTTTTTAAAATTGATTAATATCATATTTTCAAACGGAATATGTAAATATAGTAAAAAAAGGAGAGAGAGAAGGAAATCCACATGAGGCAAGAGAAAAACTGGCTATGTAAAGCAAAACTCAGGGGCATTGGACTACTGAGCCACATCCCCAGCCCTATTTTGTGTTTTTATTTAGAGACAGGGTCTCACTTAGTTGCCTAGCATCTCGCCTTTGCAGAGGCTGGCTTTGAACTCAAATTCCACCTGCCTCAGCTTCCTGAGCTGCTGGGATTACAGGCATGCAAGAATTTGGGGGGTTTTTTTGTTTGTTTATTTTACTGTGCCAGAAATCCAGCCCAGGGTCTTGCACATTCTAAGTACATATTCTGTGACTGGGCTACATCTCTAGCACAGATTTGTTTTATTATTATTATTATTATTATTATTTTGGCACTGGGGATTGAACTCAGGGGTACTCAACCACTGAGCCACATCCCCAGCCCTATTTTGTGTTTTATTATTAACAAAAATGTATGAGTTTCAGAAGCTCTTCCTAAGACCCAAGTAGTGGTGTGAAACCTAGCCAGTGACACCATGGGAAAATGACAGCCAAAGTATAATCAGGGCTATTTAAAAAAAAAAAAGAAGGAAAAAAAAGGAATCTCAGGTGCTGTTTTCTCTTGCTTTGAAGCTTTAGACAAGATGAGTGGGTTTCTTCTGGAAATAAAATGCCTCTAATACCTATAAAGCAACCCAGTTGATTATAAAAATACATGTTTACAGTTTCCATCACAATTCAGGCTAAGTGGTATAGATCATATATGCTTTTTTAAACATGCCATTTATTGTACCTGAGGTTAAGTATTACC
This sequence comes from Xerus rutilus, assembly GCA_028644305.1. Lineage (NCBI taxonomy): Eukaryota > Metazoa > Chordata > Mammalia > Rodentia > Sciuridae > Xerus > Xerus rutilus. The sequence continues at coordinate 27,984,260 of CM053414.1, read as the reverse complement.
AAAATCAATAAAAATAATAAGTAAGTTGGTATTTATTTACTCCATGGAATTATTTGCCATGAGGCCAGGGGACCACGTCTATCTTGTTCAATGTTATATTCCCACCACCCAACAATGTGTTTGACACATCAACAGATATTCTTTATATACTTGCTGAATGAATTCATTTTTAAAACATCAGCCACGTTTCATGCATTTGATCTCTTCAAACTCGATTTAGATGCAACTTCCCCAGGACTGCTTATTTTACCCAAAGAAAAGCAGATGCATAGAAAGAGGGAATGAGATGCTCAGGGATGTTTTATCAAGGATAACAGCAAAACTTCTTTTTCCTGAAGACCTTTTAAGATTAGGACAAGCAGCTGTTTATAAAAGCTCACAGTGTGAGATTTGAACTGTCAAGTAGAATCATGCTTTGAAGTATATTCCTGGCTAAAAGCAGGGGATCAACTAGATAAAACTTGGAGACTCTAAGATCTGTCCCTGATTAAATGAGCCTAGAAGTAAGAATCTGAAGAACAGCTCCCTGGCTGAATATATGGTTCCGTTGTTATCAGCAGCTTGTAGATTTGAAAACAGTACTGAATGTGCAGTTGAATGATTTTTTTTTTTTTTTTTGGTACTGGGAATTGAACCCAGAGGTTTTTTTTTTTACCACTGAACCACATCCCTAGCCTTTTTTAGTTTGTATTTTGAGACAAGGTCTTACTAAATTGCTTGCTTAAGGCCTTGCTAAGTTGCTGAGGCTGACCTCAAACTTGGGATCATCCTGTCTCAGTCTTTGGAGTCACTGGGATTACAGGTGTGCACCACCACGCCCAGCACTAAATGATCTTTGAGGTGCTTTAAGCTACAGCTAAAAGTGTGTCTAGCCTTCATTTCCATATGCTTGAACAAGAACCTAAAAATAAGAAAAATATGAGTTTCTAGTGACATCCTTTACTCTTGTTCTAACTCTTCACTAAGTTACAGAAATTTCCCAAGTCCCAGGAGCTAATGTGAAGTTAGTGTTAACTACAGTTACTTTCTAATTCTTTCCCTAAAGTTGAGAAGCACCTGAGCTGTTCAGGCTACTTTTCATTACTGTAGAGATGGATATCGTATCCTATGATGTAATGGGGCATAAAATATTCAAGTTATGGATCTACATAAAATGTGTAAAATATTCTGAAAAGCATACTTGAATATTTATAAGCACATATCACTGGTTAGTGAAAGAACATTTTTCTTTTTTTTTAAATTTTCTTTTTAGTTGTTGATGGATCTTTGTTTTATTCATTTATTATTTATATGTGGTGCTGAGGATCGAACCCAGTGCCTCACGCATGCTAGGCAAGCGCTCTACCACTGAGCTACAGCCCCAGCCCCAAGAACATTTTTCTTCAGTGCCTCAACCTGTGAGTGAGTGTCAAAAGTGAACAAGAAGATATTTTATATATGCATTTATTCAATATTTATTCTCTATTATTACTAATTTAATAGTATTTATGTAAAATTAATAATCCTTTTCTGTAGCCAACATAGCATCTCATGTCGTATGTATATGTGGTACAGGAATTTAAACATGTAAAGCTGGTGGTATGGCTCAGTGGAGGAGTACTCTCCTAGCATGGGTGAGGTCCTGAGTTTGCGCCCCAGTAAAATGCTCACATACAAACACACACATGTATATGTAAATTATAACAAAATCACAAACCCAGCAATGTGAAAAGTAACAGTGCCACCATAACAATACTCAGATTTAAAAAAAAATTGTTGGCTGTTAACTGATTTTATAATTAAAATACATCTTTTTGTCTTAACCTTTGTCCATATACAGATTTAATGTATATAATACTATAACAAAATTGGAAGTTACTGGCTGGGCATCACTTGTTTTTTGGTACTGGAGATTGAACCCAGGGGCACTCGACCACCGAGCCACATCCTCAGCCCTATTTTTTTGTGTTTTATGTAGAGACAGGGTCTCACTGAGTTGCTTAGCGCCTCGCCATTGCTGAGGCTGGCTTTGAACTTGCGATTCTCCTGTCTCAGCCTTCCTAAGTGCTGGGATTACAGGCTTGCGCCACCGCGCCCGGCTGGGCATCACTTTTTAATTTTGTTTTGTTTTGCTGTACCAGGGATTGAACCCAGGGGCACTTAACCACTGAGCCACATTTTATGTTTTATTTAGAGACAGAGTCTCGCTGAGTTTCTTAGGACCTCACTAAGTTGCTGAGGTTGGTTTTGAATTTGTGATCCTCCTGCCTCAGCCTCCAGAGTCACTGGGATTATAGGCATGCGCCACCGCGCCTGGCTCTCATCACTTTGTTTTAAATGGCTAGTTGAGGTAGTATTTGCTTACCACAAAGTTCACGCTTCTGTGGGTGTTCATATATTCAGAGTTGTACAACCACCATCTAATTGATTAATTCATTTTTTGATACTGGGGATTGAACATTTTGCTAGGCAAATGCTGTACCATTGAGGTATCTTATATCTTTCACTTACCATCTAATTTTGAAACAGTTCATCACCCTGATGGATCCTATGCCCATTAGCAGTTACTCTCATTCTTCATTCCATTATTTCCAATTTTGTCCCAGGCAACTACTGATGTACTTTCTGTCTGTATGGATTTGTTTATTCTGAACAATTCATAGAGCATCATACAGTTAAGTTTTTTGTATCTGGCTTTTATTACAAAGCATTATGTCTTCAAAGTTTGTGTTGTACCTTGTATCAGTACGAATACTTTTTATGGCTGAGTGCTATAGTTTTCCATTGTATGGATGCACCCCGTTTATCCATTTAGGTGGTTTCTGATTTAGGGCTATTATGAATAATGCTGCTATGAGCATTTCTGTGCAAGTTTTTGTGTGGATCTATTTTGGGGGGTAGGGGGTATTGGAGAATGGATTGAACCCAGGGGAACCTTATTACTGGCAACATCCCCAGTCCTTTTTATCTATTATTTTAAAACAGGGTTTTATTAAGTTGCTGAAGTAGTGGATTTCAACCTTGTGATCCTCCTGCCCCAGGATCCCAAGTTGCTGGGATCACAGTCATCTGCCACTGCTCCAGGCTAGATGTATGTTTTCATTTCTCTTGGGTCACTGGGTCATATAATAATTAAGTTTAACTTTGCTGTTTTCCAAAATGGCTCCATCATTTTACGTTCTTCCCACCAGCAATTGTGGGAAGGTTCTAATTTCTCCAAATCTCCAACAATACTTGTTATTGTTTATCTTTTTTATTATTGCCATCCTAATGGGTATGTACTGGTTTTGATTTATTTGTATTTTTGTGCAACTTTATGGTTTTGATTGCATTTTTCTTTTTCTTTTCTTTTTTTTTTTTTTTTTTTTTTTGGTACCAGGGATTGAATTCAGGGGTACTTGACCACTGAGCCCCATCCCCAGCCCTAATTTGTGTTTTATTTAGAGACAGAGTCTTATGAATTGCTTAGTGCCTTGCCATTGGTGAGGCTGTCTTTAAACTTATGATTCTCCTGTCTCAACCTCCTAAAGTTCTGGAATTACAGGCATGTGCTACCATGCCCGGCTTGATTTGCATTTTTCTAACAACTAATGTTTTGGGCTTTTTTGCCTGTGTATATTGGCCATTAGTATGTCTTCTTTGAAGAAATGGCTATTCAGATACTTTGACTACTTTTAAACTGTGTTATTTGTCCTTTTGTTGAATTGTAAGAGTTCTTTATATATTTTGAATATTAAACCCTTATCAGTTTTGTAATTTGCAAATATTTCCATTCATTCTGTGTTTTGTCATCTTTTCACTTTCTTACTGGTGTTCATCGGGGCACAAAGGTTTCCTACCCTGCCCCCCCGCCACCACTGGGGATTGAATCCAGGGGTGTTCTATTACTGAGCTACATCCCCAGTCCCTTTTATTTTTTATTTTGAGACAAAGTTCAGTTAAGTTTCCCAAGCTGGCCTTGAGTGTGTGATCTTCCTGCTTTAGCCTCCCAACAAGTTTTCCTATTTTGATAAATTTCAAAGTTCTATTTTTCCTTTGTATTATTTTTATTTATTTGCAGTACAAAGATTGAACCCAGGGGTGCTCCACCACTATATCCCCAGTTCTTATTTAATTTTGAGACTGTAGGTGTTGCTAAATTGCCAAGCCTAGTCTCAAACTTAACAGTTCTCCTGCCTCAGTCTCCTAAGTCACTAGGATTACAGGTATATGCCACCACACCCAGCATTGTGTGATCCTTTTGATTTATTGTTTTGTTTAGTTTGGTGTGGGGTCCAACTTTATTTCCTAGGCATGTATAGTTAGTTGTTCTGACACCATTTGTTTAAAGGACTACTGTTTCCCAATTTAAATGTCTTTATTTTTTTGTACTGGGGATTGAACCCCAGGGAATTTTACTACTGAGCTACATCCCCAGTCCACTTTTTAAATTTTTTAATTTTAAGACAGGGTCTCACTAAGTTGCTGAAGCTGGCCTCAATCTTGCAATCTTCCTGTCCCAGCCTCCCAAATCACTGGGATTACAGGTGTGTGCCACAATACCCAGCAGATTTAAATGTTTTTGATGCCTCTGTCAATCATATGTGTAAAGGTTTCTTTCTTGTCTCTCTATTCTGTTTCATTGATCTGTATGTCCTTATGCCAGTAGCACACTCTCCTGATTATTATGGCTGTATAGTAAGTGTTCAAATTAGGATGTGTGTTGAGTTCTACTGTTTCCTTTTTCAAGATTGTTTGGACTACTCCTAGATATATCGATTCAGCTTAACATGACTGCAGCCATCTTGGGTCATAACCATCAAGATTCCCCAGAGTAATCCTAGTTGGTTCTTCCTGCATAATTTCCCAGCAAATTATAATAAGATAAAACCATTAGAGTCATATGTGGAGCTTTACAACTGGACCTCAGCTCTAGGGATATGCCTCTTTGATATTGTCTTAAGATAAACCAGGTACATTCCAGCCAGGATAAATTCATTTTTATTCTTTACCATAAATGTGTACCTCTATCTGACCCAAATTGTGAGGATCCAAGTGGTCTAGCTGCTGCCTAAGACCACGCTTATGTTACTAAGTCCCCCAATAAACTGTACTCTGTGTAATCCTAGATCTGTCTGCTTCTCTTTCTTCAGTCTCTTAGTGCCTGCCTTGGGGCCAGTCAGTCCTTATAAAGTAGGATTGGGTTATTCTGGAACATGTGAATATCACTTTTGTGGGTATCACCAAGATAGGGTCTAATCCTTGATTTTCAAGTTTCATGATCTTGAAGGTATGTTTTTCCCTAAAGTGAACATATACTAATGCATTGGTTCATATTTCTCAAGCTTCCAGGAAAATTCCACAAATTTGCATTATGGGATATTCCTTTGGTGACCTGAATTAAAATGCCTTTGCAGGAAACTCGCTCCTTTAAGATGGTAAATTAGTTACTTAAAAAAACATGCTTAGGGCTGGAGATGTAGCTCAGTAGTAGAGTGCTTGCCCAGCATGCCCAAGATCCTGGGTTTAATCCCAAGGAGGGAGGGGAGGAAGGGAGGGAAAAATGAAGGAAGGAAGGAAGTTGGGGGAGGGGGGCAGGAAGAAGAAACAAACACACTTGATAAACATGGAGTTGGAAACTCAGGCTGAAGGGAGGGATATAGCATAATGGCTAAGAGTTGCAGGTTTTGGAACCAGATAGAGTTTGTTTGTTTTTTTCCCCCCACAGTACTGAGGATTAAACCCAGGGTGCTCTACCACTGAGCCATATTCCCTCTCCTTTTTTATCTTTTTTATTTTGAGGCAAAGTTTCACCAAGTTGCTCAGGCTGGCCTCAAACTTGTTCTCCTCCTGCCTCACCCTTCTGAATAGCCAGGATTATAAGCCTGTGACACTGTGCTTGGTGAGGTCGGATAGTTACAAGTTTGAATATTATTTCTGTATAGCAAGGGCAAGATTTTGGACTTTCTTCTGTAAAATGAGGGGAAAATAACCCTATTCCTGTTGAGTGGTTGTGAAGGTAAAATGAAATAACAAATGTCATATGTGGAGCTTTGGGACAAAATTGCAGTAAATGACACCTATTGTAGGTTATTTTATTTAGAGCGTAGAATCCTTCCGTCATAGCACAGGCTTTCTGGTGATCGAATAATTATATCCACAGGTGTGAGGCCTTTTTGCTTTGAAAGACATTGGGTAAGAATGTAGTCATTCTTAACCTGGAGTGGGAAGAGGGCACTTGGAGAATGTGCTTGACACTTGGCTTTGGACATTCCATTGCCTCACAGGAATGGTAAGTCAGTGTTGCTAGATTTTGATATTGTTCATGATATTGATACTTGCTAACTTCAATTGCAGAGGGTAATATGTACTGATCTAGTTCCTAAAGTTTGAGATTCATCCTCTGCTATAACTTCTCCAGCGTCCACATATCCATGAACTTCAATTACTCATAATATCACTGAGATTTTTAAAATAAGTGAAAACCAGTCATTGCACAGTCAAAATAGATGTCACAAGAACTCATGTACTTTATCTGCAGAAGAACCCTACCAAAAAAAACTTTACTCAAAACCTGAGAGTCTAAACGAATAGAAGTCTATCTAAACTTGTATGGCATACACACATTGAAAAAAAAAAATGGAGAAGCAGGTTGTTTGGTAGGAGCATTGAGAAGGTCAGCTCATTAGTGAGGAAGAACACACACAAAACAGACAAATTGAAAATAAAAGCAGCATTCTAAGCCATTTGATATAGGGATACATTTTACTTTCCTGATTGCAGTGGTACATGCCTATAATTCCAGCAAGTCAGGAGGCTGAGGCAGGAGGACAGCAAGGCCATTCTAGGCAACTGAGTGAGACCCTGTCTCAAAATAAACATTTTAAAAAGTGGGGGCTGGTGCTGTGGCTCAGTGGTAGAGCACCCTAGATTCAATCCCTAGTATCCCCCTCCAATACTTTTGAGGACATAATACGACCCAATAATGTTAATAATTATAATGACCTTTAATCACCAAGTATAAGTCATTTTTAGAGCTGTATTTAAGAAAACATGTTTTCCATGGGAGAGTGGGAGGACAGTACTTTAAAGCAGCCAGTTTTTCATTTATATGGGCTATCTTAATCTTCTATGACATCAGATAAATGAGACGTTACTGGCCTTAAATTTGACTCAACAAGTTGAATTTGCAAACCAAAGCATTATTCAAATCAGAAGTAGTGTAGGGTGCTCCACCATTAACTCTTCAGGTGTATCCTTATTCTAGTACAGTATGGGGGTTGTTATTAAGTATCCTGGAGGGGGTTCAAAGTTGTAATTGTAATTTTTTTCCTGGCAGAGTTTCCTCCCAGTCCCTTCAGTATTTCAGCTAGAATTGTGTTCGTCTACTCTGGAGGGCCTTTATGAGGAAATATAAAGAATGAAATTACTGACCAACTAGTACAGTCTGTATACAGCAGACATTCTATTCTGGTCGGGCACAAACAAGGACCCTGACCACTCTTTTGTGGAAGCTGAAATTTAAGAGATTTCCATCAACTGGCTGGTGAATGTTAGATATCACCCACACTGGATATGAAAACAGTAAACAGTTTTGCTAGCAAGTGTTGTTTTATTTCATCTTATTTATTTATTGATGCCGATTATCGAACACAGGGAAATGCTAGACAAGCGATCTACCAGTGAGCCACACCCCAGCCCAAAAGCTTTCAACATACAGGCTGTTAAGTTCAAACATTCAATTATTTTGTCTATCTCGCGTTTTAATATCTTTTTTAAATTTTTAATTATGCATAAGTTCAGCTCTGGGCCTGAAAGTAGAATTTTAGAGCTGGGAGGCTTTTAGAAAACTTGTCCTGCCTCTTCATTTTACAGAAGGGAAAACCGAGGCCCTGGGACACGTTACGATTTAATGTAGGTCACCGGGTTAATTAGTGACAAAGACGGAACCCAAGTGCCCGAACGCCTTCACAGGACGGTGAGTTTTCCTGTAAGCCCCCTACTCCTAAACCAGTGTTGCCTTCCCATCTCCTTTGGATCTCCCGCCCCCTTCTTTCCTTCCCTTCCTTAACTGTGCAATTGGGAACCTGAACCTTGAGCAGACCAGACCAGGTTTCAGCCCCAGCTCTCGAGCCCTTGAGGTGCGCGTTTTCGCTCTGGATCGGCACTCGTGGCTGGGTCTTTCCCCTGCAGGTGTTTAGCACCTGGTCTGAATCGCTGCATCATCGCAGCGGCACTCGCCATACTCCCGATTTTTACAGCACAGGCGCGTGTCCCCGGGGTCTCAGCGCGGAAAGAGAACGTGGGTAGGAATTCATGGTCCTTAGAAAGGGTGGTTCTGGAAACCCTCGCTGTTCCTGTGTGAAACTGGCTGGCCTAGAGAAGCCCTGCGTGAATGACCTCGGCGCCGACCCCGCCACTGGTCAGCTCGCGGCCGGGGCGTGCCCGCCGGGGCCTGACGTGGCGGCGGAGCCGCGGGGCGGGCGGCGAGAGGGAGAGGCAGTTGGGAGGGCGCGGCCTGACGTGGCGGCCGCCGCGGGGCAGCGAGGGGAGCCCCGGCCACTGCACTGCTTCGTGCTTCGGCCAGAGGGCGCCCGGCCCCAACCCTTCCCCGCCCCGAGGCCGCCTGGGGCTCTTGGAGTAACCGCGCCAGCGATTGGGTCGGTGGCGCGGCGGGGCCATGTTGGAGCAGGACTGCGACCCCGCCTTCCACCGCCCTCCGCTCTAGGTCAAGCCAGGCCGTCAGGGAAGGAAAACGGCAAGGGGGATCCTCCCTCCGGGGTAGCCCGACGCTGCCGGTGTGGCGACTGGAGCTGCGGCGGTCATCACCGCCCCCCCCCGCGCCGTGGCCAATCAGCGGCGCGGGTACAAATATGCAAATGATGCGCCGGTGCTGCTGGAGTGCCGCTCGCAGGGGCTGGTGGGGTCGCGCTGGGGGAGTGAACTGGGCCAATCAGGCGGGTGCGTGGCGGCGCGGGGGAGGCGGTGCCCCTTCACTCCTCCCTCCTCTCCCTCTCGGCCCCGCGCTGACAGGGGGGCCTGGCCGCGCCGCGGGTAAGTGCCGCCGCCGCCCGCCGCTACCACCCGCCGCTTCAGGCGTGGGGAGGAAGCCCGGGGACACTGCGGGGCAGCGGCTGCGGCTCAACTGGTGGGGAGAGGAGGGAGAGGGCTCTGTCAGCTGGGTGGTCGCTTGCGGCTGCCCCCGCCCGGCCAGCCGCGCGTGTCAGTCTTGGTCGAGGCAGGGGGCGGCGGGGGCGCCTCAGTCATGGCGAAGCGCGAGAGCCAGCGAGCGGCGGTGAGTACGCGCCTTCTCCGCCGCCGCTGCTTGGCCGGGGGCGGGGGTCGGGGCAGGCAGGGCCGCGCAGTCGCCGCCGCCGCCACCTGAGGTGAGGGGCTAGCGCCCCGAGAGGGGCGGGCGCATGGGGAGGCCGGGGACGGGCTGCTACCCACACGTGCGGCCCAGCTAGCCTGCGGCCCGCCCCGCCACTGTCATGGCTGCGGGCTGTTGCCCCCGCCCCGCAGCCGGTAGACCCCGGGGTCGGGACCCGGCCACCGCGCCTGTTGCGTGGCTTGGAGGTGCGGGCAAGGAGGGCAGGGCGTGGAGAAGGCGGGTCCCCCCTTCCTTGCCCGGCGAGAGGTCGGGGCCTCCCTCCTGGCTGGGTTCCCTCCCGAGGGTCGGGCTTCCCTCCATCCTGCAACCTCTTCCTCCGCCTGCTGTCTCGCCTGCGTGACTCATGACAGGGCGTCCCGCGCGAGTGCCGGGAGCCCCGGAGCACGGGACGCCCCCGGCACTTTCCCAGGCCTCGCCTCTTGATTCCTAGCACCCAGCTTTTCCTGTGTTCTTTCACCCCGGGGGACAACCCCGAGGGCCTCTCCACTTCTGAAGCGTGGCCGGGACCCCGCGAGCCCGTTTGAGTCCGGCCAATGCTGCTCCTCGATGTCTCTCTGGGTGTGGGACGCGATGGGTGGTTCCAGGACTCTTCTCGGACATCCATCCCAAAGCCAAGAAGGACTCAGAAAGCCTGGGTGTCTTACTGGCTTGTTGCAGCCGCCAGCTCAGAGAGTGGTTTCTGTTTGTTCCTTTTTTGGTTTTGTTTTGCCTCTAAAGAAAGAAGGAAAAATAAAACTTTTTGGAACAAAGTAGACAAGAGTTAAAGTTGCGATATTAGTAGTGCTACACACTTTATTTACTGAAGCTTGGGATTTGACACTATTGTGACTTTTATCCATTTATGTGGAATACATCTTCGGATTTTCCCCTCTTAAATAAAGTTTATCTTCATTAATAAAACCACTGTTACAGTTTAGTTCCTCAGTTTTGCATGCTGCTTTTCACCTTTTCCTTTTCTTTTATTTCACATTCTCCAGTTCTTAACCATGATTTGAACTGAAAAGATTTTCTATCTTGTGTGATATTACACTCTACCTAAGCTCTGTACATAAGTGTGCAGGTAGTTTGAAAGGAACCACTTGGTTTACAAACACTTGTATATACAGAAGGTGAACTTGAGAATATTCCACATTGCAGCAGGAGGAGGAGGTTTTTAAGTTCTTTGTAGTGCAAAGTGATGATCATAGTGTTTTTTCTGTTCTCTTGGATTTACAGAACTTGAATTTAGATGCAGCGTTTTGCTAATAGTAAGCAACATGGAAATTTACACAGGGTACTTGATAAATGTTAAGTGAAACACATCTGTTTCTTAGGGCAAATTAAACCTGTTATGTACCTTGAAGACTGTTTATTTAGTGAATTTGACAATATTAAATAGTTACATTGTACTAAAAATATTAGTAATTCTCAGTCCTTAGGGAGTTTCCTATAAGCTATAGACCATGTAATATGGACATGAAATGCACTGGGGAGAAAAAGTAGTTCTCTTTCAGGTTTGGTTAAGGGTAACTGGCATCGTGAAGAATTTCAGGGCAGTGGATAATATAGTATAAGAAAATCAAACCAAGACAAAAAACACACGACTTGTGATTGACTAGGAGGAGATGCTGTCCTAAGGACATAGGAAATAACCATTAGAAACAACAACAGCAAGCCCGGCGCGGTGGCTCACGCTTGTAATCCCAGCACTTAGGGAGGCTGAGACAGGAGAATCGCGAGTTCAAAGCCAGCCTCAGCAATGGCGAGGCACTAAGCAACTCAGTGAGACCCTGTCTCTACATAAAACACGAAATAGGGCTGGGGATGTGGCTCAGTGGTCGAGTGCCCCTGAGTTCAATCCCCAGTACCAAAAAAAAAAAAAAAAAAAAAAAAAGAAACAACAGCAAACTGGTGATACGACCAGTAAAACCCTCTTCTTGACTTGGAGGGAGTACTGGTTGGAGAGAATCAAGACTTAACTCATGTAACTATAGTCAGGTTTCTTGACCTCTGTCAGCTTTAGATTTCTTCAGTGTAAAATGTAGTTTTCTGCAGTTTTACAATTTTAGGGTTCTCAGTACTTCATGAGGTATTTCCTCTGAAATACAAAAATTATATTTGGATTTCAAGTTAAGAAAAGGCCAATGTTTAAAAACAAGTAGTGGTAGAGTTGGCCTTTTGCGCAAAGAACATTCATTAAAGAAAAATCTTAAGGGAAGATAGGTATGAACAAAAATGAAAAAGCAGCATCCTTAATGAAAAAATCTAGGACAAAATTAAGATTAATAAAACTGACCATGGTGCAAACCTGTAATCCCAGCTACTTTGGAGGTTGAGGCCAGCCTGGGCAACTTAACAAGAGCCTCTCTCAGAGCAAAATATAAAAAGGGAAAAGGGCTGGAGATGTAGCTTAGTTATAGAGTTGTAGAGTTCAATCCCCAGCTCTGGAAAAAAATATATAATTTTTTTTCAACTTGGAAGTATTATTATTTGGTACTGGGGATTGAACTCGGGTACTCTACCACTGAGCCACATCCCCAGTCCTATTTTGTGTTTTATGTAGAGACAGGGTCTCACTGAATTGCTTAGCACCTCGCCATTGTTGAGGCTGGCTTTGAACTTGGGATTCTCCTGTCTCAGTCTCCCAAAGTGCTGGGATTACAGGTGTGTGCCAGGTTCCCATCTAACTTGGAAGTATTTTGAGAGACTTTTAGCTTCAAACCTCTTATCTAATGCAATTAATTTTGGTATGTGAAAATTTTAGATATTCTAAGTAGTTAAATGTGTTGATGTAAATGTAGAAGAAAAAGCTGATTAGAAATAAATTCTAAAGAGGTCAGAGTCTAAAAAATAAAAAAATGACAAATTATAGATCTACTGGGGAAATTTCATCAGATAATCAGTAGAATCAGTACAGTGAATAAGGAACATAGGGAAGAATATCAAAACTTGAGGTGGTTGGTCAATGTGAAAACTGGTGAAAGCATGTTATATAAGTGTTAACTTTTTTTTCCTTTCATTTGGCTGGGGATTGGAACCTGGGACCTAGGTGTATGCAAGCACTCTACTATTAAGCTATATTCGTCCAGCTCACACATGTACTTTGCTATATTCTTCCCATATCTGCTCTTTGGTGCTGGGGATCAAACCTATAGCCTCACACATGCTAGGCCTGTACTCTACCATTGAGCCCTTTTGAAAAACCAAAAATTGGAGGTATGAGAGATTTATGGATGCTTAGAATGATTTTTAAAAAAATTTTTTAAGTTGTACCTTTATTTTATTCATTTATTTATATGTGGTGCTGAGAATCGAGCCCAGTGCCTCACACATGCTAGGCAAGCACTCCACCACTGAGCCACAACCCCAGCCCAAGAGAATGATTTAATTTAATTTAATTTATTTATTTGGGTGCTGGAGATTGAACTCAGGGGCACTCGACCACTGGGCCACATCCCCAGCCCAATTTTGTGTTTTATGTAGAGACAGGGTCTCACTGAGTTGCTTAGCACCTTGCCATTGCTGAGGGTGGCTTTGAACTCGCGATTCTCCTGTCTCAGCCTCCCTAAGTGCTGGGATTATAGGCTTGCACCACTGCACCCAGCTATGATTTTATTTTTAACCTTTTAAATTCTTTGTAGTTGTTATAGTCTTAACAAGATATATAGATTTCTTACATAATGTAAGATTTTGCATTTTTATACTTTTTAAACTTTGTATAGATAAGTTATTACTTATGGGTACTATCATCTAGCACTTTATGCTTCTGTTTATTTCCTTATTGGAGCATCATTCCCTTTCCACCTCTTGGAACTTCCCAGTTTGAATACTCATGTCTGATTCCACCTTGTGAATAAGATCATCTCTTGTTTTTGTTTTATTTTGTTTTACTTTTGGCACCAGGGATTGAACCCAGGGGTGCTTAACCCCTGAGCCACATCTTCAGTCATTTTTTATTTTGAGACAGGGTCTCGCGAAGTTGCTGAGGCTGGCTTTGAACTTGCGATTCTCCTTCTTTAGGCTACTAAGCCACTGACTGGCATTATAGGAGTATGTCACCAAGCCTGGCCCTAATCTCTTTTTGTGGCCCTTAGGGATTTCTTCTTCCCATGAAACATTGTTATTTGTCTCACTTATTCTCACTTATTTCAATGTCATGTGTAATTTCCTGACATCTCTCTTGTATTGCCTTTAAGTTTTTAGGAACATTTTTGCTCTTTGTTTTTAGAAACAGTTGGAAAGCTAATCAAGTTACAATGGGAGATCCAGAGAAGGTGAAGCCACTTTTCTGCTATAATTTATTCTCTGGACTCCACGTTGTTCACATCCATTTATTCATTAAAAAATTTAAATGTTATCTTAATTTATTAACTTATTATATATTACATATTATATTAAGTTCAGTGATCTTTACCTTCATGGAATGTACAGTCTTAATAGTGGAGATAGGTAAAGAATAAGTAATAAATGTAAAATATGACAACTTACGATGAAGTCAATGAAAAGAAAAGACTGCTATGAGATAAAAGGGCAGGATATTAGATTTTGTGGTCAGAGAAGTCCTCCTTCAGGTAGTGACAGAGTAAGCCAGACAGCTAAAGAGGGGAAAGAGGTTTTTTTTTTTTGGAAGAGAGAAATTAGTTTGAATGCTATGAGGCAAGGAAGAACTTACAGTTTAAAAATACCAGTGTGAGCCAGGCACGGTAGTGCACACCAGTAATCCCAGTAGCCAGGGAGACTGAGACTGAGGAGAATTGGGAGTTCAAAGCCAGCCTCGGCAAAAGGGAGGCACTAAGCAACTCAGTGAGACCTTGTCTCTAAATAAAATACAATATAGGACTGGGGATGTGGCTCAGTGGTCAGGTGCCCTTGAGTTCAATCCCTGGTACCCATCCCTCCCCCCAAAATACTAGTGTGAAAATGGATTGGAGAAAGGCAAGAGTGAAGCAAAGATACTTTAATGTGTAGTTGTCCTGGTAAGACATAATGGTAGCCGGAATTAGGGTGGCAGCTGTAGAGGTGAAAGAAATTATCTTCTTTCCATATGTTTCCTTTACTTTTTCCTCTCATATACATACATACATATAACAGAAAGAAGAGGTGATGAGGTTGGGGTAGGATGAGCCATTAACAACTTGATGGCTTGATTGGATATTGGAGGAAAGGTCAAAAATTATTTCATTAATGTTTCCTGACTTAAAGAACTAGATAGATGGTGACGAGTGATTGAGAAGAAGATGATAAAGGTAGCCTGGCATGGTGGCACATGCCTGTAATCCCAGCACTTTGAGAGGCTGAGACAGGAGGATCACGAGTTCAAAGCCAGCCTTGGCAACGGCGAGGCACTAGGTAACTCGGACCCTGTCTCTGCATAAAACACAAAATAGGGCTGGGGATGTGGCTCAGTGGTCAAGTACCCCTGAGTTCAGTCCCTGCTATCAAAAAAAGAAAAAGTTCAACAAGAAATGAATTTTTTTTTGGCACTGGAGATTGAATTCAGGGGCACTTGGCCACTGAGCCACATCTCCAGCCCTATTTTTTGTGTTTTATGTAGAGACAGAGTCTCACTGAGCTGCTTAGCGCCTTGCCATTGCTGAGGCTGGCTTTGAACTCGCTATTCTTCTGTCTCAGCCTCACCGAGTGCTGGGATTACAGGCTTGCGCCACTGCGCCGAGCTAAGAAATGAATGTTTGAATACCCTTCTCAGATGCTTCAGAAAGTGAAGTTTGCCTTTATGTGACAATGATAGTTACCTCAGGATAGGTATAACTAGGTATGATAAAATAGCAAGCTTCATGTTTATCTTTTAAAGATTTTATTTTATTTTTTTATTTTTTTGTTACCAGGGATTGAAACCAGAGGCACTTTACCACTGAGCCACATCTCCAGCTCTTTTTGTTTTGAGACAAGGCCTTACTAAATTTCTGAGGCTGGCTTTGAACTTGAGATTCTCCTGCCTCAGCCTCCCAAACTGCTGGGATTACAAGGTGTGCTCAACTGTGTCTGGTCATATTTATTTTTTTAAACTGTTAACTAAGGTGATTTTTTTTTTCTTTTTTTTGGGTGTGTGTGTGTGTACCAGAAATAGAACTCAGAGGCACTTGACCACTGAGCCACATCCCCAGTCCTATTCTGTATTTTATTTAGAGAGAGTCTCACTGAGTTGCTTAGTACCTCGCTGTTGCTGAGTTTGGTTTTGAACTTGTGAGCCTCCTGAGCCATTAGGATTACACGTGTGTGCCACTACAACTGGCCTCAGATGATTTTAACAATTTATTTCAGTTTTTGAAGTTTTATTTATAAATAGTCTTACAATTCAGGTTATGTTAGATATAAAGTTGTGAAAGAAAGAAGATAGATTAAACATCCTTAATCTGAAAATCTGAAATTTAAAATGCAGCAGAATCCCTAACTTTTTGAGTACTGACACGATACCTTCAAGTTGAAAATTCCATACCTGACCTCATGTGATGGATTGCAGTCAAAATTAAGGCACACTAAAAATACTGTATAAAATTAGAGTATCTGTAGAGGGTGTATGTGAAACAGATTAATTTCATGTTTAGTCTTGGGTTCTATCCCTAAAATATTTCATATGTACATGTGGAAATACTACAAAATACAAAACACTTCTAGTCTCAAGCATTTCAGATAAGGGATACTCAACCTAGATAATATTAGATGAGTAAATATATAATAGGTGATAGTGTAGAATGTAAGTTTTGTGGTTTTGATATTCTTAGTACAATAGTAGCCTTGTCAGTTATTAGTTTGCAGGCAGCAGGATGCTAAATTTGTAATCCCTCCGTCAGATAGGGTCTTGCTAACTTGCTTAGGCTGCCCTCAAATTTAAGGTCATCCTGCCTCAGCCTTCCAAATTGCTGGGATTATACCTGGCAAAATTTTTTCTATCTTAAAATTGTATACCATATCACAGATCAGGTACATTTAAAAAATTTAAAAGTTGGTTTCTATCTTTGCAGTGTTTATTTTTAAAAAGGCAATTAGGGCTTAGAGTGATTACAGACCTGTGCCTGGGTTTAATTCCCAGCATCAGGAAAATGAAAGACAATATATAATGCTGGCTCTCACTTGAAATCTACTAGGGGCTGAAGGCAGGAGGATTGCAAGTTCAAAGCCAGCTTCAGCAACTTAGTATATCCCTGAACAATTTAGTGAGACCATGTCTCAAAAAAATAAAAAGGCTGAGGATATAGCTCAGTGATAAAAGCACCCTGGGGTTCAATCCCAAGTATTTTCTCCCGCCCCAAAAAAGTTTTTTCAGGTATGTGAGGTGGCTCACAACTATCATACTAGCGATCTTGGAGTCTGAGCAGAAGGATCTCAGGTTTGCTGTCAGCTCAGTAATTTAGCAAGCTCTTTAGCAGCTTGGAGAGACCCTATCTCAAAAAAGAAAAGAATGAACTGCGGATGTAACAGTGTTAAAGTGCCTTTGGTTCAAACCTCATTACTACTTAAAAAAAAAAAAGAAAAGCTTTTCACCTTTCAAGAAACTGATCCTTTTTACCTAAAATAATAATAATCCTAGAAATTTAGGATTATATATTTGGTGCACTTAGTTTATTTTATAGTTGAATCAATCTAGGTAAGAGAAACTGAATTTTCAAGGTTTTTAATATTTGAGAAGACTCAGATTACCTAATTTAGTGAGTTCACTGCATCTCAATGTATGAACATGCTTACTCTGTTTTGATGACAATGTGTTGAAATCAGTAATGTACAGAATTTACTAGCCCTTTCAAGAGATCACCCTTTGTTTGCCTTTTGTTGTTGTTGTTGTTGTTAATTTTTTTTGTTTTGTTTTTTTGTACCAGGAATTGAACTCAGGGGTACTAGACAACTAAGCCACACTCCCAGCCCTATTTTGTGTTTTATTTAGAGGCAGGGTCTCACTGAGTTGCTTAGGGCCTCACTGTTGCTGAGGCTGATCTAAGCCTCCGTTTTATTCTCTTTAAATGGAGAAAGAATCTCTTGTGAGGTGCATTCTGCAGTAACACAAGCCTGTAATCCCAGGACTGGGGATTACATCCTTTTGAGTGAGGCCTTGCTAAATTACTGAGGCTGGCCTTGATCCTGCTGCCTTGCCTCCCAAGCCGCTGGGATTACAGGTGTGCACCATTGTGCCTGTCGGATTACTGCCAATTCTAACAGAACACAGTTTTATATTGTTAAAGTAATAGTCAAATTATAAAAGACAGTGTTTTTTTTTATTTTATTTTATTTTTTTAATATTTATTTTTTTAGTTGTAGGTGGACAGAATATCTTTATTTTATTTTTATGTGGTGCTGAGGATCGAACCCAGTGCCTCCCGCGTGCTAGGCAAGCACGCTACCACTGCGCCATAACCCCAGCCCTATTTTCTTTTTTTATGGTACTTAAAACTAAACTCAGGTCCTCATGTGTGTTAGGAAAGTACCACTGAGCCACACGGCTCTTTATTCTACCTTGAGACAGGGTCTCCCTAAATTCCCCAGACCAGCCTTGAACTTTACATTATCTATATATACTAGGTGAGATTATAGTCATCAGCCATCATGCCCAGCAGTGTTGTCTTTCCTTGATCCTTGAAAAAGTTTAGTTTGTAAAGTAGATTGAATTTTAGGGAATATAATTTGTGAAGAATTAAATATATAAATATATATATTAAAGAAATGTTACCTAAGGAGAGGAAGAGAAAATGTTTTGTCATGGTAAGTTTCATAACTATTAAAAAATGTACAGTACACTTTGGAATAAGGTTCTAGGGAAGGAGGAGGGAAAGTATTACAAAGCTCTCTATTATTCCTGAGATTTATATAAATTTGTCAGAAATGACCAAAGTTCCCAGCACTACAGATAGGGTATGTATTATCATGGAAATAGGGATCTAGGGTATTGTTTCTTAGCATACTTTAGGTCAGAAACTTCAAGAATTACGTGGTCTCCTTAAAGTAATACAGAGTTAGGTTTCATGTCTTTATTTTATGCCAGTAGTGAAAAATTTAGAGCAATAATTTATAGTATTTCAAGAAAAATGAAATTGAATTTCTCGAAGATTTGAGTGTGAAATTACATTTTAGATGATATTTTAAATATGTATCAAGATTTGATTGAAATGCTAAGTCAGTTTGGTAGACATGAAGTCACTGCATAGAAACTTGTATCTATTGAACTAATTAAATCAATCAGAATAGCAAGAAAAGCCATAGGAATGAAAATCCAACATAATGCTGTGTAAAAAAAGCTAAGAGAATTTCCAGGAAATGAAGTGGTTCATTGAACTGAGTTTACAAAACAGTTGAACAACTTTTCTTATGGGCCAAGCAGTGTGGTGGCTGGTACCTGAGAGGAATGTCATAGTTGATTTTTTTTTTTTTTTGGTACCAGAGATTGAAGCCAAGGGCACTTAACCATTAAGCCACATCCTCAGCCCTTCATATTTTTTATTTTGGGACAGGGATTTGCTAAGTTGCTTAGGGCCTCTCCAAGTTGCTGAGGCTGGCTTGGAACCTGGGATCCTCCTGCCTCAGCCTCTTAAGGAATTATAGGAGTGCGCCACCCCACTTAGCCATAGTCTTTATTCTTAAGGCACTCAAAACCTAAATGGCATATAATAAATGAGTATGTATAAATGATGGGAGGTTTCAAATGAAAGATAGCATTTGTGTTTAGTCTCTGTTGTCACTTTGGTTAGTGATGGCAAATGTTTTCTTAGTGGTCAAAGACAGGGATTAAGGGAGCCTTTGGAGTTGTCTAAGAAATAACCATGAATAGTATAGTTGCAGTAATTTTATACTGGCAGAAACTACAAAACACAAAAGGTTAACAGGCAAATAATAAGTATTTAGAAAAATGGAGATGTCACTGGAGTTTTTTTTTTTATACTTTTTTTAGTTGTAGATGGACATAATACCTTTATTGTGTTTATTTTTATGTGGTTCTGAGGATCAAACCAGTGCCTCACACATGCTAGGCAAGCACTGTACCACTGAACTACAGCCCCAGCCCCTGTCTTTTTTTTTTTTTTTTTGGTATTGAAGATTGAACTCAGGGGTACTTGACCAGTGAGCCACATCCCCAGCCCTATTTTGTGTTTTTAGGTAGAGACAGGGTCTCACTAAGTTGCTTAGCACCTCCCCATGGCTGAGGCTGGCTTTGAACTGGCGATTCTCCTGTCTCAGCCTCCCAAAGTGCTGGGATGCACCACTGCACCTGGCTCCTCTCTTTCTTATATACTCCAAAATTCCTATCTCAAAGGCAGTGAATCACTTATTTTCAGTTTTTGGCATTTAATGGAAAGAGAGAAATAGGATGATTTGGTTTATACCTTTTTGTTATAGGGATACTGTGCTGATGCTCAAAGTTAGAAGAGAAGCAGGCAATTGCAAGAAGATGATTAAAGATCCTAACAGAGATGGAATACAGGTCCCTTTGAAAGGCTGAATGGAATGGTGTTAAGAGGTGAAAGATTTGCTTTGGAGAAAGACAATGCTTCCTTTCCTGAGAAGAGGTAGGAAAGAATAGGATAGGTGCAAAGACATATACTTGGTTCTGAAAAGATGATTTTGTGGTGAATTTCAGCTGAAAATCCCCAGAAAACAAAGAGGTAAGACTGTCCTTGGGTGAAAAGGCAGAGTTAGTATGAGGGCCTGAGGAGAGATAACAAAATAACTATAAAGAGAGAGCATAGAAGCACAAGGAAAGTAATTTAAAAATTTCTAAACAGAGGCAAGAGCCACATTGAAAGTAAAGTATATAAATTAGCATTGACCTTGTATTAATAAGATGCTTACAATAAACAGATTAATATTCAGAAAACAGTAATTGAAAGATGGAGACCTGGAGATAAAATGACAGTGGTGATTCTTTTTTCTATTTATTTATTTATTTATTTATTTAAATATTTTTTTAGTTGTTGATGGATCTTTATTTTATTATTTACATGTGGTGCTGAGGATCGAACCCAGCGCCTCACACGTGCGAGGCAAGCCCTCTACCACTGAGCCACAATCCCAGCTCCATACAGTGGTGATTATAATGCAGTATGGTAGATTGAGTGAATGAAAACAGTCACCAGGGTGTTGAAGTTGATAAGACAGCATTGGAAATTATTGGTAGAAGAATTTGAGGAGTTCTAGAGAAGGCTAATAGTTGTGGCAGGATTTGAATATAGACTCTTGGGAAGACAGGAGATGATAGAAATGATAGATATGACAGGGAAGGCTACATTAATTAAACATATATATTTTGGGGCTGGGATTGTGGCTCAGTGGTAGAGCGCCTGCCTCGCATGCGTGAGGCACTGGGTTCGATCCTCAGCACCACATAATAAAATAAATAAATAAAATAAAGATATCATGTCCATCTACAACTAAAAAAAATATTTAAAAAAAAAAACCAAACATATATATTTTGCAGTACTGGGCATCAAACCTGATGCCATGCATGCTAGCCAAGTGCTCTACCACTAAGTAACATCCTTAGTCCCCTACTTCCATATTTTTAATGTATTTTTTCTAAACTCTACCATAGCACTTCACATTAGGGTAGTGGTAATCAAAGCTGTCTCAGGTTTTAGTTTTTATATTCAAGCTTTTGAAAAATCCTGTATTTGAAAGTTTGCTATTTTTAGTACTAGTTGAAATTTATTTGGCTTTAGAATGTATATTTATACTTAATTTGGTGTGTGTGTGATGTTCCAGATTACTTCAATTAGATAACCAACCCATCTCAGGAGCTACTAGGAAATTTGTAATCTCATTTCAGTTTCAAAAATTATTTATCCTCATTCAGATTTTACCATGAGTAGAGATGAGATTATGTTTTAAAGATATTTCGTGTAAATGCCAATAAAATAAGTAATGTCCATCTAGTAAATGGTAGTGATCTATAGAGGAAGATGTTAATATTATAAGCAGTACACAAATATTAGGTTTGTGATTTTCAGTTCTCTTAAGCCAAAGAATCCTGTTTTTATTTAGAAATCCTCCATGAAGATACTGTTTGTAAAATAAAATAAAATATTCACGGTGAAATCTTATAGGGGGCTGGGGTGGGGAGTGAAGGGAAGGCCTACATCCCTTTCTTCCTTTCAGTGGCTAAAGATTATCCACCATTCCAAGAAGCATAGTTTGAAAACACTGAGTGCTTACACAGTGCTTTATATGTATTATTTTATGGTAGTTCTGTGATTAGTACTGCTAACAATTCCCGTTTTACAGATGAAGAAAATGAGTTTCAGAATGATTAAATGGCTTGCCTAGGATTATGTACATAGTAAGGAATGAAACCTGAATTGCAACCATGATAGTCATTTTTCAGAACCTGTGAAATTCCTGTCCTACAGCGTCCCTTGTAGAATTATTTACCAATTGAAAGAATTCTTCATGGAGAGACTAGAAATTGAACTTCAAAATTGGATCAGTGGAGCCAGGCGCAGTGGTGCACACCTGTAATCCCAGCACTTAGGGAGGCTGAAACACGAGAATCGCGAGTTCAAAGCCAGCCTCAGCAATGGCGAGGCGCTAAGCAACTCAGTGAGACCTTGTCTCTACATAAAACACAAAATAGGGCTGGGGATGTGGCTCAGTGGTCGAGTGCCCCTGAGTTCAATTTCCAGTACCAAAAACAAAAACAAAATTGGATCAGTGGGACTTTTAAAAATTGTGATAAAGACTCTATAACAATATTTACCATTTTAAGTGCACAGTTCAGTAGGGACATTCTTTTTTTTCTTTTCTTTCTGTCTTTCTTTGTTTTTTTTGGGTAGTACCGAAGATTGAACTCGGACGCTTATCCACTGAGCCACATCCTCAGCCCTTTTATGTATTTTATTTAGGGACAGAGTGTCGCTGAGTTGCTTAGAGCCTCACTAAGCTACTGAGGCTGGCTTTGAACTTTTAGTCCTCCTATTTCAACCTGCCGAGCCTCTGGGATTACAGGTGTGTGCCTCCTCACCCAGCCAGGACATTCTTTTTTCTACTTCTTTTTCTTATTTTTTTGGTCCTGGGGATTTAACCCAGGGTTGCGTTACCATTGAGCTCCACCCTCAACCCCTTTTTTTTTGTTTTGTTTTTTAATTTTTTTGTAGACATTGATGGGTCTTTATTTTATTCATTTATTTATATGTGGTGCTGAGAATCGAACCCAGTGCCTCACACATGCTAGGCAAGCTTTCTGCCACTGACCCACAACCCCACCCCACCCTCAACCCTTCCTAAAATTTTTTTATTTTGATACAGGACCTTGGTTAGTTTACTGAGGCTGGCTTCAAATGTGAAATACTCCTGCCTCAGCCTCCTGAGTCACTGAGATTACTGGCATGTGGGACCATACCAGGCTGTTATTGTCATAGGAGAAGAGATATCTCTGGAGAAGGTCCCAGAGAGAAGCAGCGGGAACTCCACTCAGAACTAGCAGGGTTCTTGGCATATGTGATGGAAAAGAATTTCAGCATGTGCCAGTCAAAGGCTTAGAGGTTTATTTAGGAAAGTAGATACACATTCAAGGAAGGTGGGCAATCTCAAAAGAGAGAGAGACACCTTTGGGGTAAAAGCAAGTAAGAGACATTCAAGGGAGAATTCGAGCTATCTCCAGAGGGAGAGACAGCCACCCATTGGTGTAGGATGTTAATATTTATTGTGGGTTGGTGCCAGGGGCTGTACAAGAGGTGGAGGCAGGGTGGAGCTATACAATCTCATGCCAGTTTTTCTTTCTTTTTTTTTTTTTTAAATATTTATTTATTTATTTTTTAGTTGTGGGTGGACAGAATATCTTTATTTTATTTTTATGTGGTGCTGAGGATCGAACCCAGTGCCTCACGCGTGCTAGGCGAGCACGCTACCACTGCGCCATAACCCCAGCCCCTCATGCCAGTTTTTCTTTTGCTTGTACATTTCCCTCATGTTACAAGGGCATGTCAGTCAAGCTCAAGATTTACAACTGCGCTTTGTGCATCTTGATGGCTTGTGGGCGTTCCCTTTAATATTCAGTATATCTTTATACTAAACGCCTATCTCATTTCGACTTGTTGACTTTCTAAAAGCATTTGAGTATTTATTATGTGCCAGGAATTATAGTAGATGTTAGGGATGAAAAGATGAATAAGCACCAGTCTCCACACTCATTGTGTTTAATAGGGAAAACAAACAAATATACCCAGAATGATAATACAGTGTGTAAGATGTGGAATATAAAACATTAGTACATTACTCTTTATTTTATGTATTTATTTATTTTTGTGGTGCTGTGGACTGAACCCAGGGCCTCACACATGCTATTGCTCTAGTACTGAACTGTATTTCTAGCCCAGTATGTGACAACACTTAAGTGTGGATATTTTTTTGGGTGGGGGAGGTTACTGGGGATTGAACCCAGGGGTGCTTAACCATGGGGGCACATTCCCAGCCCTTCTTATTTTTATTTTGAGAAAGGGTCTCACTAAGTTACATAGGGCCTTGCCAAGTTGCTGCGGCTAGCCTTGAACTTGGGATCCTTCTGCATCAGCCTCCTGAGTTGCTAGAATTACAGACATGTCAGAATGGCAGCTATCCAAAATACCAGCAACAATAGGTGCTGGCCAGGATGTGGTGAAAAAGGTACACTCAAGCATTGCTGGTGGGACTGCAAATTGGTGCAACCAATCTGGAAAGCAGTTTGGAGATTTCTTAAAAAACTTGGAATGGAACTACCATTCGATCCAGCTATCCCACTCCTTGGCTTATACCCTAAAAATTTAAAAACAGCACACTATAATACAGCAGTCACCTCAATGTTTATA
>CM053414.1:27946704-27959652 GCA_028644305.1 Xerus rutilus | reverse complement strand
TTGGTACTGGGGATTGAACTCAGGGGCACTCGACCACTGAGCCACATCCCCAGCCCTATTTTGTGTTTTATGTAGAGACAGGGTCTCACTGAGTTGCTTAGTGCCTCGCCATTGCTGAGGCTGGCTTTGAACTCGCGATTCTCCTGTCTCAGCCTCCCTAAGTGCTGGGATTACAAGCGTGAGCCACCGCACCCGGCTTGGTGTTGCAATTTTAAGAAACCAGGTTGGGAACATAGAATTTGTACTTCTTTTTGGAAGATTGCCTTTTCACCTTCTACTCAATATTTTGCATACATTTTTCATGCTATTAGAGATTTTTCTGAAAATGATTTTGAATGGCTGAATAGTTTGCCATTTTAAGGTCACTGAATTACAGTATAAAAGTAAGATTATTCCTAGAATGTGGGAAAATCTGAATTAAGGTGATTAAAATATCTTCATTTTTCTTGCACATATTATCATAATAGTTAAATTTATATTAAATGCATATTAATAATGAGTTATAGTATCTAACAGATACTAAATTTACTTTGTGCCAAGCACTGCTCTAAAATTATTCTTTTGGTACCAAGGATTGAACCTAGTAGTGCTTAACCAGTGAACTGCATCCCCAGCCTTTTTTATATTTTAGAGACAGGGTCTTGCTGAGTTGCTTTAGGACCTCACTACGTGGCTCAGGCTGGCTTTGAATTCCCAATCCTCCTCCCTCAGCCTCCCAAGCTGCTGGGATTACAGGTGTGCACTACCCTGCCTGGCGGCTCTGAATATTTAATATATATTAACACATTGATCTATCACAACAGTCCTTTTTTTTTTTTTTTTTAAATATTTATTTTTTAGTTGTAGGTGGACAGAATATCTTTATTTTATTTTTATGTGGTGCTGAGGATCGAACCCAGTGCCTCACGCATGCTAGGCGAGCACGCTACCACTGTGCCATAACCCCAGCCCCTCACAACAGTCCTTTTATTTGAATATGATTATTTCCTTTCATTTATATGGGAAGAAACTGAGGTACAGAGAAATTAAGTAGTAAACCTGAAGTCACACAGTAAGTGACCATATTGGATCCGACCCCAGTATTACTCCATTATCACTTTACTTAAATATATTTTACTGCATTTTATGTATAAAAAGTATGTACTAAATGATTTCTTCCTCCTTTCACCATTGAAAAATCTGCTTTACTAATAAAGCAAAACCTTGTTTTAGAATCTTTAAATGGAGAGGACTATGAGTCTATTTCCTGGCTGTATTGACAATTGTTTATCCATTAGCAGAGGAAAACAACCCTAAAACAAAACCAAACTAAAATCTGTATTGCTTCCAAAAATGCTCTGGTATTTTTTATATGATTTTATATATGATAATAAGAACAAATTCTCTAAAGGCAAAACACAATAATTATCTTCGAATGTTTAGAGGTCAGAATCTGGCCTAGAAAGTAGAAATCAGAACATTTAGTTTAAGATACAGGCCTGAAATACATCTCTTGCTGAACATAGGGAGATGAAATAGCTCAAATGTGGCATAGAAAGAATTTTTATAGGGAGTGGAAAAGACAAAATTAGTGGATTATTCCAACTCTTAAGGTTCTATGGTTGTAATTTTAGGTTTCATTATAGTACATATAATTTACATTACCTGTTTTTCTCCTGAGTAACAATTATGAATGATGAAGAAACATGACAAGTCCACTGACATCCAGCAGTGTTGGGGAGTTATTGACTGTACGTAATTTTCTAGGGAGTTAAAATATATTCTCTAAGCCAGGTGTAGTGGCGTACGACTGTAATCCCAGCACTTTGGGTGGCTGATTCAGGAGAATCATGAATTCAAGGCCAGCCTCTGCAATGGCAAGGCACTAAGCAATTCAGTGAGACCTGGTCTCTACATAAAACACAAAATAGTACTGGGGAGGTGGTTCAGTGGTCAAGTACCCCTGAGGTCAATCCCTGGTACCAAAAAAAAAACCATGTGTATATATATATATACAGACACACACACACACACACACACACACACATACACATACATATATACATGTATATATATATATTTTTTTTTCCTGTTAAACATTAAAACCTATGTGGTTATGGTGGTGCACACCTGTAATCCCAGCAACCTGGGAGGCTGAAGCAGGAGGATTACATTGTAGGCCAGCCTCAGCAACTTATTGAGACCCTGAGTAACTTAGTGAGACCCTTTTTCAAAATTTAAAAAAAGGACTGGGGATCTGGGGATGTGGTTCAGAGGTTAAGCATCCCTGGTTCAATCCCTAGAACCAATAAAGAAGGAAAGAAAGAAGAAAAAAAGCATTCAAAACTTTAATTATATCACCCCCTTCCTTTGTGGTGGTAATAAAATGCTGCATTAGCAAAAGATGAAGAAAAAATCTTAGATTTTTGTAAAATAGGAAGGTCTTATGTGTTCACATTTTTTATTGTTAGTATTAAACCTCCAGGAATTACCCTCACTGAAATCAGACTCTAATGAGACCCATTAGATATTTTAAAATCATCTTAAGCAGAAATACAACTAATTTTTATAAATTATTATGAAAAGAAGGAAAGACATATAACACTAAAGAAAGATTTGTTCTACTTTGCCTATAACCATTAAATTAAGAAGACTGCAAACTATTTGCTATTATTTTTCAGTAGTAATAATAATATAATTATAGTAATAATAATAATATTTTTAGTATTAATAATAGTAATAATAATAATATATTTTTTAGTTGTAGATGGACGCAATGTCTTTATTTTATTGCTTTGTATGTGGTGCTGAGGATCGAACCCAGGGCCTCATGCATGTGAGGCAAGCGCTCTACCACTGAGCTACAATCCCAGCCCCAATATATGCACAATTTTTAAAAACTTTTACTCCATTGTTTCCTAGACAAAAAGAAGAAAGAACACCTCAGTAATATTTGAAGTGCCACCTTAATTTTTTTTTTCATTACTGAGGATTGAATGCAAGGGTGGTCTACCACCAAGCTATACTTTCAACCCTATTTATTTTTTGAGACAGGGTCTTCCTAAGTTGTTGAGACTGGTCTTGAACTTTACATTCTCCTGTCTCAGCCTCCTGAGTCTTTGAGATTACAGATAGATGTGCACCATCTGGTTTAAAATTAAAATTTTAAAATTAAAATTAAAATTTCATAAGAACTATCTCTTTGTTTACCAGAATTTATCTAAATCTATATATGGTATTTGGCATGATATTGCTTATAAAGTTTAAAAATTCTTAGTTGACTTACTCATCCAAAGTTCAAAATAGAAATTCTATCTAGAAATTTTTTGTTTGTTATTAGTTATGTATTATAATAGAATGCATTTTGACATATTATACATATATAGAATATAACTTCTCATTCTTCTGGATGTACATGATGTAGCATTACAGTGGTTGTGTAATCAAATATGCACATAGGAAAGCAATGTCCGATTCATTCTATTATCTTTCCTAGTCCCATTCCCCCTCCCTTTCCTTCCCTTTCCTTCCTAACCCCTTTGTCTAATCCAAAGAACTTCTGTTCTTCCCACCCCTTATTTTGAGTTAGCATCAGAACATTTGGCCTTTGGTTTTGGGGGATTGGTTTATTTCACTTAGCAAGATAGTTTCTGGTTCCATGCATTTACTGGCAAATGCCATAATTTTAGTTCTCTTTATGTCTGAGTAGTTTTCCATTTTATACATACATACCGCATCTTTGTCCATTCATCTGTTGAAGGGCACCTTCGCTGGTTCCATATTTAGCTATTGTGAATTGAGCTGCTATAAACATTGATGTGGCTGTGTCACTAGAGTATGCTGATTTTAAGTCCTTTGGATATAACCCAAGGAGTGAGATAACTGGGTCAAATGATGGTTTCATTCAAAGTTTTCTGAAGTATCTCCATACTGCTTTCCAGAGTGGTTGCACCACCAGCATGTATGGGTGTACCTTTTCCCCTTGCATCCTTGCCAACATTTATTGTTACTTGTCTTCTTAATATTTGCTGTTCTGACTAGAGTGAGATGAAATCTCAATGTAGTTTTAATTTGCACTTCTCTAACTGATAGAGATGTTGAACATTTTCTTTTTTAGTTGCTTCTTCAGTTAAAGTGGACCAGATTTTGGTTTTAACATTTCTGTCAAATCTTCTATATTATAGTGTTCTATTTTAATTGAGAAATTGGAGAATGCTAGCTAGTTCTTAAATATCTTAATTATTTAAACTATGTGTACTATTTTACATTATAGAAGAGGTAAAAGCCACACTGTCTCCCAGGATTCAGAGTAACAGAAGTGCTGGTTGTTAACAGGAACTTTAAGGCTATTAACTTAAAATATGAGCTTGTATACTTAGTTAGGGGTGAGATGAACAGGAAATAAATTTAAACGGGGTGAGTGCGGGGACTGGAAGACAAGCAGTTGGTTAAGGAATTTGTGGATTAGTATAGTATGTGAAGAGTATGAGATTCAAACCAAACTTCAACCAATGTCTAAGAAAATTTCATGACACTAAATTTTATTGATGGGGCTTACTCCCAAATACCTTAGGCCTATTCATTTACTTATAATTAAATAAATTTAAAACAATGTTTTGCCATCTGTGGAGTCATTTGATTTTATTCCTTTTATTGTAACAGAATTTTAGAATACTAAAATATAAGTGATCAGGTTTCTCTGTTTAGGTAATTGGAGATTATTTTATTTTATTATTTAGATAATTGAGATTATTTTATTTTATTTATTCATTTTTTTGGTACTGGGGATTGAACTCAGGGGCACTCAACTTGTTTAGAGACAGTCTCACTGAGTTGCTTAGCACCTTGCCTTTGCTGAGGCTGGCTTTGAATGGACTGAGATTATTTTAAATTGAGGAAATATTTTAATACAATGTGGTACAAGCAATAATATGAAATGAGACGGTAAAAACATAATTAAGAAGCATGGACCATACTTTTCAGTTACCAGTAAATAAAATCTGATGTTTTGCTGTGGTCAACTATGCAAATAGTGATCTTCTAAGGGCAAATAAAGATGAGGTTCCTTTTTTTTTTTTTTTTTTGGTACTGGAGATTGAACACAGGAGTACTCGAAAACTGAGCCACATCCCCAGCCCTTTTTTGTGTTTTATGTAGAGACAGGGTCTCACCGAGTTGCTTAGCGCCTCGCTGTTGCTGAGGCTGGCGTTGAACTCGTGATTCTCCTATCTCAGCCACCATAAGTGCTGGGATTACAAGTTTGCGCCACCAGGCCCAGCTCAAGATGAGGATACTTTTGATGGGTGAGGGGGTAAAGGCCTGTAATCCCAGAGGCTTGGGAAGACAAGGCAAGAGGATCACAAGTTCAAAGTCAGCCCTCAGCAATTTAGTGAGGCCCTAAGCAACTCAAAGAGAGACCCTGTCTCTAAATAAAATGTAAAAAAGTGCTGGAGATGTGGCCAAGTGGTTGAGTGCCCCTGGGTTCAATTCCTGGACCAAAAAAAAGATACTTTTGGTGGGGATATTTATTTAGATGTAGAAAAGGGATATATTTAATTTTCATCTTTGGGGTTTTAGTGCATGTCAGCGCCATTCTGATATTTATTAATAATGATGTGGTTATTAAAACAAGCATCTCTAGTGAGTATGAGTGCTACAGTTTCTCAATTTTCTTATTTTAACATTTTAATTTGTAGCTGAACTTGGGCATAAGTAAAACATTCATCATTGAAGTTTTTCAGGATCAGTAATTTGTATATTTAAGCAAAAATTAGAATGATTATATGAAAGTTAGTTATAGTAGTGAGCAGACCACCTGCGCATGGTGGCACACACCTGTAATCCCAGCAACTTGGGAGGCTGAGGCAGGAAGGTCACAAATTTGAGGTCACACTAAGCAATATAGTGAGGGCTTATGTAACTTAGCATGACTCTGACTTGAAATAAAAATAAAAAGGGTTCGGGATGTGACTCAGTGGTTAAGCACCCCTGGGTTCAATCCCTGGTACCACCAAAATTTTTTAAAAAAGGAATGAGCAGACCAATATCATAAAAGATAGAAAAGATTAAGAGAATTTTTGCTCGACTACTATGTAAACTAAATTTTTTTTCCCAATAGCTTAGATGTACTTCTGAGTATTAAATTGGGTTTAATGTAGGCAAGTCAAATGCTTTTAAAAACTTTTTACTCTACCTAAGACAAACTTAATGTCTGAGTCTCAAACTACAAGTTAACATTGAAGATACTATTTAATTTCTTTCCATAGTAATAATCTTTAAAAAGTTGTTCGGGTTGTCTTTGATTAAAAATAGTAAAACAATATTTTTCCATATGTGATTAATCAAGCATTTTAATTTCATGCTTTAATTTAGTTAAATCAGTATTTGCTTTTACTTGTAGATAGTTGATGGATTTTTAAGACTTTTTAATTTAACAATTTTATTTTATTTTCATTTTATTTTATTTATTTTTTTTAATATTTATTTTTTAGTTGTAGGTGGGCAGAATATATTTTACTTTTTTTTATGTGGTGCGGAGGATCGAACCCAGTGCCTCACGTGTGCTAGGCGAGCACGCTACCACTGTGCCATAACCCCAGCCCTTATCATTTTATTTTATTTCATTTGATATGCGAGATCAAACCCAGGGACACTTTACCACCTATCTACATCCCTAGTCCCCCTCCTTTTTAAAAAAAATTTTTAAAAAGGAGGATGGACACAATATATTTATTTTTCTGTGGTGCTGAGAATGGAACCCAGTGTCTCACGCATGCGAGGCAAGCGCTCTACCCCGAGCCACAATCCCAGTCCCCCTAGCCTTTTTTAATTTTTAACTAGTGACACTGGGTTTACAGGTGTGGGCCACCATGCCCAGCTTTAATGATTTCATTCTTAATTGATTAGTCTGATTTATCACAATGTCAGAAGAAGCTTTTTTTTTTCCTGTTTCTTTCTTTTTTGTGATACTGGGGATTTAAACCCAGGGACACTTTACCAGTGAGCTATATTTCCAGACTGTTTTTTATCTTATGGGCAGGGTCTTCTTAAGTTGCAGCCTCACAGCCTCAGCCTTCCAAGTTGCTAGGATTATTGGCATATGCCACTGTGCCCAGCCAGAGCATGCTTTTTTGGAGTCACTCATCTAAACTCAGTCTGGAAAGAGTATTGGTAAAGACTCTCTATCTGGGTTTACTACAAATTGTGTTATCATTTTGATATTATGTTTGATTTTAAAGGTTTCTTATATTCTAGGTGAATCAATTTTTTCCACATTTTTAATTATTGAAGCTACATTCCCACCCCTTTTTATTTTTTATTTCATGATAATCTTGGTAAATTGTTCAGTTTGGCCTCAACATTGAGATCTTCCTGCCTTATCATAACCTACTTGTAAGGATTATAGGTATATGCCACTACACCTGACACATCTTTTAATTTTAGAAAAACCCTTCACTGATTAGACTTTTCTACTTAGTTAAATATGCATAGGAATTTGAACTATAAGAAAGATACCTAGCCTAATTCTGTGACAAAGTAAATTGAATTTTTGTAATTTTTATTTTAGTACTGGAATTTATACCCGGGGACCCTCTTGCACTGAGCTACATCCAGCATGTCCAATTTTTTTGCAATGCTAGGGATCAAATCCAGGGCCTAATGCATGCTAGACAAGTGCTCTACCACTGAGCCACATGCCAAGATTGCTCTTTTTTTTTTTTTTTTAAATATTTTTTTAGTTGTAGATGGACACAATGTCTTTATTTTATTGCTTTGTACGTGGTGCTGAGGATCGAACCCAGGGCCTCACGCATGCAAGGCAAGCGTTCTACCGCTGAGCTACAATCCCAGCCCTAAGATTGCTCTTTTTATATTTTATTTTGAAACAGAGTCTCATTAAATTGCTGGAGCTCGGGGCTGGGATTGTAGCTCAGTGGTAGAGCGCTTACCTCGCATGCGTGAGGCCCTGGGTTCGATCCTCAGCACCACATACAAAGCAATAAAATAAAGACATTGTGTCCATCTACAACTAAAAAAATATTTAAAAAAAAAAAAATAAAAAAAATAAAAATAAATTGCTGGAGCTCACAGACTTGCCATCCTCTTGCCCTAGCCTTCCAAGTCACTGGGATTACAGGTGTGCGCTATCTATACCTGGCTAGTTTTGATAATTAAAGGAGATTTCATAATACATGTCCTTAATTTTATTAATAAAGTAAACATT
Source organism: Xerus rutilus (assembly GCA_028644305.1). Classification (NCBI taxonomy): domain Eukaryota; kingdom Metazoa; phylum Chordata; class Mammalia; order Rodentia; family Sciuridae; genus Xerus; species Xerus rutilus. The sequence goes on along the minus strand of CM053414.1, from coordinate 27,951,449 downwards.
TTAGAAAACTTTGTCATTGTTTATTATGTGGAATTGGAAATCCCCAGTAAGATCAATTATTTCAAAGTTAATATCAGCTATGATTATTTAAGTATATGCCTAAGTATATTGAGACTAGCTGTCAGTTCCTTTTAGGAACACAGGTTTTTGTGTTTGGTTAGTTTTGTTTTTTGCAGTGCTGGGGATCAAATCAGGCCTTTGTGCATGCTAGGCATGTTCTGTACCACTGAGTCATATCCTAACCCAGAATGCAAATTCTTTTTAACAATTACAATTAACACCTGTCCATCTTTATAACTTTTTAAAACTATTACAATTAAAATGATTTTGCCGTTTGAAAATATCAGTTTCTAAAAACTAAAAACAAAAACATCAGTTTCTAGACAAGATCTGGCACAAATTAACCTGTATATTGGTATTAAATGTAGCAATGCAAAAGCAGAAAAGTATGGAAGGTAATGTACAAATAACCCATAAACTCACCATTTAGATTTAAGTATGTAACTTTTGTACCAGCTAGATTTTCTTAAAGAAATAAAGCATTATACATAACCCTTGAAACCCCTAGTTCCATTTTTTTCCCTTGCCAGAGCAAACCTCTATTTTGATATTATGTATCTTTTCCCTGTGTTTCTGTAACTTCATGGAGGTAGGTGGGTGTGTGTGTCTCCCCATCTGTAAACATCTGAGGAGTGAAAGGGAAGGAATGGAAAGGAGAGTTAGTACAGTTTATTTAAAAAGAAGGATTTGGGGGCTGGGATTGTAGCTCAGCGGTAGAGCACTTGCCTTGCATGCGTGAGGCCCTGGGTTCGATCCTCAGCATCACATACAAAGCAATAAAATAAAGACAATGTGTCCATCTACAACTAAAACAAAAAAACTTTAAAAAAATAAAAATAAAAAGAAGGATTTGAAGCGAGTAACTCAGACATTAACATCTATTTCATCCGATTTCATGATTATTCATTTATTTTCTCTATGTTAAAAATATTGTATAATTAAGTCTTAACAATAAAACAAAACTGGCTTTGGATTTAGGAAGCTCTGGGTAGCAGGCAAAATACTTTCTTTTTTAAAAAATCTTACTGGCCATGTTACCCTGAGCAAATTTGTTAATATTTTCATTCTTTTTTTCTTGTGGTGCTGATGATCGAACCCAGGGCTTTGTGCATGCAAGGCAAGCACTCTCCCAACTGAGCTATATCCCCAGCCCTTGTTAATATTTTCTAAACTTTAATATCCTTCATAAAATATGTATAATATTGGTATTTGACTTAATAAGATTGTTTTCTGTATTCAAATGAGCTAATCCATGTAGTGTTTAGTGTGATACCTCACCAATAATTTTTGAGTATCTATTTTTCAAACTTTCAAAAGATTTTTTTTTTATTATTCATTAACCATTAAAAGGTATAGATACAGAACTAAAGGATGTGGGCATTTGTATGTAATATTTTGTGATTTGGACAGTTCCTTTTATTTTCTTTTTTCTATTGTTATTTGCTGTGCTGGGATCAGACTTGTGCTAGGCAAGTGCTCTCCCACTGGGCTGCATTCCCAGCCCAGTACTGAAATTTTTAAAGAAGGGGAAATGCCTTGATTTTAAATGAATATGTAACACTGAGATTTGGAAAGATTTGAGAAATTAAATGGGTACCATTTACAAGGCCTTGAATGCCAGTGTAAGGCTAAGTAAAGACTTGGGCAGAAGCCGGGCGCGGTGGCTCACGCTTGTAATCCCAGCACTTAGGGAGGCTGAGACAGGAGAATCGCGAGTTCAAAGCCAGCCTCAGCAATGGCGAGGCACTAAGCAACTCAGTGAGACCCTGTCTCTACATAAAACACAAAGAAAATAGGGCTGGGGATGTGGCTCAGTGGTCAAGTGCCCCTGAGTTCAATCCCCAGTACCAAAAAAAAAAAAAAAAGACTTGGGCAGAGGCTGGGATTGTGGCTCAGTGGTAGAGCACTTGCCTAACATGTGTGAGGCTCTGGGTTCATTTCTCAGCACCGTATATAAAAAAAAATACAGTAAAGGTTGATTGACAACTAAAAAATTAAAATAATAAAAAAAGACTTGGGCAGGCAAAACCCACAATAAAAACTATACCAGACTAATTTGTTGTTGTTGTTGTTTTTGTCATTGTTGTTGTTCAGTGTGGTGGTGGAGATTTAAGCCATGGCTTCTAAAGTGCTTAGGCAAGCATTCTACACCCCCAAGCTTGACTGTGGAAGCAGCATGGCTGCTTTAGGTAGAGACGTAAAACTATAGTCACTTGAAAAATTTTAATATAGAATGCAGAAGATATGTATTTTGAATGTATCTAGTGCAAAGTGGTTAAGTGGTGGCTAAAGGTGTGGGACAAAATAGTAGAAACAGAAAATGTACAATGAGAAAACAAGAGTTTGGGAAGACTCTTTGGAAGAAAGAACAACAGAATTAAAATAGTTAACATAGTTAGAATCAAATAGTTCTGAGACTGTATTGTCACCTAATCTATAGGAACAGATTCCAGAAAAAGTGATGAACGACAGTGTCAAAAATTAAAACACATAAGAAATTATTGAGTAGCTATAAGAAGTAATTGGTGACCTGGAAATAAAGATTTTTTAAAAAATTTTTTTGGTAGATTATGGAGGAATAGGAATGAAATTAAATGAATTTTACAAGTGGTAAGAGAAATCAGGATATCAGCTGTAATCTGTTTTTTTTGGAACCGAGAATTGAACTCAGGGGCACTCGACCCCTGAGCCACATTCCCAGCCCTGTTTTGTGTTTTATTTAGAGACAGGTTCTCACTGAGTTGCTTAGCGCCTCACTGATGCTGAGGCTGGCTTTGAACTTGTGATTCTCCTGTCTCAACCTTCCAAAGTGCTTGGATTACAAGTGTGCGCCACCCTACGCCCTGCTATAATCTACTCTTTTGAGATGTCTGATTGTGGAAAGAAAAAGAGTAGTAGTCTTGAAAATTTAAAAGTGAGAAAACCTGGGCTGGGATTGTGGCTCAGTGGTAGAGCGCTTGCCTCCCATGTGTGAGGCACTGGGTTCGATCCTGAGCACCACATGTAAGTAAATGAGTAAATAAAGGTTCACCAACAACTAAAAAAAATAAATAAATAGAGAAAAGCTTAAATCAGTATCTTTTTTGGGGGTGTTGGTACTAGGGATTGAACTCAGGGGTGCTCACCCACTGAGCCACATCTTCAGCCCTATTTTATATTTTATTTAGAGACAGGGTCTCACTTAGTTGCTTAGCACCTTGCTTTTGCTGAGGCTGACTTTGATCCTCCTATTCTCCTGTCTAAGCCTTTCAATCTTGGCTGGGATTCCAGGTGTGTACTACCTGCCTGGCTAAGTCAGTATCTTAAATGTCAATATTTTAAAACTTTCAGGATTGTGCTATATACATATATATTCATACAAATAATCTTGGAGTTGAAGGCTTCTGACTACTGTTTTGGCAAACTTAGATGAATTTATTGAAGAAATTAATTTTGGTTTTTTGAAGTAGACTTCCCATATAATCGAGTAAGTTATAAGTTTTAAATTTGACCTAAAATTTAGTGTAGAAAGTCCTTTATGGGTGAAGTCACCTCCATCCGTCTGTCTGTCTATCTATCTATCTAATAGTAGAATGCATTTTGACATACGCAAATGAAGCACAACTTCTCATTCCTCTGGCTGTACATGGTACAGAGTCATTCCAGTAATATAATCAATCGTACATGTATATAGGGCAATAATGTCTGTCTGATTCTACTGACCTTCCCATCCCATGGCCCCACCCCTCCCCTCACTCCTGCTACACAAACCAAAGTTCCTTCATTCTTTCCTATCCCCCCAGCCCACTATGGATCAGCATCCACTTACCAGAGAAAATATTCAGCTTTTGGTTTTTTGGGATTGACTTATTTCACTTAGTATGATATTCTCCAGTTCCATCCATTTACCTGCAAATGCCATAATTTCATTCTTCTTTAAGGCTGAGTAATATCCCATTGTGTATATGTAACACATTTTCTTTATCCATTCATCTGTCGAAGGGCATCTAGGTTGGTTCAGTAGTCTAGCTATTGTGAATTGAGCTGGTATAAATAGTGATGTGGTTACACCACTGTAGTACGCTGATTTTAAGTCCTTTGGGTATAAACCAAGGAGTTGGATAGTTGGTTTCATTCCAACTTTTCTGAGGAATCTCCATACAGCTTTCCATAGTGGTTGCACCAATTTGCAGTCCCATTAGCAATGTATGAGTGTACCTTTTTCCCTACATCCTCGCCAACACTTATGATTGCTTGTATTCTTGGTAATTGCCGTTCTGACTGGAGTGAGATGAAATCTTAAGAGTAGTTTTGAACTGCTAGAGATAATGCACATTTTTTCACGTTTGTTGATCAGTTGTATTTCTTCTTTTGTAAAGTGTCTGTTCAGCTCCTTAGCCCATTTATTGACTGGGTTATTTGTTGTTTTGGTGGTGTTTTGAGTTCTTTATATATCCTGGAGATTAATGCTCTGAAGTTGTCCTTTGTTTTTATTTTTTATTTTTTATTTTATTTTATTTTTTGTGGTACTGGGGATTGAACTCAGGGGCACTCGACCACTGAGCCACATCCCCAGCCCTATTTTGTGTTTTATGTAGAGACAGGGTCTCACTGAGTTGCTCGCTTAGCGCCTCGCCATTGCTGAGGCTGGCTTTGAACTCGCGATTCTCCTGTCTCAGCCTCCCTAAGTGCTGGGATTACAGGCT
>CM053414.1:27817259-27937956 GCA_028644305.1 Xerus rutilus | reverse complement strand
CTTAGTGTCTTGCTGCTGTTGCTGAGGCTGGCTTTGAACTTGTAGTCATCCTGTCTCAGCCTCTTGAGCTGCTAGGATTACAGGCGTGTGCCACCACACCCGATAGTCTTTTAAAATTTTTATTGATGCATTATAATTATCTATAATAGTAGAATCTATTGTTACTTATGTATTCATGCACATAATAAAAAAATGTAATTTGCTCAGTTTCATTCCCAAGTACCTTACCTCCTTCCTCCCCAGAGTTTTCTCTTTGTAGTCACTCCTTGCTCTCACCTCAAGAGTAATCATCCTTCTGATCTCAGAGAAAAGTTTTGCATATAAATATAGTTATTGAATCATATGTATTTATATTGAGTTTTGTACAAGAATGTAGTTGTTCAGTCACCATATATGTGAATGTATTCAGTTTCTAATGCTATATTGAAACAGATTATCACATGTTTAACTTAGTTAACTAAAACAGCACGCATTTATTATTCATCTCTTCCTTGGGCCAAATGTCTGAGCACAAGTTAGCTAGGTCTCTTCCCAGGCTCTCAAAAGACTTATGTCAGTGTTATCAACTGCATCTCATCTGAAACCTAGGATCCTATTTTCAGCTCATTCAGTTGATGACAAAATTCATTTCTTTGCAGCTGTAGAACTTAGAGCAGTTTGTTTTTTAAAAAGCCAACAGTACAGTGTTTCTGAGCTCAGAAAAGACCAAAGTGTACCCGGGCTCCCCGCCCCCCACCTCTCTAACACTATTTGTTTTGAGGTAATTGCAAATTCACGCGCAGTTGTAAGAAATGATTCAGTGGCTCCATGCAGTGGCACATGCTTGTAATCCCAGAGGCTTGGTAGGCTGAGGCAGGAGGATTGAGAGTTTAAAGCCACCCTCAGCAACTTATCGAGGCCCTAAGTAACTCAAATAAAGACCCTGTCTCTAAATAAAGTATAATAAAAGGGCTGGGGATGTGACTACTCGGTGGTTAAGCATCCCTGGGTTCAATCCCTGGTACCAAAAAAACCCAAAAAGATAAAATGAAATCCTCTGTACCTTTTACTGAGTTTCCTTCAATGGTGGCATCTTGTAAAGCTGTAATATGTTATTGCAACTAGTAAATTGAGTTTGATAAAATCCTAATTTTATTTAGATTTCCCAGTTTTACATGCTGTCATTTTTATGTATCTGTATTTATTTTTATGATCCATTTCTCTTTCCCTCTCCCACCTACCCCCTCTCTTCCCTAAGGATCAAACCCAAGGCTTTACATATTTCTGTAGTATTTTATCACATTGAAGGTTCTTCATAGTCAGGATCCAGAGGTAAGCTTAACCACTTAACCGCATCCCCAGCTCTTTTTATTTTTTATTTTGAGACAGGTTCTAAGTTGCATAGGCCCTTGCTAAATTGCTGAAGCTGGCTTTGAACTTATGATCCTTCTGCCTCAGCTTCCCGAGCTGCTGGGATTATAGGTGAACACCACCATGCCCGGCTAAATCACCATCAACATTTCTGATATTGCCCTTTTATAGCTACACCCTCTTCTCTCATACTCTTCCATCTTTAACTCTTGGCAACATTAATCTCTTCTTTATAATTTGTCCATTTCAAGAATTTTATAGAAATGAAATCATACATTTTATACTGATTAGTATTAAAATTATTAGTATTATTAGTATTAAAATCATACATTTTAGCCTGATTAGGTCAGGCTTACTCTCACCTAGCTAATCTCCATTTGATTAACTCAAAGTTGACTGGTTTGAGCCTTGATTACATCTATTAAATCCTTTCACTTTTGTCACATACTCTGTAATATTCTATCATGTTTCTAGGTTCAGTGTACATTCAGGGAGGGGGGTTATACAACAGCTTGGGTCACTGGGAATTCACTTTCAAATTTTGCCCATCATAATATATGATTAAAGACTAAAGATTAGCTTTGGTAGATGCTGAATGACCCTATTTTGAAAGCCACAGACTTGACAATAATCTCAAGAGTGCTTAGTAGTAATAAGTGACAAAGAAAATAATCAGAATGTTTGGGAACAGTCTGTAATCATATTAAGCACTAGATTGGGGGTATAGCTCAGTAGTAGAGCATTTGCCTTGCATGCACCACAGAAAAACAAACAAAACAAACAAACATTCAAACTTGTTAGATAAATGAATGAACCAGTGACTAGTCTTCATGTGGTGAGGTTTTAAAGGCAATGATCAATCATATTCAATTTTGGATTAAGATATTTTGTAAATTGTGGGGCGTTTTTAGAAGTTCCTGAGCCAAACTAAAGTTTTATAAGATTTTCTGTCCCATGAAATTAAGTTTTGTTTTCCTCATAGATTTGTCCCTTCAATTTTCTTTAGTATAAGGTTTATATGTTAATGATTAACACAGAATCCACTAAAATCTTTTATATTCACAGTTACAATTTTATTTCCAGAAGGAGGCAACAAATTAAAATTAGTCTAGAAAGAGAAGAATAGGACAGAGTTTGAAAGGTTTTCAAACATGAAGTTCCTGTTGTCTTCTTCCCTTCGAATTAGGTCCCATCGTTAATGTGTGATAATACACATGGAGTATTGCCAACTAGGGAACTCACTGATCCTCAGTGTCAAGAGTTTTTATTAGGTCGTTAGTATACAAGCATGGTTAATAAATTTTCCGTGTGATCAATTTCAGCCTCCACATCAACTGATACTAAGTAATTCAAAGCCCTCATCCAAAATCTTTCTGACATGGACAACCTCATTCCTCAACAAAGACACTCCTGTTAAGTATGATGTGAAACATTTGACTGGAACCCAGAATAAAAGTGTCTGCTTACAAATGTTTATAAATAGGGGTGTGTGTGTGTGTGTGTGTATTAAGATTTCACCAGTGTTTCACAAAGCACTTTGTGTCTATTTCATTTATAAAGAATATTAGTTGTTGTCCACCAAATTGATGGCTAGTAATGATATTGCAGTTTACAATTCAAAAACAGTGTCTTAGATAACCCAACTATTGAGAATTATGATGATGGCTCATTACTAAAAGGAATAAACTTAAAGCTGTAGGACTTAAACAGATAATATCTGGATAGAAGTTGAGGTGCAGAGTACTGAGTTCTAACATGGGACAGTTTACCAATGAACAGACTGGAAAATATAATTAATGCTTACTATTAAGATGTAAAACCAGTACATTGATCATTTTACTTTGTAGGTGATTTTTCAAACCTGTTCAAGATAAGTTCTAATTCCTCTTTAATCTTTACCTGACTAATTTTTTTCATTCAGATTTTAGTATTAACGGTGCCTGTTCAGAACTTTCCTGACTCTGTTCTAAAACGGTCACCTTGTAACTTTTCACCACATCATCTTATTTTCTTTGTCTGCATAGCCTTTGCCCCCACCTGAAATTTTACTTATTTGCTTGTTATCTTCCTGTCTAAAATGTTAGTTACATTAGAAAGGAATTTTATCTTTATTGCACTTATAACACTTATAACAATGTTTTGCAGATAATATGTACTCAATATATCGTGAATGAATGAACTAGTTCCTGTTCCTCTAAACTAAAACAGTACATTGCTCTTGGTAAGACTCAAGTATAATGTAATTACCACCTCCTTTATTCTGTAGAACATATTTCTATTTATGCAGAGTAGGATTCCGTTTACTTTCTTTTTTGCCAGCTTATTATACTATACATTCATTTAGTTTGCAATGAGCTTAAGTTCCTTAGTATTTCTTATATGAGTTACTGTTAATGCATGCACCATTTATTTCAGACTTAAGTAGTTCTGTGTATACCCATGTGTGTCCATATAGATTCAGCCTCATAAGTTTTTTCTTTTTTTTTGTAGTCAGCATTTTAAAAAATATGATCATTCAAGTAAGGGGAGACTAATTTAAGAACTTATGGTAGGTTTGCTGAAGAGAGATTAAGCTGAGATGAAAGGGCAGTAGGAATTCAGAAGATAAACCAGATTGCATTAGTTCACAATTTAAACTGGAATTATTCAAGTAAATATTACAGGCATGTGTCACCATACCTGGATCTCTTTTTATTCTTAAAACATACAGCATGATTCTACTGGTTGAGATCTTACATTGGAGTTATACCCTTTCCTACCTAAATGTTTTCTCTTTGGTGCCTACTATAGAAATAAATATTAATGATACTAAAAAAATTATGTTCTTTGTGCTCCATCACCCCCATTATCTATTTTTCCTTTTCTGTCTGCCTCACTACTGTCTATATACCATGTTCTCAAGATCTTCACCATTCTTGTTCAAAACCACTAATAGAGTATTTTCAATTATCCCATTTTGTCAAACCTTATATCATTGTGGGCTATAGCCTTCCTGATACCACACTTACAGATTAGTGCCTCTCACATTGTTTTTTTGTTTTTTTGAACTTTCTCTTTTGTTCTTTGCCCCTTGAAATCTTGATGGCTCTATCATTTCTAGATACACAATTTTTTCCTTTCAAATCACTTTTGATTATATTGTTGAAAAAAGTTTTTTTTTTTTTTTTAGTCTTGACTTGAGCTATATTTCATGACTGTATTCATCTCTCTGTCCTTTTGTAGTTTCAGGTAATAACATGTTATTTTTCTTTTATTTTTTCCTTTACCTTTAAAAGACAATCCACTTTTATAAAGACAGAGATATACATCTGGTGTGGTAGCCCACACCTATAATCCCACCAACTTGGGAGACTAAAGCAGGAAGATCACAAGTTCAAGGGCAGCCTCAGGAATTTTGCAAGACTTTAAGCAACTTAGTGAGACCCTGTCTCAAAGTAAAAAATAAAAGGGGCTGGGGATGTGGCTCAAGTGTTTAAGTGCTCCTGGGCTCAATCCCTGTTACCAAGAGAGAGACAGAGAGACATACAAGCTACTATGCTTACAGTACCATACTATGTTACTATATCAGGAAACATGGTCCTGGACACCAGAAGGACAAGGACATATATGGCTTTCTCATATGGATCTCATGTGGTCCTTACCACTTCCAGGAAAAAAAAAAAAATACATATATATATATATATATATAGTGTGTGTGTGTGTGTGGTGTCAGTTATGTCCAGAGATGTAGTTCTCTCATTATTTCCTTTGTGTTCTCCCAGATGAAATTTTAACATGAGATAATTAACAATATTTTATTATTTCTATTTTTAAAATGCTCCTAATTTTTAAAAGATCTTATTTAGGAGACAATGTCTTGCTCTGTTTCCCGGGCTGGTCTTGAACTCCTGGGCTCAAGTGATCATCTGCCTCAACCTACCAATTAGCTGGGGCTACAGGAATGTACCACCATGCCTGGCCTAACTTTCATATATGTCATTAATCTTTGGCATACAATAGAATTACATTTTTTTTTGCCTAAAACTGCATGTCAGATTGTATGCCTTATTTTGGGAATTTACCTTATTGTATATACATTTATACTAGTTCCTTTACATCATTTATGTTTATGTTAATAATCACTTGAGTGTTCAAATAATATTTAAAAATGGTATCAGAATTCTAAAATGTTGATTTCTCATAATGAATTACATAAAATGAGTTATTTAATGGAACCCACTCTCAGTGTCCCTTTTAAAGACTTGAAAGGGGTTGTTTTCCTTTGTGTTTAAGACATTTAGAAACATTGTTTGCCAAAAGAATTTAGAGATGGTCAGTGTTATCAAGCAACTGTTCCGCTAATTTACTTACCCTATTGTCCTTCTACTTTACTGAGACCTATCAAGGCTGTAATAGTATATATTTCACCTATGAAGTTTTGTCAGACTGCCTCTTTAGTAGCAATCTCTTAGGGGAAAAATAGAAGATTGCAATTTGACATACTGCTTTGGAAAGGTTACTGATTCCTAAGAGGCTGTTATTTATTTATTTAAAAAAAATTTTTTTTTTTTAGTCGTTGATGGATCTTTATTTTATTCATTATTCATATGTGGTGCTGAGGATCGAACCCAGTGCCTCACGCTTGCATGTGCTCTACTACTGAGCTACACTCTCAGCCCCAAGGCTGTTATATTTAATGCTTTTTGTGCTTGGGATTAACAATCAACTATGTAGTCACGGTAGATGATGATAATAGTTAGCAAAATGATTTTTGATGAGTTGAACTCTACAAGTTATTTCAGTATGATAGGTATTTTTTTCTGTCCAGGCCTGAATTCTTTCATTTGCAAATTTAGGAATAATTAATTTTTTTGATTGCCACCTAGATAATTATGAAATCCAATAAGAAAATGTATCAGAAATTGTGGAAACTTTCAGGAAATAATAACTTGTGGAATCTTTCAGGATATAAATTTGTGAATAAATTATTGAAGTATTTAAATACTTTTAGGTGCCCAACCCCACTAGAAGCACTTTATAATTGATATTATAGAAAGCTTATATTATTTACCAAAGAATTATTTGTATATAATATTTACATTTTTAATCAATGAGTTTTTTTAATTGTTGTAGTACTTTAAAAATTTTCTACTCAAATTTTTCATTCTCTATTTCCCACCCCCCATATCTCCAAGCATTCTATGCCTGTTTTTTTTTGTTTTATTTTTTAGCCAGGAAAAAAAATCATTCTTCAGTTTCCAGTTTTTATTTAGGAAAAGCAATTGACATTTATTCAATTATTTTCTCATTAACTTTTTTTTCTCATTTACTTTTTAACCTACTGAGTATGGCCTCCATTTCAATCACTCAGTTGAACTATTTTAACCAAAGCCCTAGAATACCTTACAGTACCAGAAAGTAAGGAAATACTTGAAATGTGATTGGGGTATGTCCAGTAAACACAGTGAGCAACTTAAAGGAGTTCTAAATGGCCAAAGTGGGATAATTTAAGGAACAAATAAATAATCATAGTATCAAATTATAACTCATAGAATAAAATAACCACCCATGAGTTTGTACTGGTATAAATAAATAATTGAATGAATAAATAAATGACAAAGAGAGAGCGCTCTTATTTATGGTAGAATTCCAATTGAAAATGCAGAAAGAATGATGGAAAATTTTCATTAGGAAAATTCCACAATGATTATTATTATAGGCAATAATATCATGCTACAATTATTGGGCATATGTATGTGAGAAATAGTATGTTTGCATAGTCTCAAATATCTCTCCATAAGATGAGTTTTAGTTCTAAAATGAGACATTTATAGTGGAGAATCATGCTAGACACTCCTTTAAGCAAGTGATCAAAGTTAACGTTACCAGCAATAAGACATACTGGCATCATTTACTCACTGATATGGTATATTGAGAAGAGCATTGAGAAGAACAATATCTTATGTCTATGAGTATTTCTGTGCCTCACAGTATAAATTAGGTCTCACAACAGGTCTATAAGGTAGATACTATTATCATCTCCATTTTACAGTTGAAGAAGCTGAGGCCCAAGTAAATGATTAAACTAGAACTGAGGACTGGCTGACTCCAAAGCTCATTCTTTTAATTACATCATTATGCTGAGAATAGTTTGTAGTGTCAGAGGTAACTTCGGGCTGATGGATTTAATAGTTTTAATGTTGTAAGTTGTGAACTTGAATTATTTGGAAGCATTGAAAAAGTGACGCAAACTATTGTAATATAAGATAAAAGGTTAAATGCTACTTATTTTTATGTCATATATGACCTTTTGCTAAATTAACATTTTTTGTCAGTATTCTGATATTTTTGTTGAAATTGCTAAGCAATCCTATATCTAAAAACCTGATTCTATTACTTGTTTCTGTATAATCACTTTTGTTTCTAATCTTTTACATAAAGTTTAGATATTTTAACATAATTTGTGACACTTTGATAATCTAACATACTTATTTAAATTCTTACTGCTTATCATTCTCCCACAATTCTAATTTTCTCATCATGCTAAACTATTTTTTATTACAGAATATTACTTCTAAAATGTATTATGTTATATAGTAACAAGTGTACACAAAAGTAGAGTAGTAATCACCCAGGTACAGCAACTATCAATTTATGGCCACCATTTCATTTATATTACCCTCTATCATACTCAGCCTGCTCTGTGGATGTTTATGGAGCACATCTCAGTCAAGTAACTTCATTTGTAAATATTTCAGTTTATATATGAAAAACAAAGATTTGTTTATTCATTTTGTATTCCTGGATTGAGAAGGATCTCAAGTTCTAGGCAGCTTGTCTAAGACAGCAAAAAGGAGCTGGGTGTGGTGGTGCACGCCTGTAATCCCAGCACTTTGGGAAGCTGAGACAGGAGAATCTCCAGTTCAAAGCCAGCCTCAGCAACTCAGTGAGACCCTATCTCTACATAAAAACACAAAATAGGGCTGGGGATGTACCTCAGTGGTCTAGTACCCCTGAGTTTAGTCCCCGGTACCAAAAAAAAAAAAAAAGTAAGTAAAGTGAAATAATCCCTCCATTTTGATCAACACTGAAATCAAATTTCAGGGCATAACTCAGAAAATAATTTTTACATTATAATATGTTCTTTGATCTATTTTTCCCCTTCTTTAAAAACAAGTGCTTTTTGGTAACTTGGAGAAAAATGTATGTATTAAGAAAAAGCCAAAACAAAACACACTGATGTTTGATACGTATTACTAAATTTAACTATGAATTTATTTTAGAGGGTTGATTTAATATGAATATTTAAGTAGTGTTTATGTTTTTTACACAAGGAAACTGAGAACTAACACATCAAGTGACTGTAAACAATTGAAGAGGAAAATTCCTTATGAATTATTATTATAACAAATTCTTATATTTTCTGTACACATTTCTTTTTATTATAGTTTTTAATTTGAATTTTTCTGTTTGCTTCCCTGATACCACTTTATCCTTTATTTTGTTTTTTACTTAACACCTTGGTGTTAATGTTCTATGAGAATAAGTTTTGTATTCTGGTAGCAGAAGAAATATTTGATTACAGATTCACTGTTGTCTACTGTCAATATTTATTGTTAAGTAATTGGGATTTTGAATCAGATAATAGAATTGATTGAAACGCTTTTATAGAAGTGAGATATTTTGGAAGTTCTTGGTTCTGTGTCTAGAATGCCATGAGTTAAGGGTAATGAAAGAGAAGAGCAGGGGAATCTACCTGTCTCCTCCTCTCTGCCTTAGGGTATCAAGGCTTAAATTCAGGGTCTTGGATTTGCTAAGCAAGTACTCTACCTCTGAACCACTTCCCCAGCCCTGGAATCCACGTCTTGTATTTCAGTCCTGTCCATTCTGCCCCTGAGGATCTAGTCCCAAATTTCCAATTGCTAGAATTCTCAATTTCCAATTTCTCCATTTCATCTCAGTGTGAAAGGAACTAACCTTATTTGTTTGTCTCTCTCTCTCTTCTGGCGCTCTCTCTCTCTCTCTCTCTCTCTCTCTCTCTCTCTGGCGCTCTCTCTCTCTCTCTCTCTCACACACACACACACACACACACACACACACACACACATGTTCCGGCCTTTTTTATTTTTTATTTTGAGACAGGGTCTCACTAAGTTACTGAGGCTGGTGTTGAACTTGTAGTCTTCCTGCTTCAGCCTCCTGAGCTGCTGGGATTATAGGTATATGCCACCCCAGCCAGCTTCATACAGTTGCTTAAAGATGGAGGCAATATATGTGAAATATTAGGAATAAGACTTGGCATTCAAAGCAAATTTCAGTTCTTACATTGATTGATCAGTTGATTGATTGAGGTACTGGGGATTGACTTCAAGGATGAGATACCACTGGGCTATACCCCTACCTGCTTTCTTTAAAAAATTTATTTGCTACTGGCTCTTGCTGAGTTGCCTCGGCTGGACTCAAACTTGTGATTCTCCTATTTTAGCTTCTCAAGTCACTGGGATTATAGGTGTGTGCTACAATGCCCTGTCATGTTTTTACTATTATTAATGTCAATTTTGTAATTGTTCTTTCTACTATTTTGTAATGCTTCAATAAGAGTATCTCTCAAAGGGCATGATGTATGACATATAATCCCAGCTATTCGTGAGTCTGAAGCTGCAGTATCTCAAATTAGGCCAGCCTAGGCAAAATAAAATAAAAAGGGCTAGGGGTATAGCTTAGTGGAAAAACATTTGCCTAGGATTTGGGAAGACCTGGGCTTAATCCCCAGTACCAACAAAAACAAAAAACAAAACAAAAAAATCTCATTTAGGCCCACCCTCATTCTCTCCATTATCTCTTTGATTAAGCACTTACCATTCAGGAATAATTAGTTAATACATATAAAGTGCTTAGAATAATGATTGACACTTAGCAAATACTAATTATGTGTTTAGTCTTATTAATATTATGATTTTTTCATGGATGATCTCTAGATCAGTGAGATCCTTTTCTTGCTTTTAATGGTCCTTTGCCTTTAATCTGTTTTCATGTTGTCCAGGTTGATCTTTCTAGGACACTGCTCAGATAGTGCTGTTCTGTTTTGTGAGCTTTGGTGCCCAGAAAGCAAAACAAAAACAAAAACAGTATGCCTTGATAGTGATATCAGATGACTAGCCAAGACCAACTGAAAAAAAGTGACATTAATGGAAAAGGTAAACTTTAGTTTTGAAGCAGTAAAAACTTTTGTTTTAGCTACTTAGAGGCATTACTGAAGTAGTCTCAATTTTTTTCTAGACAGAAAACTTGTACCATTGATCAAATTCAAGTGGACTTGCTATTTATTTTTAGCAAAGAATTGAACCTAAAGTTTTATCTGAAAAACAGCAGTTCAGTTAAAATAGGATATGAAGAGTAAAGGTCAGAAAGGTTTTTATGAGTTTTTTGTTAGGAAAATAAATTAATATTCATCCAGACTGATGATATAAAAAATTTAATATATTTAGTAATTCTTTATAAATCTCTCATTTGTACAATTCAAAATTCAAAATTCTAAGCATCTTTTATAATTTAAAGCAAAATAGCTTCATTTTTCTTTTGAAAATAACAGATTTTTGTTAGATGAATCATAAGATACTTTATCTAATTGAAATCACTTGTTCATTTGCATGTCCTGTTCTTAATACTTTGCACATCTTCAGCTATTTTCAATATTTTAAGTATTTCACAGTATTTTATGAAGATGTCATGTAAAATTATTTTTCTCAGTGAAAATTGTATTGGATTTTTAAAAATATTGATAGCCACATAAAGTCATTTCACCACAGTTTTAGTTTCCAGATTATTTTTTTAAATCAGATTTTTTTGTATATTTTTAAAGAAATTTATTGCAGGAAATGGCAGAGAGAGAGTTAATATGTTACATGGAGGGAAGAACAGTCCATTGGGGGTTAAATTGCAGAGTCTAATGGAATAATAACTGGTAGCACCATCTGCTGGCCTACTTCCGCAGAAGGAGTCAGTATTTTTAACGACATCTCTAATATTCATGCTGATGCATTTTGATGCTTTGTGCATTCATTTCTTTCTGTGCTTTGTTGGAATCTGGCTATCTGCTTACAGCTATTGAGGAAACTCAGCTTTTTAGGAGGGTTTACAGTCTTTATCATTCCTAAATAGGATGAACAGTAGATATAAACTTGCCAAGGCAGAAATGTGTTGATAAATCAAAATGTGCATTTGTGGAGGGTTGTGCATCTCTTGGTTGCAGCTTGCTAAATAGGCCATTTAGGAATCTTCTTTCAATGCTTTTTTCTTGAGCACTGCCTGGGGTGGTGAAAAAGCAGAGGGCAAGCCTTTGTCTGACGCCAAAAATGTCTTCAGTGAAGAGGCCAAGAGGAAGGGTAAGTGAAAGCCTGAATGAGTGGGAGGAGGAGGGGTTCTTTGGGCTAAAAGGCTAATGGGATTGAATAACCTTCCTTATTACTGGCTGCTGCTGCGGGAGTCGTACTGCATCGCCATCTTGAGCTTGTTGCTGTTTTCTCGAGTCTTGGTTATTTGTTATAGCCTGTAGGCCTTAAGGTGGCATTTTAGTGAGCGATTCTAAACCCTCCTTCTTTTCCCAGTGCTGTAGCACTGCTGTGAACCCTTTGATGAGGCAGGTATAGAAAAGATACCGGTGAAACTCACTGGAATCAGCATGAAAATGTGTTTGGAAATTCCTGGTGTTTTTTTTCTTTGCTATAGTCAGAGGCATGTTTACCGGTAAGAACATAACAAAACTGTAATCTAAGTATGTGGATGAATGTGTGTTTGAAGAGGAAATTTTTTTTTTAAATGCTCTTGATCTGCTTCCTGTGATATTGCTAAAATATTAATAATTTTAATGTGAAACTATAAAACTTGTTTCTCTACCATACTGCTTGAGCAAAATATGATACAGAAAAGGAAAAAAAATCTGTTTAACTCTTTAATGGGAAAACTAAAACTTTGTCTAATTTTAAGTATGAGAATGTTTACTAACTACTATGTTGCTGCATTAAAATGATTTAAATGATTTCAGGTTCTCATTCTAGTTTTAAAGTAGAGGCTTTGTTTTTCTAAAAGCCATAATAAACTATAAGGAGTAGTGATTCTAAATTAAAATTGCTATTTTAAATTTATTAATAATGCTCAAAGTTTTGAAGTGGAGAGGAAAGAAAAAACTTTAATTCCAAATGCAAAGAATATTTAGAGGACAAAATTTGAATCAGTTAAATTTACAGGACAAAATCTGAATCAACTAACGAACCAAGAATGCTATGAAAATATCAATGAATCTGTATTTATCCTTCCTTGGCCTTCATTTTCAGAGCAGCAGTTGAGCTGTTTATACTTTTACTAATTTCCAGATAAACAAATTGTCTTAATTTTAAATTTGTCTGTAGCACTCACATACTTGCTCATGTAATTTTACTTCTCTATTTGAGCTTCATTTAAAAATTTCAATATTCATGTCACTTGTTTTTATGATGTACTTTGGTGTATTCCATAAAAATAATATTTTGGTTTCCCTAGCCTCCATCTTCCAAGAAGAATGATGGTTCTGGGACATATACTAAGTTGCAGAATACCCAGGTGAGGGTCATGTCTGAGAAGAAGCAGAGAAAAAAGGTGGAATCAGAAAGCAAGCAAGAAAAGGCTAATCGTATAATATCAGAGGCCATAGCAAAAGCAAAGGAGCGTGGGGAACGCAATATTCCACGAGTAATGAGCCCTGAAAACTTTCCTAGTGCTTCAGTTGAAGGCAAAGAGGAAAAGAAGGGTAGAAGGACAAAATCCAAGCCAAAGGACAAAGACAACAAAAAAACAAAAACTTGTTCTAAGTTAAAAGAGAAGACAAAAATTGGGTAAGTTGGTTATTAATTAAATTTATTTTAGTTTTCGTTAAAATGAAGTCTGTCTTACCTTCTACTTTTGAGTATGACATGTTTACTCTAATATTAGAGTTTTACTTTACTAGATACCATGTGTACCTTTTTTCTTTTCTTAGATGAATTAGGCAGTATTTTAGGACATACTAAATTTTACTATTCTATGTATGTAGTTTTTTGTGTATTAGTATTAGTGAAAGAATATGAAACAAGGGGAAAAAAAATCCATATGCTGTGCCAATTCCAAATTTACTTTCTTTACAAACATTCATCAAAATTCTTTAAAAGATTTCTTTACCTCTTGGTTCTACCATACCTCACCTCACCTTACTGTTTAGAAACACGAAGTAGAATATTTTCTCAAACTCAACCACTTTGGACTAAATGGAAAGGCAATAAAACTAAGACCATGTAAGTCAACAATATAACTAGCTCTTGGCTCTTACTAATTTATTCCCATACAGGCTCTGGTTTACCTTATGTAATAAAGAGGCCAGGTGAGGATTAATGCTCCAAGAGAATTTGAAGGACAAAGAATTGCTATAGGAGACTAAATTAATCCTATGTATTTTTATTTGAATATTCAACACATTTTCAAAAAATAGAATATAATAAGAGTTATTGGCTTTATATGCTTGCTTTGCCAGCAAGGATGAGCATTACCTAAGGCCAACATAGTTTAGAATTGTTTTTTCAGGAATATTTGGTCATTTTCAAAGGTTTTATGTGCAATTTTACCTCAAGTGCTTAATCTGAGTTTCCTTTTCTCAAAAAAAAAAAAAAAATGCACACAATAAAGGAATTCCCTTGTTATTAAGATCTTCATTTGATTAAGAAATTATTAATTCATTATGTAGATATTTAGAATAAAAACAATTGTGTACACCAAATGAATTATTACCATTTTAAATGCAACCATCAAATTGAATTTTTCAGTTTAGTTGTGATGCCCTTCAGTGCAATTCGTTAAATAATATGGGCTCTTGTTATAATACATTTTTTAATAAGTGATAGTTGTTGATTTTGCATTTTATTTGGAGACAGGTAAAATGACTTCAGAAGTTAGATTTCTACCCATTTATTTCTTTGTGTGAATGTGTGTGTGTGCTGCTGGGGATCAAACCCAGGTCCTTGTACATGTGAAGCAAGCACTCTACCAACTGAGTTATAGTCCCCAGCCCCATCTACTCATTTATTTGTTAAGTTTTCAGTGTGAAAGTATCATATTTTTCCATACTTATGTCTAGTTTTAATTGAAGAAAGCCATATTTAATCTTTAGCTATACTAAAAATTAATATTATTAAGGTTTTCCAGTTTTAATTTTTATAATGATGTAGGCAGAGTAGTGTCCTGTTTAGAAGGACAGCACTTTGAAAAGCAACACAAGAAGAAAATAGTAGATAAATTTCAAAAGTTATAGTTACTATTACTTACTTTAAATTTGAAGGGATAGGAGTCTTGAGCAGCTAGAAGCAGAAGATACCAGAAGTGAATCTGGTTTAAGAAAAAACACAAAATGCCACAGAGAAAAATTATAAATAATTAAATTAGAGAGAAATGTGGGTTTTTTAAAAGTATAAGTTAATAATATTTGGAAGTAGTAACACTGCAGTAGGTAGATTATTCACAATAAATTTTAATATTATGCAACATTTATCAATTTTGTGTTTTGTCTTTAGTAGTGGCAATCTCTAGAAAGCAAAAAAGGGAATTGTGCTAGAAATAACTTTTTTTTCCCTCCATTTTGTTTAACTACATGGTAAAATACTGACCTAGAGCCTTGTGCATAGTTGGCAAACACTGTTCTATTGAATATATGCCCAATCTTAGGCCTTTTTGGTAGAACAATTTATACATTGCAGATAGGTAAGTAAATTTGAATCCTGATTATCTTTATCAGGTAAAGATAAAAAGTGATGATCATGTTGAAGGAAAAAACATAATTGGAATAAGTGAAATTCATATAAAACCTAGAGTTCCAGTGTTAGTGAATTGAAATATTTCATTACTGTGCCTTCCAGGAAGCAACTATAATTTATATTGAATTTGCTGTTTTTAATATTTATATGAAGAATCATCATTTAACTAAAAATCAATCACATCATTTCAAGTAGCAGCATTTTATGATATATGAAACCTTTTAAAACTCTTATTTTTCTATTTTTAGAAGAATTGGTCTACTAATATCAAATTATTGATATCAGATAATTGGCAGTGTGTGCTGCAACTTAACCACCAAACAGTATGAAATAAAAATTTAAGAAGTAAATTGCAAACAATAATTTATGGTTGATGTACAGTTTGTGTTTAACTGATACATGTGTTTTGATATAATTTGAGATTAATCTGAAGAAAAACAATACTGCCATTATTTTCTTTGCTTGTAAATGTGCTTAAAATCTTTTCATTATTACTTTTGTACATTGATTTTTTTTTCAATGAAAGGAATAGAATATCCTTTTCTGAGCACTCTCATAGTCTCATTTAATTTTTACAATAATTCTACGCCTTAGGGTAGGCATTCAGTATGATAATGTGGTTAAATTTTTAGCTCTGAAACCAATTGCATTTGTTCTATCTCCAATTTCATCAGTTACAAGTAGTATAAACCTGGACAGACACTTAACCTCTAATCTGTAAAATGGGAATAATGACAGTAGTTGCCTCATAGTGTTATTTTGAGTACAAAATGAGTTAATAACATTTAAAGCATATAAAACAATATCTAGAACATGCTTGGTGCTTATAGTGCCATTAGTTGTTAATATTTTCTGAGACCATAAATAGCATATGTTTATTTATGGAAAAAACTAAGACTAGAGCCACACACTTTCCTTTAAGTTTAGCCTCAGATTAGGTACCTGGGTTCCCTTTCTCTCTCTCTCTTTTTTTTGGCACCGGGGATTGAACTCAGGGGCACTCAACCACTAAGCCACATCCCCAGCCCTATTTTGTGTTTTATGTAGAGACTGGGTCTCACTGAGTTGCTTAGTGCCTCGCCATTGCTGAGGCTGGCTTTGAACTCGCGATTCTCCTGTCTCAGCCTCCCTAAGTGCTGGGATTACAGGCTTGCGCCACCACGCCCGGCGCTCGCTCTCTCTCTCTCTCTCTCTCTCTCTCTAAATTTCTTTTTAGTTGTCAATGGACCTTTATTTATTTATTTATTTATTTATTTATTTATATGTGGTGCTGAGAATCGAACCCAGTGACTCACACATGCTAGGCAAGTGCTCTGCCACTGAGCCACAACCCCAGTCCTGAGTTCTTTTTCTCTTAAATCTCCATTCCTAAATCAAATAGAATGAGGGGGTTGGGGGAGGCACACACACCACTTATTACACTTTTGTTATTGTGTTTGTTTGTTGTTGTTCTGGAGACGGAACCAGAGCCTCATACATTTTAGGCAAGTGCTTTACCACTGAGCTGTACCCCCAGCCCAGTGGTAGTAATTGTTTTTGGGGTGTAGGTACTATGTATTGGATCCAGGGGTGCATTTCCTCTGGGCTACATCCCCAGTCCTTTTATTTTTTATTTTGAGACAGGGTTGCCCAGGCTGATTTTGAACTTGGGATCCTCCTGCCTCAGCCTCCCAAGTACCTGGACTTAAAGGTGTGGGCCACCATACCTAGTTTGGTTGCTACTTTTTAAGGAAGATGATAGAGTAACTCATTAATGGCTATTTTCTTATATGCATTCTTCTGCTTATCTTGTTAACTAAAGTAGCATTTGGATGGTAAGGAAATTTTGTTTAAAATGTGCCTGAAATTTAAGAGAGTTGCCCATGGTTATGTGGAAGGGTGTGAGTTGAAGTAGAAATGGCAGTAGCAGAAGGAAAGGTGAGACAGGACTGGAAAGCAACTTAACTTAAACACTGGAATTTTGCATGATCATGGCAGTCAAGTTCTAAGTAGCTACTAGATATAGAATAGTAGGTATTCCTTTAATAGGTACATGCTTCATGGATGGAATAAATTTTATGAAATAAATGAATGGAAAGAAGATTTGATACCAAATGATTGAATTGAAAACGGAATTGGCAAGCTAATCCATTTATAAAGCCATAGGATCATAAATAATGGTTTCGTAATATTAGAGTTAGATTCTAAAATAAATTAGTAAAATTTATCTAAGACCCACAGTACAATTTCAGTAGAAATTTCTGTATGGCTTGGTTAGGTATTATATTATTCAATAGAATTTCTCATAATTTGATTGAAGTATTTTAAAATTTGTGACACTTAGTGTGTTTCCATGTTGTCATGTAGAATCTACCTCTTAGTGTTAGATTATCTGACTAATATACATAGAACACTTTTGGTATTTAAAAATATTCTCATGGGGCTGGGGTTATAGCTCAGTGGTAGAGTGCTTCCCTGGCACTGGGTTCCATCCTCAACACCACATAAATAAACAAACAAAATATTCTCATATCTATATAAATTTAATAAGTTATAGTCCTTCATGATAAAACTTTTCCTTTTTTATTATTCCTAATTTTATTTATTACAGAAATACTACATATGAAGTATTAGAAGTAGCTTTTTCTCTTTAGTTACAGTGGGAAATACCTGAGTTTTTGTTTGTTTTACAGTACTAGGGATTAAACCCAGGGGTGATCTACCACTGAGACACATACCCAATTCTTTTTATTTTTTATTTTGAAGGAGTGTTTTGCTAAATTGCAGTGGCTGGCCTCAAATTTGCTATCCTCCTCACTGGGATTACAGGTGTGTGCCACCCAGTTCTTTTTTCTTTTTGAAGGTTCAAATGACCACAGGAGAGGTCAGGAATGTAGCCCAGTGATAGAGTGCTTGCCAGACATGCACAAGGCCCAGGGTTTGATTCCCAGCATGAAAAACTAAAACTAAAATCTGAAAATCTCAGTTAGGCTGTATGGTACACACCCGTAATTCCAGTGACTGAGAGGTTGAAGCAGGAGGATAGCAAGTTCAAGGGTAGCCTCAGAAATTTAGTGAAGCACTGTCTCAAAATAAAAAAACGGACTCGAGATGCATCTCTGTAGTAGAAACAACCCTAGGTTCAGTCCCCAGTTTTGCAAAGTAAAATTTTTTAAATAAAAAATCTTTTAAAAAAGAGGAAAGAAGAAAATAACATGTTAATACATATCATCACGTATACACATGTACATGTGTCTTTTTAAAAAAGAAAGATGTTAGAGAGAGATTTCTATCCATATAATTAAATTGGAAGGAAAAATAAGATAGAATAAAACTTGAGGGAAAAACAGGAGGAATATCACAAATTGTCACTTTATACTTCATGTTGATAAGATGACACATGAGCCAATGATTATACTTTTTTCAAAATAATAGGAATTTTGAAATGTCTGCTTGAATAGAATAGAAATACACCAATTAGTTAATTGTTTATTTGTGCCTTATGAGTAAAAACCCAGTTGTAAAAATGAATGTCATTAATTTATTATGTATTTTTATTAATAGTGTTTATATAAGTTCTATAATTTTTAAAGCCAAGCAAATAAAATGCATTACTGATTTCATTGCTTTTATCTAAATTATAATACTTGTGAATATCTGAAACATTATTCTGCAGAAAGAGTTGATATATATGTTAGCGCAAAAAGACTGAGAAGAGCGCAAACTTCACAGATCATTTCAGCCTTTATTCAGGAACAGGACTATACCTACAAGAATGGAACCACTTTCCTGGTGGAAAATTAGCCACCAAACAAAGTAAGGGATTGGGCTTATATAGGTTATCCTGAGAGGTGTTCTGGTGAGCATATCAATTTTCTTGGACACCCAATTTTTGGGGGGTTTGTTTTATCAATCAGTGAAGTAAGTGGTCAGTTTTAGTGCTCAGGAATTTGAGCCCTTGGATCAGGGGCCTGTGGTCTGCAGAAGGTCTGTGCCTGTCAGAGGCTATCACCTCAGTATGATGAGACACCTCCTTACTGCCTACAGTTAGCACCAGAAAAACATTTGTCTTGGGAAGTGAAAACTGTCAGTGCATGGCTCTTCTTTTTTACTCCCTTTTTCTTGGGCCATATTATTTTGAGGACTTTCCATTTCCCATATCTATTATTTGTTATTTTGTATGAGTTTCAGTCAATTTACATTTTCAACTTTATGAATTACATCTTTACATGATCTAGTAAGTTTTATCATTATGAAAAGATGTGCACATTTTATTGAATCTAAGATGTTATTGATTATAAGACAAATCATTAGTTTTGTTTCATTTAATTTCCTTGTGGTATTGGCAATGGAACCCAGGACCTTGCATATACTAGACAATGGTCTACCACTGAGCCACATCTCCAGGCCTCTTATATTTTTTTTTTTTTGGTACTGGGGATTGGACTCCCAAAGTGCTGGGATTACAGGCATGCGCCACTGCGCCCGGACCCAGGCCTTTTTAAAAACAATTGTTTTGTGACAGTATATAACTTGCTGAGGCTAGCTTTGAATTTGTGATCCTTCTGCCTCAGCCTCCTGAGTTGCTGGGATTACAAGTGTGCAGCACTCTACCTAGCAAAATGGGCCATTATTTTATATCAGTAAGAAAAAGGGGGGGGGGTCTTGGGAGGCTGAAACAGGAGAATCACAAGTTCAATACCAACCTCAGCAACTTCATGAGGCCCTAAGCAACTTAGTGAGACCCAGTCTCAAAATAACACATTAAAAAAAAGAGCTAGGAATATGGCTCAGTGGATAAGCACCCCTGGGTTCAATCTCCAATACAACAAGAAAAGAAAATAAAGAAAAAAATGTTGGCTAAAACTGGCCTATTACCAAAGGAATCCTGATTGTAGAGATGTTAACTTGAGAAAAATACATATTTTTTTAGAAATTGAAATAAAATAGCACTCAAAAATATATTGGCTGGGGGCTGGGATTATGGCGCAGTGGTAGCGTGCTCGCCTAGCACGCATGAGGCACTGGGTTCGATCCTCAGCACCACATAAAAAATAAAATAAAGATATTCTGTCACCTACAACTAAAAAAAATAAACATTTTAAAAAAAAAAAAATATATTGGCTGGGGCTGGGGTCATGGCTCAGTGGTAGAGCGCTTGCCCCTCACGCGTGAGGCACTGAGTTCGATCCTCAGCACCACATACAAAATACATACATAAATAAATAAAATAAAGGTGTTTAAAAATATATATATATATTGGCTGATTTAATACTTATCTGGTAAATGGATCTTTAGTGTTTATTTATGTAAAGCAGCTCAGTTCAGTGTTTTTTGTTTGTTTGTTTGTTTTGGTGCTGGGGATTTAACTTAGGGCACTTGAGCACCCAGCCACATCCCCAGCCCTATTTTGTGTTTTATTTAGAGACAGGGTCTCACTGAGTTGCTTAGTGACTCCCCGTTGCTGAGGCTGGCTTTGAACTCGCCATTCTCCTGTCTCAGTCTCCCAAAGTGCTGGGATTATAGGTGTGTGCCACCACGCCCAGCTTTTGTTTTTTGTTTTGTTTTGTTTTTTGTACAAGGAATTGAACCTGGGTGCTTTACCTTTACCACTGAGCCATATCCCCAGCCCTTTATTTATTCATTTATTTATTTTTTGAAATCCAGGTCTCACTAAGTTGCCTAGATTCTCACTAAATTGCTGAGGCTGGCTTTGAACTTGAAGTGCTTCTGCCTCAGCCTCCTGAATCACTGTGATTATAGGCCTGCGCCACTGTGCTTGGCTCAATTCATATATTTTTTTTATTCTTTGTAAAAAGTTATACTTGAAAGTAGAATGTATATTGACATATCACTTAATTCAGTCTTTTGAAAAAAAAATGATATCCAATTTTAATCAGGAAATAATAATCCAAGTTACCAAAAGTTTACAATGTTGCTTTGGCATATTCAAGGATTAAAGTTTAAACTAAATTGAAGAATCCGATTAAAGCTTACTTGTTTTTATAAGATGAGTTTTAAGTCTTTTCACTTACGATGAATTGGATCTAAACGAATGGATTAGTTGGTTTAGGTTCATTGTCCAATTGTTGCTTGCAATGAGAAAATCAACAGGGGACAGTTGTGAACACAGCTTGTTACAAAGCATCTAATAATTTGTAAGTAAGATTTGGATGAGTGCATAAACTGCATCTAAAAATCAAGTATGGACATGTCAAATATAAACACTGCAATTTTCTAGTGCCTGTGCTTATGAAACACAAGTATTTCAAATTGGTATTTCAAATCCATACCTTAGTTTCAATTGCTCTTTTCTGTCAGAAACAAACTATATAAATGTGTGTGTATTTTTTTTTGTACTGAGGATTAAATTTAGAGATACTTAACCACTGGGCCACATTCTCTAGCCCTATTTTATGTTTTTTATTTAGAGACAGGGTCTCACTGAGTTGCTTAGCACCTCACCATTGCTGAGACTGGTTTTAGTCTCCTGTCTCAGCCTCCCAAAGTGCTGGGATTACAAGCGTGCACCACTGCACCTGGCTATATTTTGATATTTAGAGTTTTTTTACTTACCTGAATATCTGTTGCTGTAGTTCACTAACACTGATTAACAGATCCAGTTCATGTTTTTAAAAATCAAAACGTGTGTAAAGCCTTTGTTACTAATTTATTCTACATTATTTTATTACTTTCCTTTGGGAATATATCTTGTTAGATAACACATTATCACTATTTGAAGAAAGATTTATAGTGACCTTTTATTTTTATTTATAATGAAATTTTATTTTAGAATTAATATAGGAAACTAACTCACGATAGAAGAATGGGATGCTCTGTGGCTATTAGATGTTTTGTTGAATTGTATTATTTGTATTACTTTTCAATTTTCTGATTTTCTTTAGGCAATATTTGTGGTTGTCTTTTGCTATTGTGGTTATTGTGTATGCAATAGAGATTTTCGATTGCTCCTGAGTCAGAAAGCTGGGCTGGGGATGTAAGTTAGTGGTAGAGTACTTGCTTAGCAAGTTCAAGGCCCCTGGATTCATTCAATCCGGGATAGGCAGGGGCAGCAGAGTCAGATAAACCATTGTTAATGATTTACTAAAAGAAAATATAGTTTCAGATTTCTCTTTATTCATTAAACTGTGTTTAGTGGTGTTAAATCTTTATTGACTGGTTGAAGTATATGTGCCATTTTATCTAAAATCAGTAAGATATGTTGGAAATAGAAATCTAGGAATAAAGGGACCTTTTGTTGTTTTACTAGACTTGTGACTTTGGCATTTTGTTTCATCTGTTAGAGCTGAGCTTCCTCTGTATTTCAGGACAGAGATATATTTGCCTTGTCACTTTTTGAATTTTTCTCAGAATTAACTAAGATATTGGGGGTAAAAACACTTTGAAATTTTAAGTGTTCTGTAAATATGAAATAGTTTTTTTATCCTGAATATTTGTTTCTAGCATTTTCTACATTAGTTGCCATTCTTTGTGCCAGTGGTTCCCAAACCTAGTGGAGCATGGGAATCTTTTGGGGTTATATTTTAAAAGTCACATTAGGATCTCACTAAATAAGAATCCTGGAGTTTAGACTTGTATATCTAGTGTTGTTGTTGTTGGGGTTTTGTTTTGTTTTGTTTTTTAATAATTTTAGACTTGTAAAAATATGTCAGAGTTCTCTTAGGTTTTACTTTTTTCTTTCTTTCTTTTTTTTTTTAAATTGTATTGGGGATTGAACCTAAGGCCTTACACCTGTGAGGCAAGTGCTATACCCTTGAGCTACATCCCCAGCCCTGGATTTTCACTTTTGAAGCATATTGGCCAGTTGTTTTGTAGAACATCTCTTAATTTGACATTTCTTCCTGAGGAATCTGTTTTGCTTTGTTTTTGTTTTTTGATCCAACTAGGAATTGAACCCAATTGAACCCTTTATTACTGAGCTACACTCCCAGTCCTTTTTATTTTTTATTTTGTTGTGGGGTCTTGCTAAATTGCTGAGGGTTCAAGTTGCTGAGATTGGCCTTGAACTTGTGACCTATCCATGCCCACCCCAGCCTTCAAGCTGGGATTATAGGCATGCACCACTGCACCCACCTTTTTGAATTTTTTTTTTAAATGTTTATTTTTTTAGTTGTAGGTGTCAGAATATCTTTATTTTATTTTTATGTGGTGCTGAGGATCGAACCCAGTGCCTCATGCATGCTAGGTGAGCACGCTACCACTGTGCCACAATCCCAGCCCCCCTTTTTGAAGTTTTTATTTAATGGGATTTGAGTCTTTAAGCAGCCACATGGATATTGTATCAGAACATTTGTTTAACATAATTCATTTAGCTAACCAATCATGAAGAAAATGCCTTTAAAGCAATATATTAAAAGATATTAATAGACTTCTGATTTGCATTTCATAGGAAATTCTTAAGAATGGAACTCTCCTTTGACTAATGTAAAGATTTCCATTAATGTTGGCAATGAATATCAAGTGGAAAAATGCATCAAGTAGATATTCCTACTGCCCAATTTTACTTACTGAGCTTGCCATTGATAATCATCTGTATAAATAACTGAGGTGTTATCAAATAATCAGAAGGAGAATAATGGAATAACCTCCATCCTTAGGATGAGGTTATTAATGGAAGAAGAGGCATGAGGAGGCTTCTGGAAAACAAATTTCTTGTGTATGGAAGCTGATTACATAAATATTTTGTTTTGAAGAAAGTCTTTGATCTTTGATATATACACTTTTCTGAGTTTACAGTATAGATTAATATTAGTAGACTGTTGCACTCTTAAATTTATAGAAAATGAGAGATTAGATTTTGGAGCATTTGAGATTGTGATACTTGGGAGATAACCACGAGAGTCTGGCTATGTGAGTCGGAGGCTTGGGGAAAAGTCTAAAGTAGATCTTCAACTTCTAGGTGGCAGTAAAGAATAGTATGTGTCAAGTCATGATGGGGACACATCTTGAGAAGTGTGTTATTAAGTGATTCCCCGCTTTGGTGCTGAGGATTAATCCTAGGGCTTTGAGGATGCTAAGCATTCACTTTAGCACTGAGATACACCCCCAGTCCTTTGGGGTGATTTTGACCTTGTGTTAACATCATAGAACGTACTTAGTACAAACCTAGATAATATAGGTCAATCACTCAAGGTGGGATTGAGAGACTATATATACAAAATGTATGAGGCTGTGGGGTAACATAGTATAATGGTTTATAGTAAATCTAAATAGAATAGAAAGAATTTAAAATAATGATCATATGTGTAATAATTACACAAGTCAGTAACATGGTAATTTATTATCAAGTATCATGCATTACATGTGCTACCAGTCACATGCATTTTAAATAAACCCACTGTACTTCCAGTCACATATATTATAGTCATAAGCTATTATTCTAAAATGTGTGACTGGCAGCACAGTAGGTTTATTTATACCAGCATCATCACAAACACATTGAACAATGCATTGCACCAAGACAAGCTAAGAAGTTGTTAGAAGATAGGACTTTTTCAACTCCACAATAATATTTTGGTACCATCATTGACTGAAATGTTGTGTGGTACATGACCGTAGAATAAATTAAATCTCCCATTCATTGTATATAGAGAAGTAAGAAGTCTGAAGACAGAACTTTGAGAAACACCAAAGTTTGAGGGGCTGGCAGAAAAGACAACTGAATTTCTGCCCAGGCATGGTGGCACACACCCATAATCCCAGGCTGAGGGACAAGGATCACAAATTCAAGGCATTCTTAGCAGCTTAGCGAGGCCCTAAGTGACAGCAAAACTCTGTCTCAAAATTTAGAAATAAATAAATAGAAAGGGCTGGAGATGTAACTCAGTAGTAAGGTACCCCTAGGTTGAATGGCCAGTATCACCTCACCCACCAAAAGAATTCAATCCTGCTGAAAACCAACATTCAAGGAATAGATGCAGGAAGAGGAACCAAAGTATAGTGAGAGGAATTTTGATTATTGCATCACGTAGCCAAGAGTACAAAAAAGAAAATGATGATTAGTTAAATGTCGGTACATAAGAGTTTAAATTTTTCTGTTGGATTTGGCAATTTAAAGGTCATTTGTGGCTATACACATTGGGAATTTAGGCTTTGGAGTAAAGCATATGTAATTTTGTCTCTTTTCACACTATCTATATGACTTTGAACAAGTTATTGAACTTCTCCAAGTCTCAGTTTTCTGTCTCTATAAAATTATACTTGCCTCTCCAAGTTGTATGAACATCGATTGAAGGAAAACATGTAAAGTCAGCACAGATGCTGACTCATAGTGAACAGTGAATACATGGAAGCTATGAATATAGCTTCAAGAGTTTAGATTTTAGTGGGTTTAGAAATGAAAGTGAAATGACAGCCCCTCCTCCCCATACTGAGAATTGAACCCCTGGAAGCTTTCCTACTAAGGTACATCCCCAGCCCTTTTTATTTTAAGACAGGGTTGCTCATTTGTTTAGGGCTTTGCCAAATTGCTGAGGCCAGCCTAGAACTTGTGATCTTCCAGCCTTAGCTTCCCAAGTCATTGGGATTACAGGCGTGTGCAATCACACCTGGTATGAAAAGACTTTTGAAAGTTATAGGTAAGGAGGAAGATCAAGATCATGTGTGATCTAACAGTAGATGCAGCTTCCAGGGAGGTTTTTTAGTCGTGAAACCGGAGTAAGGAAAAATGAGTGTCAAAGGGAAGAAATAGGGCTGGGGAATATAGTTCAGTTGGTAGAGTGCTTGCCTTGCATGCACAAGGCCCCAGCACCATCAAAACAAAAAAACAAAAAACAAAGGGGAAAAAATAAGCAATGAAAGTGGCAAGAGGGTAGCTTTGGTTGGTTCCTTAATTTTAGTTCAGAATGTCTTTTTATATTTTCTGGTGCCAACATGAGCTGTATACATACACTGTTATTTACTTTCTTTACATATTCAGAACTGTTCAGGTAAGATAGCTAATTGAATTGCCATTATCTTGTACATAGTTGCTACAAGAGTAATGTAGGGAAAAACTCGTAGCTTTT
This sequence comes from Xerus rutilus, assembly GCA_028644305.1. Taxonomy (NCBI): domain Eukaryota; kingdom Metazoa; phylum Chordata; class Mammalia; order Rodentia; family Sciuridae; genus Xerus; species Xerus rutilus. Next base: position 27,911,807 of record CM053414.1, on the reverse strand, counting down.
TTTTTTTTTTTCCTTCCTTTATATCTAGTCAACTAGTCAGTAAGCAAATCCTATTGCCTCTGCTTCCATAGTAAAATATTGGGTCTTTCATCTGTGTTCATCTATAGTGCCATGGCCCTGGATAACACTCTTTATTTCTCACCTGAATTATTTACCTTATCAATAGTTTCTCTGCCTTGTACTTTACTTCCCTCCAATGACATTGTTCCCTTGTTTAAAATTCTTGTATCTTATTGCTTTTTGTTTTTATTTATTCAAAAACATCTCAGTACCTCTTCATTAAGTATTTGTTGCCATGCTGATAGGTAGATTTTGTTTAAATTCTTATGCTCTGGAGCTTAAAAACCGACCTTATAATATTAACTCTTTCATGTCTTTTCAAGGCCTTCTGTAATCTTTACCACATATAATTTTTCAGTTTTCTGCTTTCTCCTTCTGTAATACTCTGTGTCCTTGACATATTCGTCTCACTCTTCTGTGGTATCCCCCTGCCTAGAATGTACCCTCTTTTTTCACTCCCTATTAAACTGTTTCATCATTCAGTTGTTAACTCAATTTGTATCATTTCTGTAACATTTTCTTTATTGTTTATTTTTTGGTACTGGAGATTGAACCCAGGGTCCCTTAACCACTGAGCCACACCCTCCCAGCCCTTTTTATATATGTATTTAGAGACAGTGTCTCACAGAGTTGCTTAGGGTCTTGCTAAGTTGCTGAGGTTGGCTTTGAACTCGTGATCCTGCCTTAACCTCCCAAGCCCCTGGGATTATAGGTATGTGCCACTATGTAGGCTGTTAACACTTCCTTTAATTTTCAATGAAAGAAGTTATAGTGTTCACATTGTAACCTGTGCTAATATCCACTTTAGCATCTTAGCTGTGATCATTGTCTAGTTATGATACTTTAAGGTTAAAGACTTTCACTTCGTATTCCATCCCAGAACCTAGGAAAGGGCTGAACATATATTAATTAGAAGTAGTTTCCATTTGTTAGTACTGTGCTAAAAGGTAACATACTGTATCAGTAAACTTTGCATGGCTGTGACAAAATTCCTGAGATAAATGACTTACAGGGAGGAAAGATTTATTTTGTCTCATGGTTTCAGTTCATGGTCACTGAGGGCATGTGGTGGAACATAACATCATGGTAGGGAATATGGTAGAGTCTAGGCTGCTAACCTTGTGGCAGATGGGAAGCAAAGAGAAGGACAAGAAGGCCTCAGGGTCCTATGCCTGTCAAGTATATGACCCAGTCGCCTAACTTTCTCCAACTAGGCCTCACCTCTTAAAAGTTCTGCCACCTCCTAGTAGTGCCATCAGCTGGGGACTAAGCCTTCAAAACATGAACTTATGGAGGACATTTAAGATCCAAACCATGGCACACACATATATTGTCTTAATTTTCAAGAGAGGAGGTAACTATTATACTATCCCTATGTTTACAGGCAAGTAATTTGCTCAGGTGAATTATGGATTCAGGATTTGTATCTTTGATTCTGGTACACACTGTTAAATTTCAAGCTCTCCCATATTAGTAAATAATTACAGAAAGAATTCTGAAATCTTTCTGATATATCTTTCCTGAAAATATTTGGGGGGGCTTTTCATTTTTTGGAATATAGATATCTATAGTAGAATTTTGCTGATTAGCAGTTAGAATGGTTTATGATTAATACAGTGTTTTAATAATGTTCTGTTAAGGCAGACAAGAAAATGTGGGAGCCATGTAATTCCATCTGTCATCAAGGAAAAAATTACACTCTTAGTTTAGATATATCTATTTGATGTGTTTAAAAATATTTGATACATATAAACACATACAGAAATGTCATGAGGACACACACATACTGTAGAAATATTTAAAATGGTTTTCTTTTTCCTTTGGTACCACAGGTTGAACCCAGGGCACTTAACCACTGAGCCACATCCCTTACCCCCCTGCCCCCTTTTTAGAGACAGAGTCCTGCTGAGTTGCTGAGGCTGGCCTTGAACTTGCAGTCTTCCTGCCCCAGCCTCCCAAGTCACTAGGACTATAGGTGTGTGCCACTATGCCCACCTTATTTCTTACTCTTAACATAAATAAAAGTATTAAAGAAAAATTAGCTGGGCATGGTGGTGCATGCCTTTGATCCCAGCAGCTCAGGAGGCTGAGACAGGAGGATATCAAGTTCAAAGCCAACCTCAGCAAAAAGCTAAGCAACTCAGTGAGACCCTATCTCTAAATAAAATACAAAATAGGGCTGGGGGTGTGACTCAGTGGTTGAGTGCCCCTGAGTTCAATACCTGGTACCACCACCATCACCACCACCCCCAAAAATTAATTATTGAATTGTCTTAAGTAAGGGAGAAATTACCATAGGGTAGAAAGAAGTAGAGGCTTCCTAGGGCATGGAAGTATTCATGGTCAATAAATGGAATTTTAATTTAATAAAAGGTAGGAATGAAAAACAGCCGCTCCCTATGTTATAGTCCAAATCTATAAAATAACAAATGAATTGTTTTTATATAATATTTATGTACATCCTAAAACCAAGTGATAGGACTTGACTATCTCTCTGTCCTTATAAGTACATTAACTGTTGTATTGCTTTTTGTTTAATCCAGTAGAAAAAAAGTTTAGATTTTGAAAATATCTTTATGGCTTTCTGAAATCTTATCTTTGGTTGGACATGGAAGCAGTAGAAAATAGAAGAAAGTTTATAATGACAATCTTAATTTGACCCAAAATGGAAAAATGTAAAATCCTTACTGTTTATTCTTTTCCTCTTGACACAGCAAACTCATTATTACATTGGGTAAGAAACAGAAACGAAAAAATGAGTCTTCAGATGAAATATCTGATGCAGAGCATATGCCACCACATACATTCAAAGATCAAGACTCTCAAGTGAGTATTAAACTTATTTTCTGAGAAACGAAACACTGTTAGAATTATTTAGGTAGCGAAATACTGCCTTATGTATACTTACACTGCAGTTTAGTACTAAAAATACATTTTATTATATGATATAACTTACAGGACAGCATTATTACAATATGCTCCTAGTAGTATTATCATGGAATATTAGATTTGGGAGGAAACGTACATATCCTCTCCAAACCCTTCATTTTCAAGATAATGAAGCTGAAGCTCTCAGAGGTTAAGAAATAATGCACATTCTTGATGGCTTTTAACATGGAGAAGTATCCAGTGGTATTATCCTGTGCTTATTGAGTGCTTTTTAGTGAACTTAATGATAGAATATTCATTTTAAAAATCATATGCAAATGACAGAGAAAATGGATTGAGTCATTCCTAGAGACAATTCTTTTGCTCTGCTTTTGTTGAAGAAAAGATAACTGAATATATTAAAAATCCCCTAACATAGCATAGACATAAATATTGTGCATTTTACTTTTTTTTTTTAAACAAAAGTAGGTGGATATTCAAAATAACTTGTGAAGTTTAAAATATATATATATATATATATGTAGTGAAGGTCATAATAATTCAGGCCACCCTCTGCTTTCTAATACTTAAAATACAACTGTAGGCCAAAGGGGTGGTGGCAATTGTTGAATTATGGGGCCAGAAAGCCCCTGAATGGCCTTTCTTCTTCCTTATGCAGCTTCTTATCCATTTGGAGAGTAGTGGCTCAAGGCTCCTGGGCTGCTGCAAGAGTTGAGGTAAGGGCAGTGATCAAAGCTCCTAATACATATGGCCTGGCTTTTTCTTCATATGTTATCCTTAACGTAGGCAAACTTATATTTAACTTATTCAATATGAGAAAATATAGCTTAATTTTTACTAGAATAATGCTGGCCATTTTCCCATATGTAATTACAAAACAATGAAATAATAGTATAGGTCAACACGTACATTTCTTACATGCTGTTCAGTATAGTATTAAGTTGCTTTGACGAGTATGTTGCTGTAACACCAAAGGGGGGTATTTTTTTCTAATACTGAATTATAAATCTATATTATTGACATATTTGAAAGGTCTGTGTAGCTTTTAACCACAATGCATTGTCAGGATTTGAACTGTAGAAAATGACAAACTATGTTATCAGGAGGAAATCTAGAACTGTGTTTGTTGTAGTATTTAATTTTTTACCTTTAAATAAAGAGTACTTTAGTAGTTGTGCTATATTTAGAGGCCTAATTTTTTTTAATGCCTCTGCAGCAGATTATATTGGGATTATTATAGGAAACAAGTGATATCTCAACATGATGAAGTATCAGCCATTTAAAAACATTTTTCTGACTTCTTTTTATGCAAAATGCTGTGTGCTAATCTGTTAGATTCTTTAAGACATAAGAAAAAAGCCAGAAATAAGAAATTACTACAACTTGTCATTGTTCTAAAAACATTATTGAGAAAGAAAGCAATAAAAACACATTAGCCAAATATGTGGACATTAGGTTAGTTTTTTTTTATTTTTAAACTACTACAGACACAGAAATAAAATTGCTGAGAGTTATTTGGCATCAAGTAATGTATTATTACTCTGTACTCTTATGAATATAATTTATTATGAAATCAAATAATCAAGTACATTCTCCTAAATCATGGAGTTTTAATCTGCTAGCCTGATAGAGTTTTTATAGGATGAGGAAACAGTTTACCGTAAGTCGCCCCCATTCTATTTATAAGCTAAAAGGATTTTTTTCAGACCAGTGATCTTTTTTGTTTTTTTTTTTGGTGTTGGACGTTGAACTCAGGTGTGCTTTACCATTGATTTATATCCTCAGCCCTTTTTATTATAGGACAATGTCTCACTAAATTACCCAGGCTGGGGCTGGGGCTATAGCTTAGTGGTAGAGCACTTGCCTTGCATGCGTGAATCACTGGGTTCAATCCTCAGCACCACATAAAAGTAAATAATTAAAACAAAGATATTACATCCATCTACAACTAAAAATATATATATATATTTAAAAAAACAAAATTACCCAGGCTGGCCTCAAACATGCAATCCTCCTTCCTCAAAATCACTGAGGCTCCCAAATCACTGGGATTACAGATGTGTGCTACCACATTTGGTTCCTCATTTACTATTTACCAAAGATGAAGGCATTTCAGAGTACTCAGATGCCTGAGTGACCAGAAAAGAAACTATATTGCACCTGTTTTAAACATTCTTTTTGCCTAGATCCATAAATTCCTTCCCCAGGGAACAATATATATTTCATGTGTTTTCCAAAACAGTATTTGGGGATCCTGAGTTTCTCAAAGTCCTTCTATTATAATTTTATCCCACCTTCCCTGTATCCTGTATTAATAAAAATGTTTATTTGGCATTTGAAAATGTAAACATCTTTATGGCCAATGGATGATGACCCACCAAAAAACAAGTAAAACAAAACAACATTTGAGGCTCAGGATAGAACTCAGAGGTAGAGTGCTTGCCTAGCATGTATGTACTCCTGGGTTCCATGCCCAACATCCTTCCTCCTCACTGCCTTCACCCAAAGAAGCAGAGTGTAACTATATGGTGATCCATCTTGAAAGAGGCATTGAGTTGTCCCTATGTACTTTAGACTGCCTTTCTTTTAATATTGCACTAATAAGAGAAGGGTGCAGAGCCGGGCGTGGTGGCACAAGCCTGTAATCCCAGCATTTAGGGAGGCTGAGACAGGAGAATCGCGAGTTCAAAGCCAGCCTCAGCAACGGTGAGGTGCTAAGCAACTCAGTGAGACGCTGTCTCTACATAAAACACAAAATAGGGCTGGGGATGTGGCTCGGTGGTCGAGTGCCCCTGAGTTCAATCTCCAGTACCAAAGCAAAAATAAATAAATAAATAAAAGAGAAAAGTGCAGAAGCATGATGTTACAAAGGCCACTATTGCCGCCTTATTGAATACTATGCACTGACTGAGCCATTTTTTGTCATGGCTGTGGAGTAACAAAATATCTTGCCAAATAGAAGACATTGGCCAAAACCATGAGTTTCATGAGAATGAATGGGTTATTTTGTTGGTTCCATTTCTGGGAAGTATCATGGGAGTTTTACTATGTAGAAGAAAAAACATGAAGAGATAGATATACCAAATATCAAGCAATAGAACAGTTGGTTGAGGTGCCTCAACACTATGAGATTTATAGAGAAGTATTAAAAAAAAAGGTAGAATTAAGTCCTTTGGGATATTCAAACCAACCTAAGCTTTTGGCTTTTAGTGGGACCATCAAAAAGATATGTAACCTTGTTTTAAAAATTCTCCTTTAAATATAAAAACTTTTGAAACAAATATTAGATATTTAGGGAGGTAAGTAAAACCATGTACATTTTATTCCTGATTTTAAATTACTTAGGTTATTTAAAAATTGTGACACTACATGTAATTTATTTAAAAGAGTTAATTTATGATAGTAATTTTTTTACGAAAGCTAGTCAAGTTAGAAATATTGTTTCTTCCCTCATTCATGTTTAATTATTTGGTAAATTTAATAAATATTTTATGTATTTAAAACATTTTTTTTTATTTAACTTTTTTTAAACAGTTTTATGTTTTTACAAATATTCTTTAATGTTCTCTAGGATTATGCCCCAAACTAATTATTTAACCAGTCTTTATTTTTAGGTTTGGGGCAAAAATGTGAAAGCATCTTTAGTTTTAAGTACGTAATGCCTAAGGTTTGAAATAGTTCAATAAAGCAAAATAATATTTTTTGCTCTTCTTAAGAATAGTTTATAAAGAAAAGTAACCGGACAACAAAGGTATTACTAATAATACACATTTTGCTCAACCTGTAAAATAGTTTTTTTAAACCAACAGAATTCTTTCTTTTCTTAAAACTTCTAGATAAAAAAGTAAGAAAACAATGACTATTGAGTATGAGTTTGAAAATTAATAATTTGCAAACTTTAGAAGTAATATTTTTAAAATCTTTGTGCCAAAGATTTTAAGTTTTCTAAAAAATTAATTGTATAAATCTGATCCTTGTGGTTCATTACAGAAAAGAAGATCAAATCGACAAATTAAAAGAAAAAAATATGCAGAAGATGCAGAAGGAAAACAATCTGAAGAAGAGATTAAAGGCTCTGTGAAAATAAAAAAGAATTCAACTCCTTTACCTGGTGAACAGCCTTTACAGTTATTTGTGGTAAGACATATTTGGGGTTATTACTACATTTTCAAATAAATATAAATTCTTTAAAATAGTAGAAATTCATACCTCTCCTTGTTTTCTTTGGTTTCTCCATCCTATTTGTCATCATATTGTTTTCTTTGTAAGTGTATACCTGAAACTGTCTCTCCTTTGCAAAATGTTTCTAAAGTAAAAATCTGATTATTAGGTAGATAGTAATCCATGAGTAAGTTGGATAGAGATTACTTTTTGGCTAAAAATTACTTTAATAGTCTCCTAAATCTCAAATAATAACACCTTTTTAGTGCAGTATATAAATAAAGCTCTTTGTCTGGATTTTCTGACATTGTCTTTTGACACTTCTTTATAAGGACTCAACTCCACCTTATGAAGTTTCCTAAATGCCATGTTTTGACACCTTTATGCCTTGCATATGTGCTTTTCTCTTCTATAATTCTTTTAATTTATCTACATTGTGAACCCAGTGCTCATCCATTAGCTGAGTGATCAAAAACTTTGGGCAAGTAATTATCCAGTATATTCCTGTGTTTCTTAAATTGTACAATGGAGATGATAATAGGAGGAATAATAATGAAGAAGATAATGGATTAGATTAATTAATAAATGCAGACTGCTTAGTATAATGCCTAGCACATGAAAAAGCCTAATATACTTAGAACGATGATGAAGATGACAAAAACCATGACAACAATGATTTATTTTTTCCATTTTACTGTAGAGACATAGTACTGGGCACCGTGCTAAATAAATGTTTGCAGAATTTTAGTGTATTCATAAACATATAAAATAGTAGCTAAAAGATATTTCAGAATGTGTTCCATTGCATATTTCTTTCCCTCGCTCCAATAGGAGAACCCAAGTGAAGAAGATGCTGCAATTGTAGACAAAATACTGTCTTCTAGAATTGTAAAGAAGGAAGTAAGTAATGGCACATTATATTTCACATTTATATTCCATGTCCTGTTTAAGCTTTATAATTATTAATTTTATTTTTACAGATATCACCTGGAGTGATGATTGACACGGAAGAATTTTTTGTAAAATACAAGAATTAGTAAGTATTTCATTTAGAAAATTAATGTGAAGTTGTTGGTAGATATTCTAATATATTTAACACAAAACATTGAATTAAATTATGGTTTTCATTTTATCTGCATTTAAAAATAATTTTTATCATTTATAACCGCATGATCTTAAAAATCATTAAAAAGAGCAAGACTTTGAAAACCTGCCATGGTTAAGATTTGAATTTTTTTTTCCAGAAAGTATCCATTATTAATCTCAAAATGTAGAAATCTAGAAAATTATAGCTTTCACAAATTATAGGCATTATTCATTGTGTGTTGAACTTTTAAGATTTCATTTGTTTTCCTCAAAAAAAATTCTGGTATTTAGATTATTGCATTAAATGTATATAGTGTGTTGCTTTGACTTTAAAAATTTAAATTTTAATCTTGGTCATAGATGCCTTCATTGATACAGCCACTAATTGTGAAAAACTTAGTATTTTTCTACATTTTTCTGTTGTTTTCTATACTTCCATGAAAGCTTTTAAATAAAATTACATCGGTTTCAAAATAAGCCAGCATTCTGATCATGACAGATCCAGTATAATGAAAAAAATAAAAAGTAAATTACATCTTGCTGTTATACTTTTAGTCAGTTTACTATTTAGTTTCTATGTGGTAAATTGTACACATTTAGACTATAATCTCCTAAGCATATAGGGATCATAATTTTTTTAATTTTAGAAATGATATGAAGTCTATTAAAATTAAACAGTGATAAATGATCTATTTTTATAATTGAAGATAATATTTTATATTGGGTATTATAATTAAAATGCACCTTAAGCATGTTTTTTGTAATGTTCTAATATACCACTTCTATAAAAATTTTAGCTCCTATCTTCACTGTGAATGGGCCACAGAAGAGCAGCTTTTGAAAGATAAAAGGATCCAGCAGAAAATTAAACGATTCAAATTGAGACAAGCACAAAGAGCACATTTTTTTGCAGATGTAAGAAAAAAATAAGACTATTATGTGTTGGACTCTAAGTACATATAGATTTGTTTATCAAAAATTTAAGCATTACTTTAATTCTTAGGCTTCCAACATTGATATTTAAATACAAAATGCTATCAACAGAATTTTTCTCTTTCCAAAATTAACTTGAAAACTAGCTGAAACAAAAATACTGATAATTTGGAATGAGAGATAATATTTGTATTTTTAAATTAGCATTATTTCAATACATGTAGTTGAATCTGGTTGTGTTAGTATCACAAAGAATTTATCAGCAAATTATTTAAGTAAATAATGTAGAAAATAAATGGAAAATAAAAATTTTCAGTATTGTCTATTAAATAAATATTACACATTAAATAATTATAAACCTTGCACATTTTCCATAACAGCTTTCTATTTATGTGACTATAACATCATTGAAAAATTATATGTTTCTAGGCCTCACCAAATGATCTGATGTTCTTTTCTTGTCTAATATTTGTTAAAATAGCCTATTCTTTACATACAGCACTTTTAAGTTCATCTGAATTCTTTAATTTGAATAATTTTAAACTGTATTTTGAAAAAAATCATAAAAATGGAACAACAGATTCCCATATTTTAAATTGATTTTCCAAATGGTAATATTTTTCCGTATTTACTTATTTCTGTCTATTGTATCTATTGAATTTATGCTCCCCACTCCTCTGTCATGCACACATGTTTTTCTGAAACATGAACATATGTTGCAAATGCTTCTGTATTTTCTAAAGCTAAATATATTGTCACATAAAAATAGAATTGACATTAGTACTATTATTATCATCTATACACCTTGTTCCTGTTTCATTGTCACACTAGTGTCTTAATAGCCAAATATGTATATGTTTGTGTTTGTGTGTTTCAGAATTCAGTCCAGCATCACATTACATTTAGTTATCATGTCTCTGTGTTCAGTTTTTGTTTTTCATTTCTTGGGTATTTTTAAGAACATAGGTTATTTTGTAGATTATTTCTCAATTTGGGGTTATGTGTGTTTTGTCTTAATTGAGGCTATGCATTTTTTTTCCCTCAAGGACATTACAGAAATGATGCTTTATTCTTCTCAGTCATAGGTGGTATATGATACCTATTTGCCCGTATGTTGATGCCTCTCTAGTAAATAGTTAACTTTGATCACTGGGTTAAGAGTACCTTCCAGGTTTCTACACCATGAAAGTACTATTATTCCTTTGTAATTTTTAAAACCACCTCAAAAAAATCTTCTTTTTTGTTTTTTTGTGTACTGGGAACTGAACCAAAGACCTCACATGATAGGCAAGCACTTTGCCACTGAGTGATATCCCAGTCCTTTTCACTTTTTATTTTGAGACAAGGTTTTACCTAGTTGTATAGGCTAGTTGCAACGTTGTAATCCTTCTCGGCCTTCCCAGTAGCTGGGATTATACATTTGCACTACTGCACCAGACTAAATTTTTTGTTGTTTTACTGGTCAAAATTTCTTTTTGTTTCCTTTAAAAAAATTAGCAGTATTTAACAAAGATTACCTATATATTTATGGTGCACAATTCAGTAATTTAATACATTTGTACACTATAAAACAAGTACCTCCAAATATCCAACACCTTTTCTTTTTTAAATCTCGAAAGTATCACATTACCATTCTAAGCCGGGCGTGGTGGCGCAAGCCTGTAATCCCAGCACTTAGGGAGGCTGAGACAGGAAGATTGTGAGTTCAAAGCCAGCCTCAGCAATGGCGAGGTACTAAGCAACTCAGTGAGACCCTGTCTCTACATAAAACACAAAATAGGGCTGGGGATGTGGCTCAGTGGTCAAGTGCCCCTGAGTTCAATCCCTGGTGCCAAAAAAAAAAAACACATTACCATTCTAGTGCCTGAACAGATGAGGAGGGCAGTAAAGTAAGAGGAGATAACTGTTGAAAGTCTTTCAGAGATGAGTAGGAATTACCCAAGCAGAGAAACGAAGAAATTTCATACTAGTCAAACAGAGCAGAATGAGCATAAAAACATGAAGGTGTAACAGAACACTGAGTTTTAAACAAAATGATTTTGCACTTAGGTAGGTTGCAATCTGAGTCAAAGTTGTAGCAAGCGATAAGAGATAAGGCTGGAGGAAAAAGAGGAATTTTATCTATTACACAAAAAACTAATTTGAACCTGATCCTCAAACAAGGCAGAATCACTGAAAGATTTTAAACAAGGAAGCTGTAAGTAATAATTCGTATATGAGAAAGTTTACTCTGGCAACAATGAAAAACAGAATAAAGGAAGGCAAGACAGGTGTTGGGGGACAAGTTAGGATTTATTTTTAAAGATCCATTTAAGAAGTGATGAGTCTGTGAGAATGAGAAGGAAGGATTAAATCTGAATTTCAATTAAAAGTAAAGTCTGGCAGGGTGTGGTAGCACATGCCTGTAATCCCAGTGCTCTGGAGGCTGAGGCAGGAGGATTGCAAGTTCAAAATTACCTTTAGCAATTTAGTGAGGCCTTAAGCAAACTACTGAGACCCTGTCTCAAAATTTAAAATATAAAAAGTGCTGGGAATGTGGTTCAATGGTTAAGTACCCCTTTGTTCAATCCCTGGTACAAAAAAAAAAAAAGTAAAATTTGTACAAGTCAGTGGGAGGTAAAGAAAGAGAAGGATTCTAAGCCAACTTCTCCATTTCTAGATTCTGTGACTGAGTGTGGGGACTGGAGAGGGAGCTGTGTTTCCATTAACCCAATTAGAAAATATAGGAGGTGTAGGTTGAAGAATAAATGAATGCAACTAAGTTTGAGGTAGCTCAAGTAGAGAGTTTGCATTCAGTAGATGAGTGGATCTTGAGCACAGGACTATTTTCAGATAAAGATAAAGAATGATACTACTGAAAACTGAGTCTGAAGCTGGGGTGATTAGTCCTCAACGTTTGCAACCTAGATGAAGTAGCAAAGGAGTAGTAGAGAGACTACTTTTAGAAAAAATTTAAACACATCTAGAGTAACTTAGTTGTCTCAAATACCTTATTCTTTTTTTTTTTTAGTGCTATTTGGTTGGTTTTATTATTTATAACATGGCGATTCATAATATCCTAAATGTCTGTTGAAAATTAAAATAGAACAATGCCCTTTACTGGAAATTTAATTGGAGTCAAACTGATGTGCTTGTTCTATAGTGAAACACTAGTGAATTTGTCTCCCTTTATACTTTTTTAGATGGAAGAAGAACCATTTAACCCAGACTATGTTGAAGTAGACAGAGTGTTAGAAGTCTCTTTTTGTGAAGATAAGGATACTGGTGAGGTAAATACTTCATCTTTTTTTTTCTTCCTTTTTGTGGTGCTGGGAAATGAACGCAGGCCTTCATACATGCTCATAAAATATATATATATATATATATACACACACACACACACACACACATACACACACATACACATACACATGTGTACCAGGGATTGAACTCAGGGGCAGTCGACCACTGAGCCATATCCTCAGCCCTATTTTGTGTTATATGTAGTGACAGGGTCTCACTGAGTTGCTTAGCGCCTCACCATTGCTGAGGCTGGCTTTGAACTGGCAATTCTCCTGTCTCAACCTCCCAAAGTTCTGTGATTACCAGCGTGAGCCACCAATGCCTCACTATAAAAATATATTTTTACATAACAAAAACCTGAGATTTTCCAAATATTAAAACCTAATTCTCTTTTTAAAACTTATAGCTTAAAAACTCTTTTAAAAAGTGTTTTGTTTTTATCAACATAGTTTAGTATGTTTAAATTATCTGTAATCATACTCTATTTAAACTACTTACTGTTCTCTTTTTTAAAATGGTCAATTGAAAAAAAAATTTTTTTTACAGCCTGTTATTTACTACTTAGTAAAGTGGTGCTCATTGCCATATGAAGATAGTACATGGGAACTAAAGGAAGATGTAGATCTGGCAAAAATAGAAGAGTTTGAACAACTACAAGCTTTGAGGCCTGACACAAGACATTTGGTAAGAATCTATCTTAGACAGCTTCACAAAATCTTAGAATATTAGAATCTCTTAGAGATCTTCAGAATTATAGATGTGTTTGATATATAGTATTTTCTTTGTTGTTAGGTTTTGAGCCAATAGAATTAGTCCCCTTAATTAATGTAAAATCAATGACAACAATGCTAGTCTACAATACTTAAATAATGTAGGAGGTGATTTTTTTGTTACTCTATTATTTGTAAATAAAATAGCACGTAAATCATGTAAAGTATTTTTAGAGATTCCAAAAATAAAATTTTACCTGTTCCTAACTAAAATGAAATATTAACAGTGATTATATTACTGAAAAGAAGCATATATAGAATAGAATTTAATATGGAAATTAGTTTGAGCACTAACTAAAATGTCATGTTAATAATTTTAAAGTTCATTGGCCATCTTTTTTTGCAGGGGGTATTGAGGATTGAACTCAGGGGTACTGGAGCCCTGAGCCACATCCCCAGCCCTATTTTGTGTTTTTATTTAGAGACAGGGTCTCACTGAGTTGCTTAGCACCTCGCGGTTGCTGAGGCTAGCTTTCTACTCACGATTCTGTCTCAGCATCCCAAAGTGCTGGGATTACAGGAGTGTGCCACCACGCCTGGCTTCATTGGCTATCATTTAAGAAATGGTTTCTTGGGATGAGGTTGTAGCTCAGTGGTAGAATGCTTGCCTAATATGAATGAAGCCCTACTTTCTTTATAAGCCCTATTTGTATTAAGTTAACAGCATAATATCAATTACCAGTTGTTATCTATATACTGAAAGCATGTTTTATTTTTCATTTAAAGTTACCATATTGATGCTCTGATTATGCAGACAATTTTTACAAGTATAAATTTGTTAATTAGTAATAGTATACACTTTTGAAACAGAAGACATTTTATATCTTTTGCTTTGTTTCACAGAAACATTTATCAGAGACCTAGAGCCTATTAATTTTGGGCTAATTTATTATTTCTTTACCTATGCAACAACTTCCAGACAGTTCATGTTTTAGCTATGCATAATACTTCAACTTTTTATTCCTGATGAAGAAAAATTAAATTTCATAAATATAACTATATAAATGAATAGTTTTAAAATACAATGTTATACTTCTGTGCTTCTAAGATTTTTTCTTTGAAAATTGCTTTTTACCATTTATATTAAGTGTACAAAAGTAGTAATATGTATGACAAATTTGAAATATATATGAAGGAAGACATGGTTGCACACCTGTGATTCCCAGCAGCTCCAGAGGCTAAGGAAGGAGGATCCCAATTCAGCAAGAACTTTTCTCAAAAGAAAAATAGAAAAGGCCAAGGATATAGTTCAGTGGTAGAGCATGACTGAGTTCAGTCCCCATTAGTGAAAATAAAATAAAATAGGAAAATCTTATAAGCATCACTCAGTTTTTGTTGTTATTCTTAAGATACTGGAGGTTGAACCCAAGGGCACTTTATTACTGAGCACAACCTCATTCCTTTTTTATTTTTTATTTTGAGAAAGGCTCTCACTAAGTTGTCCGGGCTAGCCTTGAACTTGAGATCTTCCTACCTTAGCCTCCTGAGTAGCTGGGATCACTTCTCTGTACCACCACTCCCAGCATCATTCATCTTTTTTATAAATAGCTTTATTGAGGATTATAAAATGTGACATGAAGTAAATTGCAAATATTTAAGATGTACAATTTGATAAATTTTGACATATGAAGCCATAACTATAATCAGAATGATGAACTATAGCTCCCAAAATTTTTCTTGTGTGCTTTTGTAATCCTTCCTTCCCAAATCATCTTTCTTATGCACCCTACTTCACATCCTAGGAAACTAGTAATTTTTAGGTCACTATCAATTCTTTTTTCATCTCTTCTCATTTCATTTTTATGTAAATAGGCACTATATTTTCTCTTTCTTAGGGTTTCTTGCCTAGCATAATGAATTTGAGATTCATATCATTGCACGCATTGATAGTTCATACCTTTCTCTTACTGATAAGTATTCTTGCTGATAAGTATTCTTACTGATAAGTATTCTTATCAGTAAGAGAAATACTTGTTTACATAAATGATTCAAGAAAAATGATCAATATTTAGAAAATAAAACCAGGAAAACTGGAATAACAGGATGCTTGCACTCCATCTGAGTCTCCCAATTTGTTCTACATTCAACTATTGATGAATATTTGTGTTGGCTATTAGAAAGAAAGGTCTTGTGACCTTTAGTTTGTAAATATTGCCCACCAGTTTGTGATTGCTTTTTCATTACCTTAAGAGTGTCTTTCAAAGAGCAAAAGTTCACAGTTTTGAACTCCAGTTTATCTTTTTCTTATGATCACACTTTAAATGTCTGAGAAATCTTTGCATAACCTAAATTCATAAAGATTTTTCTCTTGCTTTCTTCTGGAAAATTTGTCAGGTAACATTCCGAGCAATGATTTTTGTGTGTAGTCAGTATGGATCAAAATTCTTTCCTTTTGTTCATGGGTATCCAATTGTTATGACATCATTTGTTGAGAAAACTCTTTTGTACTGAATTGCCTTTCCAGCTTTGTCAAAACTTTGTTGACCAATTACATGAAAGTGTATTTCTGAACCATCTATTCTGTGCCACTGAGCTTTTTATCTTTATCTTTACATCAGTTCTACATTGTTTTGATTCTGCAACTGTTACAAGTCTTGAAATCAATTGGCATAAGTCCCTAAACTTTATCTACATCTTCCTTTTGCCTCCAAATGCTGTTTTGACTGTTTCTGGTACTTTGCATTTCCATATGCTTTTAAAATTAGCTTGTCAATTTCTACAAAAACTGTGATGCAAGTTAGATTGAATTTTGTTCTTTCTGTTCACTTTGAGAAGAATTAATATGTTAACATTAACTCTTCAAATCAGGTTATATCTCTAAATTTATTTAGCCCTTCTTTAGTTTTTCACAGCAGTATTTTGTGGCTTCAAATTTACCAGTGTTATACAACTTTTGTTAAGAATTATTTTTTAAAAATTAATATTTTAGATGCCATTATAAAATTGCTATTTCTTAAATAATTATTCATTATTTGTGCTAAAATGCAGAATATAAGTGACTTTTGTACATCAGTTTTATATTAGGTAACCTTGGTGAAACTACTACTTAGTTTAGCTTTTTAATAGATCCAACAGGATTTTCTCCATAGACAAATCGTATCTTTATGAATAAAGATAGTTTTTGTTTTTCATTTCCAAACTTGGTGACTTTTTTCTGCTTTCATTGCTTGATTATCCTTGGCACAACCTACAGTACAATGGTGAATAGATGTCACAGTGGATATCTTTGCCTTATTTCTGATCTTAGGGGGAAATCATTCAGTCTTTCTCCTTTAAGAATGATGTTACTTTTGGCTTTCTCACCATTCATTCTTTGTTTTTCCATAAAGGACCGCCCTCCCTCTAATATTTGGAAGAAAATAGACCAATCCAGGGATTATAAAAATGGCAATCAACTCAGGGAATACCAACTGGAAGGACTAAACTGGCTCTTATTCAATTGGTACAACAGGTATGCAGTATATCTTTTTTTTTTTTTTTTTTTTAATTTTTTTTAGTTGTAGATGGACACAATGTCTTTATTTTATTGCTTTGTATGTGGTGCTGAGGATCGAACCCAGGGCCTCACACATGCGAGGCAAGCGCTCTACCGCTGAGCTACAATCCCAGCCCCTGCAGTATATCTTTAAAAATTTTAGTGTTATAAACTTTTTCTTATATATGTCAAAATACATTAAATAAATGTATGTTCCCATATTGTTATTTTGCTGAAGTTTTTGATTTAAAGTGAAGTTACCGCTGGACCCTGTGGTGCACACCTGTAATTGCAGTGGCTTGGGAGCTGAGGCAGGAGGATCCAAACTTCAAAGCTACCCTTGGAAACTTGGCAAGACCCTATGTCAGAATTTAAAAATTGCTTAAAAAGGGGGTGCTGGGGATGTGGGTCAGTGGTTAAGAGCCCCTGGGTTCAATCCCTGGTTCCATGCCCCTGAAAAATAAATAATATAAGGTGAAATTAACTTTGAAATATATGTAAACTACAGTTTAGAATGTCAACTACACTGTTTCCTTTAAATGTGTGTCACTCAGAGTTACATTGACTAGTAATTAAATTTTGAATAACTTCATCAAGAGTCCTAAAACATTTGCTACGTTACAGGAAGTTTTTCAGCTTATCCATTTATACTACTATGTCTACAGTTGGTTCTAATTAGTGAACTGTAAGCACATTACACCTGTATAAATTAGATAGATCTCTGTTTTCTAATGTTTTCCATGACATATATTGTAAGCTACTAATAAAGAATAGAATATAAAAATATAAAAAAGATAACAAATTACCTATTTGTTAGTATTCTTCACCGTTTACCAAGTCCTTTATAGAACATAAGTCAAATTCTGGTGTGTGTGTGTGCGTGTGTGTGTTTATGCATATATATGGTATGGAGGATTGAACCCAGGTCCTCATGCATGCTGAGCAAGCCCTCTACCACTGAGCTACATTCCCAGCCTTTAAGCCTCTTAAGTTCTTTTTTGAGATGCAAAGATAGTTTTGAAAGAAGAAAAACATATCATAATTCAGAAAGAAGTATAGTAGTGTCCACACAAGAGCAAATGAAGGCATTATTACTAGTACTAATAGAAATATTTGATGACCCTTTAAATACTAAGTCACTTTTATGTGATTTTACTTATCTTCTTTTGAGTTGTCACACTTAGTAATGGTAAGTTATGGGACTCAGTTAGATGGAGCGCAAGCATCCTGTTATTCCACAGTTTTCCTGGTTTTATTTTCTAAATATTAATCATTTTTCTTGAATCATTTATGTAAAGCAAGGTAATAAAACTTTTAAAAACTTGTCTTCCTTTGTTGATACTCCTATTTCCTACATTGCCTGTTTTAAACTTCCATCACTTCTTTCAGTTCTTTGGCACAATTCTGTTTCATTCACTTTCTGTGTATGACTGCTTTGCAGATAAACCCAGGGAAAGTAGGAAAATTCTTGCCTGCCCTTACATTCAAATCTGCAGGTGTATCCACAGCCATTCTTACCTTAATCTCGTATATTGCAAGGTAAAAGATCTTACCCTAGGACAAGGATGAATCATGTTATGTCAGCTCTTGAAATGATCTTTCATCCAATCTTTTCAGAGCTTCACTTCATTCAGTTATCATCATCCTTTTTTATGTGTTCAAGCCATCCCTGAAGACTATTTCTGTCTCTTCAATCTTTTCATAAATTTGGGGTTAGCCTATCTATAGAAAGACTGAAAAAATGGAAAATTTCCTTTTGACTCTGCTCTTCCTTCTAGCTGCCTTGAATCCTTTGTACCTTTCCAGGAAATTCTTAGTAGAGTAGCCTGCACTCTTCTCTCCCCATTTCCTTATCTCCGGTTCTCTTATCAACCTATTGTAGTATAGATTTTGTTTGTGTCTCTTCTCTGCAACTTATCCCAAGGATGTTCTTTAGCCTTATTCTCTCATCCATTGGGTAGAAATTGCCACTCTTTTCTTTAAACGCTTCCCCCATTCTAACCCCTGACAACTTGCACATTGCAACTCTTATAGCTCTCCAGTACCTCTGTAACTGTTAGTTCCTCTTCCTCTATCATTTAAATGTTGTTTTTTTGTTGCCCCAGGTTCTGTCTTTAGTTCTTTTCTCATATAATGTTTGTTCTCCCTCAGCCATACTCTGTACTCTGCTCCACATGCTTTCACTTACTACTTTATTCACACACACACACACACACACACACACAGTCATGTCATCTATGAATAAAGATACATACACAAATGTGTGTGTGGTGCCTGGGATCAAACCTAGGACCTTGCACATGGTAGTTAAGTGCTGTATAATTGAGCTATATACCTAGCCTGATTTAACAATAATATTTTAATGGTCCCATATTTTTATCTCTAAGGCCTTGATTTCTGGGCCCATGTTTCCATTCTGACTACCTGAATGTCCAACACAACAGTTCTTTAAACACAGCAGATTTCAAAATTAATCTTAATTCCTTTTTCCTCTGGGTCAAACTTGTTTTTTTCTCTATATTTTTTTATCTTGATTAATACTAATACAATTCATTTTGTTACTCAAACTAAAATCTGGCTGTCATCCTACACCATATACATTGTGAGTTGTTTCCTAGGGTCAATTCATTCTAACCAATAATTGACTCTGACATCCTTTGTGGCAACATAGTTTATTCTCCCTTTGTCTGTATGCCCATAATTTCTTCTCTGTTACAGTACTTGACCAGTTCATTTCCCAACTTCTCATACCCTTACCCTCTTATATCTACAGTGTCACCAAGATAAAGTTTGAAATACAAACCTAACCTTATAGAGTTTCCTTTAAGACTTTCTGTGCCTCCCATTGCATAAAAGAATGATGTCTAAATTCTTCTGTTTATGACCCCCTACTTATTTCACTTCTCTCTCCTTACTTTACCTTCCCCTGGTAACTGTATTAAACAACTTTTGGTCTCTCAGTCTCTCCCCCCGCCCCTTGCTTTGCATTGTCCTCTGGCAAAAATCTAATCATAACTGACTTCCTCACTGAAAAGTTTCTTCTTTCATATCTTCTAGCTAGAGTTTGTTGGTTTTTCCTCTGTGCTACCATAATAATAATAAGTATTATTCTGATATTCTTCACTGGCCATATAGCATAATCATCTGTGGAGCTTATGTTAAAATTAGAACTCACTTGATCCTACGCCATACGTATTAAATCACAGTGTAAAAGTGGGGGAGGGAATCTAGGTATTTGTTTTGTTTCTCTTTCAAGCTTTGTAGAGTCTTCTAATGGATAGCTATGGTTGAAAACCAATACTATAGTTGTGCTTCTACAATAGCACATTGAATAACTATTTATTGTATTTGCATGTCTGCTTCTCTAATAGGAAGAAGCAGAGAACATGTTCTATTTCTTTTGTATCCCATCTTCTCATACTGTCCTGAGAAAATAGAAGGTATTTAATAAATGGTTCCTGAATAAATTATATAATATACATTGCTCTTTTCAGTTTTTAGAAAATTCAGTTAATGAGGATATCTTTATTTTGAAGCTGTAAAAATTTTTAATTTTCCTTTTGCAGGATTATAATGAAATTGTAATCTTGAGCTTATTCTGTACCTCAGCAACTTTTGTTTTTATAAGTGCCAATGTTTTCATTGAATCTTTTAGTATTTTCATGTATTTATCTTTAAAAACTTTGTAGTATACAGAAGAACCCAATGTATACATGGATAATATATTTGTTTGTTTCAGACGAAACTGCATTTTAGCAGATGAAATGGGTCTTGGCAAAACCATTCAATCAATTACATTCCTCTACGAAATCCTTCTGACTGGTATAAGAGGACCTTTCCTGATTATTGCACCACTTTCTACCATTGCAAACTGGGAGAGAGAATTTCGTACATGGACTGATATTAATGTTGTGGTTTATCATGGAAGCCTGATTAGCAGACAGATGATACAGCAATATGAGATGTACTTCAGGGACTCACAGGTGTGTTATTAATGCTCTTGCTTGTTGTTGAATTATCAGAGTTGAAAAAGATAGGCATTACATAGAACTTACTTTAAAATTAGCATAGTTTTTAATTGCATTTTAAAATTTTAGGTTAAACCTGTTCATTTTATTTAATTTACAATGGATTGTAGTAACTGAAAACAATGACAAAAGCATTTAATGCTGTTTTTCTTTATAGTGAAGTATGCAATTTATACATATGCAGAAATTTTGTAATCTTTAATATTTTAACTAGAATAATTACATAAAATAATTATTGTTCTTAAATACACATTAAATGTATTTCTAGAAATAACTGCCTCTTTGATCATTCTCTAGCCTTTTCTCTTCCATTTTTTAAATTTAAACATTCAGTGAACACCATGACTGTAAATGTCTATTGAGGTGGGATTATAAATTTTCTTTCATGTTCAATAGATTTTGCTTTTAGATATTTTTAAAGTTTTTGAATTCTGAGATGGAGGTATAGCTCAATGTTAGAGTGCTTGCTTCGCATACACAAAGCCCTGGGTTTGATCCCCAGCAGTGAAAAAAAATTAAAAAGTTGGTTCATTTGTTTTATACTGATCCAAGCATACTTTCTCTTTAGAACCCATTATGTCAGTACTTTAGTGATTTGATGATTTTCTACTTCCCTATATCCTGGAGGCACATTTTCCATTTTACTTTAGCCACTTACTTTTTTATTTTTATTTTTATTTAAGCAAGTTTTTATTTGTTTTTAACATAGTTTATAGAAGTTTCTTTACCAAGTATTTGACAATATAGGAAATGGTCAATTGTTTTCTTAGGAATTTGATAATGACATCTTGAGTCTCTACAGCCACTTACTCTTTAAGAAAGAATTTTCTATTTCTCCTAAATATAAAACTACAAAATAAAAAAGATTATAAGAAAGGACATTCTAGCAAGAAAACACAAAGTGTCAAGTTGTAATCTTGAATAGTCATTCAAATCTTTTTGGATAAAAATCTTTATGAAGAAATAAGACACAAAATTCATAAGCATAATTTATACCAAATTGTACTTTTTAATTGGGAAAGTTGTATTGCCTGACATTCTACCTGAATAACCTCTAATTATCTTTCTCTTTCACTCATTCCATTCTAAAAAGATCATAACATATGGCCAGATCATATATGGTATAAGCTGAAGTAAGATAATATACATAGTCTTTTACTTTTACCTCCTAATTATAACTGACTTTCTACCTTTTTGAGGCTGATAATGAATGAATTCACTGATTTTGTTCACATAACCTCATTTTCCTGTCTCCTTCCAAGGTTGAAACAACTGGATGTATATGAAATTAGGCATCTGTATAATCCTTTAATTTGTATTTCTCATTACTATTAAAACCCACTACCTTTGTACCTTTGGAGTCTATGACATCTCAAGTTATAGTTTTATTCTCTTACATGATGTTTTATTCTTAATATTTTTGTGGAATTTTAAAGTTGTGTGGTATCACAGAAATGATTTAGTGTCATCTTATTTTTTTTTACAGAAGGCACAACTAAAATCTTGAGACTTCAAGAAATTTTTAAGATAATTTCAATTTTAATATATGTTATATGAGTTTGATATAAATATTAAAGAGTCAAACTGAAAGATTGTTCATGTTTAATAAACTGAGTAATATTTATTACATATGATGTTTTTATGGTAAACATTATACATTCCAGGATTAACTGAAGGGATTTTAAATGATGTCTTATGTAATGTAATGATCTGCTCTTCAAATATAGATATACCTTTTAACAGGGGCTGAGGTTGTGGCTCAGTGGTAGAGTGCTCACCTTGCACATGTTAGGCACGGGGTTCGATCCTCAGCTCCACATAAAAGTAAATAAATAAAGGTATACATTAAAAAAAAAGAAATACCTTTTAACAGTTAAGTCTTACAGATATATTTTAGTATAAATTAATTTTATATTTTCATCTTTTGTCAAGTTATCAAATTGCTTGAAAACACATTAATAGTAAGTCTATGCTAATATTTTCCAGATTGTCCTGTGAGCAGCAATAACACCCATAACTAAAAACATGTTTTGAGTATCTACCATGTCCCAGGCATTATGCTGAAAGTTTACCTGAATTCACTTCATCTTTTTTTTTTTTTAAGTTGTAGATGGATACAGTACCTTCATTTAATTTATTATTTTTATGTGATTGCTGAGGGTTGAACTCAGTGCCTTATACATGCTAGGCAAGCGCTCTGCCACTGAGCTACAACCCCAGCTCTTCATTTCATCTTTTTAATGGTAACCTTGTAAAACAGAAAATATTATCTCCATTTTATACATGCAGACACTGAGCCATAAGGACGTTATGTGGCTTTTCTCAAAACACAGAGTAAAACTGAGATTAATATACCCAAGTCATGGCTGGGGTTGTGGCTTGGGTAGAGCACTTGCCTAGCATGTGTGAGGCACTGGGTTCGATTTTCAGCACTGCATACAAATAAATAAAATAAAGATTCATCAACAACTAATAAAAAATTTTTTAAAAAATATATACCCAAGTTAATCACACTGAAGAGCCCAGCTTGTCAGATTTGTGTAAATGCTATCAATTTTTACTTTGTATTTTGATAATATTCTACTGGAGCTGTTATTCAACTGAGTACCCACTGTGTGCAATCAATATGAACTAACCTGAAAATTTAAAAAATTTAATCAGATTACATAATTGTTCTTGACCTTTTCTTTCATTTAATACCTAATATGTTTAAGTTTTCAATCTATTCAACGGTCTCTTCTTAGATTCCTGGACTTTGTATTGCCTTTCCACCTATTCCTTCTTAAGTTCCCTTTATGGATTCCTCCTCATCCCCGTATCTAAACTTTGGGATGATCCAGTATGCAACCTCAAACTATTTTATGTTTATGCACATTCCCTCAGAGATTTCATACATTCGCATGACATTAAGCTACATCTGTATTGCTAGAACCTTCCAAATCACCAGCTCTAAACTCTTGTCTAAATTTCAGTCATATCCAAATGCCTACTCAACAACTCCATTTGGATATCTCTAATAGACATCTTTTTTTAAAAAAAATATTTTTATTAGTTGTTGGTGGATCTTTATTTTATTCATTTATTTATATGTGGTGCTGAGAATTGAACCCAGTGCCTCACACATGCTAGGCAAGTGCTCTACCACTGAGCCTTGACCCCAGCCCTCTAATAGACATCCTAAATTTATCTTGTACACAGCCAATATCATGAACATCCTCATGTTAGTAAATAGCAACACCAAATTCCAGTTGTACAAACTGAAATTTTTTAGAGTCAAATTTGAGTCCTTTCTTTTTTTTTTTTTTTTTTGGTACCGGGGATTGAACTCAGGGGCACTTGACCCCTGAGCCACATCCCCAGCCCTATTTTGTGTTTTTTATGTAGAGACAGGGTCTCACTGAGTTGCTTAGTGCCTCGCCATTGCTGAGGCTGGCTTTGAACTCGTGATTCTCCTGTCTCAGCCTCCCTATTGAGTCCTTTCTTGATCTTACTCCTTTTCTATCTCCTAAGAAATTCTGTTGACTGTACCTTAAAAAATTGTCTACAAGTGAGTGCTTTATACCACCTCTAAGAATAATTTTTGACTACCATAGCTTTTATGGTCTCTGTGATCCTTTTTAAATATTTTTTAGTAGTCAGGGACCTTTATTTTATTTATATCCTGTGCTGAGAATCAAACCCAGTGCCTCACCACATGGCTAGGCAAGTGCTCTACCACTGAGCCACAGCCCCAGCTCTCTATGATCCTTTACTTGTGTGTTTTCACCACAGCAGTCAAAATATTTTTCCCGGAATCCCATCATAGCCTTTTACTTAAAGGAAGAGCCAGTGCTTGCCACAGTTTTCAAGTCCCTATTCTGTCTACGTCATCCTTTCCCCATTCACTGGGTTTCAACTACTCTGGCTGTCTTTCTGTGATCTGAGTATTAGGAAATATACATTCACACTTGCTGCTTTTATCAAGAATGGTTTTTCCTCCAGATCTCTGGATATCAACATGGCTTTCTCCCTCAACTTTACATCTTTGCTCATATATCACTTCTCAGTAAGGGTCTCCCAACTACCCTGTGTAATATTGTAATGGTCACCCCTAACCCTATAATATTTACTTAATATTTATGGTTTATTTTACACCTCTGCCTTTAATGTGTTCTAAAAATTTTTTTTTAAAAAAAGATCTGTTGTCCTATTGTGTCCTGCATTAGGATCATTAAAAACTCTAAGTTCTACCCTAACAATTAATTTTGTCTATTTTGTTAACTGCTTTATCTCTAGCAACTAGAAGAGTCTAGCACACAGACACTTGATAAATATTTGCTGAATAAATTATTTGGATGGCTAATTTCGATATTCATAACTTATTCACCATTATAAATGTTAACCGTTTTTTTGAAGGAGGAGTGTGCCAGGGATTGGACTCAAGGGCACTCAACCTCTGAGCCACATCCCCAGCCCTATGTTGTATTTTATTTAGAGACAGGGTCTCAATGAGTTGCTTAGCACCTTGCTTTTGCTGAGGCTGGCTTTGAACTCACCATCCTCCTGCCTCAGCCTCTCAACCTGCTGGGATTACAGGCTTGTGCCACCATGCCCAGATATAATGGCTTTTGTTCTTGACTTAAATTGTTTTTTGGTTTTTTTTTTAATATTTTGTTTAGTTGTAGTTGGACGCAATACCTTTATTTTATTTATTTATTTTTATGTGGTACTGAGGATCGAACCCAGTGCCTCACATGTGCTAGGCGAGTGTTCTACCACGGAGCCACAACCCCAGACCGACTTAAATTGTTAATACAGTTCTTTCATTCATTCTTTTCTTCTTCTTCTTCCTCTTCTTCCTCTTCTTCTTCCTCCTCTTCTTCCTCTCCTTGTCCTCCTCCTCCTCCTCCTCTTTTTCTTCTTGCTTCTTCTTCATCTTCAGCAGGGTCTTACTAAGTTGCTGAGTATAGCCTGGAACTTGCAATCCTCCTGCCTCAGCCCCCCAAGTTGCTGGTGTTACAGGTGTGCACCACTGCACCCTACTGTTACTACAATTCTTAAAAATTTTCTTGAAACATTTTACAGGGAACACTTATTTGAAAATAGTTTCAAATAATATAAATATGTAGGCATGCATGTTGAGAGTATCAAAAACAAAAATCTAATAGTTTTAATGCTTCCATTTGTTTTCCAAGGGAGTGTCTGTGTATATTTAAAATGTTTTGTGGAAAATAATTCACAACAAATATCACTAGTTTACTTTTATGCCCTTTGTTGGGAACAAAAAGTGTACTGAAAACATTATAGAAGCCGGGCACGGTGACACGCGTCGGTAATCCCAGCACTTGAGGAGGCTGAGACAGTCTCGCCAGTTCAAAGCCAGCCCTCAGCAACAGCGAGGTGCTAAGCAACTCAATGAGACTCTGTCTCTAAATAAAACACAAAATAGGGCTCCAGATGTGGCTCAGTGGTCAAGTACCTCTGAATTCAATCCCTACTACCAAAAAAAAGACATTATAGAATGTTATATTTGATAATTTCTAGGGGCGCATCATTCGAGGAGCTTACAGGTTCCAAGCCATCATCACCACTTTTGAAATGATTCTTGGAGGCTGTGGAGAACTTAATGCAATTGAATGGCGATGTGTAATTATTGATGAAGCACACAGGTTAAAAAATAAAAACTGTAAACTCCTGGAAGGTCTGAAACTCATGAATCTGGTAAGTATCCTATATACATATATATATATATATATTTTTTTTTTTTTTTTTTTTTTACTTTTATTTCCTGGCTATGTAGTGAAAGATCATGGTCATGGACAGTTAGAGCTAAATGCTAAAAATGTATTTTTTAAAAAGTTTTTTAGAGATATCTGAATCCTATCTGTTATAATTGAGAAAATTTTTGCATCAATTGTTAAGGGGAAAAATCTCATCAATTTTCTTAGACTTGAAAACTTTTAGATTTTACAAAAAACTTTACTAATTAATTTATAAAATTACAAAATGAAATTTCTGTAGGTGTGTAGCACTGAAAAGAACATAAGATCATAAATTTCAAGCTGCATATTACTTACTAAAAAGCCCTTTCATCAGAGTTTCTCAGTAATTTATGATGGAGAGATAAAGTTCCTACACAATTCCACATGCTCAGCATATATTGGTTATATTTAAAATGAAATTTCTTCTTTTTTTTTGGTATTGGGGATTGAACTCAGGGATACTTGACCACTGAGCCACATCCCCATCCCTATTTTTTAATGTTTTATGTAGAGACAGGGTCTCACTGAGTTGCTTAGTGCCTCACCATTGCTGAGGCTGGCTTTGAACTTGCAATTCTCCTGTCTCAGCCTCCCAAAGTGCTGGGATTACGGCCGTGCACCACTGTGACCAGCTAAAATGAAATTTCTTAAAGTCACCTTTTTCATTGCGTATTCAAAGCTTTGAAATTAAAGGTTTTTGTTGTTTTTTTTTAACATTTTGAATTTTAACTAAGATCACATAATTAGTACATCAGTACTTGAACAAATAAATAAACAGAACCACATACAAAAAAAAAATTGAAGCCAGGCTCAGTGGCACACACCTTTAATCTCAGCACTTTGTGAGGCTGAAACAGGAAAATCGCGAGTTGAAAGTCAACCTCAGCAACTGCGAGGTGCTAAGCAACTCAGTGAGACCCTGTCTCTAAATAAAACACAAAATAGGGCTGGGGATGTGGCTCAGTGGTTGAGTACCCCTGATTTCAATCTTCAGTACCAAAAAAAAAAAAAAAATTGAAGTACTCCTTTTATATTTCCTCTTCACCTATGCCACGACCCAGTTTTTATTCCTCACTCCAATATTTAAAATTAGATGGATATCTTTCTGGCCATTTGCTGTTGTATACATATATATGTGTAGATATCCAGACATATATACACAAATGTTTAATTTGGCAATTTAGAGGTATTGTCGAATCAAATTTTAAATGATAATTTATATTATCATTTAAATGATATTATCATTTTAAATGATAATTTTTTTCTGTTCCTATTGTGTTTAGTTTTAATGGAATTCTACTTTAAAGCAAATTCCAATCATCCCCTTACATTCTTGGATTATACTTCAGTAATTTGATAATTTGTTCTATGAAAAGTTAAATGATCATTCAAATTAGGAAGAGTGAACACTGATATATAAATTATTATATCATGATTGAATACAAAATAAAAATCCCCCCCCCTTTTTAAAGTTTTTTTTTTGAGATGAGCTGAAATATGCATCTTCAAAAATTTGGAATTTTTAAAGGTGTGGATAGGTAAAGATAGCATACAACATAATATATTTCAAGACTGATAAAGAGGTTTTGAAATTTCTATATTTATTTATTTGTTTTTAATTGAACATGTGTGCTCCATGAAGATTTTATCATGTTTAGAAAAGTACATTGCTGAAGATTTGTGGATAGAGATGTTTTGAATGGGTCAGAGAAATACTTTCAAACATTTGATACCCTAAATTAGTTTTTATTTAATTTTAGTACTCTGGCATTTGAATGCAGTTGTTCTTGCTTTGTATAGGAACACAAGGTGCTTTTGACTGGCACTCCTCTCCAAAATACAGTTGAAGAACTTTTCAGTCTTCTTCACTTTCTTGAACCCTTAAGGTTTCCTTCTGAATCAACATTTATGCAAGAATTTGGAGATCTGAAAACAGAGGAACAGGTATCCTACTGTTCTTTGTAAATAAGTACATCGAATTTCTTACTGTAATTATTTTTTATATACTATATATATATTATATATATATATTAAAAGGGCTCTTGTGTTGTATATATTTTTATTATGTTTTATTTAGGTGCAAAAACTTCAAGCTATCCTGAAACCAATGATGTTGAGACGATTAAAAGAAGATGTTGAAAAGAAATTGGCACCTAAAGAAGAAACTATCATTGAAGTAGAACTTACTAACATTCAAAAAAAATACTACCGGGCTATTTTGGAGAAGAATTTTTCGTTTTTGTCCAAAGGAGCAGGACAAACTAATGTACCTAACTTGGTCAACACCATGATGGAGCTTAGGAAATGCTGTAATCATCCATATCTTATCAAAGGTAGCTAAATGTATTAGAACAAATACTTTTTTATTTTGTCAAATACTAATGAACCATTTAACAGAACACCACTACATCTATAGAGGCTGTTAAATAGCTCTCCATTCTGCTATTCTGAGGAATCACAAGTGTTTCAGATTCATGGGCAATGTGAACTACTACATTATAGTTTCTAACATTTTTAGCATACTAGGTTTTTAGAGCAAGAGTTTGTTCAACTTGTTTGGGAGTGGAATTCTCCTACAGTTTAATCTTCCTCATGGACAAAGGATAAAATCCATCTTTAAGCTTCTGTATATACCCCCTACCCTACCCCCACCACCACCCCCTGGTCTGTTTCTAATCCAGATACTCCAGTAATTCAGTTTTTGTGCTACAATAATGATACATTTTAAGGTCTTGCCAAGTTTTTTCTACCTGTGTTCTCTGTACAGTGTTTTGAGTCTTTTCATATATGTATTCCTGTGAATATCCGACTTTTCTACTTACTTTCCCTGAAAAAATTTCTCTCTCTTAAAATCCCAGTACACATTTATGGCTTAGCAACGCTGAGGAAAGAAATGCAGAGAGCCCCTTTAATTCTGATCTAGATTCTTTGAAAGAAGTATGCATCACAGGCCAATAGCATGACTTCTTTTTTAGCTTTTCTTGTTATAGAAAAGCTATAGTCATATCCACAACAATTATGATCACCCTTCAATGGTGACCATTGTTATGATTGATGTTTAAATATTAGATTTTTTTAAAAAATAGATGTATTTGTTCATCTGAGTTAGGACCACAATTTTGTACATTCTTTTCCTAATGGCATTCACTAAGTATTTAGCAAACAAATTCATACAAGCCATTATGCCAGGTTTCTGGAGAGGTGAAAATATGATTAAGACATTATCAGTGTTCTCAGTGGAATTAACAGTTTGGTGTTGGTGGGGATTTAGCCATAAACATAAATAATTCTAATAAAAGCAATGTACTTGACATCAAAAAACTATGCTATGTTACAGAAGCATGTAGGAGCACTAAATGTTAGTTAAAATAAAAGCAATTGGGAATTATCTGCATTTGTGCATTGCTGCTATCTTCACATTTCTTTGATAGGTGCTGAGGAGAAAATACTTGGAGAATTTAGAGATACATATAATCCAGCTGCTACTGATTTTCATCTTCAAGCAATGATCCAGTCAGCTGGTAAATTGGTCCTTATTGATAAATTGCTTCCCAAAATGAAAGCAGGAGGTCATAAAGTACTCATATTCTCTCAGATGGTACGCTGCCTTGATATTCTGGAGGACTATCTCATACATAAAAGGTAAGCTATATTGTAATACATTTAAGTATACTGTAAATTATGCTAAGTATAAGTTATTAAGTCTTGTGCAAGAAATTTTTGACCTAGGAATGGATTTAGTATTGTATTTGTAAACGTTGTAGTACTCACATTTCACATGGACATGTAAGTTCATTTAAAATGTGTTAGGTCCATTTATAAATATATTTAAGATAACCATCTTCATTGGAAAAGGTGTTTAAAGAGGCATTTGAATCTACTTTATTATTAATAATTAGAACCTTCTGTTGTTGCTCCTTGATTTTTATCATATGCTATATAAAATTGGTGCCTTAATCCAATTTCTGATATGTTTAATGTGGAGTTTATTGTGTTGCTTTTTGAGTTTATACAGTAGTCTTAAATATTGTTTTGTGTTTAGATAAATGGGATATTTATTGGATATTTTATCAGAATATTAGAGATTTAATATGAAAACGTTATTATAAAAGGGAATCAGAAGTTACATCAGTAAAGTTTAACTCAAACAATTTTGACCTTGATAATATAAACCAGTGTTGATCTTTACTAACAGATCAGAGATGAGTTAGTCATAGTTCATTGTTATTTTTATCTTTTTTTGGTACCAAGGATTGAACTCAGGGGTACTCAACCACTGAGCCACATCCCCAGCCCTATTTTTTTATGTTTTATGTAGAGAGAAGGTCTCACTGAGTTGCTTAGTGCCTCGCCATTGCTGAGGCTGGCTTTGAATTCATGATTCTCCTGTCTCAGCCTCCCAAAGTGCAGGGATTATAGGCATGCACCACCATGCCGAGCTTATTTTTATCTTTTATTTACAATTTCTTTCATTCTTTTCTTTTTTTTTTTTTGGTTCTGTGCTGGGGATCTAACCCAGGGCCTCTTGGCATAGGAAGCATGCACTGCACTTTACCACTGAGCTATATCTTCACCTATTTAGTTCTATTTTTGTCAGTTTTCATTTCTGTAGCCTCATTCCAAAAGGTATTTAGCTCTCAATTTTATATCATATAAGAACATTAAATTGGAATATTCATAAAACCAACCATTCTTATATTTTGTTGATTTTCTTACACAAAGAACTTTGTATGGAGATAAATCTCTGCATATAAATTTGCAGTATAATGAGTTTCATGGAGAACCCCATGTTTCATTATAATCATTAAAGTAACACTATTAGAATTTACACCCCCAATATGTAGGTTTTAGAGATAATAATGGAGCTTCTGCTAAAACTCTAGGAAATTGTATAGGGAAAGAACTGTCTTGTACCAGAGGAAGTGTGGCAAATGTCACACATATGCACATTCATTTTATAGTTCTTAAATTTTTATGTATTTTGTTTTTATTAATGTATTGCAGTTTTTTTGAGTTTTTGTGTATGTTAAATGGGGAAGGATAAAAGGAGTTAAAAGGTCATTGCTTTAGAGTAATGACTGTAAAAACTTGTACAACATTCCAGTTCACCCTAAACAGATTATAGTATATAAGCCTGTACTCAGTTGATAAAGTAACATGTAATTTTGACCCCCTCCCCCCAAAAACATTGTTCATAGGCCTATTGGATAGTTGTATGAAAGTCACTACTTGTAAAAAAGCAATTTATGGTGATGTGGACCAGAATGTAGTTTTTATGCACTGTCATTTGTTATTCCCAGTTTTGGAAATGATACGTATTGTAATGCTGCTTTATCTGTATATTCAGGAATGTGGACATTTTTGAATCTTTGTATTACTTTTTGTTTCTTCCTTAACATTGTGCTTCTTAGCAAGAATTATAAAGCCAAAGAAATTAGTTGGAATGATCTTTCTTTGTAATTTTATAATTAAACATTTTGCAGGAAAACTGACTTTATCTTTGATAGAATGTGTCTTCCTTTTCAGTATATTCATCTCTCTAAATTCAGTGCATTTCATTTGATAGATATTTATATGAGCGAATTGATGGAAGAGTCAGAGGGAATCTTCGACAAGCTGCTATAGATCGATTTAGTAAACCTGATTCAGATCGATTTGTTTTTCTCCTGTGTACTCGAGCTGGTGGGTTGGGCATCAATTTAACTGCAGCTGATACATGTATAATTTTTGATTCTGATTGGAACCCTCAAAATGACCTTCAGGTAATAAATTCCTTGGCTTAAAAGGAGTGTAATTATTGAAAAATTCATGTAACTGTTTTTTAGCAATCTATATCTTTTATTTTTATCCAACAGACTAATGTGTATGTTTTCCTAAGATATATCTGCTATGTAAAATTATTTTAATTTTGATTTTATGATGGTAAAATATAATAAAATGAATTGGTTAATAATATGTCTTACTAACATAAAAAGGTTGAATACAATATTTTCAATTCTTTAAAATATAGGGGCAGGGATATAATTTAGTGGTAGAGCACTTGGCTAGCATATACATGTCCCTCGGTTCAAATCCTAGTACTGCCCCAAAAAACAGAAGTTATATAAATTTGAGAGGCCTAAGTTCTACGAGTAACTTACTAATAATAAAAATTAAAATTGCAGAACTTTAGTTCAATAAATAGAAGTATTTGTCCTTATTTCATGTATTCATCATAAAGTATGTATAAAATTGAGGCATAGAATAATGTTCCTTTTTATAAAATACTGTATGAAATGAAGGTATGCATATGGTTATGACCTGTAACAAGAATGTTAACTAGAGTGGTCAAAATGGGTCAAAATTTGCAGAATAAAGCATTTAGGAGGAATATGAGATGAGAACAAATGATAAGAGAAATTCCTTATTTTTCTTAATTATATTGCAATTTATGTTATGACTTTGTGTATAAAATCAAATATAATAAATAGTTATTGAGAACCTACCTGGTTCAGTAAAATATAAGGTTTACATTGCTCATTTATGTAACTTTATAATCTAGTTCAAGAAGTCAAGTAGTTATCGAAAATTAATACATAGATTAAACCAAGGCACACACTTCCTGTAGAAGACCAATTAATAAGTATTTTAGTGTTTACGAAGCATATAAGATCTCTGTCACACATTCTTTGTTTTTCACAAGCCTTTAAATATGTAAAAGCCATTCTTAGTAGTCAGGCCAGATGTAGTCTACAGGCTGTAGTTTGCCAATCCCTAAATTGAATTCAAATCATGATTATTTGCCTTTGGAGTGTGTGTGTGTGTGTATATATATATATATATATATATACATTCTGTAGAAACTTTGGAGTCTAGAAACTTTTAAGTTTATTAGGAACTCTAGATAAAATATGAAGCATCTATATAATCTTTGATATCTTTACTTTTTCTAATGTGTACATATTAATTAGTTCTTCCAGTAAATAAAATTTAGATCTGCAGAGTTATCCAGCTTAAACATAGTTACAAAAGATTGTTAATAACGTAGTAGAGAAAAATTTAGAAATTTAAGGTTTGACTTGAAGACTTTAAAGTTTGAGTTGCCATCAGTGAAAAATTCTGTTTGTATATTTTGTGTTCATTTCTAAAATTAGAAGTTGAGTCTTTTGTGTTCATTTCTAAAATTACAAGTTAGATATTCCTTATTGAAAATGCTTGAGACCAGAGTGTTTTGGGTTTCAGATGTTTTTGGATTTTGGAATATTTGAGGCTCTGTGTCTAAACACAAAATTCATTAATGTTCCAAATATACCTTGGAGGTAATCTTACAGGAGTAGTTCAGCATACCTGAGCTTTTGTCTGACCTGTCAGGTCAGGTGTAGAAGTTTCCACCCATGGCATTTCATTGATGCTCAAAATGTACCAGATTTTGAGCCAGGCGTGGTGGTGCACACCAGTAATACTAGCACTTTGGGAGGCTGAGATGGGAGAATCGTGAGTTCAAAACCAGCCTCAGCAACCATGAGGCACTAAGCAACTCAGTGAGACCCTGTCTTTAAATAAAACACAAAATAGGGCTGGGGACGTGACTCAGTAGTCAAGTAACCCTGATTTCAATCTCCGGTACCAAAAAAAAAGTACTAGATCTTGGAGCATTTTAGATTTCCAAATTAGGAATGCTTTACTATACTTCCATTAAAACACAGTAATCCTTCATGGATTTATATTCTTTGAAGAATAGTTTTAAATTTTAATTTGGTGATTGTGGGATTGTTCTCATTCTGTGAAGTTCTGCGTTTATTTCTAGACAAAAGTTACTTTCATAGCTAATGTCTCTAAAAATTATCTTCTACTTTTATATTCCATGTATATGGTAGACTATTTAAATGTATTTTGTGAAGAAAATTGAATCTGTAACTTTTCATTTTTTTATAGGCCCAAGCTCGTTGCCACAGAATTGGTCAGAACAAGGCAGTTAAAGTCTACAGATTAGTTACTCGTAACTCATATGAGAGAGAGATGTTTGACCGAGCCAGTCTGAAACTGGGCCTAGATAAAGCTGTGTTACAGAGCATGAGTGGAAGAGAAAGTAATGTTGGTGGTGTATGTATATATATTTTTTAACCTCAAGTTTTTGTGTTAATTTGGTTTGTATTTAGTTTTACCTCAAGTAGTGTATCTACTTTTGGTCCTTAGGGAGCACTAAATACATTGTGTTGTGCAAACAGGCTTCCAGAATAGAGCTAGTTAATACTTTTTAGTCTGTCTATGTAGTTCCAGAGCTTATGAATTGTAAGAATTTGTCTTGCAGATAAAAATGTTCTGATCACTGCTGGGTGCAGTGGTGCGCACCTATAATCCCAGCAACTTGGGAGGCTGAGGTGGGAGGATCACAAGTTCAAAGCCAGCCTCAGCAATTTAGTGAGGCTCTCAGCAACTTAATGATACCCTGTTTTAAAATTTAAAAAATAAAAATAAAAAGAGCTGGAGATACAATTCAGTGATTAAGTACCCCTGGCTTCTATCCTAGTACCACCACCACCACCACCCCTCCAAAAAAAAAAAGGTTTTCCTCTCTTTTTAGGATGTTTCTATGATGGCATAGCAAACTAGAATTTGTGAAATTTTCTGTGTTACTTATATGAAGTCTTTCAAATTTTTTTAAATTTCAAACTTCTAGCATTATCTTCATCTTGTTATAAGTGGTAGTTTTTGGCATTTTTTTGCCTCAAGAATTTGGTCTAATATAAAATATTAGTACTAGATGCTATAATCCCAGTGGCTCAGAAGGCTGAGGCAGTAAGATTTTGAGTTCAAAGCCAGTCTTAGCAAAAGCAAGGTTCTAAGCAAGTCAGTGAGATCCTGTCTCTAAGATACCAGAAAGGGTTGGGGATGTGTCTGAGTGGTTAAGTGTCACTGACTTCTATCTCTGGTACCAAAAAAGAAAAACAAATAGCACTAAGAAGTATCTTAGGAGATTACCTGTCCCTTAGGCTTTGCTTTAATTCAAGCCTTTCGAGATAGGAGGCAATTCTTATTTTAAAGCTGTCAAAGAACAGTCAATAACTTAAATATATTCTTTTAGTGAATTCTCTCTCATTTTGATCCCAACCCAAATGCAAGTTAAACATAACCTCTCATATTTTTGACAATCATTGGGGATACTTTTGCATTCTATAAACTTTAAAAATACGGTTATTATCATAAATGTTTCCCTTTAGATTCAACAGCTTTCTAAAAAGGAAATAGAAGACCTGCTTCGAAGAGGTGCTTATGGTGCCATTATGGAGGAAGAAGATGAAGGCTCTAAATTCTGTGAAGAGGATATAGATCAGATTTTACTACGTCGTACAAAAACGATTACAATTGAATCAGAAGGACGTGGGTCAACATTTGCCAAGGTAACAGTGAGTACTATATTTAAAAAAAATAAGCAATGATGTTTATGTCTCCATTACTGAAAAATGTTAATGTCTCTTATTCTAAATCTATAAACATACTAAGTTAGCTCAAAGTTATAAATAATATATCCCTTTAGTTTTTATGATCTTTCATAAAACTTCACATGGATTTTCTGAGCCTAGAGAAATGTAATAATTGTGGTACTTGGAACTACTTTTGCATATGAGTCAGAATAGAACATTTGAAATCAAAGAAATGTAGAAATTAACAAATATATGCCAATGACAGCAAAATAGAAATAATAATGTAGCAGGTTAAATTGACTTACATTAACTTTAATAATTAAAAGAACCTAAAGGAAAGGAAAGACTTCCAATTTCTTTTTAAATACTAAAATCTAATTTTTGGAAAATAAAATAATTTATTTCTTTAAAAGAAGCATTATTAACTATATATTCAGTTTGTAGAACAAAAATTCAGAGTTTACTGATATTCTTTCCATATTCTGTGTTTTTTATTTTCTTTCTTTTTTCTCCTTTTCTTTTCAATAGAGACATAGTAAACCTATGTCTTCCATTCATCTGAAGTGTTTTTTATCACAGTACTCTTCATCATCTGTACTGATTTATACAAGTTTTCTTCTTTCATTGTGTTTTCTACATTTTCCTTTATCCTCATCCCCATTCCCATTGCCATCCCCATTTTGCTTCCAACCCAGAAGTCTTTGTTTGTCCTCATGGGGAAGCCCTTTGTTATAGTAGTCCTGTGTGTACTGCACCAAAAGTAATGATACCATTCTTCAAATAGAAACTTTGCTTGCATTCATTCATAGTCCAATAAAATCTTGTGTCAGGTACCTTCCTAAATACTATACTAAAAATGAAAGGACTATAGTTGCTGCAAAAAATAAAATAGGAGAGCAGAGAGTAAGGAAAGCCTTAGTTAAGGCTTGAAGGAATTGTGAATTTCATTATGTTTGAAAAAGAGAGAGAAATCCCCATAACTGAATCATACATTGCTAATTTACAAGGAAGATTTCAGAAATATGGCATCAAATGAATTAGATGGAGTTGAAATTGAAGAAGTTAGGGAAGTTGGATCTAATTTGTAAAGGACTTTGTGCCATTTGGGAGGCAGTTCAGCTTTTTTTTTTTTAAGCTCCTCAACCAGAAAATATTCACATGCAATCTAGTTTAGAAATTTAACTCTAGCAGCAGCGTAGAATACAATTGGAAAAAGGAAAAACCAGGGGCAGGGATAGTTTAAGGAAATGTTTTTAGGAAATAATGATGGATGAACTAGGAGAGTAGAGATCCATTTAAATCAGTAGGAGCTGATGACCAATCAGAACTTTTTGGAACAAGTTATCAAAAATGACTTGAAAATTCTGACTTGAGTCACTAGGAGTGTTATATTGTCATTAAAGATGGAGAATGCAGGAGAAGGAAATTTATATGGGGAAAAGAAAATATTAGAGCAAGATTTTAAATAAAAGTGATTATGATGGCTAGCTCTTAGGTCTTTCCTGGGAAATTTTGTTTACTTTTGATTCCTTTGTTGTGTACTTTATTTGTCATGGTTGGGAAGATTGAATCCAGAGCAGGGTACTCTCCCACTAAACCACATTCCCAGTTCTTGTTTTTATTTTCTTATTTTAAGCTGAGTCAGTTTCAGCCAGGTTTCCCAGCCTGACCTAGAATTTGGATCCTCTTGCCCTAGCCTCCCACATAGCTAAGACTATAGGCATGTAGCACCACTCCTGGCTATACAGATATATTTTTCTTATGTGTGAAATCTAGTTAATACAAAGGTATTATTAATCTTAATTGTCATCTTTGCTGATTAGGCTGAGCATAGATTTTCCTTAATTTTTTTTTTTAATGAAGGTATACAAAAAAGCATGTAATGACCACATATGAGTCTAGGCTTCCTCATTTAAAATGTTAATGATAATAATCATGGAGTCAAAACACCAGTGTTTCCATCGTGACTCATAAGCTGAGTGACCTTGGACAATTAACTTAACCTCTGAGTCTTCCTAGTCTTTCATGAGATCATAGTCACCATACTTGGCCTTCTCTACTTTACACTAAAGTACTGTGAAAGTATTACTTGGATGACTCAGATAACAGTACTCATAATCAGCTATACTGTGAGAATAAGAACCACTTAAGTATTTAAGTATCTATGTTAACCTCTCAGCCCAGGAAGTAACTGTCAGATTTGGAGAAAAAGCTCACTAAATGCTAACAAAATAGGTGAGGAGAGTCCAGAGAGTTTTGTATATTTGCTTTATAATTTGTTTATTTCCTAAATAATTAGGCCGGTCCCATTAGTTGTATGTGATTGTTAATAAATAATGGACATTGGCAGAGTGGGATGTGGCACTTCTTTATAGAGCACTAAAGGTATAAAGTTGGTAGTATTTTATACTTTTTTCTAGAATTTTCAAAGATGTTTGCTATATATAGTTGTTTTCAAAAATCTGGACATAGTGGCTGGGATTGTTGCTCAGTGGTAGAGTGCTTGCCTTAGATGTGTGGGGCACTGGGTTTGATCCTCAGCACCACATATAAAAACAAATAAATAAAATCTGGACATATAAAGTATTCATTTGTTTGCATTATCAAATAGAATTCAATAAGGAGCTACATAAATACAACATACTACTTTTAAGAATACTTAGACCAAGCCAGGTGCAGTGTTGCATGCCCATAATGCCAGCTATTCAGAAGTCTGTACCAAAAGGATCCAAGTTCAAGGCCAGTCTGAGCAACATTGCAAGTTCCCATTTCAAAAATAAGAACATTTATGCTTTGTATATAACCATCAAGTAGAACTCATTATTCATAACTTCATGTATAAGTGGCTATCATCTAAAACTTGTTCTGAGAGATTTTCATAAGGACATTCAGGTTTGTCCTAGAAATAGAAAAGCTTATTGTTATCTGATTGTTTTGGTTGGGTTTTTGTTGTTGTTGTTGTTATTGTTCTTGGTATTTTGCACGTGCTAGACCAGTGCTCTAACACTGATCTGCATTCCCAGGCTGCTGTAATCTGATTTTTAAAAATTTGATATGAAACAGCCAGGCATGGTGGTGCACACCTGTAATTCCAGCACTTTGAGAGGCTAAGACCGGAGAATTGTGAGTTCAAAGCCAGCCTCAGCAAGGGCAAGGCACTAAGCAACTCAGTGAGACCCTGCCTCTAAATAAAAACACAAAATAGGGCTAGAGATGTGGCTCAGTGGTCAAGTACCCCTGATTTCAATCCCCAGTACCAAAAAAAAAAAAAAAAATTGATTGGAAACAAAAAGTTTGAAATGCATCAATCAGGAGTTCATGACATCTTCCACAATGGGCCTTTCCATAGCCATTATTCCATTGTCACAATCCTTGAGACTCATATATATTATCTTGAAAATAGGTTATCTCTTGGTTCATTGTATCATCTTGAATTATTTAGGAACTTTAAAAGTTTTTGCTTGAAAAATAGAAATTTGTTTTTCTTATAATGAATGTAACCAAAGCCATTTAATTATGAACTTTTGTTTCTTTTTGACAAATTATTTTAATTTTCAACAGTTATGTGATACCAGAATAAAAATGATTATCCACTATAGCATTTATAAATCTTTTCCCATTTGGGCTGGGGTTGTGGCTCAGTGGTAGAGAGCTTGCCTGGCTCGTGTGAGGCACTGGATTTGATCCGTGGCACCACAAAAAAGTAAATAAAATAAAAAGTTATTGTGTCCATCTGCAACTAAAAAAAATTTTTTTTAAAAAATCTGTTCCCATTCAATTCCTTTTGGTATTTATGGCATTTAATGCTGAATGTTCTCCAGTACATATAAAACATATAGGCATTTACTAGATTGATTCAATATCAGGGGACAAGTTGGGTACAAAGGTTCACTCCTATAATCCCAGCTATTAGGGAAGCTGTGGTGGGATAATCACAGGATTAAAGCCAGCTGTGACAACTTAGTGAGACCCTATCTCAAAATAAAAAATTTAAAAGGGATGGGATAATCAGTGGTAGATTGCCCTGGGTTCAAGCCCTAGTACTGGAGGCTGGGATGAATCTCAAGGTACATGTATCATGAAGCTGTAACTTAAAATAAAATCCTATGAACTATGTTCAGTGAACTTTTCATAGTTCCTGAAAATTCATAAATTTATATCAGTGAAGATTTGAAAATATCATATGTCCTCTTTTTCTAAGTAATTTTTTTTCTTTCTTTCTTTTTAGTACTGAGAATTGAACCCAGGGGCTGCCACAAGCTAGACAAGCACTCTATCACTGAAGTACATCCTCAACCCTTTTCTTAAATTTTATTTTGAGACAAAGTCTAAGTTACCGAGGATGGCCTGGAACTTGGAATCCTCCTGACTCAACCTCCCAAGTAGCTGGGGAGTACTGCTGTGCTCCATGATGCTCAGCAAGAAATTTATTTCTGAGTCAAATGAAGTCCCTCATAGTTTAGGAATTACTAGCACATAATTAGATATCTGTCCATTGTACTTATTCATATACCAGTTTGATGAAATGTTATTATAAACAAGTTGAGCATCTGTACTCTGAATATCAGAATCCAAAATTGAGTATTAACACAATGCCTAAACAGTTTTGGGTTTTGGAGCATTTTCAGTTTCAGATTTTTGGATTAGAAATAATCAGCCATATCTCGGCAAATATTGCATAAATGAAACTATAAAATATGAAATCTGAGTAGAAGTAGTCCAAGCCATTTTGCTTATGGGGTACTCAATCTCTTCTTACTTTTATACAGATAATGATGGCTTTCTTTTTGGTTTCATCAAGCTAGTTAGCCTTTGTTATTTCAAGTTGGAGATGAGTTTTTAATATGTGGTATATTATTAATAGGTGTCTCATTGTATTATTTCCTGTTGCCACTGTAAAAATTTACTGCAAATTTGGTGGCTTAAAAACAATACAAATTTATTCTCTTATAGTTCTGGATGTCAGAAGTCCAACATCAGTCTGCCAGGGTTAAAATCAAGAGTCAGCAAGGCTGGTTCATTCTGGAGGCTCCAGGGGAGAATCTCTTATCTCTTCCAGTTCCTAAGAATGTCTGCATTCCTTGGCTTGTGGCCACAGTACTCCAATCTCTGCTTCTGTTGTGTCATATCCTTTTCCTCTTTTATAGACAAATCATCTTCTGCCTCCTTCTTGTAAGGGCACTTGTAATGACATTTAGCAACCACATGGATAATATAAGCTAATATCTCATTTCAGGATCCTAAATCATAACTGCCAAGTCATTTTTACCAAGGTTTTAGGGATTAGGAACAAATATCTTCAGGAGCCATAATTCAGTCTACCACACTCAACATTTCAGACAAGTAAAAAATTATTTTTTTTAAAGTTTTATAATATTTACACTGTAGCTTAGAGGAAGCACAAAAGAAAAAAAGGAATTTAAATTCATTTCATTAAAGCATTTATTACTGTCACTTCAATTTCATAAATATGCCAGGAAAAGACACTTTTAAACACTTATAATATTTAACACTTGTTTTGTACAAACACCTTAAAAGCCCAACTCAGAGGAAAGCTAGATGGAATGAATGAATGTACTTATTACTTGATAAGCAATGAAAAGAATAGAATCTTAAAGTCCAGCGGCATTTACTATTTCATTTTGTTCCTAGTGATTTTGTAAACATTTCATAAAGTTTCAAACAACAAATACAGAGTAGCATAATGAAATAATCTATACTTATCATCCACCTTCAACATTATCAACTCATGCAAAACTGTTTCATTACTACCCACCCATCTTTCATATTGTTTTGAAGCAAATCTCAGCTATTATGTCATTACTTTATGCATGTTTCCAGAGTATCACTAAAGATAGACTTTTTTAACATAATCACAATATGATGATAACATTTAAAAGTAAAATTAGATATAATTCCTTGATGTTACTAATCTTGTATTCAAACTTCTGTTATCTTTAGTGTCATAAATGGCTTGCTTTTATGTTTTATTCTCTTTTAATGTATGATTTTCCACATTTTAAAATTCTATCAAAATGGTTTTTTTAAATGAAGATTTAAATTCTTCGACTACATTCTAGTAATTAGGCAGTATTAATTTACCTCATGTTCTCCTTTAAAAATCTTTTAATGTGAACTATTCTTCTATTTATTTGTACAAAATTTGGCATGACTTTTTCAGTCCCTTTACTTGCTTAAAGCATCATATATATATCTTTATTTCTTCTTTATTTTTTTATAAAGAAGTTTGATAATTTTTTTAACATGGCATTTGCTTTCAGTAACTTAAATTATAAATAATGGTTATTAATCCACAAACTATAGAGTTGAAATGTAATATCTAACGTTTCTTCCAAGTAAAATATTTATTTTCATTTGTTCTATATTTTTGTAAATTTTTACATTTATACAGTATATTTATTGTAAGTAAAATATGTTTTTTTTCTTTCTCTCTCTGTCTCTCTCTCTCTTTTTTTCTTTTTTGGGTGGTGCTGGTAATAAAACCCAGGACCTTGCACATGGTTTGCAAGCATTTTATCACTGACCTACATCCCCAGCCACTGGAAAAGAATCTTTAAAATAAAGATAGACGATAATTCATTTTTATTTTCCATATATTATGTTGCATTTTTTTTTCAGGAGATAATACATATTTGAAAATGTGATGGATATAAAGTAGATACCAGAAAATGAACTATATTGTGTAGGTAGATTTTGTAACTCTTTTCTATCCTAATTTCTTAGAGTTTGTGTATCTTTTTAGAGAGTACATCTGTCCTATCCAGTTTCTTTGCTTACAAAGATTAAGAGTTAATCAATAGTAGTAACTTATTTAACTCTGCTCATAAACTCTAACCTGTGTTGACATTAAGCCTTTGCCTTAAACAAATGCTGTGTTATATTTCAGACCAGTAGATTTGAAACATGCTTTGAGTATTACTGTGTACACTGAATTCAATTCTATTCACAGTAAATGTGAGGAGATAATATTTTAAGTATACTTTCATAGATTTTCCCTTTCAACTTCATAATGACTTGAAAAACTGCCATTATATTTTTCAGGCGAGTTTTGTGGCATCTGGAAACCGGACAGATATTTCCTTAGATGATCCCAACTTCTGGCAAAAATGGGCTAAAAAGGCAGAAATAGATATAGATGCCATCAGTGGCAGAGTAAGTATTTCTCTCTAAAAATAATTTCGTTTTCAAATACTTTGGCAATAACATTATAGTATTTTAAGGTATTCAGTTGTTATCTAATAAAAATTTCTGTACACATAAATTGAGAATGAGTTAGGCATTGCTTTATATTATACTTCTGATATGTCATGATTAGTTACAGTATACAGAAAGTTTAATTTGGGGATATAATTTATCTATGTTTAAAATTTTTTAAATGTATTAAAATCATAAATTACTTCTTTTTGTTTTGTTGTTGTCGGAACCCATTAATGATCCAGTAAAATATAAAAGGAAAAAAAAAAAAGCAGTCAGGAAGTGGCATTTGGTTGTTTGTTGTTTTTTGTTTTGTTTTGTTTTTTGGTACCAGGGATTGAACTCAAGGGTGCTGGACACTGAGCCACATCCCTATCCCTATTTTGTGTTGTATTTAGAGACAGGGTCTCACTCAGTTGCTTAGTGCCTCGCTGTTGCTGAGGCTGGCTTTGAACTCAAGATTCTCCTGTCTCAACCTCCCTAAGTGCTGGGATTACAAGCATATGCTACCATGCCCGGCAAGAAGTAGCATTTGTAATCTGTTTCTTTTATGACTTCCCTAGAACTGAGGTAGACAGGACCAGAAAGCTAAAATAAAATTCATGGAGCTGATAATTATAGCATTGACTATCTACCTTCTGAGATACTTGTCCAATAATTTTACAGGAATTAATATTTGTAAGCCTTACTTTACTTTCAAAATAACTTCCTCATGATTAATTTCATATTAAGCATTGATACATGGAATCTTTTTTAGATAGTTTTTTAACATGTAAATCTTTACCCTTACAAATAACATTACTGCCATTCATAATCATTATTACTTAATTTGTTCTTGAAATATATATAATTTTGTGAAACAAGTAAATTTGAAAAAAATTATAACAATGTTATGGTCTGAGGCATATTCATACACTACAGAAGCAGTGAACTCTACTAATAATCACTATTAAAAATCTATTAAGTCTATTAAAATCACTATTAAAAATCATAAATGAGTTGCATTCTCTTCTGCTCTGGGATTCAGACATGGCCTAAATATCTGATGCCTTTTCTGGCCTCTTGTTCTTTCCTCCTCTTGTAATGCTGTTTTCCTCCCTGCCTGGCAAAGTCTGGTATCACTACTTCGTGATGTTTTCTCTGACTTTCCTTAGACACTCTCATATAGTAACAGATTTCATTCTGAACAGCGTTTTTTTTTTTTTTTTTTAACACATTTATCTGACCCTCAAGAGTATGGTTTCTCTATAAGTAGAAGCTGTCTTACTCATCTTTATATCCACAATCCATAAAATAGTGCCTGATGTAGAGAAATTTTTTAATAAAAGTAAGTGTGTCAACTTAAGTTGTTTTGAATGAATTAAATTAAATTGAACACAGAGAGGATGATACATATATTGCCCTCTTTTTAATACTGGTATAACTCTTGGAGATTACTAAAACATATTTCTAAATCTACAAAATATTTATAACTTTTGGCCAGTGTTTCAATTCTTAGACATTTTCCTTCTTTTGGATTTATCTCTAAGATAAATTTAGATCACAAATACTCACTTTAGCATTATTTATGTTAAAAATTGAAGATTTAAATTGTGAATTAATTAGGTAAAAAATTATGAGGCATAAATTTAGCCTAAATATATTTTATGATTATTGTAGAAGTACAATAATTTTATATTACTAAGAAAGCAGAATACCAAATTCTGTTAAGCCTATGACTGTCATGTTATAAAATTGTACATATGCGGTCAATATTGTAGAGGAATGTGAAAATTTTTAAGTTGATTTGGTAGAGTGGCAGTACTATTAGTAATTTATTTTTTCTTGCTTTTTAAAATTACTCTATTTGAACAATTTGGAAGGTGAAAACATAAAACATTATTATAAG
This sequence comes from Xerus rutilus, assembly GCA_028644305.1. Lineage (NCBI taxonomy): Eukaryota > Metazoa > Chordata > Mammalia > Rodentia > Sciuridae > Xerus > Xerus rutilus. The sequence goes on along the minus strand of CM053414.1, from coordinate 27,866,875 downwards.
CAAAATTATAAAAATATCTTCAAATAATAGCTATAAAATTTTACAGAACAGCTTGGTTATTGACACTCCAAGAATTAGGAAGCAAACAAGACCCTTTAGTGCCACAAAAGATGAATTGGCTGAATTATCTGAAGCTGAAAGTGAAGGAGATGAAAAACCCAAACTACGGAGACCCTGTGATCGTTCCAATGGCTATGGAAGAACTGAATGCTTCAGAGTAGAGAAAAATTTGCTAGTTTATGGGTAAAGTATTTTTTAATTTTTTTAAGTAGTCATATAAAGTTAGAGAAAATATATACTGTTTTCCAGTAATTTTTAATCTTGTTAGAATCAATAAAGTCTGTTTTTAAATATCCAGAATTTCTGTGTTTAACAAATTGGAGAATGAGGAGATAGATTAAGTATTTAAGTTGTAAATTTATTACATCAAACTCCTTGCTCTCAAATTTGCACATTTAGTAATACAAAATAGATAATGTTATAATCCATTATTGAGTAAAATGCACTAGAAATTACCATACTATTCCTCTTTGTTCACATGTGGAGGACAACATCATTAGCAAAATCTAGTAATGAGAGTTGTTTTGTTTGTTGTGGTTTTTTTTTTGGTTGTGTTTTTTGTTTTTCCTTGCCCTTTATCTATGAATTGTTTTTTTCTAGAACGTTACATAATACCAATGTAAATATACCTTTTATAACTAGGTGGGGTCGATGGAGGGAGATTCTATCTCATGGACGTTTTAAAAGACAGCTAAATGAGCACGATGTAGAAATAATTTGCCGTGCCCTCTTGGCATATTGCCTTGTTCACTACCGAGGAGATGAGAAAATTAAAGGTTTCATATGGGATCTCATTACTCCAACTGAAGATGGGCAGACGCGGGAGTTGCAAAATCATTTAGGTAAAACCATTCTTTTGTTTTCTTTTCAAAGTTTTTTGGTTATATAAGTAATGCTTATCATATTCTCCTATAAAATATTAAATCATTCAGGTAGTGTTAAAGAACCTTCATCGTTAGCCTCAAATTTCCAGCTTCAGAAACTGCCAGTGTTATCAGCTTGGGAGATATTTGGGTTTTACTTATTGTTGTCAAATATGTACCATTTTACAAGTTGTTGACCTTACAATATGACTTAGTGGTCTTTCCATTTGTCTTCATGTTGATCCATTTCAGTTTTTAATTTCTGTTTAGTATTCTGTAGTATGGATGTTTCATAATTTGTTTTGCATTTCCTTTAATGGTGGACATGTAGGTTTTTAATTTTCGAAAATTAAAAAACAAGTTTCAGTGAACAGCTTTGTCTAGTCCTTCTTATGCATATGAATAAATTAGTAAAGCAGATATCAAAAAATAGAATTCTTGAGGTATAGCAAACATACATCTTGAGTACCTTAAATGTGCTCTCTTGATCAAAAACTTCATCATTTCCTGGAATCTTAGAAATGCAAAATCTTAGGGCCTTAGATTTAATGAATCAGAATCTTCCTTTTAGTGGAATCTTCAGCCATTACTATGCATATTAAAGTTTGAAAAGCATTGATGTTCATTTAAAATTTTTCATAAATACTTTAGTTTGCTTTCCAAAGTGACTAAACCAGTTTATACTCCTATCAGAGGATTATGCAAGTACTTTTTTCTCTATAGCCTTACTAACAAAATGTTCTTTTTTTATTAAAAAAAGAAAGAAAGATTACTATGCCTTAAATTTGTGATGCTCTCTTGTGCTGTTTAATCAAAAAAAAATTATTCATTTCCTGTTGTATGTTTCTTTTGCAAAGTTCTGAAAAAACAAAAAGAAGTAAGATGAGACAAGGCTCCTGAGCTCATAAATCATGCATTCTAGTCAGGGAGACAGAAATAGTAAGAATGTAGATAAATTAGCCAAACAATTGCAGATTGTGATAAATATTATTAAGTAAATATACCATGACATGGAGCACAAAAGGAAGCACATATTTTATATGCGATGGTTAATATTAGCCCATCTTATTAAGAGATACTTAATTAATGTGAAACACTGACTTCTGAGTAAGGATGGAAGAAACAGATTTCACTGTTCTTGGAAAGTCCATTTACAAAATAGGGAAGAAAGCTGGGCACTGCGGCACATGCCTGCTAACCCAACTACTCAGGAAGCTGAAACTGGAGCATTGCAATTTCCAGGCCATTTTGAACTGAGCAACTTAGCAAAACCCTGTTGCAAAAGAAAAATAACGATGTTGCCCAGTGGTAACATACCCCCTCAGTTCAATCCCCAGTGCCAAAAACTAAATAAATAAATAAAATTGGGAAGACAATAACAGCGCATAAAGTTTGGTAAACTCTATAGAACCTCATTTCTTCAAAAAGAAATTGTGGGAGTGGTAGTGAATGGAAATGGTATTTATAAACCAGTGTTTTTCAAACAGAGATGATCTGGCTCCCCAGTCTAGTCCCACTTCCATCCACAACTAATCTCAACTTTAGGCATGTTACTGGCATCTAGTGTGGTAGACAGATAGCTCTCACAATGAAGAACTGTCTAGCCCAAAATATTAATAGTGCTGAGAATTAAGCCCTTTTAATTAAAATTAAAAGTGATTGGAGTCGGAGTGGGGTTGTAGCTCTGAGGTAGAGCGCTTGCCTACCATGTGTGAGGCACTGGGTTCAAACCTCAGCATCACATAAACATAAAGGTATTATGTCCATCTACAACTAAAAAAAAAAATTTAAAAGAGAGATTAGAGCTATTAGCTAATTGCATTTTAGGGACTTTATTTGGACTCTGATTAAGATAAGCAAGATAAAAAAATTTATCTTTATTAGATTTGAACATTTGAATATTAAATATTAGGGAACTCATTCCATTCCTCAGACATTTGCGGGGGGGGGGGTAACTGGGGATTGAATTCGGTGGTACTCGACCACTGAGCCATATCCCAAGCCCTATTTTGTGTTTTCTTTAGAGATGGGATCTCACTGAGTTGCTTAGCACCTTGCCATTGCTGAGGGTGGCTTTGAACTCGCGATTCTCCTGTCTCAGCCTCTCAAAGAGCTGGAATTATAGGCGTGCGCCACCATATATGGCTTCCTTAGAAATTTTTAAGGAGGCCTTATCTTTTAGATATTAGTAAAATAGATAATGTATTTATGAATGAAATGGTTAACATCATAGATTTACTTCAAATAATATGGAAATTGGATAGTATACAGAGTGCAGATAAAATAATCAGCCATGGATTGGTAATTATTTTTTTTAAATATTTTTTTAGTTGTAGATGGATACAATATCTTTATTTATTTTTATGTGGTGCTGAGGATCAAACCCAGTGCCTCACGCATGCGAGGCAAGCACTCTACCACTGAGCCACAGTCCCAGCCCCGGATTGGTAATTATTGAAGTTGGATGATAACACATGGGGATTCATTATACTATTCCATCTACTTCTGTATATGCTTATGTTCCACGTTATTTAAAAATAAGCATAAACCCTAAAAAAAGAAGAGAATGAAGATGGAAATAGCATCAAAGTTTTGGAAGCTGAAAGCAAATAGATTAGTGGTACCTGACTTAACCAACCAAAGAGCTGAATCTTAGCTATGGAAAAAGCTGATTTTCTTCACGGATTTCCCAAAAGTCTCAAGAATTCATGGCATTTGACACTTCTAGAAGCGTCGGGAACAGTGGCGCATACCTGTAATCACAGCACTTTGGGAGGCTGAGACAAGAGAATCATGAGTTCAAAGCCAGCCTCAGCAATGGCGAGGTGCTAAGCAACTCAGTGAGTGAGACCCTGTCTCTACATAAAACACAAAATAGGGCTGGGGATGTGGCTCAGTGGTGCCCCTGAATTCAATCCCTGGTACCACCAAAAAAAAAGAGGGGGAGGGGGTTGTGATTAAAAGCTGTTTAAAAAGGGTTAGATCCCCAAATTACCTCTTCAACTCCATATAGCCAGGATGAAAACTGACTGATGTATTCTCTAGATGGTATAAAATAAAGGATCTCTGGTTTGAACTGGTAGTTGAGATGTGGTGCTAGTAAATGAGCATTAAGTGAATATTTGGATACTGGCTAATGTACTACTCAAGTAAGAAAATCAGAGTTTTCTTTGGTGAATTTTGCCAGACCATTATCAAAGGAAAAAAACCCAGCCAATTGCTCTTGTGTGATCCCACATTCAATAGGCTCAACACTTTTAGATTACCTATTATATTTTTGATCTGTCATTCTTAAATAAAAGCAAACATAAAATAATATTAGACATCTTAGGAATATCTCTCATATGAAAAATAGAGGCTAAAACTAAACCATTAAAATGAACCTGGAGGAAAGGGAAAGCTTTATTTTTGAACTATCATTAATTTCAGTGAAGATATTTAAATACCATACTGTAGCTTTGAAGGAATAAATTGTTAACAAAAACAATTGAGAGCACAGCCAGGTGCCGTGGTCCCAGTGACTTGTGAGGCTGAGGAGGCAGGAGGATCGTGAGTTCTAAGCCAGCCTCAGCAACTCAGCGAGGCACTTTGCAACTCAGTGAGACCCATTCTCTAAATAAAATACAAAAAAGGACTGGGGATGTGGCCCAGTCGTTAAGCACTCCTGGAATCATTTCCCAGTATCCCCCACCCCGTCAAAAAAACTGAGAGCACAAACAAACCTCCTGTAAATTATAAATGAGCATGTAATAGAAGTATAGAAGGACTAACTGGTGGATCTGAGAAAATAATGTGAGGAAGATTATAAATCTAGAATATCTATAGATTTTATCCGGAAAAATTTGTGTATATTTTTAAAATATGCACTGTTCAGTTTCTAAGCCAGTGAGAATACAAGAGATTTAAATACAAAACTATATCATTCTTCAAAGTCACAGAAAGGAGGGAATGATAGAAAACAATGAAGTGATAAAAATAAATGTATGTAATCACACCTGTGAAAAGACCAAAATTGAAAAAAAATCTGTTTTTAAGCTTCAAAGAGATTGTATTTGACACCAAGCAAGAAGCTGAAAATAGAGATTTGTTGTAGGATTACACATATAATCTTTAATGCAAACTACTTAAATTTAGTGCCCATCATACTAAACACTTAAATATTTACATGCTAAACATTTCTTCATCATATATAATAATTGTGTAAGCAGGCATGGAGTGAAAAAACTAATTCAGGATAGTGGTGATCTTTGGGAAGCAGACAATAAAGTGGATAAAAAAAGACCATGTTGGGACTTCAGAAACAAATATGAAATATGTGATGATGATGAGTAGGAATTTTTTTTGTACTTTTAAAATATTTCAAAACAAAAATCTCAAGAAATAAAATGAATTTAGCTATCTTGAATAGGAACCCCTAATGGCTAACCTAATCCATGTTATTAGTAAAATCAATTTTGAAAGACAAGAGGCCGATCTTGTGCTTTTTACATGTAGAAAAAAATGTAACCTGTTTGGGAAGAGAACAGAAATCATAATGATCATTCTAATTGGACATACGGAATTATTAGTTATTTGGGGAGGGTTGCCTTAATATGTGTAAAACCATCATCCTGACTTGTGATTGGGTTAATATTGTTAACCATTGATACTTCAAAGATCCCTGTATAGCCTGTGCAGACCTCAAAAGTCTCCAGAAATTTCTTGCATGGAAAAAAATCTTTCATATTGTAGTTCTTTATACAAATTTTTCCTGATTTTGTATGGACTTCTCATTTTAACAGGCCTATCAGCTCCCGTACCCAGGGGTCGAAAAGGGAAGAAAGTGAAGACTCAAACAAGTTCATTTGATATCCAAAAAGCAGAATGGCTTCGAAAATATAATCCTGAGCAGCTACTTCAAGATGAAGGCTACAAAAAACATATAAAACACCACTGTAATAAGTAGGTAGTAGGGTAGTTTAATTTCATTACTTAAAAGTTTACCTTTCTTAATTTATCAACAATCATAAAGCATATTATATAGAGATAGCATTGTCTAAGGCTAATTCTGCTAGTAATTTTATCATGTATCCTTCAGCAATCAGGATACCTTTGTGTTACTGTTTCCATCAACAGGTAAATAGAACTGGCCTTCAGATGAACTCATTATCTCTTAATGAGAAAAACTAATAATGATTGTGAAGATTTTAGAGAAACCTTTCATATATTGATAGTAATGAGATTCACTTACTCTTACATAATTGTTTCATTATAAAAATATATAGAGCCAGGCATGGTGACACATGCTTGTAATCTCAGCAGCTCAGGAGACTGAGACAGGAGGACCTCAAGCTCAAGACCCTGTCTCAAAATCAAAAAAATAAAACAAAAAGAATTGGAATGTATCTGAGCGCTAAAGCATTGGTGGTGTTGATCCCCAGACCTGCCCCCCCCCCAAATTTTTATGTACAAATTCCTTCCTAACTTTAACCCTATAGATGAATTTTTTAGGTGAATAATCTTTGTCCCTTTTTATTTTCTCTTGTTTTCAGGGTTTTGCTTCGTGTAAGAATGCTATATTATCTAAAGCAAGAAGTCATTGGAAATGAGTGTCAGAAAGTATTTGATGGAGTAGATGCAAGGTAAAGTAAATAATATATATATTCATTTTCCATTAACACTATGAGGCAAACATTATATTGTATGTTAAATGACTCCTTGATTCAGGGAAATTCACAAGTAGGAAAATTCCCCAACCTTGGGAATTAACCCTTGCCAGTTCATTACCATTCTTCTATTATTCCCATCATTGGCTTTGTCACTAAAAGTTGTAATCATAACAATATGATGGTGGTGATAATGTTAAGAATGATTTATAACTTAGATACCATTAAGGAAGGCACAAATGTATTGACTGATTCATTTATCTCTTCAAGACATCTTTGTGTATGTGTGTGTGTTGTTGGTGTTTGAACCTTCATACTTTAACCTCCTACTCAATTTTTTATTCTTGGCAAATGATAGCCCTCCTGCTTTTTAGAAAAATACGTAAGAAAGCTTTCAAACAGAAATTTCCTTAGCTTTTTGCTACCAAATATAAATTTAACTTTTCTGGGCTCATTCTTTTCTTATTCCCTCTTGTTAAAGTATTCACATGTGATCTATCCAACACCCAGATCTTAGTTTCTTTCTTTTTTTTAAAAATTTTTTAAAGTTGTAGATGGACACAAATATCTTTATTTTTTATGTGGTGCTGAGGATTGAACCCAGTGCCTCACACATGCATGGCAAGTGCTCTACCACTAAGCCACCACTAAGCCACAACCCAGCCCCTTAGTTTCTTTATGTTTTTTTCCTTCTTCCTTTTGCATCCCTGGGGATTGAATCCAGGGCCTTGCACATTCTAGGCAAGTATTATACCACTGAGCTATATCCCTAGTCCTTTTTTAATTTTCTTTTGAGACAGGATTTTCCTACCTTGCCTATAATGATCTTGAACTTGTGATCCTTCTGCCTTAGCCTTCCAGCACCACACCTGACAGTCTCAGTTTCTTGAGCTTTTTCTAAACCATCATCTTTTTTCTCTTCGCTACAGACACACACTCACATGGTCATGGACTTCATCTTGTCATCACCATTAATAGCACTGGTTCTTAAATGTGAATTTTGACCATCAATTTCTTCCTTCCAACTCCTTATCCTGGATACTTCTCATAAGTCTTTAACATCATCACAATGTCCCCTTTCTTACTACTTACTTATTACCTATTACCATTTTCATGCCCTCTCTTTCCTCACTATTCAATCTAGATTTTATAATCTAGGAGTCTATATCTAAACTAAGTTCCTTCATTCCCTTTGCCTGTCTTTACCTCTGTTTTACATACCTGTCTAACCTCAGCTTAGGTGAAACCCAGATCTCCTTTTGCTTTTCACGTTCTTTAAGCAGATAAACATTGTTGAAAAAAATATCAAGCCATGTGGAATGTACTCACATCAAATGAGATTAAGCACAGACTGTTTAACCCCTATAGCTGGGTAATTTACTTTCCATCTTCTTATGAGGATTATCTCACACCTCTTTTCTCAACCTTTGCTTCTATCCTACCATCAGCAACCTCTGATAATGAGTTTGCTTTATATATTTTATGGAGCAAACAATCAAAACTTTTAGTTCTTCTTGCTTATATGTTCACTTACTCTTCCTTTAGGATACTGTAGAAATGCTCCCCCTCCTTAGATTAAACCTGTGGCTTATTTTTTTTTTTTTTTTTTTTTTGGTACCAGGGATTGAACTCAGGGGCACTCGACCACTGAGCCACATCCCCAGCCCCATTTTGTGTTTTATGTAGAGACAGGGTCTCACTGAGTTGCTTAGTGCCTCGCTGTTGCTGAGGCTGGCTTTGAACTCGCGATTCTCCTGTCTCAGCCTCCCTAAATGCTGGGATTACAAGCGTGAGCCACCGCGCCCGGCTAAACCTGTGGCTTATAATTCATCTGTTTTTATCTTGTAAGAACTTTGGTAGTCTTACTACCTTTCTAATCAATCAACTCCTTTGGTAATCTTTCTATTCTGAAACATCTCTCTCTCCTTCTCCTCCTTCCTTTTACTGTACTTCCTGGATCATTCTGGCATACATTCAGTTGATTGTCTTTGCCTCTATTTTCCCCTCTCTATAGCTTATCCTTCAAACAGTAGCCAGAGAAATCTTTTCAAAGCAATAATCAAGTCAAAGCACCCTTCTCAAAACCTTCCAGATGCTTCTTGTTTCTCATAGAATAAAAGCCAAATTCCCATTGACCTCTTCCTTCACCCAGTATATTCCAGGTACACTGATGTTTCTGTTCTTTCAACATCAGAGTTCATTCTATGGTCCTACTACCTTTGCCCAATATCTTCCATAGAATTGACTTTCAAATTATTCCAGTCTCTAGGATTTCTTTCTCTTGTAGTCCTGCCTTGCCCACCACAGCTACAATAGCCCACCAGTTAGTTACCATTACTTCTTCATTTTATCTGATTCATAATACCTTTACTGTTCAAAAATTATGCTTTTTTTTTTATATCATCTTTCTCCCTCCTTTTCAGTTTAAGCTGCTTTAAAGGTAAGTGTATTATCTGTCTTATTGATCAGTATAGTTTCAAGCCTTAGAATCTGGGACATATTAAGTACTAAATATTTGTTGATCAATTGACTGCTTTCCCTTGGCTTGACTGGGTTTGATTTGCTTGTGATTTCCCAGGGACTGCTCTCTGGATTATCCCTTCATCTTCCTCCCTTCCTCCCTTCCTTCCTTCCTTTCTTCTTCCCTTCCTCCTTCCTTCCCTCTCTCCCTCCCTCCCTTTCTCCCTTCCTCCATTAATCTACTGTTCTTTGGTCTCTCACTGAATTTTAACATGTTTGTATCTTCCTTATCTTCCATATATAAATGCACCCAGTACATGTGTGCACACGTGCGCACATACACACACACACAACACTTTGACCTAGTATCTCCATTACTGCTCTTGTTGATTTCACAGCTAAACTTGTTTTAAGAAGAATATCTATTATTTGGTGTCTCTTTTTTCTTCCCTCCCATGCTTTGCTCACTCCACAGTGCAGTAGCTTCTACCTCCTAATTTTACCACACACTTCAAGATATTAACCAACAGCTAGGCGCCGTGGCACACGCCTGTAATCCCAGCACATTGGGAGGCTGAGACAGGAGGATCGTGAGTTAAAAGCCAGCCTCAGCAACCATGAGGCGCTAAGCAACTCAGTGAGACCCTGTCTCTAAATAAACACAAAATAGGGGTGGAGAAGTGGCTCAGTGGTCAAGCGCCCCTGAGTTCAATTCCACATACCAAAAAAAAAAAAAAGAAAAAGAAATTAACCAACCTTCTTACTGCTAAATATTATGGATATGCCATATTGTTTACCTTACTTTACCTATGTAGAACACCTTGTGCTTTTTAAAATGCTTCTATGGTACCATTCTCCTGTACTATTTAGCTTCCTGCTTGCTGCTTTTCAGGTTGTTTTCTATTGTCTTTTAAATGTCAGAATCTTCCCATAGGCCCTTTATTCTTGTCTGTGGATTCATTCCTTAATCTCTTTACTGATGTCTTCCGAGTCTTTATCTCCAGCACACATCTCTCTTGTGAACTTCAGATCTATGTTTCACAAATATGCCATGATTGATTCCTCTTGCCTCCAAGCCTTTATATTCTTATAGGAACATTCTCCCATTCTTTGATTCTCCCTCTCATTCACCTGACATCAGCTCAGCCTTTCCTTATCTCTCAAGTATGAATTAGGCACATACTCAGATTATCATGTCATAGCCGTCATCATATAGTATTGCAGGTACTTCTTTACAAAGGACATCTGGTGTAATTCATTATTGTCATTGTTGGCATAGTGAGTGCTGTTTAAACATATTTCAAATGAATTATCTATCCTGGGGAAATTTATGAAGTCCTTATGCAGGTTAAAAAACATAAGCTGAGTCTTAAGAACAGAAATCAATAAGAGATATAAATCTAGTTCATGTTCTTTTTGCTAACAACTTAGAACAGGGTTTTAATGTTAGGTAGCACTGATTGACTTTTTTTCACAAGTAGGAAAACTTTCTGCCTCAGATAATCACTGTGTTCTGAGCTTAGAGTGCCACCTCATGGTTGGCAAGGGGAACTCTCTGACCCCTTTTCCTTTGCCTCTGGGATCTTATTTTCTGTGTTCTTTCCTGCTTCCTATATTTTTCATGTTGATGTTTTGTTTAGTTCAAGTAAGGAACACAATAAAAAATAATTTTCTCCTTTAGCTAGATATATCATTATGTCTTTTTTTATTATTACCATATTACAGGAAAAGGAAAGTCATTCTTTTTTTTTTTTTTTTGCACTAAGCTAACAAAATCTCAATTGTGAATCATCTTAAAGCAAATGTAGTATAACAGAGTGGTCACTTGAAGTGCTGACACATTCCTTTAAGAATCTAGAGAAAAGCCCATGTCACATGCCTGTAATCCCAGCGGCTTGGGAAGTTGAGGCAGGAGAATTGCAGTGAGGCCTTAAGCAACTCAATGCGTCTCTGTCTCTTAAATACAATATTTTTACAAAAGGGGCTGTGGATATGGATCAGTGGTTAAGGCCCCCCCCCCAGGTTTAATCTCTAGTATCAAAAGTAAATAAATAAAAGAATCTATATAGAAAGGTCTCTTTTCCCATTTCTCATATTCCTTGGTTTAAAAACTTTTCTGGGAAAATAGTTGTGAAAAATAAAAAACCTTACAAAACTTGTAAGTTTTTCTTTTTCATTGTCATTGTCTTTTGTTTCAAGTATTTTAATGGTGACATATCAAGTTCTTTAATCTAGGAATATGTGTACCATTTTTTTGGTTTATTTTTATATGATAATTTATTTTGAATTTCCAATGATAGCCAGTCTATAAATGAATTTTTGTCATAGAACCTATGGTGAATAGGAAATTCCCCAATCCTTTAAATCTATAGGTCTTTGTTAGTCAATTTATGAAATTATACTAACAAGGCAGATGAAATTCTGCTCAGTATACTTTGTATTGTATTTTATGTATCTCTGATTCTCCAAAACTGGTAATTCATGAATATCAAATAGGATAATTATTTGATAATTATAATCAACTATCATTTGATTCTGTCGTAATTCATTCTATTTGATCTCTACCCCTTCGTTGACTATTGAATATAACACAAGAAATGTAAATATAGAAAGGAATTGCTGATACTTATTTGCTAATCATTGTCAAACACAAATGCATGCTAGGCTAAAGGAGAGTGATTTAAATTACATTGTTAAGGAATTTAACATTTTAGCCCTTTTGTAGGTATGACTTCTTTTTTAGAGATATTATATTTGTTACTTGGAAAGGGTCTCAGAAAATAATATTTTCAGATGTTGAGCACATGAGAAGAAAATTACATTTGTAAAATTAGCCAGTTTTATACTTCTTTCTTATTCATGAAAAAATAGCCAAGTTGCCAAAGCGTTATGAATTTATTATTATAGTTCTTGGTACTCTGTTATCATTTTATAGCATAGAATTATTTGTATAAGCATAAATTTTGTGTTTATGTATTTTAGTTAAGCTTGCTGTTTTCTTAGCAAAAAGTGGTGTAGAAGAAACAACCTGTTTTGCAGTTTAAAGCAATTCATTTACCCTTTCAGGGCTTCAGTCTTATTATGTACAAAATGACATATTTCTACCAGATAATTTTGGCAAGTTGTTGGCTGACGTAACTTTCCAATTGAATCCTTTGTCTACAAGTTATAAATGGAAAGAATATGATTTCTGAATTATGTAATAAACCTGTTGAAACTTACTTCTTATTTTGAGTTTAACAATATTAGTTCATTTTCTGGTATCTTTTTTGCTGTCAGGCACACAGTTTAATAATTTTAATTGGTGGTATCTATAGAAAATGAAAAATATCAATGGATCAATATAATCCTAATCTCTTTCTTAGAAACAACAGTGCTTTCAAAATTGTAAATTTCTGCCTCCTTTTTTACTTATTTGTAATAATTATATCTGCCAGATGCATTGGTGCACCTATAATCCCAGCTGCTTAGGAGTTTAATCCAGGGGGTTCTCATCTTTCAGTTCAGCCTTGGAGATTTAGGTCCAGTCTCAAACTAAAAAATAAACAGGTCTGTGAGTGTAATTCAGTGGTAGAGCACTCATTCAATTCTCAGTACCACAAAAAGTAATCATGATTTTTTTTTTTAAGTGACATTGATGTTTGGGTGCCAGAACCAGACCATTCAGAAGTTCCTGCTGAGTGGTGGGACTTTGACGCTGATAAGTCTCTCCTTATAGGGGTTTTTAAACATGGTAAGTAAGAGGTAAAGTAGTTGGAACCCCTTCTATGTATAATGTTATTCAAATAGTTCTCAGTTTGTTGATTTCCACATACAGCTTTATTCCTATGACTTTTTTTTTTATATATTCTGTATTAGAAAGATAATACTGTCAAACTAGGTCTATCATTCACTACATATCCTCATGATGGGGTGGTATTCATGACCTGCCTCTCTCGGATATACATCTTACACAATTTCCTCTCTCAAGAAAAATTAATATATGAAATATGTGAGTGTGTATGATCAGTTTTTTGTTTTCCTTCTTAACAGATAAATTTCATCTGAGTTTTTCTAGATAATTATTATCAGATTATGTAATATTTGTGGTAATTTCTAGAAAACATAACTCAACTTTTCTCATTTTAATATATGGTCCCTTTAGTTCAGGAATATCACCCACCAAAAATATGAGAATGCTTATATTTATACATCTTTCTTCTTTTAATCTTTTTCCTTTTGTAATTGGTGACACTCTTAGGATATGAAAAATATAACACTATCCGAGCAGACCCAGCATTATGCTTCTTGGAAAGAGTGGGGAAACCTGATGACAAAGCAGTTGCTGCTGAACAGAGAGCCAATGATTTTATGGATGGGTATGTGCATTTCAGAGTCATGAATTCTCCACGTATGTATTCTGTTCAGCTCAGCATCATCTATTTTAGTCAGGTTTATTTTTAAATGATAAAGAAATAAGGGAATTAAGTTAAAAATCTCAAAGAGCTAATGATACTCTAAGAAGTTAGTACTTGACCGCACAAAGTATGATAAGGAACAAATTGGATGACATATGTTTTGTTTTGGTTTTGGTGCCTGGGATTGAACCCAGGATGTTATGCATGCTAAACACATGCTTGACCACTAAGGTATACCCCAGCCCATACCATTCTCACCAAACCCTTTGATAGTGGGGATTAAATTGAGGAGAGCTTTACACTGAGGTATATCCCCAGTTCTTTTTGTTTCAAGAAAGAGTCTCAGTAAGTTGCCTTGGCTGACCTTGAACTTGCCAAACCTCTTGCCTCAGCCTCCTGAGTCTCTGGAATTACAGGTTGCACCATCTTGCCCAACCATACCTATTCCTTTGATAAGTCCTTTATGTTTTTCACTCTAGTAGTGTGTCATGGCCTCTAGTCCATAAAATTCTAAGGACATAATAGAGAAAAAGAAAGGTAAGAATATAACAGTTGCAGAGAAATATGATATTGTTCACTATCTCTCTTATAAGGCCTTACATAATCTTTCTATTCTCCCCAAAAGAGAAAAATAAGAGACCTTTCAAGTTTAATGATAGTACATTTAAACTTGAACTTGGGAGTAATAACAAATTTGAACTAGCTTTTTTCTTACTTTCCATATAGTGGCATTTATGATATGGCTTGCGCTACTCTAGTTAGAAAACAGATTTTATTCTGATTCTTAAACTAACAGATCCTTCTAGTGAAATTTCATATGTTTGTTCTGCAAATAGAAATCATATCTGTTAAAATAATTATAGCATTGTTGTAATTTTAACAGGGATGTGGAAGATCCAGAATACAAGCCTGCCCCAGCCATCTTTAAAGATGATATAGAGGTATGTTTTGGATCATATTTTAAAATTATCCATTTTAGGTGTTCCTTGGTTCCTTTTGTTTGCTTTTCTTTCATGTTTTTCCTTTGTATGTTTTCAGTATACATGAGTCTTCTTTTTCTCAGAAGATTACCTAAGCAGGTAATCAACTTAAGTTGACAAACATCACAAGTAATCATTCAGCATTTGCTTAATCTCCTCTCTTAGACAAAATAAAGGCTGATTTGGACATTATGCTGTTAGGGGGTTTGGCTACATGCTACACATCTTCAAGCTCAGAAAGACGGTGTCTAGAGCCTAATCCTCAAGCAAAGTAATTAGATGCTGAAGGTAAACAGCTAGAGATAGAAACTATATCTACATAAAGAGGTTTGAAATAGAGGGTAGATCCTAGAGGAATTCTAAGCTGCTATAGCATAGTTAATGAATGCTCTATTCATAGAATTTTGAAAAAGAAGAATTGGAGGAAAATAATCAATGAAGTGGGGAAAAGGATGTTGAAGGAAATGAGAGTTTCTATAATATTTATGAGAGCATGATAAAAGACTAGATGTTCCTTCAGTTTGTCATGTAGCTTTGTTGCTCTTGATCACTAAGAAGATTAAATATGAGAATGAGAGACAAGGTTCATGCCAGCATATATATAATGAGAACTAAAATATTGTATGGAGTCTGGACTGTCAGAGGCCAGTATCTTGTGGACAAACAGCATAGGATAAGAATAAGGAAATTTGTCTCAACATGTGTTCTGGGTAGGAAAACATATTATCTCCACTAATAATTTATAACCAAAGGACTGCCTTCTTATGGGTTTATAGTTTGGTTCTTTTAATTCATCTGCATAATCCAGGAACCCTCAAGACAAAAAATGTAAATTAAAAAAAGGTCTTTCGCTAGGTACAGTGTCACATGCCTCAGCTAGTTGGGGGCTGAGGAAGCAGGAGGATCATAAGTTTGAGGCTGGCCTGGATGAATTAGCAACATCCTGTTTGAAAACAAAATGTTATAGAGCTGGGTGTGTTACTCAGCAGTAGAGCATTTGTTTAGCATGTATGAGGCTCCCCAGTATGGGAGCCAGGGCAAGGGCAGGGGAAAAAACTCCGTAAGAAACAGCTTCCTTAATGCAGATTACATGAGTCCTGAAGATGAAGCCAGCATTTTAAAAATATATGAGGAAAAGTTTGCCACAAAAGATGTTAACATATAACAAAGAACAAGTTTAGAGTCCTAAACTTTAGGGGGACAGGGGTGCCAGGATTTGAACTTGGGCACTTGACCACAAAGCCACATCCACAGCCCTATTTTGTATTTTATTTAGAGACAGGGCCTCACTGAGTTGCTTTAGCGCCTCACTTTTGCTAAGGCTGGCTTTGAACTTGGTGATCCTCTTGGTTCAGACTCCCAATCCTTTTTTTTTTTTTTTTTTTTTAATCTTTATTTGTTAATTTAAAAATTTTTTTTATATGGTGTTGAGGATCGAACCCAGTGCTCCACACATGCTAGGTAAATGCACTACCACTAAGCCACAACCGCATGCCCTAGAGTCCTGAGAATTTCTGGTAATACATCTATTGAAATAGAAAATAAGCAAAATTTTAAATGATTGAACACATTAAAGAAAGATTGGGAACTAAATAAATAAATAAAAGACATGATGATTTTAAAAGACTAGGAAAGCCTGACACAGTGGCATATACCTATAATTCCAGCTGCATAGGAGGATTGATTACCCTGGAAGTTTGAGGCCAGCCTGGGCGACATAATGAGACCCCATCTGAAGAAATAGATAAGGAATATGTGAAAAAGAATTGTATGTAAATTTAACAGTGAGAAATACAGTCATTTACATTTAAAACTCACTGAATAGGTTAAGCACTTTTTTAGACAAACAAATTAGATACACCTTGTGAGAGAAAAAATGCTTTGTAAAACAGATTTAAGGAAATTATCCCAAGTGTTGCACAGTGGCTCATTCTGGCCCAGTCAGAAGAGAGAAACCACATAGTATTTCAAATAGGTAAAGTTTAATGTAAATAATTATTTATTATAGTGAGATTGCAATAATGAAAGATCAACTACTGAAAGTTAAAGAGAACTCTTAAGAAATTCAGGAATCACAGACTGAAGGAGCAACCTCTTCTCCTAGATCTAAAGTAGAATACCCACGTAAGAGCCCCGTCTACCCTGAGACAAGATTGAGGCCTTGTTGGGAGTACATTGGCATGGCTCACTGGATGGCAAAAAAGTTGCTATGCTGCTGTACTGTTGCCACTTGCTGGAAATCTACCCTCTAGGGTTGCCAAGGAAATTGTCTCAGTATGGGTACTTTGCTGTAAGACTGACCAAGGCAGAGGTTGCTGAAAAGACATTTCTGGTGCTAAATAAACTGCTCAGATTGCAGGAACTGGACACTGGGGAGGCCCTGTGCTGTGAGAGCTGAGCAGTGGAGGAGCTCACCCGAACTAGAAAGGAAAAATCTCTTTCTCCTGTGTTCTCTCTCTACTTCCTTCTATTGACAGAGCTTAACATCATTCTGGCTGCTAGAGGAAAACATATTTAAACAGTTCAGAGAGGGAATAAATATTGAGAAAAGAGGTAATTAATAATAATCAGCACAGTGGAATATGTGAACTTTTTTTTTTTTTAAAGAAACAGGGAGGATAGTATGCTCATGTCTGGCATGTATCTAATAGGTATTCCAGAAGGAACAACTAGCGAAAATAAGAAAGAAGTACATTTGAAGGGATATTAGCTGAAAATTTTTCAGATCTTGAAAGACATGAATCCCGGATTTACGAAATAAAACGAGTCTTTGCAAAATAAATAAAATAAAAATAAAGATAACTTAAATCCACTCTAAAAAACATCCTGGAATTTCAGCTAATACACCAAAAAAAAAAAGAAGTTAAAAAATATCAGAATGAAGCCGGACAGGGTTGCACATGCCTGTAATCCCAGCATCTTGGGAGGCTGAGGCAGGAGGATCCCAAGTTCAAGGCCAGCCTCAGGAATTTAGCAAGGCCCTAACCAACCTAGTGAGACCCTGCCTTAAAAAATAAGGATTGAACATATAGTGGTAAAGTACCTCTGCATTCAAATCCTGATACCAAAAAGAAAAAAAAAAGAAACCATTAGAATCCCCTTGTTATGCAGCTATAGTCCAAGTTATATCTGTTTGGGAAGGGAGAGAAAACAGTAGCTCGCATCCAGGGCAACTTCTTCAGGTGAGTGGTACTGGAGAGGTGTATAGGACTCTGGCCAATAAGTGAAAAAAAGATAAATAAATAAATAATTTAGATTTGATTTTTTTTTTCCCCTAAAGCCATCATCAGCCAGATGCAGTGGTGCACACCCCCTAGCAGTTTGGGAGGCTCAGGGAAGAGGATCACAAGTTCAAAGCCAGCCTCAGTACCTTAAGCAACACCCTAAGCAACTTAGCAAGACCTTATCTCAAAAACTAAAAAATGAGCCAGGTATGGTGGCACATGCCTGTAATCCTAGTACTTTGGGAGCCTGATACAGGAAAATCACAAGTTCAAAGCCTCAGCAATGGCGAGACACTAAACAACTCAGTGAGACCCTGTCTCTACATAAAACATAAAACAGGGCTGGGGATGGGACTCAGTGGTTGAGTACCCCTGAGTTCAATCCCTGGTACCAAAAAAAAGGTAAAAAATGGCTGGGGAGGCACTCAGTGGTTAAGCACCCCTGGGTTCAGTCCCTAATACCAAATTAATTAATTAATTAATGAAGAAGAAAAGCCATCAGCAAAAAAGAAACAAAGAGCTCTCTTACACAGAAATTATGATAATTCTGACTTCAGACTTTTCTAAAATAATAGAAATTAGTAGGCATTGAAATAGATTGCCAAATTACTAAGAGTAAGATAATGTTAGGATGCCTTATTGAAGATGCTCTGTTGATGGACAAAAATTGGAACTACAGTACAAGTAAACTAAGGCTAAAAAAGAAAGAATTTGTAGATTATCAAATATGAAAATGAATAAATTTTCTGAGAGTTGGTATACAGAGAAAAAAAAATTAGTAATAAAGCCTAAAGCATACAAGGAAACATAGAGGAGAAAAATACTGTTTAAAAAGTAACAATAGAAAAGTAAACAGTCTTAGTAAACAGTGACTAGTCTAGAATATCAGAATTGAGAATGATTTATTATAAGTTTTATTTTTGCTAAATTATTAATTCTATTGCAAAGAAACATTCTCTATTCTAAAGAAGTTTGATTCTCTTCTTATATATATTTCTTGACCCAATTACCTGTGGCAATTTTTTTCCTTTTTCTTTTTCCTCTTGTTTTTTTTTTTTTAGGATGATGTTTCCTCACCTGGAGATCTTGTTATAGCAGATGGAGGTAAATTGCATTTTCTTCTTTACTTTGTATTATGGTAATTTCACATTCTCACAATACTATGAAATAATAATTACAGTTTTATAATGTTGATATGTGAATTTTTATTGAATATATTTGTAATCATAGGATATACTAGTTGATTGTGAATTTACTATTTTTAGTTGTACATTTTTATTCAGTGGTTCACTGAGTTTCTGTAGTATTGATACTGATGATTTTATGGCTTGATTATTAAATTTATATGGGAGATTTTTATCAACACATCATCAAGTATTGATGTAGTAATACATTTAATTTCTTATGCTTTTCATATCTACATGAGGAACCATTCTTTATTACCCAGTTTCTACAAAGCTTTTCTGAGTGAGATCCACTTCTACCCGCTTCCAATATTACGAAAGAAACATATTGTTGCTGGAGTGTACTTATCTCCACCTGGCACCCAGATGAATCCATGCTTCTGCCTCCTGTAGTTCAACTAAGAAAGTGGAAGTTGCTTAGTATGAATGGGTATACCTTAATTATGGCAAATTATTGTAATATTATACCTGTAAGAGAGTATTACATCCTGTATTTTATTTATGTAAATAAAATATTAAAAGTTGTAACATTAGCTGTGCACGGTGTCACACGTCTGTAATCCCAGCTCTTTGGGAGGCTGAGACAAGAGTATCGCGAGTTCAAAGCCAGGCTCAGCAACAGTGAGGTGCTAAGCAAATCGGTGAGATCCTGTCTCTACATAAAACACAAAATAGGGCTGGGGATGGGCCTCAGTGGTCAAGTATCCTTGAGTTCAATCCCTGGTACCAAAAAAAAAAAAAAAAAACAGCTACAGCATTATGATAATGAATTTTTAAGGTATATGTTCCTCCAAATGACTGGAAATGCTTTGTTAATAATTAAATTAAGATTAATTTAATATTAATTTAATTATAGATGGTCAACTGATGGAGGGTGATAAAATTTATTGGCCTACTCAGTCAGCTTTAACCACACGGTTAAGACGTCTCATCACTGCATATCAGCGTACTAATAAAAACAGACAAATCCAGCAGATACAACCAACCTTCTCAATTCCTGCCAATGTAATGCATCCTCTTTATGAAGAAGCTGCTCTTAATCCTAAAATGGCAGCCAAGATAGAAAGACAGCAGAGGTAAGAAAATAGCACTAATTTTTTTAAAGTAATATATGCTATAGATCATACATTCTAGACTAGAGTGCTCTGCCACTGAATTATGCCCCCAGTCCCTAAATATTTAATAGAGTATCTAAATATATTTGTTTATTTTAAAGGCTGTCAGGGTGTGATTGTCTTGCTCACCGATCAAAGCAAAGTTCTTGTGCGTATATACTCACTTATATATGAAGAATTATAATAAAACTAATAAAGATTATTTCATCTTACAGTTAGTAATTAGCCATATTTCATATTTAAGCGCTTTTTTCATTTTAGCAACATTGAGATATTTTTTAAAAGAAGATGCAGAGCAAACCCAAGAATAAAACAATTGATACAACAGAAGTTTAAATTATGTGAAATAAATTCTGTTCTCTTATTTTATATTAAGACAATTACAGAATGTATGGAAGGCAAGTTTACCTCTAATTCATACAAGAATGCATCCTTAGAACTATTGGTATTAATGAAAAGAAATTGCAAGAGACCTTGTTAAGACAGGCAAACTTCTCTTATCCCAAAAGCTTCCAACTTCTTTAAAAAGAGTACATGGAAAAGAATAGCAATGTAAATCAGTAACCTAGCCTCCTTGTTAAACCGAGGTCATGGGATGTTCTCTGAAAGATAAATCATTGTTCTTTTGTTTAATTTGCGGTGCATTCATTGTAGCTAGAACTTAGTATGAAACCTAAAATTTAGTTATCCTAGCTGTAAGTTTTAAATATTATTACCTCTTTAAAAATATTATTCAAGTTATCCATTTTCATATAACAAACTATCCCAAAACATACTAAAATAGATTTCATTTATTTCTTTTGATTCTTTGAATTGACCAAGTGTTCTATTTTGTGTGCAAGCATAGACCAGGGTTCTGAAATAGATGGAAGGTTTACCCCATTCACTCACATAGCTGGCAGTTGGTACTAGCTGCCAGCTGGGAACCCTAATTTTAAGAGGGATCATTCCAGATAGGAAAGTAGCAAAGGCAGTTGCTGATTTCTTAAGACCTAGTCTCATTGATTATAAAGTATCACTTTTGCCACTTCATCTTCATCCAAAATGTCACAGGGCCAGCCCAGATGTAAGGGAAAGGGAAATAGATTACACATCCCAATGCAAAGAATTTGTGGCCATCATTAATATATCATATATATTTTTCCTCAGTTTGTTGGATCTATATGAACCTTCCTAGAATAATTGTTTTATCATGGTGTTCAGTGGCTCCTTATTTAAAATAGATATAAAGTCTTACATTTTTAAGCCTAAATTCAAAGTTCTGTTCAGTTAGGTTTCAGTGCGTATTTCTAACTTCCCTTGGTATAATTCCCTTTGCCAGAATGTATTACAGAGTCTTAACTCAGTACCCCAGTTTGTTTTGTTTTGTTTTGTTTTGTTTTGTTTTGTTGGTACTAGTGATTGAACCCAGAGTCACTTACCAATGAGCCACATCCTCAGCCCTTTTTATTTTTATTTTGAGACACGTTCTCACTAACTTGCTTAGAGCCTCACTAAGTTGCTGGGACTGGCCTTGAACTTGTGTTCCTCCTGCCATAGCCTCCTGAATCGCTGTGATTACAAGTGTGCACCACTGTGCCCAGTTCCATTCCTAACTCTATCCCTATTCTTATCACCCACGTCAAAGGTTCAAAAAACTTGATTGGCTTTCTACACTTGCTGTTTTTACATTGTCATTAAATTAATGTGTAACTATGATAAAAAATGGCCCATTAATATTTTTCAAAGTTCTTTCCCATATGCTTTTTATCATTAACACAATTCAGTGAGTTAAGCAAGGAAAAGTTTCTATAAATGGAGATACTAAAATTTGGAGATCTGTGATTTATGATAACATTACCCTTTTTATAAAGAGATTATTAAGTCAGGTATTTAAAGCATTTCATAATTTGACCCCAGCTCTCTCTTTGTCGCATATATGAGCCATATCCTTGTCATCCCAACAAATTAAAGTACTTTCTACTTTTCTTATTCCGTGCTGTCTTACTAACACCCCCGCCACCCATCTTATCCTTGTCCTGTCTTACTTGAGAAATGCTACTTACTCAGTGATGTTCTCCTTAACTGTTTATGTCTGAACTGGTCCTTCCATTATCTGTGCCCTCCTAAAATTCTTTTTATTTCTGTAACTCATACAACAATAAATACTACCTTATACTATGAATATGGTTGAAAATAGCTGGTCTTGGTGGTACATGCCTATAATCCCAGCAACTTAAGAAGCTGAGGCAGGAGGATCACAAGTTTAGGGCCAACCCTGGCAACTTAGCAAGACACTATCTCAAAATAAATTTTTTAAAAGGACTAGGTATGTAGTTCAGAGGTAGAGTGGTCCTGGATTCATTCCCCAGTAAACACCCTCCCCCAAAATGTTTTAAAATATTGTACCATTTTCCTGAAGGTCAGGGTCATCTTATATAACCTTGTATCTTGTGCATATTTTCTTACATAGTAAACATGCAAAAAATTATTCTTATTGTCTAGAGGAACAGTGTATACTAAATAAAAAGTATGATTGGATTGATAAGTCAGTTAGCGTTTTAAAATTAATAACACAGTAAACCTGATTTTGATCCTTTAAAGTATTAGGTATTGTTGGGTGTTGTGGCGCATGTGTGTAATTCCTGCAGCTTGGAAGGCTGAAGCAGGAGAATCACCAGTTCAAAGCTAGCCTCAAGAACTTGGGGAGGCCCTAAGGAATTTAGCAACGCACTATCTCAAAATAAAATATAAAAAGGGCTGGGGATGGGGCTCAGTGGTTGAGTGCTCCTGGGTTTAATCCCCAGTACCCAAAAAAAAAAAGTGTTAGGTACTAGAAATGTTTTACATTTGTATTATAGTCATTATTTTCAGTGATAATCTATATTGACCAATGTGGTTTTTTTCTTTAATCTGAATCAAAATAGATGGACACGAAGAGAAGAAGCTGACTTTTATCGAGTTGTATCTACATTTGGAGTTGTTTTTGATCCTGATAGAGGCCAATTTGATTGGACAAAATTTAGAGCTATGGCTAGGTTACATAAAAAAACTGATGAAAGTTTGGAGAAGTATTTGTATGCATTCATGTCCATGTGTCGGAGGGTTTGTCGTCTTCCTTCCAAAGAAGGTATGTATAAATGTTTTCCCCCTTGTTTTGGTCAAAGAAGCAAATCACTTAAATTCAGAAATTTTTCAGAATTTTAAATAAACTATGCTTGAAGATCCTCCATTTTTTAATCAAACTATTAAAATTTATCTCTAAAGAGAATAAAAAATACAATTTTTAAGGCACTTCACTTTTTTTTTGTTTTTTGGTACCAGGGATTGAACTCCGGGGCACTCGGCCACTGAGCCACATCCCCAGCCCTATTTTGTGTTTGATGGAGAGACAGGGTCTCACTGAGTTGCTTAGCACCTCGCCATTGCTGAGGTTGGCTTTGAACTCATGATCCTCCTGCCTCAGCCTCCCAAAGTGCTGGGATTACAGGCATGAGCCACCACCCAGCTAAGATACTTCACATTTGACCACAGATTTATGATTAGGAAGAAGTGGAGGTAAAGGATAGCTTTTGGTAAACAGAACTAACCTATGTTTTGAGTCCATCTTGTAGAAACTTTGCTAAAGGAACTATTTACCTGAATAATTTTGCAAGGAATGAAGCCCCCTCCTGTAAGACATTTTAAAGAATTTTGGTATATGATCTCCATTTAGGGTTATCTTCAAAAAAAGATAATAAACTAATCAGCTGCTTAGTTAAGAAACTATTCTGGAGTGAATTCTAGTTTGTTCAAAGCCCAGAGAAATAGCTTATCCTGTAGCAGTTCCTGTCAGTGATGCTCAGTATGAACATTTTTTATTGAATATTATTTAAATGGTGGAGCTGAAACTTAGTGGTAGACCACTTACCTAATGTGGGCAAGGCCTTGGATTTGATCCTCAGTATTGCAAAAGTACACACACACACACACACAAAATTTATTTTGTAGTTTGACCCCTACTCTTGTTTTGTCCCTTGTGTAAGCCATATCATTTCGTGTGTGTGTGTGTGTATGTGTGTGTTATTAAAAAGCCTTAAATTCCACATAGGTTTCCGTGTGTGTACATATATGTGTGTACACACACATATGTATATATGTTTTTTAGTTGCAGATGGACACACATACCTTTATTTTATTTATTTATTTTTTTAAGTGGTGCTCAGGATCAAACCTAGTGCCTCACACGTGGTAGACAAGTGCTCTACCAATGACAAGGATTTTCCTCAGCCCCACTAGGTTTCTTATTTTATTTTCTTACAATTTATTTTGTCAGTCTGTTCAGTAGCTAATCATTTGATTACCCAAATACCAAGTGATGTGCAGGGTAGGTTTCAGTCTACTTTCAGGTCTGTTGGAAAACCATAAGTGAATTTAATAGTACATTTAAAACAAAGTATTAGTCTATTATTTTGTATGGTTACCAGAAGTCTCTTATTTCTTTATTATTCCCATCAACAATATGATGATATGAATAAATCCATCAATTTTTATTCTAATTTTAAAAGAAATAAAGCTACTTACTAAATAATCATTGGAAAGAAAGTACTTCCTTTTTAGAAATCTGGGTAAAGTTTAATTTAGGGTTTCGAACTTCCTCAGTTCACAATGCAGTAATTTTTTTTGTAGAACCTGAGGAAAAATGAAATACCTATTCTACTTAATGAATCATTAACTCCAAACAATTTAGTGAGTGTTATGTCCTAATAGTCTAGTAATTATTTTAAAAGGTAATAACAAATATTGAAAAAATATATTATTTCTTCAATGTCCACAATTATGTCCTATTGGGATATGTGTACCTTTTAGATACTATACAAATTGTCAAATCATAATTATAGTCTGTACCATTATTTCTTTGCTTTTTTTTTTTTTTTTTTACAATGTTGTTTTTGTTTCAAATTATTTTTAGACTTTACAGGAAAGTTGCAAAACATAAATAGCAAGTTTCCATGTATTTCTCACCCTGCCTCTCCCAATGTTAAAATCTTAACATGACTAATTGTAATTATCAGACCAGGAAATTAATGTTAGTATAATATTATTAACTCCATTATCCAGGTGGGATTGGTTCTAGGACATCAGAGAATATTAAAGCCCAAGGATGCTCAAATCCTTAAATAAATTGGGTAGTATTTGCATATAACCTATATATATTCTCCTAGAGTTTGAATCATCTCTAGATTTCTTTTAATACCTAATACAATTTAAGTACTGTTCAAATAGTTGTATTGTTTAGGAAATAATGACCAGGGGGAAAGTCCATATATATGTTGTACAGACACAAGTTTTTTATTTTCCATCTAATGTTAGTTGAATCCATGGATGCAGAATCCATGGATGTAGGAGGCTGACTATTAGTGTGAATTTTACCAGTTTTTCCACTAGCGTACATTTTTGTTCCAGGATTCTACATTGTAATTGGTTGTTCTTTCTCCTTAACCTCCTGTTGTTTGTAACAGGTTCTTAGTCATTTTTATATTGGTACCTTGAAAAACATTCAACAGTTATTTTGCTATATATCCTTTGATTTGGGTTTGTCTTATATTTTTACATGATTGGATTGAGATTGTGTATTTTGAGCTAGAGTACCATAGAAATGATGCATCTTTCTCGCAATGTAGTATCATGTAGTTCATTGTGTCAATCTCCTATTACTGATGATGTTGATTTTAATTATTTAGGTAGTTCATGATGTGTTTTTCTACTATATCTTTGCCTCTACAATTAACAAATATCTTGAAGAGTCTCAAAAATCCTATTTCTCCTCAAATTGTCGCCCATTGATTTTAGTATCGGTCAGATACTAAATCTTGTCTGCAACAGTTTTTCTGTAGAATTCTGTTAAGAAAGAACCATTTCTTCTCTCTCATCTATTTTATCAGTTACTTATTCATATTATTAATATGAATTTATGAATATTTATTATTCTATAGGTTACAGTCCTTTTTTCTTTTTTTCCTGGCTGAAATTGTTCCAAATTTGGCCATTAGGAGCTCTCCAGGTTGGTCCCTGCATTATTTCAACAAATCCTTAAATATAAGTGCTTCCTAAATACTAGTAACCTAGATTCACAAATATATGACCTCATCAAAAGGAATGGAACACAATCTAATGTTGAAACTGAACTACCTCCAGCTGGTAGTTTGTGTGATATTTGACAGATATGTGTGTTTCTCTCAATTTGAAAAATTCCTTGGTTCTCCTATGAGTTCACTGCAATGCCCTAAGTTACCTTGTGCAGTTTGAGATGCCAATTTACACTTTTTTGTGAGGAATCATTTAACAGTTCTATTTTGTATTTTAAGTGAGTTTAAGCAAATATTTTTCTCCTCGTTCAAAATTTATAGGGAATTTCTTAAAAGTAAATTCCTAGTTACATTAACATACTTCTAAAATAGTCTTATGTTTTAGTTATTTTTAGAAGACCATTGTACTGTGCGTCATTATTTATTTTACTGGGGATTTGACCCAGGGGAGCTTTACCACTGAGCCACATCCCCAGCCCTGTCCTGTTCTGTCCTCTACTTTCCTTTTCCTCCCTCTCTCCCCTCTCTCCCTTCCTTTCTTTCTTTTTTTTTTTTTTTTTTCTTCCTTTCTTGTGACAAGATCTTGCTAAGTTGCTTAGGGCTTCACCAAATTATGGAGTCTGTCCTTGAATTTGTAGTCCTCACCCCTCAGCCTCCTGAGTCACTGGGATTACAGGCATGTGCCACTACACCTGACTAATCTTTTATAATTTTTAGTAATTTTTAAAAATATTTTCTTAGTTTTGTTGATAGACCTTTTTTATATTTTATTTATACATGATGCTGAGAGTCAAACCCAGTGCCTTACCATATGCTAGGCAAATGCTCTACTATTGAGCTACAACCCCAGCCCCAATTTTTAGTAATTCTTTTTAAAATTTATTTTTCTTACATAAAAATATTAAAAGAAATTTTGGAAATTATACAATGATACTGACTAGAAGTGAATTTTAGAAGTTACATTATTTCTTTTAATTCTCTAATAAAGTATTTTTGAAGTTAAAATTTTTGTCCTTGTTTTAATACAGAATTGGTAGATCCAAATATTTTTATCCAACCAATCACAGAAGAACGTGCATCTAGGACTTTGTATCGCATTGAACTTCTAAGAAAAGTACGGGAACAGGTCCTTCGACATCCACAGTTGTTTGAACGCCTGAAGCTTTGCCATCCAAATCCAGACTTGCCAGTCTGGTGGGAATGTGGCCCTCATGATAGAGATTTGCTTATTGGCGCTGCTAAACATGGGGTCAGCCGAACAGATTATCATATTCTTCGTGATCCTGAACTCTCATTTATGGCAGCTCAAAGGAACTACAGTCAAAGTAAGATGACTCATTCAAGGACTTCTACCCCACTTTTACAGCAATACCAAGTAGCACTTTCTGCTTCTCCTCTTACCTCTTTACCTAGGCTCCTAGATGCTAAAGGTATTATTCTAGAGGATATGAAAGTTAAAAGTGAAACCCTTAAAGAAGAGCCTCAGTCTTCTGAAGAAGAATCTATGTCTTCTGTGGAAACCAGGACACTAATAAAGTCTGAGCCTGTAAGTCCAAAGAATGGTGTTTTATCACAGGCTACTGGAGACCAGAAATCTGGTGGAAAAGTTCAAACAGACAGACGCATGGTTGCAGCCAGAACAGAACCCTTAACTCCAAACCCAGCTTCTAAGAAACAGAGAGTCCACAAAAGAGGATCAGAATCTAGTTCTGATTCTGACTCTGATTCTGAGAGATCATCCTGTTCTTCCAGATCATCATCTTCCTCGTCTTCTTCCTCTTCTTGTTCCCATTCTCGATCAGGCTCTAGTTCTTCTTCATCCTCATCATGTTCGTCAGCATCATCTTCATCTTCCTCCTCATCCTCCTCCTCCTCATCCTCCTCATCTTCATCAGAAGAAAGTGACAGTGAAGAAGAGGAAGTCCAAAAGCGAGGTATATGCATAAAGTAATTTCACTATTTTTAAGACAACTTTTCAAGGGAAAATAAAAATTTGATTTAGATAACTTAAGCATGCTTAAAATTGTTAGCTCAAATTTTATGCATACAACTTTTCCTAGAAATTCAGCATTGAAAAGGAAACTGGAACTACTGGTATACATTCCCTATTCAATATTCAAGGGATTGCAAAATAGACAGAAAAATTAGAGGAGTTTTACATAGTGCTTTATAATTGCCTTAAATTTGGTAGTACATTTTCCCCAGGAACAAGTTGATTAGTTAACAAACAAAAGTTAATACTGTATAACAATTGCCAGGAATCTTAAATAGGCAAACAAGAGTATCATGGGCCATACTTAACACCTATCTAGGTGTTGGAAGGATATAAGAAAAGAACTACAGCCTGGGGCTGGGATTGTGACTCAGCGGTAGAGTGCTTGCCTTGCACGCGTGAGGCCCTGGGTTTGATCCTCAGCACCACATACAAAGCAATAAAATAAAAACATTGTGTCCATCTACAACTAAAAAAAAATTTAAAAAAAAAAACAAAACTACAACTTGTCAGCAGAGTAGTGTTAGGTGATACTCTTCTGCAAGTATCTTTCAGGTTCAAGGAAATGAGTGAACACTAAGCATGTGCCAGATCCACCCTGGCTTAAAGAGCCTCATACTCCACAGGAGCCAGAATCTCTTATAGCATAACGTTCAGGGTTGCCACAAAGAATATCCCCAATTCCAAGAGTTCCTTCATTTAAAGAATTATGGTATCCCCATTAAGTATTTGTATTTCTCCCAATCTAAATGAAGTCCTCTAATTAGGAGTCATTCTAAAAGTAATGGTTACTTTATTGTAATCTAGGTGAATTTCTCCTTTTTATAAAAACCATTTTTTTCTACCACTTGTCTTTACTTTTTTATTTTCAAATATCTCTGAATAATTACATTGGATTTTTAAAAGTACATATAAAGGGGCTGGGAATATAGCTCAGTGGTAGATTACTTGCCTAGCATGCATAAAGTCCTGAGTTTGATCCCCAGCATTGCAAAAGATAAAAACAATGCATATAAAATTGTCTTATGCCATCATTTAAAAATGATTATAATTATTCTTAGCAGAAAGTACCCCTCACATGAAAGCCTATGATGAAGAAAGTGTTGCATCACTGAGCACTACCCAGGATGAGACCCAGGATAGTTTCCAAATAAACAACGGGACAGCAGAATCTGCTTACCTCTTACAGGGTGGATACATGCTGGCAGCTTCATATTGGCCAAAGGTAAAGGAATAATTAATTTGTTGTTGGAATAGGTGATTTTTTCTTTTTGTATTTTTCTATGTTGCTTTATAGTATTTTCTATATTGCTATATTCTTATGTGAAAAAATAAGTAATTGTGAAATGTGGAATGACATTTTGGCATTAGCATCAATAGTATACATCATAACTGTCCATTACTTTAGTTCTACTTAAATGTGTATGCTTATCGATACGACTTTAAAATGTTTAGAGTAGCTGGGTGTGGTGGCGCACACATGTAATCTAGAGGATTGCAAGTTCAAAGCCTCAGCAACTTGATGAGGCCCTAAGCAACTTAGCAAGACCCTGTTTCCAAAAATTTAAAAAAATAAAAAAATCCAGGGATGTGGCTCAGTGATTAAGCACTGCTGGTTTCAGTCCCTGGTACCCCAGAAAATTATTAGAGTTAAAGATAGTGATCCTTATATCTAAGTTAATATTCAAGGGCTTCTTTATGATAACATACTTTCAACTGAGACTCTGTGAAGAAATCAACGTGGCCAATTCTGACCTTCCAAAAAAAAAATTCACTTAAGTACATGAAGTATCAATGGTAAAAAGCAGCCAAGACTGAATTAATAATGGGGGAGGTCCACCCATTATGTTACAAGACTAGAACAGAAATACTAAACTTTAGGAATGAGATGGATCTTCAAAAGTCTGTCATAATTATTAAAATTATCCTTTGAAGCCTGGCGTGGAGGTGCACACCTGTAATCCCAGCATTTTGGGAGGCTGAGGCAGGAGGATCGCAAGTTCAAAGCCAGCCTCAGCAATGTCAAGGTGCTAAGCAACTCAGTGAGACCCTGTCTCTCCATAAAACACAAAATAGGGCTGGGGATGTGGCTCAATGGTCGAGTGCCCCTGAGTTCAATCTCTAGTACCAAATAAATAAATACATAAAAATAAAATTATCCTTTGATATTGCATCCTTTTCTAGGATCGTGTGATGATCAACCGGCTGGACAGTATTTGTCAAACAGTTCTGAAAGGGAAGTGGCCTTCTGCTAGAAGAAGTTATGATGCTAATACAGTGGCTTCTTTCTATACCACAAAACTACTGGACAGCCCCGGAGCAGCTACAGAATATAGCGAGCCCAGTGTTCCCACTCCCCCAGGTGCTGGTGTCAAAGAAGAACATGATCAGTCAACACAGATGTCAAAGGTGAAGAAGCATGTACGAGAAAAGGAGTTTACAGTGAAAATCAAAGACGTATGTGTATTTTTATTGCCCTAGGGCCTGATTGCGATTGCGGTGTGCAGCATGCTTTTCCTGCAAATGGCTGCCTGCTCTTACTCTTCCTTCTTTCACGTACTTGTCTCCTGGTATTTGCATTTTCTTTTTTGATATCCAGGTTATTAAACTTGAATACTCTACTAGAGGGATCGTCATTAAATATGTTTCTCTCCTTATACTTCTGAAAATAGTTCTGCTAATCGAGATGCTTTCTTAAACAGTGTGACAATTTGTTTCGATTTTTTTGTATAATATTTTAATATATCAGTGTACTTTCTCTTTTAAACGTTTAGTATGTCCTGTTATTAGTAATGTTTATTTTAATAGGATTTTTGAATCATGGTTGATTACTAGGTATCTAAAATATGGCTAACATCATCTGTGTGTCATTATGAATAATGTACCTGGAGATGTATGACTAAAGCTAAAAATGTTATGATGCACTAGTTACACAAAAAACTGTTTTGCTTAGAAAAGTGTATGATATGTGAATTTTTTTCACTTAAGATAGAAAATTATTTATTGTAGAAATTAATTTAAAAGTTTTATTCACCTGATTTATAAAGGAAATGAGAACTTCATTGATGTTGCAGGGTTTTCACTTGAAGTAAAAATTTTCTTCTATCCTACAATAAGATTTTCGTTAACATTTTCTTTTTTAATAATGGTGTTTTTTTAAACAGGAAGGTGGTTTGAAGTTGACATTTCAGAAGCAAGGGCTTGCCCAAAAAAGACCATTTGATAGTGAAGATGGTGCTCTAGGGCAGCAGCAGTACCTCACTCGACTTCGGGAGCTTCAAAGTGCGTCAGAGACAAGCCTCGTCAATTTTCCAAAATCTATGCCTGTATCAGGTGAAATGCAAATAATAATTTTCTAATTATGAAATATTTTCTACCATTTCAGAATTCTCTTTTATGATTCTTATAGTAAAAATTCATTTTTCCTTTAATGTCAGAACCACTGTTTAGTCTATAAAGTAATAACAATAACTTAAATTTTACTGAATATAGGAACTTTTAATATGACATTTTAAATCACAGAGGCAGGTTAGTATGGAGCTTGAGTATTTGGGTGAAGACTCTTTTTTTGTACCAGGGATATATAACCACTGAGCCACATCCCCAACCCTTTTTATTTTTCATTTCGAAAAATAGGGCTTCACTAAGTTGCTGGGGCTGGCTTAGAATTCCTTCTACCTTAGCCTCCTGAGCTGCTGGGATTACAAGCATGTGCCACCACGTCCAGCTGAAGATAATAATTTTTGTAATATGACTTTATACACAGAAAGTTCAAATAACATTTCAGTATGGAGATATATCATGAATTCCAAAGCAAATACCTAAGCCACTGAACCTACTTGTAGTCACAGCTACTGCGGAGCCTGAGGCATGGGGATCACAAACTCAAAGCCCACCTGAGTAACTTAGCAATACTCTGTCTCAAAAAAAAAAAAGAAAAGATAAGGACTAGGGGTACAGCTCAGTAATAGAGTGCTTGCCTAACATATATGAGGCCCTGGATTCAATCACCAGTTTGTGGAGGGAGGCAGTATTAATTAAATAAAACAAAATAAAAAACAAATACCCTAAGTCACAAAGTTAATAGGGATTGGTAGAAGTTAAAATGAGAAGTTTTAGAAAGATTTTAGAATTAGTATAGTCCAGACAACTGCAGTATACAGGAACTATTTATGACTAATCCCCAGAAATTAACCTTTCATCATCATGGAATTCTTGTAGGAATAAGATTATTTTTTTTAAAATTTTTTTTTTTTTTTTAGTTGTTGATAGATCTTTATCTTATTCATTTATTATTTCTATGTGGTGCTGAGGATCGAACCCAGTGCCTCACGCATGCTAGGCAAGCGCTCTACCACTGAGCCACAGCCCCAGCCCGGGAATAAGATTATGATTAAGCAGCTCTTTTTTGATTGTTAGGCAGCTCTAATTGTCAGAAACTTGTTTTTTATTTGGAAGTAAAATTTACCACCTGTGGGTTCTTCTCAAAGATACTGCCTTTACAAGCAGTATAGAATGAGTCTTCTCTTTATGTCTGCATGATAATCATAGAATTTTGAAAGCAGTTATCTCTCTCCTTGGGACTATCTATATTTCTTTTTTTGGGCAGGGGCCAGGGATTGAACTCAGGAGTACTCGACCACTGGGCCACATCCTCAGACCTATTTTGTGTTTCATTTAGAAACAGGGTCTCACTCAGTTACCTAGCACCTTGCCGTTGCTGAGGCTGGCTTTGAACTCACGATTCTCCTATCTCAGCCTCCCAAGTGCTAGGATTATACTCATGCACTACCATGCCTGGCTTTTCTAAAATTCTGACAAATAGAAACAATAAATATTTACTGAATATGTAATTGGTGCCAGGTGTTGTGTGCTCTGTAGATATTGAGGAACATGTTAGGCATTGTTTTTATCTTGACCTAATTGTGCTTTGTCAAGTGTTGAGAATTGAGAATGACACTGCAGACCAACTGAGTCTTGGTGTGTTGACCACCACGTGCAAATCTCCCAAAATACTAATTTTCAGTTATAGCAAAGAAATGAGTTGAATTTCCTTTATACCTTCATTATACAAGGCTAAGAATTCTATTTCAGTGTTATACTAAATCTGGTTGCCACACAATACTTGGAAGCATTTCAAAACTACTGTGTATTGCATAGTGTATGGATTCCTACATTGTGGGAAAACAAGGCTTTTTTATGAGTGTTATCTTGAATTTATTGCTATTTCCAATTGCTGCTATTACCACTTTTAATTTTAAATTAGTTTAGCTTCTTCAAGCATCAGTTTGGTTTCTTGTGGATTCATTGATTAGTAAATAAACCTTCAGACATGCATTAATCACAGTTTAAATTTGAATCAGCTTTGCTTTTATTACTGACACATAATTTTACCAAATTATGCTTTACAATTAGAATTTTATTATTAAGAAGTTCCTTTTTCACTAGAAAATGGGAATGAATGGAACAATAAACTGTGTACTTTTGTCTAAACTAAGTGGAGTTTAATAATATCACAACCCTTATCTTGATGACTCCACTATAAAATGGGATTGATAACTCTGTCATCTGTACATTTTATTGTTATTGCAGCTGAATATTATATAGTCTTCACCTATAAGTAAATCTTTGGTAACGAAATTTTTTTTAAATATTTTTTAAGTTGTTGGTGGACCTTTTTTTTTCCCCCCATTTATTTATATGTGGTGCTGAGAATCAAACCCAGAGAGCTAGGCAAGCACTCTACCACTGAGCCACAACCCCAGCCCTGAAAATTTTTTAATAGTATCAATAGAAAAATTGCTTTTGCAACTATACAGTAGATTAACACTATATAGAGTTATTATTAAGTATTATATCTCATCTGTCTTAATTGCATATGTGTAAATGTGGAATCTGTCTTTTTGACACGAAAGCTTTACCATTTTTGAGCCTTATCTTGCTTGTGAAATGAGTAACAGGAAGACAAAAGAGGCTGCATTGTTAGGGGGATTACATAAAATAACAAAGTATCTAGTAAAGAGCTTGGCATACAGTTAAACACTACATAGATGTTAAAATTAGGTTCTCACAGATTCTTTATTGGATGCTTAACAAATGCTTTTATTGAAATTCTTCATTTTCAAAAGGCTGTGTTTTTAAAATTCTTTTGATTACCTTTTTTGTTTTATTTGAAAGCCTGAATAAACACACTAGGTGAAATGTAACTTAATTTATGAAGGAAAGTAAAATAGCACAGATTATAACAAGAAGAAAAAACTAAAGCACTCATTCCAGAAACTGTGTGGAGTACTAGATAAAGGATGACAGAGCTAAGCAACCTGGGGTTGAATTCTGTGTTTTATTAACTCTTGTGACATTGAGCAAGTGACTTAATGTTTCTGATCTCTTTTATAAAACAGACTCAATAATACCTCTATGTTTTCATTCTGGCTTTGATGATTTAAGATAGCATTTGTAAAATATAGTCCAATGTCTGGCTCATAGTAGTCATTCAATAGAAAGAGGCTTTTTAAGTATTGTTATTGTTAGATCTAAAATAAAGACAACAAAGACTTTATAAAGTTAAATTTTCATTTTTAAATTCTAGCTTAAAATGCATTGAAAATATTTACTAAAATCACCCTCAGAAATAAGTTAAGTTGGGCTGCAGTTGTGGCTCAATGGTAGAGCGCTTACCTAGCATGTGTGAGGCAATGGGTTCGATCCTCAGCACTACATGAAAATAAATTAATAAAATAAAGGCATTGTGTTCATCTACAAGTAAAAATATTTTTAAAAAAGAAATAAGTTAGGTTAATATG
Source organism: Xerus rutilus (assembly GCA_028644305.1). Lineage (NCBI taxonomy): Eukaryota > Metazoa > Chordata > Mammalia > Rodentia > Sciuridae > Xerus > Xerus rutilus. The sequence continues at coordinate 27,832,104 of CM053414.1, read as the reverse complement.
TAATAAAACAAAGATTTGACCAAATATATTATTTTACAAATGTACGCTTTAGTGTGCACAAATGTTTTTCTATTGATAATTAAGGTAGATACATAAAAGTTTTATCAATAGAAAAACATTTGTGCACAGATACCACTAAAGGGAAAGGGAAAGAAAGTAATACACTCCCTTTCATTGCTTGGTAGTCTACACTTATACATTAAATATTAGGTAGTACATTTAAAAACAAGGGCATTTGGGCTGGGATTGTGGCTCAGTGGTAGAGCGCTTGCCTCGCAGGTGGAAGGCACTGGGTTCGATCCTCAGCACCACATATAAAAAAATGAATAAAGGTCACTCAACAACTAAAAAAAATTTTAAAAAAACAAGGGCATTTATGCTGGGCACAGTAGCACATGCCTGTAATCCCAGCAGCTCTGGAGGCTCAGGAAGGAGGATCATGAGTTCAAAGTCAGCCTCAGCAATTTAGTGAGACCTTGTCTCAAAATTTAAAAAGGGATTGGGGTGTGGTTCAGTGGTTAAGCGCTTCTGGGTTCATTCCCCCAGTACCAAAAGAAAAAGATGTAATTTATCTCACTACAAGGAACATTATGCTCATGAATGATGGAACATGAAATATTATTGCTATCCAGAAACATGGACAAAGTCCTGTGAAAGAGGTGGAATTGAACAGGATTTAGTAAGGTTAGATAATGGTCTTTCTGGAAAATAGGGTTAAGAGCAGGGGTGGAAGGACAGGATATAGCCTAAACCAGAGATTAGACATCAAGAAAATTATATGATTTTGTGATAAGATTGATTTAGCTAGTGTAAAAATTCTTAATAGAGAGAAAGATGTGTATATAAGATTAGAGCCTACTTATGAAATCTGAATCTGAATTACACAAAGCATCAAAAACTAAGCTCCAGGGCAGTGGTTGAGAGTTGCTCATATAGAAATAGGATTGATGCAAAGTAGTTCATTCATTTTAGGACAGGAAACCACAAGATGTTCTTATGAAATAGAATGGCACTTTTAAAAGTGATGCTTTAAGAAGGTTATTGTTATTTGAGCTAAAATGTACTATACGAAAATATTCTCAAATCATCATATTTATAATAGTATGTTAATATAATTATGATAAATTTTCCTATTAAGGAACTTTTTTACAGCCGAAATGGGAGAGAAGTAAGTTCCTTTTATAAGATTACAGAGCTAGCCAAAGGGCTACACTTTATTTGGGAGTACTCAGAACTTCTCAAAAAATTCTCCTTAATGATTGAAAATATATTTTTCATTAATGCATACATGCTTAATAGATATTTATTGAAAAAAATGCATGGAACTGTTTCATACCTCTTCTAAACATAACTCTTAAGTGCCTACTAAAATGAAGAAGGTCAACTCTAATTTGGTAACTAAAACTTTACTGATGATCCTAAAGAAAATACTTGAAGTAGGTTGGAGCAGGAATCAACAATGGGAAATTGAGAAATAAATTAGTGTTTTTATTAAGAAGAAGAAGCACGGGGCTGGGATTGTGGCTCGGCGGTAAAGCGCTTGCCTCGCATGCGTGAGGCACTGGGTTCGATCCTCAGTACCACATTTAAATAAATAAATAAATAAATAAAGATATCATTTTAAAAAAAAAGAAGCAGCAGCACAATAGAGTTTTGCTGAAAAATTTTGGAGTTACAAAGACTAGAAGAAGCTAATTTTCTTTTTTTTATTGGCCATATTTTCGAGTTGAGGAGAATCTGAAGTAGAAAAAGGTATTGTAGCACAAGAAAATAGATACGATTTTTTAAATAAGCTTTTAGAAACCATAGGAATTAACGTGTTTGAGAGGGTTTGTTTAAACACAAGAAAGGCATGCTTCCCACTCTACAAGAAGCAGGAAGAGATAGGTACATGAATATAGAGTAGAAGAATTGAGAAGAAAAGTAAAAAATTGAAAGAAGCCTGTTACACACCTCCATGTTTTAAAATTGAGAAGCAGGGGTGATGTTTTTATTCCAAGAATTGCTTGATTTAGGATATATAAACTAAGAACTAACACTTCCGTATAGATTTAGAAAACTGATTACTTTCAATTTGTTTAGGAACTAAAAGTTTATCACTGTTTTGGGTGTTTAATTTAATTAGGTACTTCCATTCAATCAACAACTGGTGCCAATGGAATGATCTTAGACAACCAGCCTGTAGTCAAAAAAAGGCGAGGAAGGAGGAAGAATGTAGAAGGTGTTGACATCCTCTTTTTTAACAGAAATAAACCACCTAATCATGTAAGTAAAGTAAAAATTACTGATCCTTGAGTCTAAAATTCAATCCCCTACATATACACATTGCACTTGTGTGATTTTACAAATACAGTGTTAATAAAGAAATTAGAAATATGCTATATATTTTCAGGTTTTGTATTATTAGTAGAATCTGACATTGGCCAAGATTCATGAAAATCTTAGTTTTAAAAGATTTCAGAGAGTCGGGCGTGGTGGTGCAAGCCTGTAATCCCAGCACTTAGGGAGGCTGGGACAGAATCGCGAGTTCAAAGCCAGCCTCAGCAAGGGCAAGGCACTAAGCAACTCAGTGAGACCCTGTCTCTACATAAAACACAAAATAGGGCTGGGGATGTTGCTCAGTGGTTGAGTGCCCCTGAGTTCAATCTCCAGTACCCAAAAAAAAAAAAGGATTTCACAGGAGCCAGGCACAGTGGTGCACGCCTGTAATCCTAGCACCTTGGGAGAATTGTGAGTTCAAAGCCAGCCTCAGCAATGGCAAGGTGCTAAGCAACTCAGTGAGACCCTATCTCTAAATAAAATACAAGATAGAGCTGGAGATGTGGCTCAGTGGTCGAAGTACCCCTGAGTTCAATCCCCAGGACCAAAAAAAAAAGATTTAGCAGAATTTAATGGAATGCCTTTTTTTTCCTTCAATAAAGAACTACTCCATGTATGTATGTAGAAAACACAGTGAATCCCACCATCAGGTACATCCACAAGAATGGGATCCTAACTAGAATAGATACATTTCATGCTGGTATAATAATATCAAATGGATTCTACTATCATGTTAAACTAAAAAGAACCAATAAAAAAGGAAATAAAAAGAACTACTTCATTGAAGCATGGAATTAAATTTTCATTTGGTGTTTTTCTGCAGGTTTCTTTAGGTTTAACCACCTCACAGATTTCCACAGGGATAAATCCAGCACTATCCTATACTCAACCTCAAGGAATTCCTGATACAGAAAGTCCAGTTCCAGTTATTAATCTTAAAGATGGGACAAGACTTGCAGGAGATGATGCACCGAAGAGAAAGGATTTGGAAAGATGGCTTAAGGAGCACCCAGGTTATGTGGAAGATTTAGGAGCTTTTATTCCTGTAGGTGATCATTTTAAAATCTTGGTATATATTATTTCTGTGATTTGTCAAACCTGTAATGATAAAGCATGATTTCTCATCCACTTGTGCAAAAAATTTGCTCTGCCTAAGATTTAGGAAAATTAACTGAAAAAAGAATAACAATCTTTTTTCCCCATAATACAATATAGTGTCATTTTTCACTTTCTATTCTGCATTCAACAAATATTTAATAATAAAAATCACTTCTGATATGAATAGCATGTTAGAACCAATGGAAATTGCAAGGGTATAAAACTTCTGACCTTTTCTCGAAGAATTCATTATCTAATATTGGTCATAGTAAAATTTTACCTCTGTCTGCCATTGTATTTAACTCCTAATGTCTATTGTTTCACACTACTCTATTAGAATGGTATTGTTATGACTATTTTATAGATAAAGAAATTGAAACACTGAAATGTTAAGTAAATAGTGCAAGGCCACACAGCAAATAAAGTCCAGAATTGCACATGCTAGGCAAGTTGTCTATTATTGAGCTACATCCTGAGCCCAGAGCTTCTGCTGTTAAGCTCCATTTCAGACCATAAGAGTATGGCTTCTGTGTCTCTGCAGCTGCACAAGTTCATGTTAATTAAAGATGAGAATCTTATATTTAATTTGCATTCTTCTTAACCTCTGAAATACTACCTACCTATGGGCTTTCTCACTTAGAAATGTATTATTTAGTGTCTGAAACTTTATTACCAGACAGTAACATGAAATTTTGTGTCAGTATCCTTAACATTTCTGTGTACTTTATAAGGTAAAAGAATATAGGTTTATCCCATTTATGGTGAGGTTAATAGGCCTGTTCTATTTGCCTCCCTTATGAAGATGAAATGCATAACCAAAATGAAGCTTTCTGCTCCCCTAAGAGCTTTCCCACCCTTCCCACTTTTCTCACTGCTGAGGTTCAAACCCAGAGCCTTGCACATGGTAGGCAAGTGCTCTACCACTGTGCTACAATCCTAGCCCCACCCCATGGGCTTTTTGAGGTCCATGTCCTATTTACCTATGTTTCCTTGGACTAAACACATGAGTGCTTATAACACAGAATAGTATGTGCCTCCCTGTAAATATTTATTAAATCTGTGATTTAAAAAAAATCTTGAAAAAATTGCCTTGTTATTTTTTTCCATGAAAAGATATCAGACAAGCTCTAATCTGTAGAATGGGCTTTGTGTCCATAATATATATTTAGATCCAATATTTCATATTGTTGTTGTTGTCACCAGGAACCAACCTGATGTCTAAAACAGAGAGCCATAGTCTTTTTTTTTTTTTTTTTTTTTTAAACCCAGGGGAACTTAACCACCAACCCACATCCCCAGCCCTTTTTCCCCCCAGGGATTGAACTCTGCCACACTCTCAGGCTCTTTTTTTTTTTTTTTTAAGTTATCAATGGACCTTTATTCTCTTTATTTATATGCAGTGCTGAGAATTAAACCCAGTGCCTCACACATGGTAGGCAAGCACTCTGCTACTGAGCCAGAACTCCAGCCCTCTCAGACCTTTTTATTTAAATATTTTATTTAGAGACAGTTCTCGCTAAGTTGCTGAGGCTGACTTTGAACTAGTGATCCTCCTGCGTACACCTCCTAGGCCTCTGGGATTACAGATGTACACCACCATGCCCACCTTAACTTTTTTTGGCAGGGTGGAGAGTACCGAGAATTGAACTCAGGGACATTTGACTACCGAGCCACATCCTCAGCCCTATTTTGTATTTTATTTAGAGATAGGGTCTCACTGAGTTGCTTAATGCCTCAATAAATTGCTGAGGCTGGCTTTGAACTCAGGATCCTCCTGCCTCAGCACCTGGAGCCACTGGCATTACAGGCATGCACCATTGCACCAGGCCCAGTTTAATTTATTATTTTGAGACAGGGTCTTGCTATGTTGGTTGCTTAGGGCCTCACAGAGTTTCTCAAGCTGGTCTCATATGTGAGATCCTCCTGCCTCAGCCTCCCTAATCACTGGGATCATAGGCATGCACCACTGGGCTTCTTTAGTTTATTCTTCTGCATGTCCTTCATAGCCCTAATTTACTTAAAGGATGGCACAACTCTCAAGCTTTTATTTATTTCCTTTTAATTTTGGTGTCAAATAATGCTCTTTTATAAGGAGAGGGCTTGCCACTAAATAAAATTGGCAATTGGTAATTCAAAAAAAATGAAAATCATCATTTTAATGCTGTAATTTCATAATGTTAGAAAATCATTGCCAAACATGATGCATACATCTGTAATCCCAGTCGCTCAGAGACTAAAGCAAGACAATCACGAGCTCAAGGCTAGGGTTAGCAACTTATCAAAGGCCTAAGCAGCTTTGGCAAGACCTTGCCTCAGAATAAAAAAGGGCTGGGAATGTAGGTCAATGGTAAAGTGCCCTGGATTCAGTGGTTCAATTCCCAGTACAGGTGGGCAGGCATAGAGGACGAGAAAGAGAAAGAGATGAAGTACGAAAAGAAGAGAGGAAGGAGTGAGAAGAAGAGAAAGAAAGAAATTTATGTATTTAGCCAACAAATTTTTATTGACTACTGTGTGCCAGTTACAATTTTAGTGACTAAAAATATAATAGTGAAGAACATGAAGTTTTTCTTGCTCTTGTGGCACTTGTACTCCAGTCTCTGAAGGATTCTCATACCTTTCTCTTAATAACTGCAAGAGTTTTTATTAATGTTCTCAATTTTTGTACCCATTCATCATTTTCATTGCAAATAAACGTTTTGCCATAATGTTTTATGTAGCTTTACTACTAAGATTTAAAAACGTGTTTTTAAGCATGTTTTATGTCCAGATGTGGAGGTGCACACCCATAATCTCAGTTACTTGGAAGGCTGAGGCAAGAGTACTGCAAGTTCAAGGCCAGCCTTGGCAACTTAGCAAGACCCTGTCTCAAAATAAAATTAAAATGTGTCAGGGATGTAGCTTCATGGTACAGCATTCCTGGATTCAATTCCCAGTAACCACCCCACACACACACACACACACACAAAGGCAGCATTTGTTCCACTAAAGAACAGAAGATATGCCAAGCATGGTAGTACAAGCCTATAACCCCAGAGGCTTGGGGGCTCAGTCGAGACAGGATAATCATAAGTTCATGGCCAGCCTCAGCAATTTAGCAAGGCCCCAAGCAATTATTGGGACCCTGTCTAAAAATAAAGAACAGAAAGGGCCGGGGATGTAGTTCAGTGGTAAATTGCCTCTGGTCAAACTTACAGCGCAAAAAAAGAAGAATAGAAGACATAATTTAATTTAGCTGCTTTAATAAGTATACTTTACATTAATGTTTTCTTACATCTCACATATTATTATAATATCTCTATAAATAATTATAGTATGGAATATATTATAATAGAGTTATACATAAAGTTCTATTCATGGGTATAGATATAAGAACAGTTAACTACCTAAGTAAAGTATAGTACTAATACTGGCAGAAAGACAGAAAATCAAACTGTTAACTGGTACATGAAAAATGAATAAGAAGGCATTGACCAGGTTAACACAAGAGGAACATGTAGGCATTGTAGAAATTATGAAGAGAGTTACAAGGTGATATGACTGTAAGACATATTCATGAAACAGTGACTAGTCTGATATTTCAGAGTATGTGGAAGAGTGAGTGCAGTGATAGTAAGTGAATAAAAAAGGTGAGTTGAATAGGTCCAGGCTGTGGTGGGACTGAAGATTTTGTCAACAGTTGTAGAGATAAGTAGCATGGTTTGATGGAAAAATATCTAATATTGTTGGATGTGGTGTTTTGTTTTGTTTTGCATTGCTAAGATTGAAACTCACACATGGTAGGCATTGAGCTCTGCCATTGAGCTATACTCCCAGGCCTGTGAATATGAGTTCTTTTTTTTTAGTTGTTGATGGATCTTTATTTTATTCATTTATTATTTATATGTGGTGCTGAGGATCGAACCCAGTGCCTCACGCATGCTAGGCAAGCGCTCTACCACTGAGCTACAGCCCCAGCCCTGAATATGAGTTCTTAATCTGTCTCTTCCACTTACAAGTTGTATCCCCTTGAGGAAGACAACCTCTCTAAGCCTTGATACACCATTTATAAAATAAGAATACCTTTTAGTTTTGTGAGAATTACACAACATGAGGAAAATAGATGAAAGTTACTAGCACAGATTATAAATTGTCACAGCACTGGGAAAGTCTGGGACATTTCACCCAGAACTTGTCAGGAAGGAGAAAATTATCAGATTAACAAGTAAAGAACTACAATTTAGAGGAAACCACTCCAGCATCATTGGTAACCCCTTCAAGTATCACTGTCTAGGTGTTCTGTAGTTTTTGAGGGCATTTAAGAAAAAAACTAGCAAAATCTTGCTCATTTCAAGAGCCAAAAGAAGGCCCTTGCTTTCATATGGAACTATAAAAGTGATCATTCTGATGGCCTTGAATAATTTTAAAATGTAAATTTGAAGAAGAGATTCATGTAATAGCTTTTTTTTTTTTTTTTTTGTACCAGGGATTGAACTCAGGGGTACTCGATCACTGAGCCACATCCCCAGCCCTACTTTATGTAGAGACAGGGTCTCGCTGAGTTGCTTAGCGCCTCGCTGTTGCTGAGGCTGGCTTTGAACTCACAATTCTCCTGTCTCAGCCTCCCTAAGTGCTGGGATTACAAGCTCGAGCCACTGCGCCCAGCTATGTAATAGCTTTTTATTAAAATATTTAAAGTTTAAATATTTTTAAAGTGTGGGTAACTAACCAAAAGATAGATGCTTCCACATCATAGGATTAAATTTCAGTTGTAATATTTTGAATAATTTTGCAGAAGCAAACATTTTAAAGATGTTTCCTTGTTTTAGAGAGTGCAGCTTCACGAGGGAAGACCCAAACAAAAACGGCATCGTTGCAGAAACCCCAATAAACTTGATGTTAATACTCTCACTGGAGAAGAACGTGTTCAGCTGATTAACAGAAGAAATGCCAGAAAGGTATTTATGTATTTGTGGTTAATCCTTTACATTGATTTAAATGTGTAAGTGATCTCTTAGAACACCGATTCATTGTGCATTATTTTCTAATAAGACCTAGAAGTGGATTGAATTTAGCAGATTTGTGGGGGAAGACATGGATAATAATTTCATACAACCTAAACTTAAATCCTGTATCACTGACTGAGGTATTAAATGAAATAAGCAAGCTGCTCAACATATCTGTATCTAAGCAGTGCCATTGCATGTGGCTATGCCCTACACAAGGACACTACACCTAAGACATTTGTTTTCCTCAGGAGGCAATTTTGCTCCTCAGGGAACATTTGCAGAATCTAGAGACTTTACCTAGGATTAAACCTAGGGCCTCTTAACCACAAGGTACATCCCCAGATCCTCAGCCTTTTAAAAAATATTTTATTTAGAGATAGGGTATCCCTGAGTTGCTTAGGGACTCACTAAATTGCTGGGGCTGGCCTTGAAGTTGCAATCCTCCTGCCTCAGCCTCCTGAGCCACTGGGATTATAGGTGTGTGCCACTTCACCCAGCCGGAGACATTTTTGGTCATCATAAATGAGTAGGTAAGTGGTGAGCAGGGGGAGGGTGCTACTTGCATCTAATGAGTAGAAGACAGTTAACCCAGATGTTGCTAATCTTTCTGCGGTACTTAGCACAACCCCACAATACCAATCCAAAATGTCTATAGTGCAAGAGTTGAGGAAATCTGATCTAAGGAAGGGACACCATTGACATCATAGCCATCATAAAATTTATCATATTTTGTCACTATAATTTTCCATCAGATAACCTTAAAATGTTTGTTCTGTCAAAATCAGCATAGTATATAATTTTATGTTAGATGGAAATGAAATGTCTTACATAAAAGTACCTTGTAAACTAATGGTACTTCTATGCTTATTCCTTTTTGTTTGTTTTTTAAGACTTGAGGTTTTTTTGAAGCCTGATTTGATTCAATATTTGTTTCCTGAAGTTGTTACATATTTAAATGAGTAATGTGTCTTTACCTTATAAAGTAAATGATAGAAGACTTCTGACACCCTTTTGTAAATGTAGCATTGACATACTATTTTTTATTCTGATAAATAAGTGATAAAATAAGAAAGAAAACATGATCTGAAGGTAAGAGCGCCAGATTTCTCATTGAATTGTTCAGCTGAAAAACTCACTTTACATTGCTCATGATAATTGCCTGATTCTATTTTACTCTGTTAAATACTTCCATTCCTAGGATAAAAATTGTAATTTCTTATAAGAAATATTGGAATTAGAAGCATAATAGCAATTGTTTTAATAGTGTTCTGTACACCAGCTCTTTAAAATTAATGCCAATTTTCCCCCAGTTTCAGAGAGATAATTCATTCAGCTTTTGTCAGTATTTTACAATAATAATATAGATAGAGAAAGAATAAGGTAAATATTTAGTAGCATTTTAATTGTGTGCTTGCATATATTTGTGACAAATCTTTGCTATGGTTGAATTTGTTTTCACCTTTTTTTCTTCTTTTGTCTTAGCCAATTTTAAGGAGATGAAACAGTTTTGGATTTTTACTTGTAGATTTAATAATAAACATATAAATTTTACTTTTAATTGGTGTAGCCTCATGAGGATCTTGTTCATTTTCTTTAATTTGTAAAGTTCTTTATTATCTTGAGTCTGTGAGGTATAGGCTTAGCTTGATGAATTACTGAGGAAAAGAATCTACTTAGATCCACAAGAGGGCCTCCAATTTAAATTGAAGATTAATGAGCCTTAATAAAAGAGGAAAGGGGGCTGGGGTTGTAACTCAGTGGTGGAGCACTTGCCTAGCATGTGTGAGGCTTGGGTTCAATTCTCAACACCACATATAAATAAATAAAAATAAAGTTCTATCAATAGCTAAAAAAATGAAATTAAAGAAAAAAAGGAGAATACAATATAAATTGCTCATCTTAAGAATATAAGGAATGCTAGATAAGGACACTTATAGGCAATATAGCTGACTACATTAAATCCTGTCTATATCCTATCAAGACATAGTATTACCCATGTGTTAGGGATGCTACTCAGTGGAAAAGCACTTGTCTAATATGCACAAGGCCCTGAGCTTTATCCCCAGAACCACAAAAAAAGAGAAGAGAGAAATATAGTACGTATTAATTCAAAAGGGTGTGGGAAAGGAATTAAAAAGTATCTTTAGAATCCAAATAATTTCTCCAAATGTAATTTTTATGTATTTTGCAATGCCGGGGATCAAACTTAGGGTCTCATGCATGCCAGACAAATGCTATACCACTGAAACACATCACCAGGCAGCCCCCCAAATATAATATTCTTAATTTAAGTCTCAAAATACTTTGTCTCCATGTTAGGCTAATTATTATATGTATTATTTTTTATATTTTCAAATTTACTATGACTTTTCACAAGGCATATATATCATTTCATACTTTTAGTGTTAATATACATCATAAACAAATAAGAGTAAAGGGTTTTGAGATCTCAGTTTGAGTTCTATCACTAACATTACTACCTGGCTTTAGACAAATTATATAACTTTTCCTTCATTAGAAAAATATAAGTAATACTTGCCCAAAAGGAAGTTGTAAGAACTAAAATATATTTTAAAAGTTCTTAGCATAATATTGTCATATAATAATAATTTTTATTATATGCTGGACAGCATTCTAAGACACTTGAATTGTCTCTCTCTCTCTTTCTTTTTTGTTTTTTTGATACCAGGGATTGAACTCGGGAGTACTCGACCACTGAGCCACATCCCCAGTCCTATTTTTTGTGTTTTATTTAGAGACAGGGCCTCAATGAGTTGCTTAGTGCCTCGCTGAGGCTGGCTTTGAACTCGTGATTCTCCTGTCTTAGTCTCCCAAAGTGCTGGGATTACAGGCGTGCACCACCACGCCTAGCAAATTGTCTCAATTTTATCTACATAGAAAGCCATGAAGTCTGATTGTGGTGGTGCATGCCTATAATCCCAGTGACTCAGGAGGCTGAGGCAGTAGGATCACAAGTTCAAAGCCGGCCTCAGAGACTTAGTGAGTCCTTCAGCAACTTGGCAAGACTCTGCCTCAAAATAGAAAATAAAAAGGGCTAGGGATGTAGCTCAGTGGTTGAGTACCCCTGGGTTAAATCCTCAGTACTAGGGGCAGGAGGGAGCCACGAGGGAAAGGTGATTGTTATCCCCATTTTATAGATCAGGAAACTGAGGCTCAAAAGCGATTTACTGATTTGCTCAAGTTCCTATAGCTGTTAAGTCTGACTCCAGAGGCTTACTCTTATCCAGACTGTACTACCCAACCAGCACAGCAAATTATAGTTCTTCATTTTCCTATTCTAGTTATTCCACTTAAAACATTTAAATAAAGCTGAGTGTGGTGGCGCACACCTGTAATCCCAGTGGCTCAGGAGGCTGAGACAGGAGAATTGTGAGTTCAGCCTCAGCAGCGGCAAGGGGCTGAGCAATTCAGTGAGACTTGGTCTCTAAATAAAATAAAAAGATAAGGCTGGGGATGTGAAGTGCCCCTGAGTTCAATCCTGGTTACCAAAAAAAAATTTTTTTTAATTTACATTATCACACATTTATATAGTATATTAATAGTCTATATAGATTATTGTTTTAAATATAAAAATTGTTGAAGATGCTTCAAAAAATATACATATTTCAAAGAAATAAACTCTGTACAGTACCAAATAAAAACAATTAAAAATGGTTTTATATTCAATAATGTGTTAAGTGTCTAACAATCTGTTTTTCATTTATAGGTTGGAGGTGCATTTGCTCCCCCTTTGAAAGACTTATGTAGATTCCTAAAAGAAAATTCAGAATATGGAGTAGCTCCTGAATGGGGAGATGTTGTTAAGCAGTCTGTGAGTATTTCACAAATACTAACTCATATCATTTTAAAAGTGATATACCATTTAATTGTATATTATTATATCAATATTACGTTAATTATATAATCATTTTTATATAATTAAATATGTACACACACTGTATTTGTTTGTTTAGGTATTGGGGCTTGAACCCAGGAGCTCTGTGCCACTGAGCCACATCCCCAGTCTAAGTTGCTAGAGGCTGGCCTCAAACTTGCAAGCCTCTGGTCTCGGCCTTTTTTGGGGGGGAGGTACCAGAGATTGAACTCAGGGGCACTTGACCACTGAGCCACATCCCAGCCCTATTTTGTATTTTATTTAGAGACAGTGTCTCACTGAGTTGCTTAGTACCTCACCATTGCTGAGGCTGGCTTTGAACTCGAAATCCTCCCTGCCTCAGCCTCCTGAGCTGTTGGGTGTACAGGCATGCACCACCCCACACCTAGCCATTTAATGATATCTTAAACTTTCAATTAAAAATTAATAAAATATTCCATAAACAACATGTGATGACCCTTTAGTTTCTTTCTTTCTTTTTTTTTTTTTTTTTTTTTTTTTTTTGAGTACTGGAGATTGAATCCAGGGATGCTCTACCACTGAACTACATCCCTAACCCCTTCTGAATATTTTTAGTTGTAAATGTGCACAAGGGCACAATACCTTTTATTTATTTATTTTTGTGTGTCCTAAGGATCAAACCCAGTGCCTCACACGTGTTAGCCAGTCGCTGTACCACTGAGCTACAACCCAGCATCCCAGCCCTTTTTTATTTTGAGTCATTCTCACCAAGCTGCCCAGTCTGGCCTCAAAGTTGTGATCTTCCTGCCTCAGCTCCCTAGTATTAGTTCACAATTGTTATTTTTCACAGCATGTGAAAATTTCCCAGGTATTTCCTGAGTTAGAATGCAAAACCAAGCTGGTTTCAATGTTGCATGCCTTTAATTCTAGCTAATAGGGAAGTAGAGGCAGGAGGATCACAAGTTTGTAGCCAGCCTACGCAACTTTACAAGACCCTCCCTCAAAATTTAAAAAATGTAAAAAGGCTGAGAATGTAGCTCAGTGGTATAGAGTGCTGACCTAGCAAGCGTGAAGTCCTGAGTTCAGTCCCCAGTATTACAAAAAAAAAAAAAAAAACAGAACCAACATATAATGGTTTGTTTTTATTTTAAGCACTGTTTGAACAATTTCATAAATAATAGTCAAATATGTGAGCAAAGAAATATATATAACAATACTTGCCAGGTAGGGTGATACATACCTGTAATCCCAGGGACTCAGGAGTCTGAAGCAGGAGTATTGGAAGTTTTTTTTTTCTTTCCATTTTTTATTTATTTATTTGTTCTATTTAGGCTTGCATGATAACAGAGTGCAATTTGATTCATTGTACATAGATAGAGAATAACATATCAATTTTCTAGTTGTAAGTTGTATAGAATCACAACATATATGCAGTCATACATAAAGTTAGGGCTATGAAGACCATGATATTCCACCACCTTTACTGTCCCCATGCCCCCTCCCCCCTTATACCCCTGTGAACAGAGTTCCATCATTGTTCCCATGTCCTTCCCCACATTATGAATCAGTGTTCACTTATCAATGAGTACATTCAGCATTTGGTTTTCTGAGATTGGCTTACTTCACTTAGCATGATATTCTCCAACTCCATCCATTTACCTGCAAATGCCATAATTTTATTCTCTTTTATTGCTGAGTAATATTCCATTGTGTATATATACCACAGTTTCTTTATCCATTCATCTATCGAAGGGCATCTAGGTTGGTTCCCCAGTTTAGCTATTGTGAATTAAGCTGCTATAAACATTGAAGTGGCTGCAGCACTGTAGTTTGCTGTTTTTAAGTCTTCTGGGTATAGACCAAGGAGTGGGATAGCAGGCTCAAATGGTGGTTCTATTCCAAGTTTTCTAAGGAATCTCCATTCTGCTTTCCAGATTGGTTGTACCAATTTGCAGTTCCACCAGCAATGTATGAGCATGCCTTTTTCCCCACAACCTCGCCAACACTTATTGTTGTTTGTATTCTTGATAGTTGCCATTCTGACTGACGTGAGATGAAATCTTAGGGTAGTTTTGATTTGCATTTCTCTGATTGCTAGAGATATTGAACATTTTTTCATGTATCTGTTGATGTATCTGTTGATGGATCTTCTTCTGTGAAGTTTGTGTTCAGTTCTTTGGCCCGTGTATTGATTGGGTTGTTAATTTTTTTGGTGTTAAGTTTACTGAGTTCTTTATATATCCTGGAGATTAGTGCTCTATCGGATGTGTGTGTGGCAAAGATTTGTTCCCAGAATGTCGGCTCTCTGTTCACTTCATTGATTATTTCTTTTGCTGAGAAGAAACTTTTTAGTTTAAATGCATCCCATTTGTTGATTCTTGATTTTAATTCTTGTGCTATAGGAGTCTTGTTAAGGAAGTATGGTCCTAATCCGACATGATGAAGATTTGGGCCTATTTTTTCTTCTATTAGGCGTTGGGTCTCTGGTCTGATTCCCAGGTCCTTGATCCACTTTGAGTTGAATTTTGTGCATGGTGAGAGATAGGGGTTTAGTTTCATTTTGCTGCATATGGATTTCCAGTTTTCC
>CM053414.1:27792135-27816759 GCA_028644305.1 Xerus rutilus | reverse complement strand
AGAGCTGTGTTAAAGTCTCCAAGTATTATTGTGTTGTGGTCTATTTGATTCTTGTATTTGAGAAGGATTTGTTTGATATATATAGAAGCTCCATTATTTGGGGCATAGATATTTATGATTGTTATGTCTTGTTGATGTATGATTCCCTTAAGAAGTATAAAATGACCTGCTTTATCTCTTTTCACCATCTTTGGTTTGAAGTCCACTTTATTTGATATGAGGATGGAAACTCCTGCTTGTTTGCGGGATCCATGTGAGTGATATGTTTTTTCCCTTCTTTCACTTTCAGTCTGTGGATGTCTTTTCCTGTAAGATGAGTCTCTTGAAGACAGCATATTGTTGGGTATTTTTTTTGATCCAGTCTGTCAGTCTGTGTGTTTTAATTGGTGCATTTAGGCCATTTACATTCAGGGTTATTATTGAGATATGATTTGTAATTCCGGTCATTTTGGTTTGTTTTTGGTTTTTACCTTGAGTTGTTTTCTCTTTTGAATGGTCTTTCTTTTTTTTTTTTTTTTTTTTAATATTTATTTTTTTAGTTGTAGGTGGACAGAATATCTTTATTTTATTTTTATGTGGTGCTGAGGATCGAACCCAGTGCCTTACGCGTGCTAGGCGAGCACGCTACCACTGCGCCATAACCCCAGCCCCGAATGGTCTTTCTTTTAATGTAGTTCCTCTCTAAAAATTTTCATTGTTGGTTATCATTTTCTCTTCATGGAATATTTTGCTAAGAATGCTGTGTAGTGCAGGCTTTCTTGCTGTAAATTCTTTTAACTTTTGTTTATCATGGAAGGTTTTTATTTCGTCATCAAATCTGAAGCTCAATTTTGCTGGATATAGGATTCTTGGTTGGCATCCATTGTCTTTCAGGGTTTGGAATATGTTATTTCATGATCTCCTGGCTTTTAGTGCCTAGGTTGAAAAATCTGCTGAGATATGAATTGGTCTCCCCTTATATGTAATCTGGTTCCTCTCTCTTGTGGCCTTTAAAATTCTATCCTTATTCTGTATGTTGGGCATTTTCATTATAATGCGCCTTGGTGTAGATCTGTTGAAATTTTGTACATTTGGTGTCCTGTAAGCCTCTTGTATTTGATTTTCCATTTCATTTTTCATATTTGGGAAATTTTCTGATATTATTTCATTGAAGAGATTGTACATTCCTTTGGTTTGAAATTCTGCGACTTTTTCTATCCCAATAAATCTTAGATTTGGTCTTTTGATGCTGTCCCGTATTTCTTGTATGTTCTGTTCATGATTTTTACCATCTTCACTGTATGACCGAGTTTATTTTCAGGATTGTAAATCTTATCTTCATTATCCAAGGTTCTGTCTTCCAGGTGATCTAGTCTGCTGGTGATGCTTTCTATTGAGTTTTTTATTTGGTTTTTTGTTTCCTTCATTCCAAGAATTTCTGATTGGTTTTTTTGTTTGTTTTTTTTTTCACGATCTCTAGCTCTTTTTTTTTTTAATTTTTTTTAGCTGTAGATGGACACAATATCTTTTTTTTTTTTTTAATTTTTTTAGCTCTTGATAGATCTTTATTTTATTCACTTATTTATATGTGGTGCTGAGGATCGAACTCGGTGCCTCACGCATGCTAGGCAAACGCTCTACCACTGAGCTACAGCCCCAGCCCGGGCACAATATCTTTATTTATTTTTATGTGGTGCTGAGGATGGAACCAGGTGCCTCACGCATGCAAGGCAAGCACTCTAACACTGAGCCACTATCCCAGCCCCCTCTAGCTCTTTCTTAAAGTAATCTTTTGCTACTTGTAATTGCTCTCTTATCTCTTTGTTAGAATGATGGATGGTTGCCTTTATTTGCTCTCCTATTTCTTTGTTGGATTGATCAATTTTTGCCGGTAATTGTTCACTTATGTCATTCTTTAGTTCACTGATCATTTTAATTATGTACATTCTGAATTCTTTCTCTGACATTTCATCAACTGTGCTGTCAATGGATTCTGTTACAGTGGTATCCAGGTTTATTTGGGACACTTTCTTCCCTTGTTTTTTCATGTTGATTGTGTATCTTCCTTTCTTGAAATAACCAATCTGAGGTATTACGGCTTCTATCCTATAATCTTGTATTGACACTCTAGGTTACCTGTGTCTCACCTTGGAGCTACTTCTGTTCCTCCAGTGTCCCCAGATGGGCACTACTGCCACTAAAGTTGGTGGCGGAGGTAGTGAATGTACCTCTAGAGGGCAGTGGGAGTGGCCTTGGCTGGGCTCCTGAGGCGGCCCCTGAGGGCTGTTTTGCCCCTCTCTTGCACTCCTGCTGGTGAACAGGAACTCTGGAACAGAACTGGAGGTGGGCCCAGGTCTCACTTAGGCAAAGTCACAAGCAGAAGAGTCTGTGTGCGACCCTTACAGTGAGTGTGAGCTCCCCTGGGGCTGGAGACTAGCAGGCTCTGGTCTGCCTTCAACTGGGCACCCCTGGCGTTCCCTAAGGGCAGTTTTGGGCCTTCTGTCTCGCCTGACCACAGGAACTCTGGAGTAGAACTGAGGTGGGCCCAGAGCACACTTGGGTGGGGCCTCTTCACGCTGGGATCTCTGCAGGCGACTCTTACCCTGGGTATGCCTTCCTCTGGTCTGGTCAACCCTTAGTTGGACACCCGTGGAGTTTCCTGAGGGTGGATTTGGGCCCTCTGAGGCTTCTGCTGGTCAGCAGGAACTCTGGAGCGGAACTGAGGCAGGCCCAGGTCACCCTTGGGCGGGGCTGCCTCGGGCTGGAGTCTCTGGAGCGACTCTTGCCCTGAATTTGGGCTCCCCAGTGGCTAGAAGTAGCAGTCCCTGGTCTCCCTTTGGCTGGATACCCGTGGAGTTTCCTGAGGGCAGATCTGGGCCCTCTGCAGCTCCTGCGGTCCACAGGAACTCTGGAGTGGAACTGAGGTAGGCCCAGGCCACCCTTGGGTGGGGCTGCCTCCACTGGTGTCTCTGGAGCGACTCTTACCCTGAATTAGGGCTCCCCAGTGGCTAGCGGCTAGCAGTCCCTGGTCTCCCATTGGCTGGACCGAGTCCTGGAAGTTTGAGGCCAGTGTCTGCAACTTATTGAAAGCCTGTCTCAAAATAAAAAAATAAAAAGGGATGCAGATATAGTTCAGTAGTAGAGCCCTTGGGTTCAATCCACATTACTGCGCACAAACACACAAATACACAAATAGAATATTCATCATGGTACAATCGTTTTTTTAAAAATTTTGGAATAAACTTGTGGTCCACCCACATACTGGAAAACTATACAGCTAATTTAAAAATTGTATCTTAGCAGGACATCTAATAACAAGAGAGAAAATATTCACAGTATATTAGATGTTAACATCTTGGAGCAGTAAAGCCTAACCATATGGTAAATGGCAATGAAATAATTATTATTTCTACAGGTTTATAGGTGTCAAAATGAAAAGGGCAGCCTATAAAACCAAATTCAGCACAATTCTATTTTTTATCTTAGAAAGGGATGTGGGGAGAATTGTCAAATGTGCCGTAAGTGCAAAGGTATAAATGAGAAATGCATCCTAAAATGCTAGCAGTAGTTATCTCTGAATGGTGATGTTAGGGATATTTTTTTTGTTTGTATTTATTGTCATGATTCTGTAGTGAACCCTAATGTAAAGAGAAAACAATAAATTTATCTAGCTATGGATACAGCTTAGAGGTAGAATGTTTACCTAGCATGTGCAAAGCCCTGGGTTCAATCCCCTGTACCAAATGAATGAATAAATGAATGAGTTAATCAATTCAAAACAAAATTAATAAGTAAACCTGCATGCCATAGTGGTATACACCTATAATTCCAGCCACTTGGGATAAGACTGGAGGAAGACAAGTTCAAGGCCAGCCTCGAAATCTTAGTGAGACCCTGTCTCACATAAAAAATAAAAGAAGGCTAGGATGTTGCTCAGTGGTAAACCACCCCTAGGTTCAATCCCCAGTATCACAAAAGAAAAAAAAAATGTGGTCCCATTAGTCTTTCTTTAAACCCCACTATTAAGAGCTACATTGTTACAGATGGTATCCACTATGCTTATGATGCTATTGAGCACTTGAAATTTGGTTGATGTTTTGTTTTGTTTTGTGTACTGGGGATTGAACTGAAATGCGCCTAACCTCTGAGAGCCCTTTTTATTTTGAGAAGGGCCTCGCTAAATGGCTTAGGCCTCTTTAGCTGCTGGAGCTGGCTTTGAACTTGCTATCCTCCTGCCTCAGCTTCCCAGGTTGCTGGGATTACAGGCAGGTACCACCACACCCTGGTGGTTTTCGTTTTGAAGACTTCATTCAGAAAAAAGAATTTAAAATGTCTTAATAAGTTTTACAGTTACATATAGACATGATAATATTTTGGTTATATATTGAATAGACTATCTTAAGTTAATATCACAAATTTCAATTTTGCCATTAGTAGTGCATCAACTAGAAAATTTTAAATTACATATGTGTCTTGCATTATATTTCTGTTAGACAGTGCTAGTTCAGTAATTATAAACTAAAACTTCAATACTTGTGTGTCCCAAAAAATCATGGAAGAATTTACATGAGAGCAACAGATCCTCCATTGTTCTGAACTTGATGATTCTCAAATACGTTCTACTGCTGTCCTGTCTCAAGTGATCTTTCCTCCTTTTGACTGTCTTTTTCAGCTTGCTTGCTTCCTTCCTTCCTTCCTTCCTTCCTTCCTTCCTTCCTTCCTTCCTTCCTGCCTCTCTCTCTCTCTCTCTCTCTCTCTCTCTCTCTCTCTCTCTCTCTCTCTCTTTTGGTACCAGGGATCGAACCCAGGGGCACTCAACCACTGAGCCACATCCTCAGCCCTATTTTGTGTTTTATGTAGAGACAGGGTCTCACTGAGTTGCTTAGCGCCTCGCCATTGCTGAGACTGGCTTTGAACTCGCAATTCTCCTGTCTCAGCCTCCCTAAGTGCTGGGATTACAGTCGTGCACCACCGCGCCTGCTTTCATCTTAGTTCTTACCTCCCTTATTCCAAAGTAACTGTCAAGGAATTCATATGATCCATCTTACTTTCACCTTAACCTTTTACTTCTCTTATTCTTTCCTTATTGTTCTTCTAGATTACAAGGAGGCCCATTCTTTGGTCTTCTAGAACAAATGGTAATGGGAAACATGTAAGGGTTATGAAAGTGTCTGAAAAAATTTCTCTGGGCCTTATGTTTTCTATTCTAAAAACATTATGTCTTACAGTAGGGAAGAAACTAAAGGCATCTTTCTACTCTCTTTTGCTATGATAAACTCAGAAGTGAAAGAGCTGTTTCGATCCATAATTTATAATAGAATAAAATTAGGTTATCTCAGCCGGGCACAGTGGCGCAAGCCTGTAATCCCAGCACTTAGGGAGAGAGGCTGAGACAGGAGAATCGCAAATTCAAAGCCAGCCTCAGCAACGACTAGGCTTAAGCAACTCAGTGAGACCCTGTCTCTACATAAAACACAAAAAATAGGGCTGGGGTTGTGGCTCAGTGGTTGAGTGCCCCTGAGTTTAATCCCTGGTACCAAAAAAGAAAAAAAAAATTGTTATCTCTTCTAAAATTGATTCTTTCATATCAATACAGAATAAGTATAAATAATTATTTTAATAGGCTACTTGTAGAAGCTAATTGCTAATGATTTTATTTGCATATAGCTATTATTAATGAATTATTAATGGATACATATTTTCTCCAGGGGTTTCTTCCAGAAAGTATGTATGAACGTATTCTCACTGGTCCTGTCGTGAGAGAGGAAGTGAGCAGGCGGGGGAGACGCCCTAAAAGTGGAATTGCAAAGGCCACAGCAGTAGCAGCTGCAACTGCCACCAGTGTTTCAGGCAATCCTTTGTTACCCAATGGATTACTTCCAGGTGTGGATCTCACAACTCTTCAGGCCTTACAACAAAATCTACAGAACTTGCAATCACTGCAAGTAACTGCAGGACTAATGGGAATGCCTGCTGGCCTTTCTTCTGGAGAAGCTAAAAACATGGCTGCTATGTTCCCCATGCTGCTGTCAGGAATGGCGGGATTACCAAATCTGTTGGGCATGGGAGGACTCCTTACAAAGCCTGTAGACTCTGGGGCAGAAGAGAAAAAGGGAAATGACTCTAAGGAGCAAGAAGGAAAAAAAGAAAGGACAGAGAGCCAAAGTTCAGAGAATGGTGGAGAAAACTCTGTGTCAAGTTCTCCTTCAACCTCCTCTACTGCTGCATTAAATACAGCTGCAGCTGCCAACCCGTTAGCTCTTAACCCACTGTTACTATCTAATATACTTTATCCAGGGATGCTTCTCACTCCAGGCCTTAATCTTCATATTCCAACTTTGTCCAAGTCCAATACTTTTGATGTACAGAAAAGCAAAAACAGTGACTTAGGCTCATCTAAGTCTGTAGAAGTAAAGAAAGAAGATTCCAGAGTTAAAAATCAGGAAGGAAAAGGGGGAACTGAACCTAGTCCTCTCAATGAAAACAGCACAGATGATGGTTCAGAGAAAGCTGATGCTTCATCTGGATCTGATAGTACGTCATCATCAACTGAGGATTCAGATTCTAGTAATGAAGACTGATTTCCAGACTCTGCACTTAAATTATGAACTGATTTTTGAGTTTTTTCTTTAATTTTAATTGTAAATATCCCAGTGTTGAGTGCATCAATAACTTACTGACCGAACATTTCAGTTATTTGTTTAGAAGTGCAAACTGCTTTCAGAGACGTTTTGCATGTAATATTTCTTAAGATTCATAAGTTTCTGAACTCGTATGTACTATCAAATACATAAACATATAAAATTACAACAAAAGGCATTATAATTTTGTTGGGGGTTAATTTTATGAAAATTATGCTCAATAAGAGTTGTATATTTAATATATTTGCAGTGAACACAGAATACTTTATGCATATTACTGAGTTAATTTGAATATAGTTTTACAGCCTCCTTGACACCTATAATTTACAGATCAAAACTCAGCAATAATTTGGGCAGCTAATGAATGTCATGAAAGCTGTAGAATCTACATCACCATCCATTGCTTTAATTACATGAAAATGCTCTAGTGTTGTGATGCACTGCTGATGTTTCCAATTCAGGTACAAGTATGTTTTAAAGAAGAAATAAGTTTCCCAATCAGCCAATTTAACTGGCTACCTGTTACCTCAGCTGAGTTAGTTTAGGAAGTTTACATTCGTTTCTAATTCTGTACTTGTTTTCAGGGGTTTTTTAAACACATCCTATATATCATGTTAATCTGACAAGGAATATGACTTGATTTTTGCTGAGCCTAACTTGGAAGTCAGTAAAATAAGTCATAAAATAATCCTGTGTCATGTGATTTTGGCACCCTATAGACATAGATTTAACTTTTCAAAGTTTGGCCTCCTATTAGAAACAGTTATGTCTCAGATGAATGATGTCTGTTTCCAGGGTTCAGAAAAGGCAGACTCATGAAATGCCACTGAAAAGAACTTTCAACACAGCATACTTCATGTAAAAGAAATTGTTTGTTTGCTTTATTTGTGTAGATTTCTTATTGTGTTTTATGTCATGGAAATATTCCAAAATAGCAAATAATAGTGGTAAAGTAATAATGCAGATAGCCAAAATTCATTTTGAGTTTCTAGGTGTAAGCAGACTAAATATTGCCCAGAATCAGTGTTGGGTTATCAGTTTATATTAAATATACTGAGCTGCCCATTTTGAAAACGCACTTTGACTAATCTCAAAAAGATGTACAAGTTATACCTATGAATCACAAAAATGAAGCCCAAGGCTTCTGTTCAATTTCTTAGAATCCTTTACCATGTAAAATTTGTCTCATATTTGATCTGTGATTCAATTTCTCCTGCTAAAGCTGCTGCTATTCTGACAAGGTAGAGGTCCAGGTTCACCTTCATATACACTGTAAACAATTAGAACTGAATTGACCATGAAAATATTTACATCCTAAGGAGAGAAAATGTTTGCATTTTTCTGGTACCCAAATAAGTCAGTGATAAAGTTTTCAAAGGTATAAATAAAGCTGGGGGAAGTACCCCAGTTATCTCCTACAGAAAAAATAACTTTTACTATTTTGATAGAACTGTTGTTTCGTCACGGATTAAGCGATTGTATTAGGTTTTCCAAGACCTTTACCAGTAAATTATGTTTCTGTATGTAAATTAACTAACCCCTTATTAGAGAAACAGTGTTATATGTATTTACAAAATTATATAAGTTCCATTGGGATTGTATTGGTTTTTGTATTTTCCCAAAATAGTTCTTTGAATTGATAGTCCTTTATGCAATGTCTTAGCAATAGTCACTCTTATGCCCATCCAGGAGAAGTGGGTAGTAATACTTCATCATGAAAATGCTATATTACATATTTACTATCTTCCCTTTGCAGTATTGCACTTTTGTTTAATTAGAATACACCTTTGAGATAGCCAAAGTTTTTCAAACACAATTAACTTAGTTTGCCAGTGGAGTATTTCAACACCATCCACATTTCCCTTCCCTCCTCTAGTTCTACTCACATGATCTTTAGTCCTTTCTTTCCCCAGATTTAAAAAAAAAGGAACAAATCCTTAGATCTTGTCAACTAAAACCTAATTTATATCAAATCTATAAGATAAAGTATTTTCCTAATTATGGTCAAATGAATTTGGTTAACATCCTAGTGATTCTCTTTGTATGTAATAAGGCAATTACAGTTTTCACAGCATTAAAGCTAATGTTAACTTTAACACTCTTTTGGGTTTCAAGACATTTCTATGTATTATTGATTGGGGCGGGGGGGAAGTTGTCCAGCTATCAGCTAAGGAAAAAAAAAACACATGCAAATATGATTGTGTTAAGTTAAGGGTTATAAGGAAAAAATCAGTAGAATTACATAATACTAAAGTTGCAGTTGAAAGGATATCCAAGTATGTGTTGGTAGTTACTAAAGAATTATAGCTGGTATTGCCTTGTATTTATAGCCCTTGTTTCAGGTTTCATGATTCAAGTCTTAGTCCAAGTTTTCTTTTGGACATTTGCAATATTTACCGGTTGTGTTTTGTGTAGTCTGAATTTGCTTTCTGTAGTTGAGCAAACGTCTTAAAAAGTCATTTGTAATTTATTAAATTACTTTCTATGATGTTCTATAGAGCAAATGGAAGTTTAATTATTTTTTATTAAACATATTCTTTGACTACCCATGATGTCAGTCTCTGTACATGACAGTACTTTTTACACTGAATTATACATATGATTTATTGTATTCCAGTTATTAAAGAAGCCATATTATAAACCTTTAAAAGATAGGTATACTTTAGAAGAATTTTTTCTTTTTGGTACTAGAGATTGAACTCAGGAGCACTCAACCACTGAACCACATCCTCAGCCCTATTTTGTTTTGGGTGTTTGTTTTGTTTTGTTTTTTGTACCAGGGATTGAACTCAGGGGCACTCGATCACTGAGCTACATCCCCGACCCTATTTTGTGTTTTATTTAGAGACAGAGTCTCACAGAGTTGCTTAGCACCTCACCATTGCTGGCTTTGAACTCTCAATCCTCCTGCTTCAGTCTCCCAAGCCACTGGGATTACAGGCGTGTGCCACTGTGCCCAGCTTGAAGAATTTTTAAGAGACAGAAATTTGCTATAACAATATCCACAATAGCATCATAAATTTTTCCAGTTTTTCATTTTGATTTAATTGTTGGTCCAGTGATACTGATGTTCACAAGAAAAAGAGAAAGCTTCTTTTTTAGAACTTAAGTTTTATTCCCTTGGACCTTTAGAAATTCCAGAAAGACTCCAAAATAATCTTTTTTTTAAAACTAGTATTATTATCTCTTTTTTATTTTGAGACAGGGTCTCACTAAGTTGCTGAGTCCAGCCTTGAACTTGTGATCCTTCTGCCTCAGAAAAGCACAAAAATTCAGAAAAGCACAAAACTCTTAAGTAGCTGGGATTACCAGTTAGCACCACCTCACCCAACTGCAATGTGAGTTTTAATACATGCTATTGGCTCATACAGATAAAATTTATTCATGTTCTCAAAAATGAATATTGGATTTAAATGTGCATTTTTTGTATTCATCCCTAGTGGTTTAATTCCCTGGACTGAAAATACTTAAGTTTTCCCTTTTTTCTTTTTTTTTCTTAGTACCAGTATTTGGAACTATGGCCACTTAACCACTGAGCCACATCCTCAGTCCTTTTAAGTTTTTTATTTTGAGACAGGGTCTTGCTAAGTTGCTAAGGCTGACTTTGAACTTGCAATCCTGCCTCAGCCTCCCGAGCCCCTGGGATTACAGGCATGTGCCACTACTTTCTCTGTTTTTGAGGATTTTGCTATGTTGCCAAGTTTGTGATGAAGGTGTTAGTAGTAATTTTTTTACTATCATTAGCATATATTTTGTGCTTGCCCATTTATTACTAATACTATGAATTGTTTTTTAAAAAATCTTCGCTAAACAATAGGCAAAAATAATTTTGATTTTTTTAAATTAACATTCTTTTTCTTAAAATGAGATAAATGGATAATTTATCTTTGTATTTATATATAACCTATTTTAATAAGAATGAAGTTAAGCTGTATGCATACCATTTTTGTAACCTACTATATCTTTTGCTATATCATCTTCCCATGTAATTAAGGAATCTTCTTCCATAACATTTAGATATAATTTATTTGATGCCCAATTATTGAATGTTTCCAGTTTGGGGCTATTTAAACATAATGTTTGCAGTTAATTCTTTGCATACGTTTCTGATTATTTCATTAGAATAAATGCCTAGGCATGAAATACGTTCATATTTCATATAACACTGACAGTTAAAACTGTAAGATTTTACCATTTTATACCCCAACAGCAACGCATGAAATAACATCTCTGTCTCCTTGCCAACACAGGGCATTATAATTGTTTAAAAGTTTTTGTCAATAGGTAAAAAGAAAATAGATTATTTTTTAGTTTGTTTCTTTAATTATTAGTAAATTTAAAGTCTTTTCATATCTTTCCATAGGCCAGTTGTATTTCTTCTGTCATGGATTTCTGCTGCTGTGTGTTGTTACATGTGGTAAATATTTTTCCCAGTTTGCCTATTTTTGTTGTTATTTTGGTGCTAGAGATTGAACCCAGGTTCTTGCAAATACTAAGCATGCACTGTGCTACTGAGCTGCATACCCCCAGGCTCTGTTTTTTAATGTACAAGGTTTTTTTAATTTGGTTTGATTTCTTTTGTCAGGGATGCAGAGAGGAAGGTTCTCACTTTGTTGTCCTGGTTGGAACTCCTAGACTCAAGTGGTCTTCTTGTCTCAAGCCTTCCAAGTGCTAGAACAATAGGTGCATGTAACTGCACAGCTTTAGTGTGCAAGTTTTAAATTTTACGTGGGTATCTCAATCTGTCATATTTTCTGGTTTGTTTGTTTTGTTTTATTGTTTTTTGGTACTGGGGATTGATCCCAGGGGCACATTATCACTGAGCTATATCCCCAGCCCTTTTTATTTTTTCTTTTGACACAGGATCTCACAAAGTTACTGAGGCTGACCTCAAACTTACGATCCTCCCACCCTAGCCTCCTGAGTTGCTGGGATTATAGGCATGTGCCACAGCACCCAGGTCTGGTTTGTATTTTTTGTATTTTGTCCATAGGAAAGTCTTTTTACCCTCAAATTATATAATTATTTTATTCTTTAAAAATACTTAATGTCTCTGTTGATTGAAATTTACTTTGGTAGCATCTAATATGAAATAGAGATTACAATTTGAATTTTTTCAAATAGTACCCTAGCATTATTTAGTATACAATACCTTTACTGATTTACATGCTGCCATTTATCATAATCTAAATAAAGAGCTGGGGATGTGGCTCAGTGCTTGAGCACCTCTGAGTTCAATCCCTAGTACCAAAAATATAAATAAATACTGGAGTCTGGAGTAGCTATACTAAATATCAGATGTACTTTAAATCAAAAAAGTTGCTGGGTGGTAGTGGCACACGCCTGTAATCCCAGTGGCTCAGAAGGATAGAGAGTTGAAAGCCAGCCTCAGCAACTTAGCAAGGCACTAAGCAACTCGGTGAGACTCTGTCTCTAAATAAAATACAAAAAAGGGCTGGGGATATGGCTCAATGGTTACGTGCCGCTGGGTTCGATACCTGGTACAAAAAAGTTAGTAAAATAAACACTTCATAATAACAGGGCCAATCTATCAAGAAAGAATGTATAACAACTACTAGCATGTAGACACCTAACAGCAGAAGCAAAATACCTGAAGCAAAAATCAACTCATCTGAAAGAAATCTACAATGAAATAAGAATAGTTGGAGACCTTAGTATCCCACTTTCCACAATGCCTAGAGCAACAAGGCAAAGGATCAACAGGAAAACAATACTATAAATCACCTGCACCTAAGAGCCATCTATTGAACACTCAACACTAGCAGGATACAGATTCTTATAAAGCACACAGCACATTCTCTAGGATATGCCATATGGTAAGCTATAAAACAAGCATCAAATTTGCAAAAGTTGAAACATACCAAGTGTGCTTTCCAACCACAATATAACAGATTCCCCCTTCCCAGTTCTAAGCTTTGAAATTCATGAATATGTGGAAATTCAACAACATTCCTAAATAATGGTTCATAGAAGAATATCAAGGGAAATTAGAAAAATGAGATAAATGAAAACAACACAACATAACCAAAATGTGAGATCCTCCTGCCTCAGCCTCCTGAGTCACTAGAATTATAGGCATGTGCCACTGTGCCTGGTTCATCTGAGTCATTTCCATCAGCACTGAACATAACTGTTATTCCTCCTATCTTAATACAATAGCTAGTGTAAACTACCAAACAAAACTCCAGAGTCAAACCCTTCTCCAGCTCAGCCTTTTGTTCTATTTAGGCCTTAAGATGATTGGATAAGCCTACTCACATTTTGGAGAGCAATCTTCTTGACTCAAATTTCTCCAATTTTATAAATCTGATCCAAAACACCCTCACAGAAACATATTCATGTTTGACTAAATATCTGGGTACTATGGTTCAGCCAAGTTGACACAAAATTAACCACAACAACTTATATTTTGAGAAGAAACTAAATGTAGGGAGACCAGATGGGTGGGAATTGAATTTATTCTGGTGAGTGATGATAGCTTACATCAAAGAATTGGTAACAGAAGAGGGGAAACCTGGTCAGATTTCAAATAGTTTGGAGACTGAAATGACAGAAATTACACGTGGATTGCATGTTGGATATAAAAGAAAAGAATCAGGGGCTGGGGATATAGCTCAGTTGTTAGAGTGCCTGCCTTGCATGCACAAGGCCCTGGGTTCAATCCCCACCACACACACACACACAACACGCAAGGAATCAAAGAGACTCAAATATTTGGTCTGTTCAATTGGAAGAAGGATGTCACCATTTCCCAATAAGGAGGAATAGGTAGAGGTGAGAGCTTGACAGCAAAATTAACTTATTCTGTTATGTATATCATACAAACCATGTTTAAAAACTGGAGTGGCAGCCAGGCACAGTGGCGCATGCCTGTAATCCCAGCACTTTGGGAGGCTGAGACAGGAGAATCGTGAGTTCAAAGCCAGCCTCAGCAAGGGTGAGGTGTTAAGCAACTCAATGAGACCCTATCTCTACATAAAAAAAAACACAAAATAGGGCTGGGGATGGGGCTCAGTGGTTGAGTGCCCCTGAGTTCAATCCCCAGTACCCACCCCCCAAAAAATTATGCCAAACTGAACCAGGAGCTTGAAAATAAATTTCCAAAGAAAAACACCAATTTTGAGTGATTTAATTGAATAATTATTTCTCCTATTTAAATCCATAATCAATTCAAATAGACTTAGTCTTCCTTTTGAAAGTATATTTTTATTTTCTTGAATGGAATGACAGGATATGTAAGATTCACTTCAGAATAATTCAGTATGGGTTGTGGGGGGCTAGATGTTATGGAGGACAAGATTGGTGATAGATACATGCACATTTATCATACCATTCTGTTTACTTTCATATAAATTCAAATGTTTTCATTATAACAGGTAAAAAATTTGTTTCCTCCATCTATTTTAATGTTATTTGAGCTAATTTTTAACCAAATCCTGGAAACTGATGGACAATCATCTTAAAATGCTTGTAGTTCAAGCAAATATCATATTTTGTCAGCCTTTTTCCTTCCATGAGGGGCCCTTCTGTTTTATTCATAAAGTGTCACTGAATATGGACATATTTGTTACATTTATTTTCATTTCTTCCAATTCTAGGGAGAATGAATAATACTGTTCTACCTGTTCTCAATGTGAGTGTGAGGGGTACAGAGGTGCTGGACATGAAAGCATTTTGTGGGCTGGGGTTGTGGCTCAGTGGTAGAGCACTTGCCTTGCATGTGTGAGGCACTGGGTTCGATTCTCAGCATCACACATAAATAAATAAAATAAAGATCCATTGGCAACTAAAAAAATATTTTAAAAAGCATTTTGCAATCTATAGAGTTAAAAAGATGTCATTGTTAGAATAATGATGGTGGTGATGATGGAGAAGATGATTGTTCAGCCGGAGCGGTGTCGCAAGCCTGTAATCCCAGCACTTAGGGAGGCTGAGACAGGAGAATCACGAGTTCAAAGCCAGCCTCAGCAACGGCGAGGTGCTAAGCAACTCAGTGAGACCCTGTCTCTACATAAAACACAAAATAGGGCTGGGGATGTGGTTCAGTGGTCGAGTGCCCCTAAATTCAATCTCCAGTACCAAAAAAAAAAAGATGATGATTGTTCTAATTGGTTTTTGTTGTGTTTCACCTCTCTCTCTCTCTCTTTTTTTTTTTTTTTTTTTTTTTTTTGGTGGTGCTAGAGATTGAACCCATGGCCTTGTGCAAGTAAATCAAGCACTCTACCAATTGAGCTATATCCTCAGCCCCTGCTGTGTTTCATCTTACATAGCCTTATGTATAATTAAGGTTCTTCATAAATCAGTGTTGATGCTGATCAGTTGCTTATAGCAAAGTAGTAAATCAGTGAAATTCTGAGTAAGCTTAAGGTCTGCATTTGAATATACTTTATTACACTTAGCAGTTGTAATGAAGTGAATCAAATATTCCAAGTGAGGAGGTGAGACAAGAGACCTCACCAGAAACAAAAGCAAGTTAGCATCTTTTTTTTAAAAATATTTTTGTAGTTGTTGATGGACCTTCATTTTATTCATTTATTTATATGTGGTGTTGAGAAATGAACCCAAGGCCTCACACATGCAAGGCAAGTGCTCTGCCACTGAGCCACAATCCCAGCCCACAAGTCAGCATCTTTTTTTTTTTTTTTTTTTTTTGGTACTGGGGATTGAACTCAGGGGTACTCGTCCACTGAGCCACATCCTCAGCCCTATTTTGTGTTTTATGTAGAGACAGAGTCTCACTGAGTTGTTTGCTTAGCGCCTCACCATTGCTGAGGCTGGCTTTGAACTTGCGATTCACCTGTCTCAGCCTCCCTAAGTGCTGGGATTACAGGCTTGAGCCACCGTGCCCAGCTAAGTCAGCATCTTGATCTTGGTTTTCCCAGCCTCCAGAACTGTGGGGGTTGGGGGACAGTTCCTGTTTAAGTAACCTAGTCTATAGCATATTAGTCCTGTCTTGTTCATGGGAGATATTTTCCAAGATTCCTTCATGAATACCTGAAACTGTGCTAATACTGAACCCCATATAGCTCTGCAATACTGTAGCAATGGATGCAATAACCAAGATTAACTACTGACAGGCTACTACTAACGGGTTGGTAGCATATACCCTACGGATATTCTGGCAGACAGGACAGTATGAGACGTCATCATTCTACTCAGGATGACATACAATGTAATGAAACTTAAAACTTGCTTATTTCTGGAATTCCTCATTTAATATTTTTGGACTGTGGCTGAACTTGAGTAATTGAAACCATGTGTAATGGAAAACCATGGTTGGGGCCACTACAGTTATTTTTGTTTTATTTTGTTTTTGGTACCAGAGTTGAACTCAGGGGCCCTCGACCACGGAGCCACATTCCCACCCCTATTTTGTGTTTTTGAGGGTTTTTTTATATCTTTATTTTATTTTTATGTGGTCCTGAGGATCGAACCCGGTGACTCACGCATGCAAGGCAAGCGCTCCACCACTGAGCTACAGCCCCAGCCCCTATTTTGTGTTTTTATGTAGAGACAGGGTCTCATTGAGTTGCTTAGCACCTTGCCGTTGCTGAGGCTGGCTTTGAACTTACGATTCTCCTGTCTTAGCCTCCCTAAGCGCTGAGATTACAGGCTTGCGCCACCGTGCCCGGCTCCACTAGTTTTTTTTTTATTTTTATTTTTTATTTTTTAGTTGTAGATGGACACAATGTCTTTATTTTATTGGTTTGTATGTGGTGCTGAGGATCAAACCCAGGGCCTCACGCATGCGAGGCAAGCGCTCTACAGCTGAGCTACAGTCCCAGCCCCTCCACTACAGTTTTTTTGAAACCCAATAAGACTAAAACAGAGTGGTACTGGTATGCTCTATGGTACAAGTATACTAAACTTTATAAGAAACTGCTGAATTTTTTTCAAAAATGGCCTTTCCTCGGTACATGTATGTGAATAAAGACAGAGATCTTTCTAGGCTTCTTCTAATAAAGCCACCAATCCTATCAGATTAGGATTCTACTCTTATGATTTAATTTAACCTGAATTATCTCCTGAAAGTACTATTTCTAAATCACATCGAGGGCTAGGATTTCAACACATAAATTATAATAATGGCCAGGGGGAAGGGGGAAGCACAAACATTCAGTCCATAATATACTCCTGGGTATTTACTCAGTTACAAAAGCTGTGTTCACACAAAAACGTATGTGAAGTCTGGAGATACAGCTCAATTGGTAGAGTGCTTGCCTTGCTTGTTTGCTTGCACAAGACCCTGGGTTCAATCCCCAGCACCACAAAAAACAAAAAAACAAACAAAAAAAAACCTACGTGAATGTTATAGCAGCTCTACTTATTCATCAAAAACTGGAAACAAACACACTATCTTCACCTGGCAAGTGGATAAACAGTGGCATGGTCACATAATGGAATACTCCTTACAGTGACAAAGAACAGATCCACTGATACATGCACCAACTTGGATCAATCTCAAAGGCAGCATGGGAAGCTGAAAAAAGCTAGACTCAAAGGCTACATATCCATCGTACACTGACATCTACATTACATTTTGTAAAATAGCCAAAACTATTTGAACAGAAAACTGATCAGTGATTGCTAGGGGATGGAAGAGAAGGGGTTTAGTACAAAATACTAGGAAACTTTCAGGATGATGAAAATGTTCAATGTCTTGATTATGGTGGTTGTTATATGACTGTATTTGTCAAAATGCATAAATCTGTACCCTAAAAAGATGAATTTTACTGCCTGTAAATTATACCTCAATTAAAATGACATTATAAATAAACAGGAGACTTGAGAAAATGAATTTGAATGTACATTTTTTGCTGGAAGGAAATTAATAAGGGACCTTCAAGCACAAAATGTATTAGAATAAAGCTTTATTAGGATAGTAAAACTATGAGTTAAAGGAGGAAAAAAGAATAACAAAATGTCAGTTTATTGTTTATATATTTTTATTATGGATGATAGTATCAAATTACTATGCTATTTAGAGTCCATTGGATATATTTAAAGTTCAATAACAGTTTTGTTTTTAAAGGCTTATAGTTACGCTGGATGGATATTATATTCTTTGCACCTAATCAAACTTTTTGGTTTGCTTGCTTACTTGATTGAACCCACTGCGCCACACAATCAGCACACCCCCTTCCCTTTTTTGAGACAGGGCCTCACTAAAGTGCTGAGGCTTGTCTCTAATTTGCAATCCTCCTGCCTTTGCCTCCTGAGTTGCTAAGATTATGGGTGTGAACCCTTGTGCCCATTTCTAATCAAACTTTTAGTAAAAAATTTAGTTGTCAACTTTAAAATATGCCAGGAGATAATTTAGGGTGATATGACCGAGAAGTTTGAAGATAACTGTTTTGTTGTATGAAAGTATCACATTTAAACTTCTTTCTTTCACTTCAATCTCTCCTCCTCTTCCTCCTCCTTTTGTTCTTCCTCCTCCTCCTCCTCCCTCCTTCCTTTTTTTCCCCTTTCTTCAATGCAGACGATCAATGCTAGGTGAGTACTGTATATCCCCATTCCCTGGTTTAGCCATATTTTTTAAGGTGGGACATATAATGTAAGAGAAAAATTTATTCTTAGATGACTGTCATTTATATTCTTTGGCATTCTATTGGGCTATCAGATCACAAAGTCGTAAGTACTTTACATCCACAAAACCCAAGACTCCAGTAAGATACATCTCAATTATCATAATCAGTCATTCACTTGACAGATTTTGTGAAGCATCAACTATATGCCCAGCATTATTTTAGGCACTGAGGTTACTGCCTAGAACTAAACAGACACAGATGTTGCACTGACCACATAGAAAGGACAACAGATGTGAAGCAGATGGTCAAACATGTGAATTATTCATTATGGTTTTAATAAGTGTCATGAGAAATATTCAACTGGGATGCCCAAGAGACAATTAGGGCGGTATCTGAGTGATGGAAAGGAGGAACGAAAAGGTGGGGAGGGGGATGCAGCTCAGTGGGACTGCACTAGCTTAGCATGTACAGGACCCTGGGTTCAAACCCCCGACCATCCAAAAGAAGAAGGTAAAGAAAGTGTAAAAGACCAATTTTCACTGAGGATGAAAAGGCAGGAGGGCACCTGCAGGCAGAGGATTGTGTATTTTTGTGGCCTGAATAACAGTGAAACAGCTAAAGCAGGGAAAGATAAGATTGTGTTGTGTTATAAAATGTCTGCTTCAGTTTCTGGGAGGAGGAGGGTAAGATACAGGAAAGAAGTGTTTGGTAAGTATAGCCTAGGAATCTAGGTCAATTTTGAACAACTTGCTTAAAATCTATATTCATGTCAACTAACCTCCACAATCAAAAGTGACAATGACTTAAAACGTAGCTACTTCTTTTCTTTGAAGGAATGTTAAAGTCATTATTTTACCTTTTTAAGGTTAAAAACAATGGAAGCTCTTAGTGAGATTAGAGGAAGTATAAAAAATTTACCAAGAAAAAGTCATTAAATGATTTTTCTTTTATGATAATCAATACATACATGTTTTCCACTTTGTGTTTTCATTATTTATTGCTTCATAACAGCCACCCTAAAACTCAGTGACTTCAAACAAAAATAATTATAACAGAAATTTCCAGTTTGTCTTTGCTAAAAGTAGTAACTATTCAGCCTATAAATGCCCAATAGGTAACTAAAAGCAGGATAAATTTTTGCATCTCTGCCTTCATTTTGCATATCTGCTTTATTACCTTACACTTTGAGACCAGCTCAGCTCTACACATGGGCATGTTAATCATTTTTAAAAATTTTTAAAAACTATTTTTATTTGTTTTTTTTTAAGTTATACATGACAAGAGAATGTATTTTGGCATATTATATATATGTGGACTATAACTTCCCATTCTTCTTGTACAGCATGTTAATCATGCAAGCAGCTGTTACGGTTTGGATGTGAGGTGTCCCCCAAAAGTTCACATGTAAGACAATGCAAGAAAGTTTGGAGGAGAAATGACTGTACTAATCAGCAGATTGATCTCTGATGGGATTAACTGAGTGGTGACTAGAGACAGGTGGGGTGTGGCTATGGGATATATATTTGTATCTGGTGTTAGTGCAAAAAGTCCAGGAAGAACGCAAACTTCACAGATCATTTCAGCCTTTATTCAGGAACAGGACTGCACCTATGAGAATGGACCCACTTTCCTAGTGGAAAATGAGCCACTGAACAAAGAAAGGGACTAGGCTTATATAGGTTATCCTAGGAGGTAGTCGGATGAACATATCAGTTTTCTTGGACACTCAGGAATTTGAGGTTTGTTTCATCAATGAAGGAAATGGTCAGTTTTATTGCTGAGGAATTTGAGTTCTTGGTTCAGGGGTCTTGTGCTCTGCAGGTCAGTGCCTGCCAGAGGTTATCACCTCAGCGTGATGAGACACCTCCTTCCTGTCTGCAATTAGCACCAGGAAAACATTTGTCTTGGGAGGTGAAAGCTGTCAGCGCATGGATGTTCTTTTTTTACTCCCTTTTCCTCAGGCCACATTATTTTGAGAACTTTTCATTTTCCATATCTATTATCTAGCAAGTGGAATCTCTCTCTCTTTCCCTCTGTCTCTCTCTCTCTCTTTCCTGATCACCATGTAAGCTGCTTCTCTCTGCCACACTCTTCTACCATGATATCCTGCCTTACCTCGAGCCCCAAGGAATGGCGTCAGCTGTCCACAGACTTAGACCTCTGAAACCATGAGACCTCAAATAAACTCTTCCTCCTCTACAGTTGTGCTGGTCAGGTCAATTAGTCACAGCAGCGAAAAAGCTAAGACAGAAATTGGTACCAGGAGTAGGTTCATTGCTGTGTCTAACCTGACCATGTGGTTCAAAAGCATTTTGAGCATTTTGGAATTGGTGAGAGGAATTTTGAGATGTGCAGCAGTGCAAGCTGGAAATACTTTAGATTGTTGTAAATGGAGATTAATGGCTGATTATGGTGGGAGCTCAGAAGACCAGAATGGCAATAGGACCATGGTCAGAGAAGACAGGGCTCAAGAGGGTTCAGAAAAGGAGGACTCTATTGGAATTTGGAGTAGAGGCCATTTGTGTTATGTTCTGACCCAGAAGTTGTCTGCGTTTTGCCCATGTCCTGAGACTTTCTGTGAGGCTGATTTTAAAAGTGATGGCCTCCTTAATCTGGAGGAAGAAATATCTAGGCAGCATAGAATTCAGGAAGTAGCCTGGATATTGCTGGCAGCTTCTAGCCAAATTTACTGTGAAAATCAAGAGCAGAAAGCAGAGCAGAAAGATTTGAAAAATGAACTTCAAAGGCAGGTGTAAAACTGAGGCTAAGGAAGTTGAAGTTGTTAAAGATATTACTGCCACTAAAGAAATGCTAAAGATTTGGTTCAGATACAATAAGAAAGATGGCTTCAGGGCATTTCAGGAGCTGGCAAGACCACACTCATCTCAGGCTCAAGGGAGTAAACATGGAAATTCTCTTGAAAAGAGACCAGTGGGGCACCCTTCTTTCACAAGGGGGGCTGGGAATTTTTTCAACATGCTCAGCCACCCACTCAGTGGCTGCTACAGCCAAGGTCCTTAGAGGCTTGGCTACTGTTTGAGATGGCGGCAGACCTTGGCATCAACCTCATGGTGCTGGTTCTGCAGCAATGTAAGATGCTGGAGTTAGGGGTTCCTGGAAGCTTCTATCTAGATTTCAAAGGAAGGCCTGGGAGGCCAGGCAAAGTGCAGCAGGGTTAGAGTCCCTGCAGGCACCTCCTGAGAAGGCAAGTTATGGAGATTTGAGGAGGAAGCCGAAGCTGCAGTGGAGACCACTGAGATTAACAAATGATAGTAATGTGGAACATTGTCCTAGGAAAGCTGTGGGAATTGAGCAGAGACAAACCCACAGAAAGGCCACTTGGGCTGCAACCAACAAGACCACAGGGGTGGAGCTACACAAGCTTTTGGAGAGAACATTGTCAGGTTTGGTTAGGGTCCAAGATGCCCGAATAAGGAAGCTGGTCAGTGGAGCTGCAAGCCAGATATGACGGTCACTAGTGGACATGCCTCCTGTCAATCAGCGAGTTTTCCTGACCCATCAGGAAGGACTATGGCCTTCTCTTCCTGTACCCAAGCCCTCCCCTTCCTGACTGGGTTTTCTTGAAATTCTCTATGCACAAAAGATCCAGTGCCATTTCTCCCGACCCGCTCTGATGGACGGGGAGATGGTCCGAGGGCTCGCCTTCCAATAAAGCCTTGCTGAGTGGCTTAATTCATCTTCTCCTGGTCGTGTGAATTTTACAAACATCAAGATGCCATGTGCCCCAGATGCCAAACATGGAGTTACAAGACTCGTTTGCAGAGCTGGATTTTGGTCTTCCTTTGGTCTTATTCCTTGTTTCTATGTCCCTATTTTTGTAAATGGAAATGTTCACTCTGTACCTTTATGTATTGGATATTTGTAAATTACTTTAAATTTTACAGGAGCTCACAAAGCGAGATTGCCTTTTTTTGGTCGGTTCAGGGTCCAAGGTGTCCGGTTTGGGGGGCCGGGCAGGGCAGCTGCGGAACAGAGTGGCCAGCCAGATGCTGACGTCAGCAGTAGAGGCGCCTCCTGTCAATCAGCAGACTTTTCCTGACTTATCCAGGAAGGACTCTGGCCTTCTCTTCCTGCCTTAAACCCTCCCCTTCCTGACCGGGCCTTTTAAAATTTTCTGTACCCAGGGACACGTGCGCCATTCTCCTAGACACACTCTGATGGACAGGAGAGTTCAGCCCGAGAGCGTGTATTTCCAATAAAGCCTTGCCCAGCGGTTTTAATTCGCCTCCTTTTGGTCATCTGGCTTTACAGTCTTGAGCCTCAGAGAAGACTTTGGACATGAACTCTGAGCAATCTCAGAACTGTTGAGACTGGGGACTCTGGGGAATGGACTAAATGTATTTTTGCATTGTCAGATGAGTGTGAGCTTTTAGGGGCCAAGGATGGAGTTACGGTTTGAATGTAATATGTCCCCCAAAAGCTCAATGCAAGAAGGTTTGGAGGCGAAAAGACAGGGTTATGGCCTTAACCTAATCAGTGGATTCATCTTTGATGGGATTAACTGAGTGGTGACTGGAAGCAGATGGGGTGTGGCTGAAGGAAGTGATTTAGGGGGGGATGGCTATGGGGTAGATATTTGTATCTGGCGAGTGGAGACTCTGCTTTCTGATCACTAAGATGTGAGTTGTTTCTCTCTGTCACACTCTCCCGCCATGATGTTCAACCTCACCGTGACCCCTGAAGAATGAAGCTGGTCTTCTATGGACTAAGACCTCTGAAACCATGAGCCCCCAAATAAACTCTTCCTCCTCTACAGGTGTGCTAGTCAGGTCCTTTAGTCACAGCAGGAAAAAAACCCCCAAAACTTGACAAAAACAGGAGTATCCATCTAAAAATTGGCAATATAAGGATTATTACCCCCAAATTTACCTAACCTATCTTTTCCCTCTTCAAGACTGAGTTAAAATTTTTAGGGAATTTTCATCCTGCTGTTCCAGACCCCAAAGTAGTGCCTCAAATCTCCAGTTCTTATGCTTTCCAGGAAAAGCAGAGCTTTGCAGACACATCACCCCATAATGAGACTGCTCCACCTGCCCCCGCAGCACATCCCCTCATGGGATCCTTTCAAGATCACAGCTCTGATAGATCAGCATCCTGAGCATTAAAGGGAAATTGCCCCCTCAAGTGATAAGGACTTTTCTGGAGCTATCTCATAGAGCCAGAATCAAGATAATGATCAATTAGGTCACAGTTTGACTAAGACTGCTTAATTGGGCTTACCTCTCAGCCCCTGCCCAAATTCTTCTATTTAAACCTAAAACTCATGTCAGCACTCTGAAGACAGAGGGCTGAGATGCTTGATGGCAATATGACCATATCGATTAAAGTACCTTTCCGGATTTTATTTTTGGTACCAAGGATTGAACTCAGGGGTACTTAGCCACATCCTCAGCCCTATTTTGTTTTTTATGTAGAGATAGAGTCTAAATGAGTTGCTTATCCCCTTGCCATTGCTGAGGCTGGCTTTGAACTCATGATTCTCCTGTCTCAGCCTCCCAAAGTGGTAGGATTACAGGCATGCGCCAGCGTGCCCAGCTGCTTTCCTGTTTTTTACCATTCCCTTTTCTGTTTTTTTTTTTTTTGGGGGGGGGGTGAGTGGCTGAACCTAGTTTGTTGGAACCCAGGACTCTGGTAACATAATTATTTTTTTTTGTGCACAAATTTTGTTGCCAGAATTTGGACAGGCCTGGTGGGATGTTTCATCTCTGCTGTATACAGTATCAGTGGGACAGCCTGACTGGAAGGCTGGAGCATCTGCTTCCAAACTGGCTCATTCAACATAAGCTGGGGATGAAGGCCAAGGGACCTTGGGTCCTTGCCACATGGTGAGAACTGCAGAATTCTTGGCACATAAAGACTCCTGCCAAAAGTTTGTACTTAGAGACCTCCAAACTCCAGCCCGGCTCCTAGCATTTTAAAGGTGAATCCCTAGAATGATATCCCTTCTTAATCTCCATTAAATATCTGCTGCAGAATGCTCAGCAATGCTAGGAGAATTTACAGTTCATTCCAACCAAAACCTAAACTTAAGTCTCTGATTTCTCTTTCTTAGTACATTTACTACAAAAAACTTATAACTGTGAATTTTTCCTCTGTTCCTTTGAGATACATGTGAACCTTTTACAACACAGGAGTTCCTAAGGATCTGAAAGCCTTTACTTTGAAATGTAATCATCAGGAAGGCTAGGGAACTCTTCTAATCTCTGTAGGAGGATAGCATCCTGATTTTCTTTTTTTTTTTTTTTTTTTTTTTTGGGTACTGGGGATTGAACTCAGGGGCACTTGACCACCGAGCCACATCCCCAGCCCTATTTTGTGTTTTATGTAGAGACAGGGTCTCACTGAGTTGCTTAGTGCCTCGCCCTTGCTGAGGCTGGCTTTGAACTCGCGATTCTCCTGTCTCAGCCTCCCTAAGTGCTGGGATTACAGGC
>CM053414.1:27680263-27792035 GCA_028644305.1 Xerus rutilus | reverse complement strand
AGCATCCTGATTTTCATAATTAACATTTAGCAGACCCAGCTGGTCTAATGGCATTAATGGCACTAGCCCTTTGTCAATTTTCACTTGAGCTCTGTTCTCTTCCCCTATCTACTCCTTCCTTCTCCCTTTTAAATACCTGGCCATCTTTGTACAAATTGGAGAGGAACTCAGCTTTTCCCCCTTACCATCAGCAGCTACTGAGAAAAATCTGTTGTCATGCTTTAACTAACGTCCAGCTTGGTTTATTTTTGACAATAGGCTGACTCATATGACCTGGGCTGTGGTATGGTGGATGAATTCAAAGCCGTGGGTGGGGGGAGGAGGGCGGGAGGAAGTGAGAGAAGAGAGAGAGGAGGAGGGGGGGAGGGAGAGAGAGGGGAGAGAGGGAGAGAGAGAGAGAGAGAGAGAGAGAGAGAGGGGAAATAAACAAGTGTCAGCCAGGTGAAAGACCTGATACATTTTATATGTCTGTGCAAATCTAACTCCAAAACAGTTACTAATTTCTGTGAATTTTACTGAAGGTTTCATTGTGTCAAAATTGTTCTGAGATAACATGTTACATATTTTCACCTTCCTTTCTATTTGCAGATTTGTCTCTTCCTTTCTGCCATTATAACTCCCATAGCCCCCTTTTGTCCAAGCACTTCTTTCCTTCAGTTTACTGTACCTTGCTTAACAAAACAAAAATAGCGAAACAGCAATGCCTTACAGATGTTCACCATGGAAGTGCTTTATACCATACTTAATAATAAAGAGGACTGGCAATTTTAAAACTTTTTTTTAATTGGGGGAAAAAAAAAGATTGGAAATAAAGTGATTCAGGTTCGCTAGAAATGTGAAAAGAAAGTAAAGTAGTAAAAATTAAAAGGAAATAAAGTTAAGCCCATTGGGTGGTTGACGATAGTACACATGTCACGGTGAATGTAAATTTGTCATGGTGGGAAGGGGATGGAGAATTATTGCATTTTAAAAAATCCAGTAAGTGCCGGGCGCGGTGGCTCACGCTTGTAATCCCAGCACTTAGGGAGGCTGAGACAGGAGAATCGCGAGTTCAAAGCCAGCCTCAGCAAAGGCGAGGCACTAAGCAACTCAGTGAGACCCTGTCTCTACATAAAACACAAAATACGGCTGAGGATGTGGCTCAGTGGTCGAGTGCCCCTGAGTTCAATCCCCGGTACCAAAAAAAAAAAAAAAAAAAAAAAAAAAAAAAATCCAGTAATTACTTGAAAGGCTCACATAATATTAAAACACAGGAAAGAACTAGAAATTAGGAGCAGTGGCGAGGTTTGAATTCAGATGACAAGCCCTTCCTGTTATATTTTGGACAAGGACATCCAGACGATAAGAAAATACTTTTGGGAACAGTTTGGATACTGAATCTTCTCCTGTCAATGTTTCTTGAATTTTTATCTTCATAACAGCCTTCTGAATGGTCTCACGATAGAGATATACTTAATATACGGAGAAGTAGATTGTATTTCATCCTCAATAAAACAACACAAGCTGATTTTTTTTTTTCCTCGTGATTTTTGGCCCCCGTGAGCTTCCGGTTTGGACTACATTTCCCAGCGGGCCATGCTCAATACTACGGGCGCCTACAGGAGGTCAAGTGCCGGTGGCTGCGACGCAGTCGCGGTAAGGGCGACTGACGGGCGGGCGCTTTGCTGTTTGAATGGCTAAGGGCCCCGGCCCTCACCTCACCTGAGGACCAGCTGTCCAAGGGTGCGCTATGCCGTCCGGTGGCGACCAGTCGCCGCCACCGCCGCCTCCTCCTCCAGCTGCTGCAGGCTCGGATGAAGAGGAGGAGGACGACGGCGAGGCAGACGCCGCGCAGCCGGCTGGGTCGCCGACCCCTCAGATCCAGCAGCGGTTCGACGAGCTGTGTAGCCGCCTCAACATGGATGAGGCGGCGCGGGCCGAGGCCTGGGACAGCTACCGGAGCATGAGCGAGAGCTACACTCTGGAGGTGCGCTCGGGGGAGGAGGCGAGGGGATTCCTGGGCCTAGTTGGCGCGCCCCGCCGCGGGAATAGGTTGCCTTCCCAGCGGGTGTCGGGCACCCGGCAGGGACCCCCCGGCCGACCCCGGGTCTCGGGGCTCCCGGGTCTCCGGGCCCCCGGAAGGCGTGTGTTCCTCTCTGCGCACCGTAGTGCTGGAAACCGGCTTTTAAAGGGCTCTCGGCTGCTCTGGAGGGGAACTCTTTCTCGCCGCTCTTGTGTTTAGGATGGGGTACATATTTGTCCCCCAAATAATACAACCAGGTTGAGATGGCGCTGGGGTCACGATTATCAAAAAAACAGGTCTGTGTGATTATCTAACCCTCCCACCCATCAAGTTGGTAGAATGAGCAGGTGTCGTCGTCCAGACTGTGGGAAGAGTATTAGCGCAGTGATGGGCCGGATTGGAGTGCTCGGGTCTCTAGGCTTCTCCCAGGTGTTTTCGGTTTCGGCTCTACCAGATTACTTTTGTCCAGGTGTCGTATCTATTTAAGTAAAGCTGTTGTTAAGTTTCGGGCTGTGTTATGTACGCGTAAACAAATTAGGACAACTCTCCCCCTGGCCGAATGCAATGGACTTTCTGCCTGCCGGGGGTAGACATACGCCCCCGTTTGTTGCTAGGAATCAGGATTGCGACTACCTTGAGGATCTTTGTGGTTGTCGCCGTGATACAGACGTGTTTTGTCCCTTTCTTCAGACAGGGCTTGCAGATGAGAAAAATAGCCGTTCTAGCCAGTGGCTGTCAACTCTGTAGGCACCTCCCCTTCATGGGCCAATGGGAAGTGATACGGAAGTCCGGATTGTTTGTGGGCTGTTTGCCTGTGTGTGTGGCATTCAAACATGAGGCCACTTGATTTTCATCAGTAGTTTTACATGTAGCTTGTGGAAAGAGTAGGGCAAATAGGCTCAGGATACGAAGGCTTACCTACCAAGGTATGATTTATCTGTGACATGCTGCTTTTGTGTACGTGTCTTTCTGTTGACAACTTAAAAAAAAAATCTAATAGTAGTAGAAGTTCAATTTGATCACTAGTTTCCTCTCTACATTGCTATTTCTACAGGAAAAAAAAAAGGCAATAATGATGGCTTTAGAACCTGACAGATCTGGGTGACTTTGGACAAATTACTTGACCACTGGAAAACTTAATTTTATTATACGTAAACTATTTATATATATTTATACCTACCCCACAGAACTGTCTTTAAGGTTAACTAGGGCAATGTGTGGCGCGTAAAGCACTCGTGCATTTTGCTTCAGAATTTACTAAAATACATTGAAGTGATGTGGCTCAAGAGGCTACTTCTCTGGGTGCTTTCCTAAAACAGACTCTATTTTGTTTCTGTTGTTGTTTTGTTGTTGTTGTTGTTTTTGGTACTGGGGATTGAACTCAGGAGCATTCGACCACTGAGCCATATCCCCAGCCCTATTTTGTGTTTTATGTAGAGACAGGGTCTCACTGAGTTGCTTAGCGCGTTGCTGAGGCTGGCTTTGACCTCGCGATTCTATTGTCTCAGCCTCCCAAAGTGCTAGGATTACAAGCGTGAGTCACCACGCCCGGCTCTATTTTGTTTTTGGTTTGAAGGACATAAATGCCTCCAAACAAGCTCTAATTTTACCCTCAAGATATTCTTGTAAATTAGAACATACATTATCTCTGTACTGTTTAGGTATTGCAACTCATGAAGATGGTCATGTTAAGTCTAGTGTTAGCCGGGCGCAGTGGCGCAAGCCTGTA
Organism: Xerus rutilus; assembly: GCA_028644305.1. Classification (NCBI taxonomy): domain Eukaryota; kingdom Metazoa; phylum Chordata; class Mammalia; order Rodentia; family Sciuridae; genus Xerus; species Xerus rutilus. The sequence continues at coordinate 27,788,304 of CM053414.1, read as the reverse complement.
ATCCCAGCACTTAGGGAGGTTGAGACGCGCCGTGGCGCAAGCCTGTAATCCCAGCACTTTGGGAGGCTGAGACAGGAGAATCGTGAGTTCAAAGCCAGCCTCAGCAACGGTGAGGTGCTAAGCAACTCAGTGAGACCCTGTCTCTACATAAAGCACAAAATAGGGCTGGAGATGTGGCTCCGTGGTCGAGTGCCCCTGAGTTCAATCTCCAGTACAAAAAAAAAAAGGTCTAGTGTTACCTAAGCAATAGATGTTACTGATTTATTATCATTTTTGGTACTGGGAATTGATCCCAGGACCTTGCACATGCTAAGCAAGGGCTCTACCAAACAGCTTCATCTCAGCCCCTGCTTTTTTTTTTTTTTTTTAAATCATTTTGAGATATGGTCTTGCTGAATTGCTCAGTCTGGCCTCAAATTTGTGATCTTTCTGCTTTAGCCTCCCACAACTGGGATTACAGGCATGTGCCACCACACCAGGCTTAGTAAATTAATTTTGAAAACATGTTTGATTACTTGATTTTTTTTTTGATTAGTGAGACTTTAATCTCTTCTTGGCCCAGAGTACTGAATGAACGCATGAATATTTGTTCATGTACCAAATATTTCTTTAGTACCCATTACCATTTGCCACAGTATTCTTGGTGCTAGGAATAAATCAGTGAACAAAACCTAAAATTCCTTGCCCTTGTGGAACTTATAGTCAGGTATACTGAAAGGTAACGTGGGATGGGAATCTCATGGAAATGTACAATGGAAATATAAAGCTCATATGATATATTTAATACAGATACTGGTTATAGAATTTTATCTTTTATTTTTTATTTTTATTTTTTGGTACCCGGAGTTGACCCCAGGGTTACTTAACCACTCAGCCATATCCCCAGCCCTTTTTTATGTTTTATTTTGAGACAGAATCTTGCTAACCTTAGGGCCTAGCTAAGGATTGTGGAGGTTGGTATCGAATTTGTAATCATCTTGCCTCAGCTTCCCAAGTCACTGGGATTATAGGCATGTGCCACTGTGCCTGGCTCTTTGATTTTTTATGTTTTCAGTGCTTTATTCCTTTTTTTACCCTCTGTACTGGGGATTAAATTCAGGTTGCTTTACTACTAAGCTACATCTGCAGCCCTTTTTGTTTTTAATTTTATGTTATTTAAGTTGCCCAGGAAGGCCACAGATTTGCTGTCCTATTTCAGCTTCCTGAGTCGCTGACAGAGCTGCTAAGGATTGGCACAGCTGGAGGGCTCCTTGGGCATCTCTCTGTATATGACTGACCAAATCATATGGTCTCTTTCCAGCATTGTGACTTAAGGTAGTCCGACTTCTTACATATTGGTTGAGGACTCCCAAGCACATGTCCTGGAAGATTACTGGGTATTACTTCCACCTGTGGTATTTGTTGAGGCAGTTAATCAATTTAAGGGGACATAGACCCCTGCCCAGGTTCAAGGTGAGGAAACACAGACCCCCTACCACTCATGGAAGAATGTGTCATGTTTTATAAAGAGCATGTGGATAGTATCTTTGTAGATTACAATTTCCTATAAGCATGTAAACTACACTTTCAATTTAAACATAAGAATTTTTGTATTGAAATATATGTAGTTCGGGCTGGGATTGTAGCTCAGCGGTAGAGCGCTTGCCTCGCATGCGTGAGGCCCTGGGTTCGATCCTCAGCACCACGTACAAAGCAATAAAATAAAGACATTGTGTCCATCTCCAACTAAAAAAATATTTAAAAAAAAAAAAAAAAAAAAAAAAAAAAGAAATATATGTAGTTCATTAGCTAAAAATCTACTTTATTTTACAGGGAAATGATCTTCACTGGTTAGCATGTGCCTTATATGTGGCTTGCAGAAAATCTGTTCCAACTGTAAGCAAAGGGACTGTTGAAGGAAATTATGTATCTTTAACAAGAATCCTGCGATGTTCAGAGCAGAGGTAATTATATTAGTTTGAAGTATAGCTAATAAAAAAACTTTTAAATCACAGTGATAAAAAGAATTCTTTGTCCATTATTCTCTGAGCATATGGATTGATGAATTTAGAAGCTAGATCATTGTTTTTCTTTACCACTTCAAAGTTAGCATCCATTATATTTTACTAATTTGGTGAAAATATTTGCATTAAATGTATTAGACGCTTGTGTGGAAGAATTTACTTTTTAAGGTCATTTTGTAATATGTGGAGAAATCTAAATAAGGATATTAAGAAACTTTAGGAGACATTCCAGATTGAAAAGGTAAATAAAATATTAGTTATATAGTATTATGCTTATAACTATATATACAGGACTTGTGTCTTAATGTGTATACATGGAACAGGTAGTGAAGTGAAAGGTGCATATTCTCTGACTACTTCTTGGGATGGTTCCTAAATAATTTCCTAAACACATGAACAAGGATATGTATTACAGCATTTTTGTTACGAGAAACTGGGAACAACCTAAATTTCCCTTGGTTAGGGAATGAATGCAAAAAGTCATGGTATGGGGCTGGAGTTGTGGCTCAGTGGTAGAGCACTTGCCTGGCATGTGGGAGGTCCTGGGTTCAATCCTCAGCACTGCATACAAATAGATAAATAAAAAGATCTATTGACAACTAAAAAAAAAATTTAAGAAAGTCATGGTATGTTCATAAGTAGGAGTGTTTTTAGCAGTTAAATAAATGAATTAAATATGTATCAACATTAATGAATCTCACAAGCATTGAGTTGAAAAACAAGTTGCAGAATACTAAAGTATGATCCCTTATATATAAAATATGAAACACATTAAAAGTACTTATGTTTATGGATCCACATATTTGTGTACTAAGTATGAAAACACAAGTAGGAATCAGACTAACTTCAGGGTGGTTATCTTTGGGGAAGAAAGACTAAGGAAGGGAATGGGACTAAGATGAGTACAAATGGGAATTTTGACTGTCTATGTAGTGTTTTTAGTTCTTAAATCTGAAGTAAACATGGCAAAATTTATTCAATATGTTAATATTTGTTAATCCTGGAAGTTGAGTGCATGGTTGCTAGTTACGTTGCTCTTGTTCATTTTTTTATATTTTAAAATATTTCATAATTTAAAAGACAAACCTCAGGTAGCCAGATGCAGTGACACAACCCTGTAATCCCATTTAGTCAAGAGGATCTCAAGTTTGAGACCAGCCTGAGCAAGACCTTGTCTTAAACTAAATTTAAAATGTTTTTTTTTTCTTTCTTGGTACCAGGAATTTAATCTAGGAGCACTTAGCCGTTGAGCCATATCCCTAGCCCTTTTTTGTATTTTATTTAGAAACAGGGTCTTGATAAGTTGCTGAGGCTGGTTTTGAACTCAGAATCCACCTGCAACCTATTGAGCTGCCAGGATTACAGGTGTGCGCCACTGCACCCAGCTTAAACTAAAAACTTTTTAAAAGGGCTAGGAATGAAGCTTAGTGGCAGAGTGTATGGCTAGTATGCATGAGGCCCTGGGATCAATACCCAGTACCAAAAAACCTCACAAAAAAACAAAACAAACCTCAGGTGTTAAGGATTAGAGTAATAAGCCATCTGTACAATATTAAGCTAGACAAAGACATGAGTTATGATTTATATCACTGTCTAAATGTAATATTATTTATTTCATTTTATTTTTCTGTGGTATTGGGGATTTACCCAGGGACACGTTACCATTGAGCTACATCCCAGCCAGTTTTTTTGGTTTTTTCTTTATTTGTTTGAGACAGGGACTCACTAAGTTGCTTAGGATCTCACTAAATTGCCCAGGCTCCTCTTGCCTCAGCCTCCCCATATCACTGGGATTACAGGCATGCTCCACCACACCTGGCTAAATGTAATATAATTTAGTGCATTAATTTTGGTTTACTTTTAACTATTCATATTGATATAAATACACTTCACTTTTGTTATAAAAATACCTCATTTACATGTTTATTATCAGCTTAATTGAATTTTTTAACAAAATGAAGAAATGGGAAGACATGGCAAATCTACCCCCACATTTCAGAGAACGTACTGAGAGATTAGAAAGAAACTTCACTGTTTCTGCTGTAATTTTTAAGAAATATGAACCCATTTTTCAAGACATTTTTAAATATCCCCAAGAGGAGCAACCTCGTCAACAGAGAGGAAGAAAACAGAGGTAGGTTTTTATATCTATTTCTAGGGAATAAGTGTTTGTCTTTCTGTGTTACAGTTTTGATATCTGTTAATTTTGCTAGTGTTAAAAAAGAAATGTGATTTCATAAATAATCTTTCCCCAAGATTCTTTTAATAATAATTTCTACTTTTCATTGTATGTTAGTTATGTAGAGTTTGGCTTCTTTCATTTTTGCAAAATGTATGGGGTCTTTGTTTATATAAACTTTTTCTTTTTATTTAATTAACCAAAAATGCAGACTGCACAAATTAGAGGTTAGAGATGTTCAGCAATTAGTTATCCTTTGTATACACCACATATTGATCATAATACTTTCTATTATTGACTATATAGGCTATTCTTTAATTTGACTTTTGTGTCAAACTGAGTAATAAATAACCCCCTGAAATGACTTCTGTATATATTTTTATATTTATTATCAATCAGAGTACAGAAACTGGACTGGAGGAGGCTAGAGGAACTGAAACTATTATGAATTTGTGCTTTCTCATCTGCTCTGCAAAGACAGTAACTTACTCTGGCTCATTGTCTTCTATCTTATAGTTAAGGACAATCAGAGGATACAAATTTGACAAAGATTTTTTTATAAAATAGAAATGGAAGTTTGTTTTTAAATAGAACTAGGAAAGTGTTGATAAAGAAAGTACAAGAGGGGCTGGCTGGGGTTGTGGCTCAGTTGCAGAGCGCTTGCCTAGCATGTGTGAAGCACTGGGTTCGATGCTCAGCACCACATAAAAAATAAAAATATTGTGTCCATCTACAACTAAAAAAAAATTTTAAAAAAGAAAATACAGGAAAAGGAGTTATGTTTGATTAGAATGAATAATGTTTGCTTCTCATTATATGGAAAAGTTTTCCCAAGCTGTGAAGGATGTTTAGAATAAGTACAAACTTTTGAAAATACAACAAACCACAGTTTTCTATAGTTGACACTACTGACATGGAAGCAGCTGGTCTAGTTTGCTTGAAGTTTGGGAGAATTGATCATTTATAAATTAAGTATTCTAAACTTTGGATACAAGCTTTGTTTAGAGTTTCAGAACAACCAGTGTGATTATTTATAGAAAGAATATTTTTTCTCTTTGGAGTGTCTAGAAATTGATTTTGTGTTGCACTTGTTTTGATGTTCATTAGGATATATGTAGGACCTACTACTATTGAGGAAAATTATAGATGGGCACTGTGGTGCCTGCCTGTAATCTTAGGGACTCTGGAGGCTGAGACAGGAGGATTGCAAATTCAAGACCAGTCTTGGGAATTTAGTGAGACCCTGTCTCAAAACAAAGAAGTAAAAAGGGCTAGTGATGTGACTCAGTGGTAGAGTACTCCTGGGTCCAATTCTCAGTACCACCAAAAAAAAAAAAAGAAAGAAAGAAAAAACTATAAAATTAATTTAAATTTTTGTGTTTGGTGGGGTATCACAGATTGAAGCCAGGAGCACTCTACCTCTGAGCTACATCCCCTGCCCTTTTATTTTTTGAGTCAGGGTCTCACTAAGTTACCCAGGCTGACCTTAAACCTCAGCCTCCTGAGTAAATGGGATTATAGGGCTGCGCCACCTTGTCTGATTATTTGAAAATTTTATATCACTATTTTTTTTAATGGTGCTGGGCATTGAACCCAGGGCCTTGCACATGCTCTACTACTGAACTATACCCTCCAGTTCTATAACACTATATTTTTTATTATCACTTTCTGCTTACAATAATACTAACAATGTATAGCAGTTACTGAGCATTTATTATAGGGGGCAGGGACTCTTCTAAAACATATACATTATTCAATTAATCTTCATGACAGTCTTTTTTTGGGGGAGGGGGTACCTGGGATTGAACTCGAGTACTCGACCACTGAACCACATCCCCATCCCTATTTTGTATTTTATTTAGAGACAGGGTCTTATTGTGTTGCTTAGCACCTCACTTTTGCTGAGGCTGGCTTTGAACTCATGATACTCCTGCCTCAGATCTCCCGAGCCACTGGGATTACAGGTGTGCGCCACCACGCCCGGCTGATGACAATCTTATGAGGCTGATATTGTTGTTACAGATGGGGAAAATAAGCCCCTGGGAGGTAATTTGGCCAACTTCACACAACTGATGAGTGTGGAGTTACTATTGAAACTAAAGTAGTCTGATTGCAAAATCCCTGTGCTTCACTATGACTGTATGCTGCGTCTCATACACACTATAATTTTAAAGTTTATCACCAAGTATTTATTGAACACTTACAGGAAGTACTTTGTTAGGTGTTATGTATGACGCAGATATTCAGAAACAAAACCCCAAAGTTTGTCTTTTGAGAGTTTACAGCATTGTGAAGGTGAGAAGGCAGATAAAAAGACTCCAGTTTGTGCGATACATCATATTACAAAAGTCACCTGAATGCAGTAGATAATAGAAATATAGGATTCCTGAAGCAAAAATAAACCTGAATGAGTCAGGTAAAAAATGTATTAAAGACATAGAAATATGTCTTAAAAGATGGGCAGGATTTTGGCAGGTAAATTTGGAGATAATAGATAGCCTTCTATGCAGAGGAAAAACAATAGACAAAAGCAGCAAAGCAAGAGGAAATTTGGCAACAAGTAGGTTAGTCAAGTTTTTGGGGGGTTCTCAAGTTATAGATCCAGAATTTAGAGTGGCTTAAATGTTAAGCTAAAAATTTTGAATTTTGTCTTTATGGGCAATCAAAGCTAGAATTAACTTATGTGCTGTGGTAGGGAAGCTACTTTTAAAAGCAGAGCACTGACTTTTAATTCTTGCCATGGACCGCTGAATTAAGCACAGTATTATAGCTAAGTAGAATAATCTTTTGACAGATAAAGGACTAATGCCCAGGGATAGAAGTATACCCAGCCAATGATAGTATTGGAACTTTAAAACCCAATCTCCTGATCATCTTCAGGATATTTTGCTCTTCTTGGCACCCTGTTAGAATAAGGCATTTGGGATGTGGAGATCACAGATATCTTGTCTAAACATTGGCAGAAGTTTTGGTAGAAAAGCCAAATTTAAAGCAGACAACTGATCAGACAACTTGGCAAAATATAACAGGTATTCTCAATGAATGGAAGGAAGTGTAAGGGCTCGTAGGAAGGCCAGAATTTACCTTAACAAGACAGTTTATGATTTGGCGTAGGAATATTTTTAGGGAGATATATTTTCAGCTATGAAGGCAGGAGGGATATGGGGAAATATGTGACCACTTGTAGGAGTCTTAAAGCAGCATTAGCTATGATAATGTCATAAAGATAGTTATCTTTCATTTTATTTTCTACCCTACATATTCTTGACCTCAAAACTTTAAAAATTTTTCAGATATTTTTCTTTCTGAGATAAACTCTTTTCCCTGGCTCCCAGTTGTTTCCTCACAGTGTTTGGTTGGGGCAGAGTTTCTTGCACATTTTCCCTGTGAAGCTGAATCTGGTATCACTCCTCTAACTGTGGGTTTTGTTTCACACCTAATTTGCAGTCATTTGGGATGTCTTTTTCTAATTCTTCTGTTGTCTCATGACCTTTTTTTCCTCCCCCAAAGGCGACAGCCCTGTACCGTGTCTGAAATTTTCCATTTTTGTTGGGTGCTTTTTATATATGCAAAAGGTAAGAAAAGAGTAATATTTATTTACATATTAAGTAGTTTATTTAAATTTTCAGTTATTAATTTTATCAACCTGTAATATGTATTAGGAAGAAGAGATCCTTACTGAAAATTTTCTCAAGGGTTTTAATCCCAGATTATTTTTGTACCACCTTTTTTTTTAAAAAAGGTCTTTTGTAATTCTTTACATCATCCAAATCATCTTTTATGAAATGGAGAATCCTTTAATTTTGTTCTTTCTTAACATCTTTTTGACCCAAAGCTGTTCTGAATTTCAAACTGAAAACACCTTCTATTTTGAACTATATTTTTCATGATACATTATTCAGCTGAGTGGGACTGATCAACCTAGAATAATTCAGATTACTTTTTGCATCTTGTTCAGGTAAATATATAACCAAACATTAAGTTAGGGTTATTTTCTTTTCCTTTCCTCTCATCCCATTTCACTTATCCAAGATCTGGATTCACTGAAGTACATCTCTATTATGTTTTGTCTTCTGTATTTCCACTTAGGAATAATTCTTAGATATCTAAAGGAGAAAAAGAAAGTGTAGCTAGTTACATAGCTTTTTTTATATTATGTGGCATATCTTTGCCAGTAAGATAGCTCAATAAAAAATAAAGTTAAAAACAAACTATCATAGAGCTGGAAGGATTTTCACAGATAAGGTAGTTCCTCTTTATCTGTGGGGAATACATTCCAAGACCTCCAAGTGGATGCCTGAATCCATGGGTAGTTCTGTATTTCCTGTGTACTATATTCTTTTTTTATACATACCAACATAGTCTAATTTGTAAATTAGGCACAATAAGAGATTAACAATAACAACATAATAAATTAGAACAATTATAGTAATATAAGAGTTATGTGAATGTGGTCTCTTAAAATATCTTACTCAAGATTTTAGCAACTTCACCATATTTTTTTTGTTATTAAGTCAAGAACTTTCACCTTTTCATTTAAAGGTAGCATTTTAGGGCTTCTCTTTGGCATATCTAGGTTGCTGGCATCACTACTTTTGCTCTTTGGTTGTTTTTTTTTTTTTTTTTTTAATGATGGTGGGGATTCAACCCAGGGCCTTTTTCATGTGAGCAAGCACTCTACCAACTGAGCTATATCCCCAGCCCTACTTTTGCTCTTTGATGTCACTATTAAGTAAAATGAGGGTGAACAGCAAAATTGCTATACTGTGACAATGGATCTGATAACCAAGAAGATAACTAGTGGATGGATAATGTGTACAGCATGGATACATGGACAAAGGGAGGATTCATGTCCACCGCTGAATAGCAAAACAGATTTCATCATACTATTCGGAACAGTGCACAATTTAAAACTTATAAAGTGTTTATTTCTGGAGCTTTTCCATTTAATATTTTTAGACTGCTGATTTAATTTCTGAAATTGCAGACAGTGAAACCATGGATAAGGGAGGATTATTGTAGAAGAGATTTTCATTATTAGATCAAGTATCTCAATTTACTCACTTTAAGATTAGGCAACTTGAGGCACAGAGACTAGCTATTAGGAACAGAGCTAGAATTTGAACCCAGACTTTCTGGCTCCTGATTTCATGCTGAATGTGACAGCTTCTAGCAAGGATGTGTTATGATATTTGTCTCCAGATGTGGTTTGTTTCATTACAGCTGGTCTTCTCTAGTTAGGTGACAGACATCCTTACTTCCTTAAGCTATGTGCTTGATTGAAAAGAAAAGTCTTCTGTCAAATGTGAGCTGTATGCTATCCATCATACTGGCAGCTTTCTTTAGAGATGAAGGTGATGTGATCTATGGCATGAAATAAAGGCTTAGGAGTCTATATACCATTTTTATAATGACTGTTTTAGTTTGTTTGGCTGGTATTATAATATGATAGTAATTTTTTCAGATGATTGTATTGGGAAGGTACGTCTGACTTTCAGGAATTTTATCTGTTTGGGTGTGCTTAAGAGTAAATGTATTTGGTATCATATAAACTATTAAAATAATATTTATTGTCCTTATTTTGATCTCACTTGATCAACTGAGGTGGTATATTTTTTGTCACTTCAATGAACTCAGTGTTTAAATCTTATTAATTCAGTTTATAACAACTTGATCCAAAGCTTTGTCCTTTCACAATGTACTACTGTGGGGGTTTTTTGTTTTGTTTTGTTTAGGGTATTTTTGTTTGTTTGGTTGGTTTTTGAGACAAAGTCTTGCTGCATTGCCCAGGCTGTCCTTGAATTCATGATCCTCCAACCTCAGCCTCCCAAGTAGCTGGGATAATAGGTGTGCACCCAGCTGTACGTTTATCTTTTATGATGCAGTAGAATCTTTACTCAGAAATCAGCTTAATTAGTTTTATTCAGTTCTTGATTTATTTGGGGGGAATAATGGCCTCTGTAGCTGCTTTTCCTCATGGTTTTCTCTGCAGCATATCGGTATCCCAGATTCTCTCATTCCAGAAAACTAAATTTTTTGCTTGCTATCTTTGTTGACTTCATATGGTTAAGTACACACCAGTGACCAGTTTGGACTTTTCACACATAGAGCTTTGTGGTCATAAAACCAATAGATACCACTTCCTATTTTACAGGAAATCTCAAATCTTCTCATTCCTGATAAATGAGCTAATCTAGAGGTTAAACAACTTTCGATCTAGCTGTTATCTTTCTTGATTGAAAGATAAAGTATCTCACAAGGTGAGATTTATTCGTAAGGTCAGGACTTGAAATAGAAAGTATGTCACATTAAAACAGACCTAGAATTTAAATTAGAAGCTGATCTTCAGGGACATTTCAGCTTTTTGTCAGAAATTATAGTGCTTGTGGTTTTTCCTCCTATGGCAAGTACATGTGAATGACAAGTTTAGACTTGTCAGTGTGATGGGCTTTGTAGCCTGAAACCAGTAGGTGCCACTTCCTGTTTTATATATGAGGAATTAAGTCTACTTTAATTTTAAAACTCTGTAAAGCCAAGGAAGTTCGTTTGGATATATCAATATAGAATTTAATCTGTTAAGAATCATTTGCCATATGACACCAGAAGATTCTTTTTTTCTTTTTAATTCATTTAAGTTGAATTGTTCAGTGTTTCCATTTGTATGAAGAAAGAATTGTATATCCCAATATGCTGAGGTAAGTGGTAACTTTCTTTGGAAAAAAGGAGAGGAAAACTTGAAATGAAGCTCTGTGTATGTACATGCATGCATTTGGGTAGGTATTAAGTATGACAATGCTGGGGTTTGGAAATAATTCTCCAGATATGTTAGCCATTTACATTGAATTTATCTGATATTATTAGAAGGTTAAATCAATATGAAGCATATATAGACAGTATTTGACCAAAAAAGGAACAGACTTTAAGTTGTTAAAAAAACCTACTAGAAATATTTCCTAATTTATGAGAAGAATAAAACAATTTAACAGCATCTACAACTTGCTTTCAGTATTGGACTTACACAGCACTGCTGAAAGGACACACTTCTGTGGGTTTAGGGTTAAGTTTCTTATGTGTTTGTTACCAAGCACCAGCAATTACCCTTGGATAGTAACTCTAGAATTTAAATATCTTTAATTGTGTTTCTGTTGCATTAATATGTATGAGTTTCTATTGTTATGTAGGAAAGTATTAAAAATGTTATATTAGGATTCTGATCATTTTAAAGTATGTACATGAGAAAATTCATTATGAATCATTTTTCAGCTGTCCTCATCTAAATTTTCATGACAGAAAAATGTTTTCATGTCCAATTGTTTCTTATGGTAATTTATAAATTCTTTTTTTTTTCTTCTTTTTGGTACTGAGGATTGAACCCAGGAATGCTTTATCACTGAGCCATATCACCAGCCCTTTTATTATTTATTTTCAGACAAGTCTCCTTAAGTTACTTGGGGCCTTGCTTATTTGCTGAAGCTGGCTGTTTGCCACGTTGCCCATGCGCCACTATGCCCAGCCTATAATTCTTTTCAGAATTTTCAAAATCTAATGATAATAAAATTTTAGTTAGCTAATAGGTATTTATTTAGCAAATGCTTATTTAATGAAGACTGAATGAATGCATGGCATTTTTAGTAAGGTTTTGGTTTTCATTAAACACTTAAAAATTTATTAAAATATGTGAATAATATCTCAAAATGTGAACTTGCCAAAACGCTTAATATAACTTTTGAGTCAACTTTGTACGATGTTGCATAATGTCATTAAAATAAAGGAAGAAATTATTTTTAAAATATTGTAAAGTTGATGCTATTTTAATTCTATAACTGTCTATAATTCTGTAGGTAATTTCCCCATGATTAGTGATGATTTGGTCAATTCTTATCACCTTCTTCTGTGTGCTTTGGACTTAGTTTATGGAAATGCCCTACAATGTTCTAATCGTAAAGAACTAGTGAACCCTAATTTTAAAGGTAAGTGTTTATTTAAAGGATTTTTGGGCAACTCACATTTCTACATTATGTTTATTACTCTTGGAGATTGTATACATAATACAGATTTTTCAGCATCAGAGAACATGAAAATTTGAAAAGCTTCCATCATTGTATTTATCTAGGACTATGATGAGGAGTCAAAGCTTTCTTTAAATTTTTGTTTTTGGAAAAGCAAATGGAGATATCACAGAGTTTAAAGTATTAAGTGATACCTTTTAGAAGTTTCTGAAATATATACTCAATAAGGAGAAGGCATTTAGAAATTCAGAGTAGCAAATAGGAGATTACCCATGTTAAATATCATATGTTGTATATTTATTGGTCATATAAAAATATTAAAATATAGCCAGGTGCAGTGGTGCACGCCTGTAATCCTAGCACTTTGGGAGGCTGAGACAGGAGAATTCCAAGTTCAAATCCAGTTTCAGCAATGGTGAGGCACTAACCAACTCAGTGAGACCCTGTCTCTACATAAAAACACAAAATAGGGCTGGGGATGCGGCTCAGTTGTTGAGTACCCCTGAGTTCAATCCCCGGTTCCAAAAAAAATTATGTCAGGGTCTCACTGAGTTGCTGGGATTCCAAGCGTGTGCCACCGTGCTCGCTTATTGCACAGTTGTTAAAAGAAAGAAACTCGGCAAAGATGACACTAAAACTGGTGGTATTTTTCAACATTGGCAAGGTTTGTGCCTGACACACTCTGTGGAGACAAAAAAGGATTTACTGTTAGATTCTTCTTTCCAATTTTTTGCTATATAGGAGTAGTTGTAGTTCTAAAATAAGTAAAATGAGCCAGGCACAGTGGCACATACTGTAATCCCAGTGACTCAATAGTAAAGTTGGAGGCCAGCCTCAGTAATTCAGCAAGACTGTCTCAAAATAAAATTTTAAAAAGGGGCTTGGAGTAGATTTCAGAGATAGAACTTTCCTGGGTTCAATCCATAGTACCACCATGACCACCAAAAAAAAAAAAAAAGAAAAGAAAAGGGAAAATAAACTTGGATCTCCTAAACTAATAGACATACCAGAATGATAATTATTTTGGCAATGCATTAGTATACTTTAATTTATATAATTTCTATGAAATCACAGTTCAGAGTCCAAGTTGTAATTTATAAAGTAAAAAGTATTATGGAACTAATATATAAGCTGCTTTTAGTTGACTAATACTATAGTAAGATTATAGAGAGTTATTGTCAATTTTGTGGTGGTTCCAGATAGAATTTTACTTTGTCTATCAGGAGCATAGATTTTTAAAATTAGTGGAGTGAGTTAGTTCAGTTGCTCCTAATTTGGTAAATTAATGTTCCTTGTACAGGTTGAGCCTCCCTAATCTGAAAATACAAAATCTAAAGTGATCTGAAAACTGAAACAGAATTTCTGAGTTCAAACATGATGCTTAAAAAGTTTCAGATTTAGGGCTGGGTAGATACAGCACTTCCCTAGCACATACAGTGCCCTGGGTTTGGTCTCCAGCACTACCAAAAATAAAAAAATAAATTCAGGTTTTGGAGCATTTCAGATTTTACATTTTTGGATCAGGGATGCTTATCTGGTAAAATCTATGCAGATATTCCAAAATCCAGAAAACTCCAAAATCTAAAACACTTCTGGTCCCAAGCGTTTTGGAAAAGGGATATTCAACTTGCATTCTTTGTTGTCCTTTCTCTCATTCCTTCTTAACTTCCTTTTTTCTTTCTTTCTCTCTTCATCTTTCCCTTTTCCCTTCCTCCCTTACTTCCCCCCATGCCTCGTGCTGGGGATTGAACCCAGGGCCACACTTATCTGTGCTCTATCCCTGAACTATATACCCACAGCTTCCTTTTATATTTCTTCATGATTGCCTCTCCCATTTAAATTTTTCTTTGACTTTTTTTTTTTTTGCTTTTGTGCTGAGCCTACAAGAATAAACTAAATACGGTAAATAATCTAATTAAATCTAAGTGCATAATCCTTGAACTGTGTAATTTTTTTTGAAGAGGTGTTTTTTTTTGTTTGAATGTAAGCTTATTTGCAAAGCTATATTTTATTTTTGTTTTTTTTTTTTTTGGTCTTAGAGCAATACACTAAAATTTTTTAGTTTTCTCTTAACCATATCCAAATAGATGATCAAATGAAATCTTTTAAATTGTGATATATATATTTTTTAGAGTGGAACTAGGAACATATACAGTACTAGCTATACATTCATATGCTATTCAGATCTTGATTAGATTCTGTATTTTAGTTTATTAAAATTTGCTGAGTACTGACATCTGTTTTGTTCTGTTCATCACAGGCTTATGTGAAGATTTTCACACTAAGGATTCTAAACCTTCCTCTGACCCACCTTGTGTCATTGAGAAACTCTGTTCTTTACATGATGGTCTTGTTTTGGAAGCAAAGGGAATAAAGGAGCATTTCTGGAAGCCCTATATTAGGAAACTTTATGAGAAAAAGGTTTGTAAGTAAAAAGAAATAATAAGAAAAGAAATTATTTTCTTGAGAAAGACTTGATTTCAGATGATAATTTAAAATCTCTTCTTTCATCATAGCTCCTCAAGGGAAAAGAAGAAAATCTTACAGGGTTTCTGGAACCTGGGAACTTTGGAGAGAGTTTGTGAGTACATCTGTTAAAACATTTTAATATTTTAAGTTGTGTACTTAGGAAACATCAGAGTTCAGTGTTTTTATTGTTTTGTACTCTGGGAAGTTAGAATGTTTTATGGGAGAATACAGGGAAGCAATAAAAATTGTTTTTAAATTATTGAGAATTATTCTTTGAATGATAGTCACATCAAGCTTTTGCAAATTTATGGGTGAAAAGTGACAATGTGTAAATATTGAGGTTTTCAGAGGTGCTAGAACAGCTGGGAAAGACAGCTAAGCTTTTCACCAGGAGCTGCATCTACCAGGCAGATTGGTACAGGGTATACTCTCTGAAACACTGTCAGCAACATATACTCCCTGTGCAGTGGATGCACATAGTGTAGCAATCTTATGTTTTATTCTCTTCAGTTTTTATAATTAACAGTGATCTCAAATGAAATTTAACTTTCAAAAATTATTAGAACTTTTAATAAATAAAAAATGAAATAATTAAGTGGCCTGAAACATTAACTGAAATGGCAATTCTTTGAGAAAGTGCATTTTGTTTATTTGCTTTCTTTTTCCATACAGTAAAGCCATCAATAAGGCATATGAGGAGTATGTTTTATCTGTTGGAAATTTAGATGAAAGAATATTTCTTGGAGAGGATGCTGAAGAGGAAATTGGGACTCTCTCAAGGTGCCTGAACACTGGTTCAGGAACAGAGAGTGCTGAAAGAGTACAGATGAAAAACATCTTGCAGCAGCATTTTGACAAGGTGAGTTGAGCCATGTTAGAAGAGTACAAATACAGGAGCAGATAAGCTGAGGGTTCTGTTTTATTTTTATAGTTCTCTGTGTCTTTTATTTGTTTACTATATGAAAATAGTTTGATCATACTTCTCTTAATTAAAAGTTATCTTGTTAATTTACTTTTGTTTTTTTTTTTTGTCCTGGGGATTGAATTTGGGGGTACTTGACCACTGAGGCACATCCCCAGCTCTATTTTGTGTTTTATGTAGAGACAGGATCTCACTGAGTTGCTTAGTATCTTGCCATTGCTGAGGCTGGCTTTGAACTCAGCAGTTCTCCTGTTTCAGCCTCCCAAACTGCTGGGAGGCATGCACCACCCAGCTGTTAATTTACTTTTTGTTAACATCAGCTTTGAAAGGTTTTAATTAGGTCTGGAAAAAGAATTTACTATAAATTTAAGCAAAAGTATCATGCTGATAATTTTTGGTTTTGAAAAAATGGGCCAGTAGTATATAGCCTATGCATGTGATGAACATAGTGGGGATTTATAAAATGTTAATAATTAACCTGAATTGGGGCCTTTATTAAAGAGACTAGAGAAACAGACTCTGTTATGTAAGAAAATTCTGTTAGAGAGTTTCAGCATTGTGTGGTGTTACTTACACTGATAAAGACTAAGAGTTTCCCTTCCCTATAAGTGAGTTGCTTTGTATTTGACTCATCTGCCTTTTCTTTTTTTTTTAATATTTTTTCAGTTGTAGATGGACACAATATCTTTATTTTTTTTATGTGGTGCTGAGGATCGAACCCAGTGCCTCACACATGCGAGGCAAGCGCTCTACCACTGAGCCACAATCCTAGCCCCGCTTGCCTTTTCATTTAATAATAATCTAATGGTGTTTTATATACCATATGGTGAGTGATATAAAAGCTAACATCCTTACAAATGCCTGTATCCTTACAAATGCCTCACCCATTCCACTCATGCCACATTAACTTCCTTTTTCATTTTTCAGATATGCCACGCATGCTGCCAACTCAAAGCCTTTGGCCTTGCTGTTTCCTCTGCCTAAAACATGTTTCTTCAAGATATTCATGTGGCTTACTTCTTTACTTCCTCACTTCATTCTGATCTCTGATAACTTGACTACTATGTAAAAAAATAACTACCAACATCCCCCAACCCTCAGGACTTCCTTTCTCCCTTACTCTGCTATTGGTGTCATCTCAGTATTTATTGCTAGCAGTAAATTGGTAGGTAGGTAGGTAGGTAGATAGAAAGAATTGTTTGTTATCTATCTCCTTGCACTAGAATATAAGCTTCATGAGGAATGTGACCATATTGTAATGCAGTGTCCAACATACAGTAGGCATTCCAAAAATATTTATGGTTGGTATTTATTGAAAGGGAAGAAGAAGTCTTGGGGGCGGATCAAAAGTTAGGGTTATGGCTAGAGGGCTGGGGATGTAGCTCAGTGGCAGAGCACTTGCCCAGCATGTGTAAGGCCCTGGGTTCCGTCCCTAGCACTGCAAAAAGAAAAAAGAAAATTAAGATTTAGCATGTTAAATCTGAGATGCGTCTTAGGCATCCTAGTAGAGTCATTGAGTAGGCAGCTTAGAAATTCATCACTGGAGTTCACAGCAGAGGTTAAGGTTATATATACATACATTTGTATGCATATATACACATAGACACACACATATATGTTTGTATATACATATTTTTTCTGGTCTCATCAGGATGTGGATGGCTTTTAAAGTCATGGAATGAAGAGAGATTACTTAGCAATGTGAGTTGATAAAAGAATAAAACAGGTTTAAGGACAGTCACATTGCAAATTTTATAAGTCTTCACTTGAAGAAGGAACAGCCTAGTATATATGTGTGTGTGTGTGTATTTGTTTTGTATTTTGCAGTACTGGTATTTGAACCCAGGGTACTATACCACTGAGCAACATCCCCAGCCTTTTTTATTTTATATTTTGATTCAAGGTCACTAAGTTGCCCATGCTAGCCTTGAACTTGAGATCTTCCTGCCTTCACTTCCTGAGTAACTATAACTACAGGAGTACCATTGTGCCCAGCAACATCCTAGTATTTTTAAACTATCAACTTCATATTCATACCTGAGTTAAATAAAAATTCTCTTGGTTAGAATGCACAGAGAACTTTAAGTAAGTTAATTGCTTAAAACAGTGCTACCAAATAGCCCCATATTGACCTTGAAGAGAATGGGCAGGAAACTGTGGTTGTACATTCTAGTTTCCTCTATGAAAATGCTGCCTGTGGGTGATGTGGTTATATGCTGCTGGCTGCTCTTGACTTCTTACATGCACCAGGAATTTTTCTCTCTCGATTCAGGCACAAGTTCATATACAGTGAAGAAACTGGCTCCAAGAGACCTAAGGCAGGGACTTAATGCAGTTCATCTACCCAGATCACATTATGGACTTAAAAACAACCACCACCACCTCGCCCCCCCCCCAAAAAAAAACACCCCAAAACAGAAACAATAAGATGAATTTCTTCTAAACAAAACAAAATGAAGATCTTTGCTCTACTGGTCTTTATTTAATTTTTTTGAGACAGGGTCTTGCTAAGTTGCTTAGGGCCTCACTGTTGCTAAGGCTGGCTTTGAACTCGTGATCATTCTACCTCAGATTCCTGAGTTGTTGGGATTACAGGTGTGTGCTAGCATGCGCTACCATGCCCAGCTAGTTCTACTGATATTTGAGACATATAGAAAGCATACAGATTTAATATAGAAATCATACAGATTTATTTCTGAGCTTTTCTATATCAAGTGAAAATTGAATAGCTTTTTCTGTTGCCAGTTGAAAATTGTGCTAGGTATTTTTTTGTTTTTTGTTTTGGGTACTGGGGATTGAACTTGGGGATACTTAACCACTGAGCCACATCCCCAGCCCTATTTTGTGTTTTATTTAGAGACAGGGTCTCATTGAGTTGCTTAGCACCTTGCTGTTGCTGAGACTGACTTTAAATTCACGATTCTCCTGTCTTAGCCTCCCAAAGTGCTGGGATTACAGGTGTGAGCCACTGTGTCTGGCTGTGCTAGGTGTTTCCAAAACTCTCTAGAGTAAGTACATTTAATTCTCAGCGAAATGCAGTTTATCTTTTTTTTTTTTTTTAATTTTTTTTTTTTTAGTTGTAGATGGACACAAAGTTTTTATTTTATTGCTTTGTATGTGGTGCTGAGGATCGAACCCAGGGCCTCACGCATGCGAGGCAAGTGCTCTACCACTGAGCTACAATCCCAGCCCCCAGTTTATCTTTTTTAAATATTAAAAGATACTACTGGGGACTGGGGTTATAGCTCAGTGATAGACTATTTGCTTTGCGTGCTAAAGGTGCTGGGTTCCATTCTTGGTACCACCACACACACACACACACACACACACACAAAAAATAATAAAAAATATAGTATTAAGCTACTTTTACTATCTTAACTTTTCAGAGTTTATTTGAAAAATCAGAAAAGATGCTTTATTGGCAGATGTGTTTATGCTTAAATTCTTTAAGTCAAATCTTTTTCATATACAAGAATGTTGACTAACATTTCTCTGAAGACTTGTCTGTTTTAGAGGGAAAAAGTGTGATAGAGTCCAGTAACTAAAGATAAGAGGAGGGGCAAAAAGATTGATGAAGACTGTTCTTCCTCAGGGTGCCTTTTTGAATGTTTAATCATCTCTCTGAAGCAGATTTGATGCTTTGTATGGACTTTTGTTAACTCTTGGATTCTGTTTGGGCCAGATTTAATTTATAGCCTTCATTTGTCAATCTTTTTTTTTTTTTTTTTTTTTTGGTACTGGGGATTGAACTCAGGGGAGCTCGACCACTGAGCCACATCCCCAGCCCTATTTTTGTATTTTATGTAGAGACAGGGTCTCACTGAGTTGCTTAGCACCTCGCCGTTGCTAAGGTTGGCTTTGAACTCACGATTCTCCTGTCTCAGCCTCCCTAAGTGCTGGTATTATAGGCTTGAGCCACCGCGCCCGGCTCATTTGTCAATCTTTTGAGTATTTGCAGACATGATGGTAAATGTGAGCTATGAAATTCTGTTTCTCAGAGATGTGAGTAATAGTCTTAATTTTTAAAAACATAATGCTTATTTTTCCTTTGAGTTCGTTTTTTTTTTTTTAAATATTTTTTAGTTGTCAATGGACCTTTATTTTATTTATATGTGGTGCTGAGAATTGAACCCAGTGCTTCACTCGTGCTAGGCAAGCACTTCACCACTGAGCCATACCCCATCCTCGGGTTCAAGTTTTAAAGGAGAGATAATAAGAAGGATATATCTTATCTTAAAGTTTTAACTTTTTTTTTCCCCTTTTGGTACTTGAGGAGTGAACTCGGGGCATATTACCACTGAGCCACATCCCCAGCCCTTTTTATTTTTTTTAATTTGAGACAGGATCTTCCTAAGGTGCTTAAAAAGGCCTCGATGAGTTGCTAAGGCTGGCCTTGAACTTGTGATCCTCCTGCCTTAGCTTTCTAAGTCACTGGGATTACAGGCATGTGCCATTCCACCTGGCTTAAAGTTTTAACTTTAAGACACAAACATATAGTTGGCTAAAATAAATAGTGTCTTTTCACACATCTTTATATGGACAGTGGTGGCTCTTAGTCGTGTTATGTTTATTTTTTTTTATTTTTTATTTTTTTTAAATGTTTATTTTTTAGTTGTAGGTGGACACAATATCTTTATTTTATTTTTATGTGGTGCTGAGGATCGAACCCAGTGCCTCCTGCGTGCTAGGCGAGCACGCTACCACTGCGCCATAACCTCAGCCCCAAGTCGTGTTATGTTTAAATTCCAGGAATGGTGATTTTTTTTTTTTAAACTTTTTTTAGTTGTAGGTGGATACAATGTCTTTCTTTTATTGCTTTGTATGTGGTGCTGAGGATTGAACCCAGGGCCTCACACATGCGAGGCAAGCACTCTACCACTGAGCTACAATCCCAGCCCTAGGAATGGTGATATTTGAGTTGCTATAATTTATTGATATTCTAAAGATAAGGTCTAATTGATTTACATTCCTATTTGTGAAGTAACAAAGTCTTTCTTACCTAAATAATGGTGTTTTTTTTAAAATTCTACTTAATTTTTTCCCACTAGTCTAAAGCACTTAGAATTTCCACACCACTTACGGGTGTGAGGTACATTAAGGAGAACAGCCCTTGTGTGACCCCCATTTCTACAGCTACACATAGCTTGAGTCGTCTTCACACCATGCTGACGGGCCTCAGGAATGCACCAAGTGAGAAATTGGAACAGATTCTCAGGTTAGTTTGAGCTCTATCTTTCCAAGATAGGTTGTTGATCATTTTCCAATTTCCTATATCAATTTTTCACTAGTATTCTTCATTTTAATAATTTTATAGCAGTTGCATGTTCAATCTTGTTGGTCACCAGAGGACATAGTAATATAAGATGAATGAGTAGAACATCATCTTTGCTCACATTTCTCTAATGTGATACAGGGAATGGTAAACTAACAAGGCAAGACCCTGTATAATAAATTACGAAACCTCATTATCAACTATTTTACAATTTTAGAAAAGGGAGATGTGTAGTCAGTGTAGTTGAGAGTTGACATAGAACTTTATGAAAGGGATTGGACCTGAAAAAAGTTCTGATGGGTGGATCAGATTTGAATAGATAAGATGAAGCTTTATGTGTTCATAAAGCAAGAGCAAAAGCATTGTTGCTTTTGAAAGCTCTATAAAACACTCAGCCTGCAAAGGAAGTTAACTGCCTCCCACTTTTAATCTTAAATACCCTCAGTGGGGTTAAATATTACCAATAAATACTAGGTAAAACCAAAGGGTCTTGCTTTTGTAAAAAGGTAAGTATGTGTTCACAAATAAAATTCTGGTTATGTATGATATTCAGTAATTATCTTTTTTTTTTTTTTTTTTTTTTTTTTTTTTTTTTTAAATATTTATTTTTTAGTTGTAGGCAGACAGAATATCTTTATTTTATTTTTTATGTGGTGCTGAGGATCGAACCCAGTGCCTCACGCATGCTAGGCGAGCACGCTACCACTGCGCCGTAACCCCAGCCCCTCAGTAATTATCTTTAACAGCATAATTTTTTATAAAAGATTTTCTAAACTTGTTATGTTTTTACAGTGAATGTGTATATTTATGATCAAGATAAACACACAGTGGTTACAAAAGCCCATATGGTGGTAATTTATAATTTATAATTCTTCTGCATTGAATTTATATTGCTTTCTGATAAAAAAGAATCAATGAAATAAATCTCATTTTGGTGGGAAAAAAAGTCAGTAATGGTTTATATGAGTCTGTAGCATAGGTTACATACCTCTTTCTATTTTCTTTCAGGAGTTCTTTTTTTTTTTTTTTTTTTTGGTACCAGGGATTGAACTCACGGGGATTCGACCCCTGAGCCACATACCCAGCCCTATTTTTTTGTGTTTTATGTAGAGACAGGGTCTCACTGAGTTGCTTAGTGCCTCGCCATTGCTGAGGCTGGCTTTGAACTCGCGATTCTCCTGTCTCAGCCTCCCTAAGTGCTGGGATTACAAGCGTGAGCCACCACGCCCGGCTCTTTCAGGAGTTCTTAAAGCACTTCTGTCCTCTAGAGAATCAGTTGAGGGCAGTTTTTGGTTGTCATCAGTGATTGAGGATGTGCAAATTGAGTTTGGGCCAGTCACAGCATTAGGTGGACACCAGGGCCAAAGTTGTTAAGTTTACCAAAGTGAAATATATAATACCACACCAGAAATATATGTATATTTTTCACTCCAAATAGTAATACAGCCACTTTTGTAAAGGGAGTATGAGATCTCCTGAATTAACTTGGAAAGTACATAGTGTCTCTTGAAAGTTTTTTATATTTACATTTTAATGAAATTATACAGTTGTAAACATTTCACCCCTTTGTGACTTGGTAAGACATTTATATTAGACAATTTCTTACTACTTTTTAGGACATGCTCCAGAGATCCAACCCAGGCTATTGCTAACAGATTAAAAGAAATGTATGAAATATATTCTCAGCATTCCCAGCCAGATGACGATTTCAGTAATTGTGCTAAAGGTAAAGTTTATTATTATGTTTAACTACATGGAGTCCTCTCTTGGTAATCAAGTCAGAAACATGAGGAAAAGACTTATGACTAAACTGAAGGGTATAGTATGGCTATTTTTTCTTTCACCCAAGTGATTTCTGGGCCCCTCTCCCAAAGAAATTTTAAACTAATATCTATATTATTGTTCTTTTTTATTTGTAAATTCTCTTTCTCTCTCTCTCTCTCTCTTTTTTTTTTTTTTTTTTTTTGGTGGTACCAGGGATTGAACCTAGGGGCACTTAACCATTGAGCAACAACCCTAGCCCTTTTTATGTTTTATTTTAAGACGAGGTCTCACTAAGTTGCTTAGGGCCTCGCTGAGTTGCTGAGGTTGGCTTTGAACTTTTGATCCACCTGCCTCAACCTCCAGAGCTGCAGGATTACAGGTGTGCACCACCATGCCTGGCCGCCTATTGGTAAATTCTTTGGTTTTTATTTGTAAACTGGAAATTAAATAAAACTATAATGATTCTTCAACATAGTAAGAACAAGGACAGATTAATGAGTTGACTATCTCTTTTCTGAAATACTTGAGAATACAAATGTTTCAGATTTCATATTTTTTCCAGACTTTTGAATATTGGATATACAAATTGAAATATCTTGGGGATGGGACATAAATCTGAACACAAAATTTATTCATGTTTCATATATACCTTATTGCCTGATACTGTTCTGCAGCAGTTTTAGTGCATTTGGGTTTTTTGTTTTTTAATATTTTTAGTTGTAGATGGACACAATACCTTTATTTTGTTTATTTAGTTTTTTTTATGTGGTGCTGGGGAACAAACCCAGTGCCTCATGTATGCTAGGCAAGTGCTTTACCACTGAGCCACAGCCCCACCCTTACATCTGTGTTTTGATTATGACCTATCACATGAGTTCAGGTGTTTAATTTTCAAATGTGATTCCATCCTGGTGCTTAAAAAATTTCAGATTTTGGACCATTTTGGATTCTAGATTTCCACGTTAGGGATGCTTAGCCTGTAACTGGTACCTATGCCCAGACCTGGCCTGGGAATTGTTTGATGTCACAAATTGCAACCAAATATGTGGAATAGTAAACCAATTACATATCTCTCAGCATTTGTCAGCTTCCCATTACTGTAACAAAATACCTGAGATTTATTAACTTAGAAAAGGTTTATTCGTCTCACTGTTTTGGAGGTTCCAGTCCATGATCGAGTAGCTCTGTTGTTTTGGGCCTCTTGTGGGGGTACTGGATAACAATGTTCGGGGGTATGTGTTGAGGCAAACTCATATCATGAGCCAGAAAACAAAGAGAAAGACAAGAAGAGACAGGGGTCCCAGAATCCCCTCTGAAGACATACTTCCAGTGACTTAAGGACTTCTAATTAGGACCCATCTGCGGAAGGTTTCACCACCTTCTCATAGAGCCACTTTTAGGACCAAGTCTTTAATACATAGGTATTTAGAGGTTATTCAACATCCAAACTATAGTACCATAGAACTATTTTTTTTCCAAACAGAACAAAAAGGTGTGAATCTTAATGCAGTGATATTATAATTCTTTATATGCAAATCTCAATTAGCAATTTTAGAAAAATGTGAATGTTACCATGAAGAATATAAAAAATCTTAGGGATAATTGAACAAGCAATTAAAGAGAGGGCATATATCTGAAGTGTGGGTTTGGTTTTTAAATTTTATTTTGTGGGTGGAGAGGGAGGGATGGGCCTTCATTTTGTATGTTGTTTATTTTCTTTGTATTTGATTTTTGTGTTTTAAAAATTATTTCTACAGAAATTGCCAGCAAACATTTTCGTTTTGCAGAGATGCTTTACTATAAAGTATTAGAATCTGTTATTGAGCAGGAACAAAAAAGACTGGGAGACATGGATTTATCTGTGAGTAAAAAACAGTTTCCTTACTTCCTACTCAAAAAAAAAAAAAAAAGCGAGAGGGAGAGGACAACAGAGGGAGGAAGAAAAGGGAGGAGGGAGAGCCATGACAAAGAAATGATGTATGACTCTAGGGAATAAGATTGGCATCTCAGGAAACTTGTGTTCTGAGCCCTCTCACCTTCATCCTAGATATAAGATGTTTAAGTAGGAAAAATTAGTGTTTCTCAGTGCGGCAGTTCATGTATTGTAACTTACACTTTCTAGGGTAGGAAGAAGACTCTGAGGTCAAGGATTAAAACATTCAGACATGGGGCTGGAGTTGTGCCTCAGTGGTAGAGTGCTTGTCTCATATATGTGAGGCATTGGGTTCAATTCTCAGCACTGCATATAAATGATTAAAATAAAGGTCCATCAACAACTAAAAAAAAGTATAAGAAAAAAAACCAAAATTTCAGACTTAATTTTGAGTTGTTAAATAATATAGAATTGTTATTCAATGAAGCCTTATATACCAAGAGTAAATAAATGAGTACTGACTGGTGGAACTTTAACATAACTGCTCAACCATTCTTTTGCTAAGATGGTTATTTTCTGTAGATTTTACTTGTTAAGAAATAGAGTTTTGGGGCTGGGGCTGTAGCTCAGTGGTAAGAGCACTTGCCTAGCCTGTGTGAGGCACTGGGTTCAGTCCTCAGCACCACATAAATATAAAAACAAATAAAATAAAGGTATAAAAATAGCATTAAAAAATTTAAAAAAAAAAAAAGAAATAGAGTTTTAAGCTGGGCGCAGTGATGCATGCCTGTAATCCCAGCACTTTGGGAGACTAGGATAGGAGAATCGCAAGTTCAAAGCCAGCCTCAGCAATGGCGAGGTGCTAAGTAACTCTGAGACCCTGTTTCTACATAAAACACAAAATAGGGCTGGGAATTAGCTCAGTGGTCGAGTGCCCCTGAGTTCAATCCTTGGTACCAAAAAAAAAAAAAAAGTTATATATAAATTATATTTACTTTTTTTGTATTTATATTAGTTGTTGATGGACCTTTATTTTATTTACTTATTTACATGTGGTGTGAGATTTGAACCCAGTGCCTTACACTTACTAGGCAAGTGCTCTATCGCTGAGCCGCCACCCCAGCCCTATAAATTATATTTACTTTTTAATAAGAAAAATACTTTTTAAAGAGTATTTTCCAGGGGCTGGGGTGGTGGCTCAGTGGTAGAGCGCTTGCCTGGCATGTGTGAGGCACTGGGTTCGAACCTCAGCACCACATATAAATAAATAAAAAATAAAAGGTCCATCAACAACTAAAAAAAAAAGAAGTTTTTTCTAGGTTTGTGTAATTTGTATGCATCAATTGAAAAATAAATTTAAAATAAATGGCCATTCTATAAAGATGAAATTTCAGGGCAAACTGGAAGAGATCAATTTGTGAGGTCAGGCTAGGAATAATACATGTATGTAAGTATCATGCTGTACCCCATATATTATGTATATGTAGTACATGTTAATTAAAAAGAAAAAATATTAAAGATTTTTAAAAAATTAATTTTTAAAGTATTTTAAAAATTGTACAAATAATCAATATTATTCTAATTCCTTGTATTTACATTTTTTCTATATGTATATGTATATATATAAATTGCTGCATGAATTTAAAGGACGGTTTTACGACATGACTTTATTTTTTGTAAAGCTCATATTGAAGGATATATAAAACAGCTACAGTTTAGAGGCTAATACATTTATTTATTTATTTATTTTTTGGTACTGGAGATTGAACTCAGGGGCACTCGACCACTGAACCACATCCCCAGCCCTATTTTGTGTTTTATGTAGAGACAGGGTCTCACTGAGTTGCTTAGCACCTTGCCCTTGCTAAGGCTGGCTTTGAATTCGCCATTCTCCTGTCTCAGCCTCCCTAAGTGCTGGGATTATAGGCTTGCGTACGGCACCTGGCTAGAGGCTAATACATTTATATTCACCTAAGTAACTGATTTAAAAAAATTTTTTTTTTTTTTCAGTACTGGGCCACACCCCCAGCCCTATTTTGTGTTTTATGTAGAGACAGGGTCTCACTGAGTTGCTTAGCGCCTCGCCATTGCCTAGGCTGGCTTTGAACTTGCAATTCTCCTGTCTCAGCCTCCCTAAGTGCTGGGATTACAGGCTTGCAACACCGCACCTGGCTTCTAGCTGTCTTTTTATGAATTTATTTACCTATGCTAGGTATCTCATTTAAGTAGAATTAAGTATATTTGTCCTTTTTGGTCTGGCTTATTTAACTTTTCAGAGTTTATCCACATTCTAGCACATCACAATCTTTTTCCTTTTGTTTAAACATTTTGTTTATCCATTCATTTTTTGGTGGATATTTGGATTGTTTCTACCTTTTGAATAATGCTGCTGTTAATATTGATGTAAAAGTATCTGTCAAGCATTTGTTTGAGTCTCGGCTTTCAGTTCTTTTGAGTTCTTCATACCTAGAAGTAGAATTGCTAGATAATATGGTAATTTTTCTTTTGTTTTTGTGGGGGGACGGTTCTGGGGTTCAAACCTAGGCTTTTGTGCAAGCTGTCTGTAACCAAGCCACACCCCCAACCCCATGTAGTGATTTTTTAATTTAACTTTTTCAAGAACTGCCATACTATTTGCCACAGCAGCTGTACCACTTTCTTTACATTTCCACCAGCAGTACACCAGGGTTTCAGCTTTCTTACATCCTCAAAACATTTGTTAATTTTTATTTTTTGTATAATATTCATCTTGATGGATATGAAGTGATATCTCCTAGTGCATTTGATTTGCATTTCCCTAACAATTAGTGATGCTGAATGCCTTTTCCTGTGCTTGTTGGCCCTTTGTATGTCTTTGGAAAAATGTATATCCAGGTCCTCTGTATCTTTTTCATTTGGTTTATTTGCATCTTCATTGTCAAATTATAGGACTTTTAAAATTCTAGATATTAATTCTAGATATTAATCCTTTCTAGATTAATTTTTTAAATTCTACATATTAATCCTTTACCAGGTATCCAATTTGCAATATTTTCTCTCATTCTGTGTTTTCTTTTCTTTTTTTTTTTTTTGATACCGGGTATTGAACTCAGAGGTACTAGACCACTGAGCTACATCCTCAGCCCTATTTTGTGTTTTATTTAGAGACAGGGTCTCACTGAGTTGCTTAGCACCTCGCTATTGCTGAGGCTGACTTTAAACTCACAATTCTCCTGTCTTAGCCTCCCAAAGTGCTGGGATTACAGGCATGTGCCACTGTGCCCGGCTGTGGGTTCTCTTTTCACCCTGTTGGTAGTCTCCATTCTTTTTTTTTACCTTTTTAAATATTTTTTTTTTAGTTGTCAGTGGACCTTTTATATGTGGTGCTGAGAATTGAACCCAGTGCCTCATGCAAGCTAGGCAAGCCTAGGCAAGCTCTCTACCACTAAGCCACAACTGTAGCCCTTCCATTTATTCTTTTTTTTTTTTAATATTTTTTTAGTTGTTGATGGATCTTTATTCATTTATTGTTTGTATGTGGTGCTGAGGATCGAACCCAGTGCCTCACACATGCTAGGCAAGCGCTCTAGCACTGAGCTACAGCCCCAGCCCCTCCATTTATTCTTAAAATTTTTAAATTTTGATGAATTTTAATTTATCCATATTTATCTTGTTGACTGAGTACCTTTTTAATTTAAAAATAATAAATATTCATATACACTTTTGAGAAACTAATAAGCAAAAACAAATAAAAATCATGTGTAATTATGTCACTCTGCAAAAAAAACATTTTTTGGCACATGGGCATCTAGCTAGTCACCTTCTTGCTTGCCTTCCAACTGTCTCTTTGTGACAGTGGCCTCTTACTGTGAAAACTGTTTTGTAACATCTTTTTACATTATTCTAAGCATCAGGGCGCATATGTATTTTGGTTAGAGATGTCATATTTCGTGATATATAAGATTTTTGAAAGTTCTTATATATTCCTTTCTATTTTTGATAAAAATGAGTTAAGAAAGGTTTATATTTATAGAGCTAAGAAAGGTTCTATAAGAAAGTCAGCACATAATTCCGCTAACTCAGAAAACAAGACCTTATCTGGTATTTTTATTTTAAGTATGAAATGTCCTTTTAGAGTAGGCTCTAATGTTTCTAAATGTTATTAACTTTGTTTTATAGGGTGTTCTGGAACAAGATGCATTCCACAGATCACTCTTAGCTTGCTGCCTTGAGGTCGTCACTTTTTCTTATAAGCCTCCTGGAAACTTTCCATTCATTACTGAAATATTTGATGTACCACTTTATCATTTTTATAAGGTATTTTTTTCTTTTCACATTTTTTATTGGTCCATTATAATTGTATATATCAAACATGCACATGATATTATAAGGTTTTTTTTTTTTTTTTAAGTATGATACTAATGATTGTGGATGAGATGAACTTCCTGTTGTTAGTCATCTAGGGTTTTTATTTATTTTGTGGTACTGGGGATTGAACCCCAGTGCCTTACATGTGTTAGTCAAGCACTCTATCACTGATATACCTCCCCAGCCCTTTTTATTTTATTTGAGATAGATTCTCACTAAGGGGTCCAGGCTGGCCTCAGTCTCCTGAGTAGCTAGAATTATAGGTGTGTACCGCTACATCCAGCTGATAAAGGATTTTTAGAATTACTGTGATTTCAGGAGTCTCTTGGAAGGCTTTAAAAAGTACTGCACATCGCTAGTTAATATTGTATAGCAGCCCCCCCTTTTTTGTTATGTAAATTAAATAACATTGAGCATATTTTGAAACAGTAAGTTCCCTAGCTGGGTGTGGTGGCACATGCCAGTAATTCCCTGGACTTGGGAGGCCAAGGCTGAGGATTGCAAGCTCAAGGCCAGCCTCAGCAATTTAGGAAGACCCTGAGCAACTGTGTATGACTCTGTCCCAAAATATATAAAGGGCTGGTGATGTGTCTCAGTGGCTAAACAACCCAGGGTTCAATTCCTGTTGCCAAAAATTAATAAATAAGTTTCCTGTCACATTTTATAGAGAGGCATCAATCTTATAGCTGTTTACTACTTTTGTTTTGGTACTAGGGATTGAACACAGGGGCACTTTACCACTGAGCTACATTTCCAACCCTTTTTTATTTTGAGACAGGATCTTCCTTGATATTAACTTAACATATGGTCAACATTAATTTCTATAGTGTCATAGATTGAATGCTTAAAGGGTTTTAATATGATTATGATTTTGTTGTTGGTAGTGGTGGCACTGCCCATTGAACCCAGGGTCTTGTGCTGAGACACACTCCAGGCCCTTAGTATAATTTTTTTGTGTGTGTTTGGTGCTGGGGATTGAATCCAGGGCCTTGTGCATGCAAGGAAGCATTCTACCAGCTGAGCTATATCCCCAGCCCTAAAATATTAATAGTAATGTTTTCAAACTCAATATATGAAGGATATTTTTTCATTTATACATTTTGAAATATATCACCATACAAAATATTTTATATAATTCATTATGTATATTAATTGTTTATGTGATAGTTAAATGAGCAGCAGCTATTTCAAATCACACTTTTGTTAAATCTAATTTTTGATATTTGTCTAAATATTGAAAAATATTTACACAAATGTGTCCATTTTACACTTAGTAAAAATTTTGTGTGAAAAATTATTATTAAATGAACTAGGGCCTTTTTTTTTTATTTCAGGTAATAGAAGTATTCATTAGAGCAGAAGATGGCCTTTGTAGAGAGGTGGTGAAACACCTTAATCAGATCGAAGAACAGATCTTAGATCATTTGGCATGGAAACCAGAGTCCCCACTCTGGGATAGAATTAGAGACAACGAAAACAGAGTTCCTACATGTGAAGAGGTTTGTGAAAATATTTTAACATCCTTTTATAAGAAAAATGCATTAATATCTATTTTATTCATAATCCCCTTTCACCAGGCAGCAATTAAATTTAGTATTTTCTATGTAGGGGATGAGAGGTTGATAGTTGGTGTTAGTATTTTACCCTTGTAAATATTAACAAGAGTCAGAAATAATTTGAAATTACCCCAAGTAAAAGTGACAGTAAAATTCAGTGGTTTTTCTTGAGTCCTGATCAAGTTTCTGTTCATTAGCCTAGTTGCCATTCTAACTCTCCAAATCAGTAATAAAGGTTGATTCATATTTAATATCCAGTTTTCAGATTTGGAAGGCTTTTTAGTTTCAGTATGAAAATGGTAAAAGACAGCTGATTTTATTAAGGTGGAAGAAGTAATGAGCCAAGGTAGTTTTCTTCTGTCTTAGAGTATTACTGTATTTCTCATGAAAATGCTTTTTAAAATATTACC
Source organism: Xerus rutilus (assembly GCA_028644305.1). Lineage (NCBI taxonomy): Eukaryota > Metazoa > Chordata > Mammalia > Rodentia > Sciuridae > Xerus > Xerus rutilus. Next base: position 27,757,500 of record CM053414.1, on the reverse strand, counting down.
ATTTTGTGTGAACAATTATTTATAGGTCATGCCACCTCAGAACCTGGAAAGAGCAGATGAAATTTGCATTACTGCCTCCCCTTTGACTCCTAGAAGAGTGACTGAAGTTCGTGCTGATACTGGAGGGCTTGGAAGAAGTAAGTTTATAATATTAGAAGGAATATTTTGGAGCCTTGCATCTGTGTTTTGGTGCCACATAAAGCACTTTTAAATAATGGTTTTAAAGAATATTTAAAGGAAATATATTAAGGAAAATATATGACAAAACAAGAATCTTGTTTGTTGTGCTGGGGATAGAACCCAGGGCTTCACACATGCTAGGCAAGTGCCCTACTTCTGAGTTATATCCCCAGCCCTCAAGTAACTTTTTAAAAGGATAGGATGTTATATATTTAATGTGATCCTTATTTTTTTAAGCTTATACTTTTTTTTTAGTTGTCAATGGACTTTATTTATATGTGGTGCTGACAATCGAACCCAGTGCCTCACACATGCTAGGCAAGCACTCTACCACTGAGCCACCACCCCAGCCCAATATTATCCTTATTTTTTAAGTGAATATTTACCTCTAAGCATAAGAATGAGCAGAAGTGGAAAAAACAACTTTTTTTTTTTTTTTTTTTTTTTTCAAATATTTTTTAGTTGTGGATGGACACAATGTCTTTATTTTATTGCTTTGTACGTGGTGCTGAGGATCGAACCCAGGGCCTCAAGCATGCGAGGCAAGCGCTCTACCGCTGAGCCACAATCCCAGCCCCGAAAAAACAACTTTTAAGAATAATTATTGTTGGATGATAGAATTCCCAGTGACTTCTAATTTTTTTTTAAAGGCAAATGGGCATTATTTTTAAAATTAGAAGTAGAAAAGTCTTCTTAAGGATAGAGCTGCGTGAACCAATTAGGTACAAACATCAGTGAGATAAGAGAACTCAGTGGCGTGAACATGTCAGCTTTGTCACTTGAGCTGTGCTGCTTGGATTAATGTGACAGAAGTGCTGGTCTAAGAAGTACAGAAAAGAGCAGGTTTGCTATGCATCTGGTTTACTTTTTAAGCAGCTTTTTAGATCTGTTAAGTGCAAGATTTAAATTTACCCTATTTGCCAACAACATGATTCTGTATTTAGAAGACCCAAAGAACTCCACCAGAAAACTTCTGGAACTCGTAAACAAATTCAATAAAATAGGAGGATATAAAATTAACACCCTAAATCAATTGTGTTTCTATACACCAATGATGAATTAATTGAAAGATAAATTGGGAAAACTATCCCATTCACAATAGCCTCAAAAATAAAATAAAATACTTGGGAATCAATCTAACAAAGAAGTGAAAGACATCCATACAGAAAACTACAGAACACTAAAGAAAGAAACTGAAGAGATGGAAAGCTCTCCCAAGGGTCTTGGATAGGCAGAATTAATATTGTCAGAATGGCCATACTACTAAAAGTGCTATACAGATTTAATGCAATTCCTATTAAAGTTCCAATGATGTTCTTCATAGAAATAGAAAAGGCAGTTGTGAAATTTATTTGGAAAAATAAGAGGCTCAGAATAGCCAAAGCAATCCTCAGCAAGAAGAGTGAAGTAAGAGGCATCACAATATCAGACCTTAAATTATACGACAGAGGTATAGTAACAAAAACAGCATGGTATTGGCACCAAAACAGACATGAAGACCAATGGAACAGAAGAGAAGACACAGAGACAAACCATGTAAATACAGTTAATCTCATATTAGACAAAGGCACCATAAACAAACATTGGAGGAAAGATAGCCTCTTAAACAAGTGGTGTTGGGAAAGCTGGAAATCTATATGTAGCCAAATGAAATTGAACCCCTATCTCTCACCCTGCACAAAACTCAAAGTGGATCAAGGACCTAGGCATTATACCAGAGACCCTGTGCCTACTAAGAAGATAATGTCCATCATGTCGTCTTAGGAACCAACTTCCTCAACAAGACTCCTAAAGCACAAGAAGTAAAATCAAGAATCAATAAATGAGATAGTATCAAACTAAAAAGCTTCTTCACAGCAAAAGAAACAATCAAGAATGTGAACAGAGAGCTGATAGAATAGGAGAAAACCTTTGCCACCTTCACCTCAGATAGAGCATTAATCTCTAGGATATACAAAGAACTCAAAAACTCTAACACCAAAAACAAAACAAAACAAAAAACCAAAACAAAACAAATAACCCAGTCAATAAATGAGCAAAAGAACTGAACAGAAGCCGGGTGCGGTGGCTCAAGCCCGTAATCCCAGCACTTAGGGAGGCTGAGACAGGAGAATCGCGAGTTCAAACCCAGCCTCAGCAATGGCGAGGCGCTAAGCAACTCAGTGAGACCCTGTCTCTACATAAAACACAAAATGGGACTGAGGATGTGGCTCAGTGGTTGAATGCTCCTGAGATCAATCCCCAGTACCAAAAAAAAGAACTGAACAGACACTTCACTGAAGAAATACGAATGGTCAACAAATATATGAAAAAATGTTCAACATCACTAGCAATTAGAGAAATGCAAACTAAAACTACACTGAGATTTCATCTCACTCTAGTCAGAATAGCAATTATCAAGAATACAAGTAACGTTAAGTGCTGGTGAGGATATGGGGTATAAGTACACTTATACATCATTGGTGGGACTGCATATTGGTGCAACCACTCTGAAAAGCAGTGTGGAGATTCCTCAGAAAAGTTGGAATGGAACCACCATTTGATCTAGTTATACCACTCCTCAGTATATATCCAAAAATCAGCATACTACAGTGATGTAGCCACATGAATGTTTACAGCAGCTCACTTCACAGTAGCTAAGCTATGTAACCAACCTAGGTGCCCTTCAACAAATGAATGGATAGAGAAAATGTGGCATATATACACAATGGAATATTACTCAGCCATAAAGAAGAATGAAATTATGGCATTTGCCAGTAAATGCATGGAACTGGACACTGTCATGCTTAGTGAAATAAGCCAATCCCAAAAAACCAAAGGTCGAATGTTCTCTCTGATATGCGGATGCTAACACAATATAAGGGGAAGAGGGAAGAGTAGAAGTTCATTGGTTTAGACAAAGGTGAGTGAAGGTAAAGGAGGAGGGATGGGAATAGGAAATACAGTAGATGAAGCAGACATCCCTTTCCTATGTTCATATAGGAATACATGACCAGTGTAATTCTTCAACCAGAAGAATGGGATCCTACTTAGAATGAATTAAACTCATGTATGTATAATATGTCAAAATACATTCTACAGTCATCTATATCTAAAAAGAGCAAATAAATTTATCACAAAAAATAAATTTACATGTAGGAGATAAAACTACTTTTTGTTTTTTGTTGCTGGGGATTGAACCCAGGGCCTTGCACATGCTAAGCACATGATCTACCACTGAACTACACCCCTAAGCCCCAGACTATTTTTTTAAAAACAGGTAAATTCAGTGTTGTGTGTTGTTGAATGCCATTCGAATATTCTTGTTCTAGATCAATTTTATGATGTCATTGATAAGTCCTGGTTGTAGAAAGATCACTGTTTTCTTTTTTGCAGTATAGGCAATTGAGCCCGGGTCCTCACTTGTGCTAGGCAAATTTTCTTCCACTAAGCTACATTCCCAGCCATTTTTAAAATTTTATTTTATTTATTTTTTGGTACCGGGGATTGAACTCGGGGGCACTTGACCACTGAGCCACATCCCTAGCCCTGTTTTGTGTTTTATGTAGAGACAGGGTCTCACTGAGTTGCTTAGCGTCTTGCCATTGCTGAGGCTGGCTTTGAACTCGTGATTCTCCTGTCTTAGCCTCCCTATTAAATTTTATTTTGAGACAGTGTCTTGCTAAATTTCCAAGGCTGGCCTTGAACTTGCAGTTCTTGTGCCTCAGCCTCCTGAGATTACAGGTGTGTGCCACTGTGCTCATTTTAGGGGGATAAGTTTTTTTGTTGTTTTTAATATTTTAGTTGTTGATGGATCTTTATTTTATTCATTTATTATTTATATGTGGTGCTGAGGATTGAACCCAGTGCTTCACGCATGCTAGGCAAGCGCTCTACCACTGAGCTACAGCCCCAGCCACAGCCCCGGGGATAAGTTTTAAAGTCAAGAATCACTCTAGTCAGTATATAGTCAATAGATATGATCCATATGAAAACTTGAAGAGGATTCATAATGGCTTAACTATTTTCCTGCTTATTATCCACTCAGATCCATCTGCGAATCTTGACATCTAGTCTTCCTTATTTCTGTTTCTATAGTTTTTCCTTCCCTAATCTATGGATTAAGATTTGACGTTCAACTTTATTTTCCTTTTATTTATCAACTTGTCCATTTTTCTCAGGTTTTTAAAAAATATTTCACACATTCTTGCTGATTCTGCAGCTTTGTACCAAATGCAGACTTAGTAAGTTTATTTTTGTATCATCAGGCAAAGTTAAGTTGCAGTCTCTCAGCACTTACTCTTGTAAATCTTCTTGTGATCTTCCTACATACACTTTTTTTAAAAAAATATTTTTAGTTGTAGAAGGACACAATATCTTTATTTGATTTATTTTTATGTAGTGCTGAGGATCGAACCCAGTGCCTCACATGTGTGAGGCAAGCGCTCTACCACTGAGCCACAACCCCAGCCCCACTATATACACTTTTAAGTTTAAAAACCTGATGTATAGTTGTTACAGGTAGACATGGGAGAGGGAAAGGAAAGTACTTCTTAGAAATAGACATTGGTTTGAACATTTAAAAATAAAGTAAACTGTAATGATTAGTTTTTAGAGTAATGAAAAGTTTTGGAAATAGTGTTAATGGTTGTACAGTGTAGATGTACTTAATGCTACTGAGTTGTACACTTAAGAATAGTTTAAAGTGGCTAATTTTATGTTACATATATTACCACAATTTAGAAAAATTAATAATATACCAAAACCCGTTGGTTTACACAATTTAAACATGTGAAATGTATGGCATGTGACCCGTATCTCAGTAAAGCTGTTTAAAAAAAAAAAAAAAAACTTGCTGGGCTTGGTGGCTCACAGCTATAATTCTAGTAACTTGGGAAGCTGAGGCAGGAGGATCACAGGTTCACAGCCAGCCTCAGCAACTTACTGAGATAGTCTCAAAATAAAAAGGACTGAGGCATAGCCTGGTTTCAATCCCAGTATGAGGGGGGAAAAAAACAACTCTTAAGCTTAATTGAATCTAAACTGTGTATGTCCACATTGCTGAAGAACATAATATTGAGATTCAGAAATTTGGTTATATAGACAAATACTAAGGTGAAAATTTATGTAAAACTGGAAAATGCTGCCAGATGTGATACTATCATCATGTCCCCTTATTAAGTAATGAATGGCTTTACAGTGAAATCACACTGTATACAAATGTTAGAATCTCAGTATGGTAAAAAATAGTAGAAAAATAGAATAATTCCTCAAATTTCCTCTATATCATGAAGTCCTTGTAGTAGAAGACAAAGCCTAGTTTTAGTGGAAGGTGGAATAGAGAAGGTAGCATGGTGAGACAAATATAGAAAAATTTCTTAATAAAATTTTGCTTTTAGTTTTTTTCACTTGAATTTTCATTAGTTGATTATTGGTATACTATGACTTATAATTTTTTTGCTTTCTAAGCTATTAAGTATTTCAAATACTGTAGTTATTTTGAACATAAGAGCTTAGATGGAAGTCAGATTTGTCTTGTGTTAAATGGTTTGTCTGATTTGTTTTGACCCTAGGTATGACGTCTCCAACTTCATTATATGATAGGTACAGCTCCCCAACAGCCAGTACTACTAGAAGGCGTCTATTTCCTGAGAATGATAGCCCCTCTGATGGAGGGACACCTGGGCGCATTCCCCCACAACCCCTAGTCAATGCTGTACCTGTGCAGAATGTATCTGGGGAGGCTGTTTCTGTCACACCAGTTCCTGGACAGACCTTAGTCACCATGGCTACTGCCACTGTCACCGCCAACAATGGACAGACAGTGACCATTCCTGTACAAGGTAAGGAAGAGTTGGATATTGAGTTCTCTGGCATTTATTGGAAAGTTCTTTGAGACTTGGCTAGAGTGATGATGTCTGGAATAGAAAACGGATGGGGAAAGGAACCTTGGGAGGAAAGAAACAGAAACCTCTGCCAGGAGAGCCACTTATTTTCAACATTTTCTTCATGTCTTTTTTCCCCGTGCTGTAACAAACTGATGCAGGTATTGCCAATGAAAATGGAGGGATAACATTCTTCCCAGTCCAAGTCAATGTTGGAGGACAGGCACAGGCTGTGACTGGCTCCATTCAGCCCCTCAGTGCTCAGGCCCTGACTGGAAGTCTGAGCTCTCAACAGGTGACAGGAACAACTTTGCAAGTCCCTGGTCAAGTGGCCATTCAACAGATTTCCCCAGGTGGACAACAGCAGAAACAAGGCCAACCTTTAGCCAGCAGCAATGTTAGACCCAGGAAGACCAGCTCATTATCACTTTTCTTTAGAAAGGTAATTTTTTTAATGTGCCCTTACCAGAACATGAGCTGGAGAAATATAAGTATTAAACAAAATTTTAAATATTATTTATCTATTAGGTGTACCACTTAGCAGGTGTCCGCCTTCGGGATCTTTGTACTAAACTAGATATTTCAGATGAACTGAGGAAAAAAATTTGGACCTGCTTTGAATTCTCCATAATTCAGTGTACAGAACTTATGATGGACAGACATCTGGACCAGCTGTTAATGTGTGCCATTTATGTGATGGCAAAGGTGGGTACCATTCAAGGTTAGAAAGGCAAGGGCAAAAATATTATGTCCTTTCTCCAAATATTTACTTAGCAGCTCTCTTGAGATATAATCTATTTAAAATGTACAATTTAATGGATCTTCGTATATTCAGATATATGTAATCTTCATAATTTTAGAATATTCAATTGTGTAGATATGTGGCATTATTTTTATTCAAAAAATGATGGACATCTGGGTTGTTTCTGTTCTTTGGCTATTATGAATAACACTGCTGTTAGCATTTGTGTATGTGTTTGTGTGGGGATACATACTTTTTAAAAATTTTTTTTTAAAATTTTTGTTATATACCTAGGAATGGATCAAAGGATTATATGGTAAATCTGTTTAATCATTTGGGAAAGGCCAAACTGTTCTCCAGTGTACTGTACCCTTTTACCACCAGCATTATAAGGGCCTTAATTTCATTACTTTCATAACAATACTTTTTTTAAAAAAAGTGTTTTTAGATGTAGATGGACACAATACCTTTATTTTATTTATTTATTTTTGTGTTGGTGAGGATTGAATCCAGTGTCTCACATGTACCGGGTAAGTGTTCTACCACTGAGCTATAAGCACAGCCCCACAATACTTTTTTTTTTTGGTACCAGGGATTGAACTCAGGGGTACTCGACTACTGAGCCACATCCCCAGCCCTATTTTGTGTTTTATGTAGAGACGGGGTCTCAGTTGCTTAGCGCCTCGCCGTTGCTGAGGTTGGCTTTGAACTCGTGATTCTCCTGTCTCGGCCTCCCTAAGTGCTGGGATTACAAGCGTGAGCCACCGCACCCGGGTCCTACAATACTTTTTATCTTTGTTTTTTATAAAAAATATTTTAACTTGAGGTGAAATTCACATTATGTAAAGGTTAACCATTTTAACATGAACAATTCAGTGGCTTTTAGTACATTCACGCCCAGCACCTCTATCTTGTTCCAAAACATTTTCATCCTTGCATAATAAAATCCCTTACTGATTAAGTAGTTTCTTCCTATCACCCTCCCATGGCCCCTAGCAAACAGTGATCTGTGTTCTGACTGTATGGATTGACTTGTTTTGATATTTCATATAAATGGAATGGTATAACATTGACCTTTTGTGTATGGCTTCTTTCATTTAGGATACTATTTCCAAAGTATATCCATCTATCAGTACTCCATTCCTTTTTACGGCTGAATGATCATCCACTGTATGGATATACCAGAATTTATCCATTCATCCATTGAGGGACGTTTGACCTCTTTCCAACCCTTGGCTGCTGTTAATGTTGTTGTGAATGTTCGTGTACATGTACTTGATTGCATGCCTATTTTCAATTTTAATTTAAATTTTTAAATTTTGAGATAATGTCTTAAGTTGCTGAGGCTGGCTTAGAATTTACAGTCTTCCTGTCTCAGTCTCTCGAGTTGCTGGGATTATGGATGTGTGCCACCATGCCTGGCTGTTTTCAGTTCTTTAGAGTTTATACCTAGAAGTGGAATTGCAGGGTCATATAGTAATCCTGTTTAACATTTTGAGGAGGAATCATTTAACATTGCTACCAGTAATGCAAGAAAGTTCTAGTTTCTCTATATCCTTGCCACCTTATTTTACATATATATAAATTTTAGTTTGGGGTATTGAGATGTATCTCATTATGGTTTTGAATTGTGTTTTCTTAATAATGAATGATGCTGAACGTCTTTTATTGTGCCCTGTTGGACTTCATATATGCATTTTGATTCCAGCCTTTCTACTAGGTATAAAGTACTGTCTTTTTGTGGTTTTGATTTTTTAAATTTTGACTGATGTTAAACTTCTTGTAATTTGCTTACTGGCCATTTGTGTATCTTCTTTGGACAAGTATCTCTTTAAACCTTTTGCTCATTTTTAAAATTGGATTATTTATTTTTGAATTGTTGGAGTTCTTTATATACAACTGGATACAACTACTTTGTCATACATATGATTTGCAAATATTTTCTCCTATTTTATGTATTATTTTTTCTTTTCTTTTTGGTGGTGCTTGGTGATTGAACCCAGTGCCTCAAGCATGCTTGACAAGTGCTCTACTACTAAGCTTCACCCCCAGTCCAGTGTGTTGTCTTTTCACTTACTTGATAGTGTCATTTGAAGCTTTTACAAGCTTTCATAAAACTTTTTAATTTTGATGAAATCCAGGTAACTACTTTTTGGTTTGTTGTCATATCTAAGAATCTGTTGCCAAACTTTGAGAAACAATTTCATGAAGTTTTATTTCTAGGCTTTCTTCTGTATTTTTTACTTTTATCTCTTACACTTAGGTCTTTGACCCATTTTAAGTAATTTTTGTATATGCTATGAAATAGAAGTCCAGCTTCTTTTTTTGTGGTTCTCCAGCTGCTCCAACACCATTATTAAAATGAATATTTTTCCCCATTGAATAATCCTGGCAGCTTTGTGGAAAATCAATTGAACAGACACACATAGACATATAGGCTTATTTCTAGACAATCAGTTCTATCCACCTCTGTGTCTGTCCTTATGTAGTATCATACTCTTTTGATGACTATTGCTTTTTTATAAGGTTTTTAAACCGGGAAATGTACGTCCTCCTTTTATTTTTCTTTTCAGTTATTTTGATTGTGTTAGTCCCTTGAAATTCCATATGAATTTTAGAATCAAGTTGTCAATGTAACAGTCATCTGAGATTCTGATAGGTTACACTGAATCTGTAGATTGGTTTAGGAAGTTTTGCCATCTTAATTTTAAGTCATTTGATTGTTGAATATGGCATGCTTTTACATTTATTTAGATCTTTTTTAATGGTCTTTCAACAGTGTTTTACACTTTGAAAAGTATGACTCTTGCCCTTTTGTTACATTCATTCCTACATGTTCTTTTTGATGCTATTGTAAATGTAACTTTCATTTTTGATATGTTCACTGCAAGTGTGTAGGAACAATTGATTTTTGTATATTGGTCTAGTATCCAGGAACCCAGGGGAACTTACTAGTTCTAATAGATTTTTGGTTGATTCCTTAGAATTTTCCATGTATAAGACTGTAATCTTATAATTTTATTTCTTGTCCAAATTACTTTTCATTTCCTTTTTCTTTCCCAGTTACTTTGGCTAAAACCTACCATGTTAAATATAAAAGTTGAAAGCAGAAATTCTTTTTCCTGATTTTAGTAAGAAAACACTTAATCTTTTATCACTACTCAAGTATGATACTCAACTATGATGTCTGACTTTCACTATTTTCTTGGATGCCCTTTATCAGATTGAGGACACTCCCTTTATGCTCCTAGTTTGTTGACTTTTTATCACAAAGAGGTGTTAGATTTTATTCTTTTTTTCCCTGATTTTATTGTGTTTTACTTATTCTTATACATTGATTTTCTTATGTAAGACCAGCCTTGTATTCCCAATGTTAAATTCCTTTTGGTCACGTTGTATAGTTTTATGTGTTGCTAGGTTTAGTTTACTAATAGTTTGTTGAATTTTGTCATTATTAATTGGCCTACAAGTTCTGTTATTACAGTTTTGTTATTAGGGTGATACTAGCCTCACAGAATGAGTTGAGAAATATTCCCTCCTCTTCCTCCTCTTGTATTTATTGGTAATAGTTTTTTAAAAATTTGGTATCCATCAGAGCCTGGGCTTTTTTGTGGGTGACTTATTGATGAATAATTTAGTCTCTGTTGTAATAGATCTATTCAAATCATCTGTTTCTTCTAGAATTCATTTTGTTAATTGTATGTCCTTATTCAAGAGTTGGGGGGCACATGATGGTGGTGCATGCCTATAATCCCAGCTACTCAGGAGGCTAAAGCAGGAGGATTGTAAGTTGGAGGACAACTTCAGCAACCTATCAAGATCCTGTCTCAAAATAAATAAAAACACAAGAATTTGTTTCCTCTGGGCTAATTTGTTGTCATATAATTGTTCATAATATTCCCTTACAGACCATTTATTTATATGTAGTGCTGGAGATTGAAATCAGGGCCTTGCACATGCTAGCAAGCTTTGTGCTACTGAGCTACATCCCCAGCCCCTTTATAGTCCTGTTTATCCTTTAAGAGCAGAAATAATGTCCTCTTTCAAGATTTCTGATTATAGTAATTTGAGTCTTCTCCCTTATTTCTCTTGGTCAGTCTAACTAAAGTTTTGTCAATTTTGATCTTTTCAAAGAACTAGCCAGTTGGTTTCATTTATTTTCTCTTTCATTTATATTGTTTATTATTTATTTCTGCTTATTTGAGGCTTAGTTTTTGCTCTTTCTAGTATCCTCAGATGGACTTTTTTCAAAGTCTTTGTAAAGATATTTCTAATATCTTAACATCCTTTTATAATGTAAGCACTAACAGTTATAAATAGACACTGCATTAGCTGCATCTCTTGAGTATACTATATATATTCATCTCAATGTCTTTTTGAATTTCCCTTTTGGTTTCTTTTTGACTCATTTGTTATCTAGGAATATGTTAATTTCTACATTTTTCCTGAATATCTTTCCTTTACTAACTTCTGGTTTCATTTAACTTTGGCTGAAAAAGAAAACATTGTATTATTTCAGTCCTTTTAAATGTATCCAGGTTTTACAGCCTCCTATATGGTCCATCCTGGAGAATTTCTACACACGTTGGAGAAGAGTGTGTGTTGTCACCTTTAGGTGTTCTATAGATGTTAGTTAGGTCTAGTTGTTTCATAGTGTTAAAGTCTATTTTTTTCATTGAGCTTCTGCCTCAATCTTTTATCCATATTGAAGGTTAAATCTGCAAATATTATTGAAATTTTCTGTTTTCCCCTTCATTTTTGTGTTTTCGTTGTTTTTGTGGTTCTAGGGATTGAACTGAGGGCATTCCACATGCTAGGCAAGCATTCTACACTGAGCTACACCCCTAGCCTTGGTTCATGTAACTTAATGCCGTTATTATGTGTGCTTGTATTTACTACTTCCTAGTATAGCTTCCTGATGGATCTTTTTATTATGAAATATCCCATATCTCTCTTTGACAACTTTGTTTTGTTCTAAAATTTGTTTTATAGTGTGATATTTGTGTAGTTGCAACCCAACTTTTTTGTGGTTGTGATCTGCTAAATCTATCTTTTCATTTTACTTCAAATACGTGTGTGTGTGTGTGTATTTGTACTGGGCATTGAATCCAGAGCCACTTTACCACTGAGGTATCCCCCAGCCATTTTTGAGACATGGTCTCGCTATGTTGCTGAGGCTGGCCTTGAACTTGAGGGTCCTGCTTCAGCCTTTCAGGTTGCTGGGGTTACAGGCATGTGCCACTGCACTCAGCTTGTATTTTTCGGTGGGGTAGGGGGAACCAGAGATTGAATTCAAGGGCACTGAACCACTGAGCCACATCCCCAGCCCTATTTTGTATGTTTTTTAAATGATTGCCTTTAAAAATATATATATTTTCTTAATTGTCAATGGACTTTATTTATATGTGATGCTGAGAATCGAACTAACTCAGTGCCTCACACACGCTAGACAAGTGATCTACCACTGAACCACAACCCTGGTCCCTATTTTGTACTTTTTATTTAGAGACAGGGTCTTACTGAGTTGCTTAGCATCTTGCCGTTGCTGAGGCTGGCTTTGCACTTGCGCTTCTCCTGCCTCAGCCTCCTGATCCACTGGGATTACAGGTGCGCACCACCGTGCCTGGCCCAGCTTGTATTTGTAAATCTAATATATCTTCTGTAAACAGAATACAGTTGGATCATTTATCATCTGATCTGACAAACTCCACCTTTTGACTATTATTTAACTCATTCACTTTAATGTTGATATAATTGGATTTACATCTGCCATTTTTTTGTTTTCTATTTCTTTTTGGTTTTTTATTGCTTCTTTTTGCATTAGGTATTTTCTAATGTAGAATTTTAATTTTAGTAAAGAATTTTTAACACCATCTTTGGTTTCCTTAGTGGTTGCATTGTTTACATATTACAAATCCAACCACTGCTTGTCATTATTACTTGATATATTTGTATCACTTTTTGAAAAGTATTTATAGTTATGTTAATCTTATTTTTTTTAAAATTTCTAGTTGTTGATTGACCTTTATTTATTCATTTATTTATATGTGGTGCTAAGGATCGAACCCAGTGCCTCCCACATGCAAGGCAATCACTCTACCACTGAGCCACAATCCCAGCCCAAATCTTATTTTCATTTCTGCTTCTCTTATTGGTTCTCATGGATTCTAGCTGACATCTGGAATCATTTCTTGTTTCCAATACAGCTTTGCTCCTATCTACCCCTTTTGTATTATTTCTGGAAAATACATTACATTTCTATGTTACAGCTCCAACAATACATCATATACATATTGTTTTATACAATTGTTTTTAATCAATTAAGAGAAAAATATGCCTTTATATTGTCTTTATAATTACATAATGTTGTTACCAGTGTTCTTGGCCTTTTTCACATATATCTGGATGACTGTCCAGGTGCACTTGTTTTAGCTTCAAGAATTTTCTGTAGTATACGTGGTAAAGGGTGTCTGCTAGCAAGCACATTCTCTTCTTGAGAATATATTTCACTTTCATTTATGAAAGATAACTTTGAATATGTTACGTCTTGACCTATATAGTCTGTTATTTTATTGGGAGTTTCCCTGTAAATGAAAAAAATTGCTTTTCTCATTAATATTCTCTTTGACTTTCTGCATTTTTACTATGATATATTGGGGCATGGATCTCTGAGTATCCTACTTGGAGTTTCTTGGGGTTTGTGGATATGTACATTGTTTTAAAATCAGCTGGGAAGATTTCAGTCTATTTCTCTGAACACTTTGGCTTCTCTCCCTCTGTTTTCTCTTCCTTGGTACTCCCATTACACACAGGATGGTGCGTACATTTCTCTGAGACTTTCTAACTCTGTTCTTTAGATCATACAATTTCTTTATTCAGTTTTGCTGATTCTTCTGTTCTGGTTCAAATTTACAACTTTTCTCCTATAGTCAATTTTTTATTTCAGTTATTATACTTTTCTACACCAGGTCTTGATTCACATTCCACAATCCTCTTATTGAATTTTAGATTTTCTTTAATAGATGTTTTCTTCATTTGCTATATGCTCTTAGGACCATTTCCAGAGACTTTACATCACTGTATTTATTTGTTTGTTTGTTTGTTTATTTTGGGTACCAGGGATTGAACTCAAGGGCACTCGCCACTGAGCCCCATCCCCAGCCCTATTTTGTGTTTTATTTAGAGACAGGGTCTCACTGTTTAGCACCTCGCTGTGGCTGAGGCTGGCTTTGAACTCGCAATTCTCCTGTCTCAGCCTCCCAAAGTGCTGGGATTATAGGCGTGCGCCACTGTGCCCAGTGCATCACTGTTTTTAAATACAATTTTTACTACTCGTAGTGGACAGCAGATTCACTGAACTTTTCACTCTATCATGCTGGAAGTTGATCTCTGAGTACTCTTGTTCTTTGCCAGGTCACAAAAGAAGACAAGTCCTTCCAGAATATCATGCGTTGTTATAGGACTCAGCCACAGGCCAGAAGCCAGGTAACTATGGGCTGAAAGTAAAGCTTAAAGTCTGTGGTGAATACAAAGATTAACTACTTTAAGGGAAGTTGCTACTTTGATCTTTCTTTAGTCAGTGACAACTTCACATGTTGGTTAGGTCCTCTTTTCCTTCAAGGGCAACAATATGGAATATATCTTTTTTAAAAATTTTTTTTAGTTGTTGATTGACCTTTATTTATTCATTTATTTATATGTGGTGCTGAGGATTGAACCCAGCGCCTCCCACAAGCGAGGCAAGCGCTCTACCACTGAGCCACAACCCCAGCCCCTGGAATATTTCTTTATTCACAGAACCACTAAATAAAAATTAAGAGGTTACCTTTCTCTGATTTAGTAAACAATACTGTACATTTAATCAAGATAATGTTAAATGAAAAAACCCATTTATACTTTTAATACCATTTATCTCTCAAAGGCAAGAATGCTGGATCTTTGCAGATGAATTAAAATGAATTGAATTTTATGGTTGGGTGCTATTATGCTCTGTGGTATTTTAGGCAGTACATGGAATGTGAAGCTAGACAGGCTCTGATGTAAATTCTGGATTTGTTGTTTAATAGCTGTGAGACCATGGCTGCATTTCTTAACATCTCCGAGAAAGACAACTCCCACTTACTGTTGTGAGAATTAACATGTCAAGTTTCTATCATTTAGGATGCATTTAATAAATACTAATTTCTGTCCCACTCTGTCTCTTTAAAGGTGTATAGAAGTGTTTTGATAAAAGGGAAAAGAAAAAGAAGAAATTCTGGCAGCAGTGAGAGCAGAAGCCATCAGAATTCTCCAATAGAACTAAACAAAGACAGAAGTAAGTTGATCTTTATGAACTCCAACAGAATTATGAAATTTTCTTATTTTTTAGGCCTAGGAGACTAAGGATTACTACATGAAGTAACTACTATAGAAAGTGCCTTTTTGTTAAAGAATCTGCTGGAAAAATAAGTTCTAAATTTAGTGGCAAAGTTGTTCTTCATTCCATCATTCTGAGGCACAAAGTGCATAACATTTTTCTCTAGGGGAATTAGGAAAGGCTTCAGGCAAGAATCTGTTGGCCTGAGTTCCAGAAAGAGCTGGCATGTCAATTGGAGCCATGCTATGGAAATGCCATCCCTGGTTACTGAGTTGCACCACTTAGTACAGGGCTCAGATCCTAGAAAACTTGGTGTAACTTATTAATGGAAACTAACCTGCAAACCTGTATTCCAGATATGGCATGGGAATAAAGTTATTTTCTGAATTTTGCTTCCTGGTATAAAGAATAAACTTCCCACTTTAGTAGTGCAGGTAGCTGTTCAGCTTTTTGCTACTCAATTTTCCTTTTTAAAACAATCAGTACTAGCAAACTTTGTAACACTTTGTTCTCCCGGCTGTAGCCAGTAGAGACTCCAGTCCTGTCATGAGGTCAAGCAGCACCTTGCCAGTTCCACAGCCTAGCAGTGCCCCTCCTACACCTACTCGTCTCACAGGTGCCAACAGTGACGTGGAAGAGGAGGAGAGAGGAGACCTCATTCAGTTTTACAACAACATCTACATAAAACAAATTAAAACATTTGCCATGAAGTACTCACAGGCAAACATAGTAAGTTTCATAGTATTTCTTTTATGCTTTTTTCCACTCCTGAGGAATGAAGACTCATTTAAGTTTGATCTGTTTGTGTGTAAACTAGATTAATAAGCAACTGTTAAGTAAAACTAAGGAAGTCTTCAAGAGAAGAAATTTGCCTATCCAATATCATTAAGCATTAAGAATAAGATAGTAGGGCTGGGATTGTAGCTCAGCGGAAGAGCACTTGCCTCGCATGCGTGAGGCAATGTACCTTACTAGGTTCGATCCTCAGCACCACATATAAAAATAAAATAAATAAATAAATAAATAAAGATAATTTTTTTTAAAAAAAGAATAAGATTGTATTTGGCTTCCCTACAAAGTACAAGACAGTTACATGGATTCAAATTATTACATTTTCTTTATGCCTCATTTTCTCATAAAATTGAGAAGTAGTTTCTAGTTTATAGGATTGTTGCAAGGATGAGATGACAGTAATCGATTTAAAAATGCTTAAAACAGTGATGGGGATAAACTAAGCACTTAAAATGTTTGCTACTTATGATTTCCTTTAGGTTTGATTGTTGCTAATACATCACTGTGTACCATTTATAAAACTATTGGCTTATACCTCTTAAAAACTTTCTAATCAGGTATTTTAATTAAAATGATTTTCTTAGAATTACTGATTTTGTTTTTAACAGATGGATGCACCTCCACTCTCTCCCTATCCATTTGTCAGAACAGGATCCCCTCGCCGAGTACAGTTATCTCAAAATCATCCTGTCTACATTTCCCCACATAAAAATGAAACAATGCTTTCACCACGAGAAAAGATTTTTTACTACTTCAGCAACAGTCCATCAAAGGTGAGACTGACATAAATGTTGGCCTTTATAAACCTGAAAATGCTTTTAGGATGCTCCAAATAGGGTTTGGGCTAATCCTAGGCATTCACTAAACTGATGGGAACAGTGGTCAATAAGTCACAGCAAAAACCACGGTTGGTTGATTTGATTTTTTAAAGTTCTGTGGTTGGAAACAGGTAAAGGATTCAAAATTATCTTTATCTACCCACCCCACCAACACATTTATTTGTGCATTTTCAACATTCTGCTGTAAATCTGGAGATTGTAAAGTTTTATTTTCCAAATTTGTTAGAGATCCAAATTTTCTGTTTCTTATTACAGAGTTCCTATTTCTAGGATGGGCAGTGTCTGTCCTCTGGACTCTGTCAAAGGGAAGAAATGAAGAGTGCAGTGTGATAGTCCTAAATTTATGTGGTAGCAATCTGCCTCCTCCTGAGAAGAGTGGGAACAAGTCAGGCTGAATGGTGAAAAGTTAGAAAGTTGCAGAGAAGCAGATGAAAACATGTCCTGGAGGCAATAAGGTCAGATTATTGGGAATCATTTAACAATGGTAGAGGGTGAGGAAAATACTGTAAAAGAATAAAGAAACATGTCCATCAAATGCACGATCTTTGGATCCTATACAGGAAAACACTGCTTATAAAGGACATTATTGGGACAACTAGGAAAATATCAATGTAGGCTTCAATATAGTATTTATCTTAAAACTTGTGAAATTTCTTTGGTATTTATGATACTGCATTATATAGGAGACTCTGCTTAAAGTATTGAGATGTGAAATGTCCCGGTGTCAGCTGCTTAGGAAATACATGTGTACACACATATATACCCCACAACTTACACAGCAGGAACAAATATGGTTAAATGTCAATACCTGATAATGGGACTTCAATGTACTATTCTTTGAACTTTGTAGGCTTGGAATCTTATAAGTACCCCATCCTTTGGAAGAAATTTATAACTTGTTGAAAATTAGCATAAATGAAGACATACCAGTGCCTCTGAATAGGAAGCTCAAGCATTAAAATGACAAAATTTCCTCCTACCAAAACATAAGTTTAGTCAAATTCCATTGATATTCCAGGTTGGATTGTTTATGGAACTCAGAAACAAACTGGTAATTATAACCTCCCAAAAACTGGAGTGGGAGGAAGTGACTTAACATTTTCTATAAAATCGACTCTTAGCTGATAACCAAATAAACTCCAAATGGATTAGTGAGTTAAAAGAGAAAAAAGGAATCACAAAAGTAGAAGGTGATAGACATTGCTGCATTTCTGAATACTAATACTTTCTAAATATAAAAATGTATAGGTATTAGACAAAGGAGATGAATTGGAATAATTCAAAAGAAGGTAAAAACGGAGGAAAAAGGCAAGAATATATAGAAAAATGGTAAACAGCAATTAAATGTAAGTGGTCTGAATATACTAATTAAAAGAAATTATCAGACTGAAAAAGCAAGACCAAACCATATGCTAGTTGTAAATAACCTCCTTTAAATGTAAAGACATACATAGTTTAAAATAAAAGGAAAATATTAGAGAGGCTGAGATAGAATCGCAAATTTAAAGCCAGCCTCAGCAACGGTGAGGCGCTAAGCAAGACCCTGTCTCTACATAAAACACAAAATAGGGCGGGGGATGTGGCTCAGTGGTCGAGTGCCCCTGAGTTCAATCCCCAGTACCAAAAAATTAAAATTAAAAAAAAAAAAAAAAAGAAAATAACCCAAATGTCCAGTAACTGATGAAAAAAGTATATCCATACAATGGAATATTATGTAGCAATAAAAAGGAATGAACTTATTTCAATATGGATAGACCTGGACAACATTGTTACAGAAGCCAGTTGCCAAAGACTGCATGTTATATGATTCCCCTTATGTGCAATGTCCAGAATAGGCAAGTACAGTGGCAGAAAGTAGATTAGTGTTTGCCTAGGAGGGAAGTTTCCAATTGTCAACCTAGATAGAAGTTACTTGCCTAAAGAGTCTACAACTCTGGGAACATAACAAAAACCATGAAGTTGTTACACTTTATGTGGGTTTTTTAAAGTTAAAGAATGGAAAAAGCAGCCAGGCGCGGTGGCACAAGCCTATAATCCCAGCACTCTGGGAGGCTGAGACAGGAGAATTGCGAGTTCAAAGCCAGCCTCAGTAACGGCGAGGTGCTAAGCAACTCAGACCCTGTCTCTACATAAAACACAAAATAGGGCTGGGGATGTGGCTCAGTGGTTGAGGGCCCCTGAGCTCAATCTCCAGTATCAAAAAAAAAAAAAAAGAAGAATGGAAAAAGCCCGAGCACAGTGGCGTACCCCTGTGCTGGGAAAATGAGACAGGAGAATCGCGAGTTCAAAGTCAGCCTCAGCAATGGCGAGGTGCTAAGCAACTCAGTGAGACCTTGTCTCTACATAAAACACAAAATAGGGCATAGGGCTGGGGATGTGACTCAGTGGTTGAGTGCCCCCAAGTTCAATCCCTGGTACAAAAAAAAGAATGGAAAAAGCTATACCATGCTACCACTAATTAAAGGAAAGCTAGCGTAGCTATATATTAATAAGTAATTAAGTAGATTTCAGAGTGTATGATCTATGATATTTTCTTAGTGATAGTGAGATTATACAATCCTCAATAGAAAAAAAAAGGTTCATAGCCTGGTGACACATACCTGTCATTGCAGCTACTATGAAGGCTGAGGCAGGAGGATTGTAGGTTCATAGCCAACTTGGGCAATTTAGCAAGATACTGTCTTAAAATAAAATGAAAAGAGTGTAGCTAAGTGGTAGGCTACCTGGTGTTCAATCTCCAGTATTACAAGAAAGACAGACTGAGATTCAACGTAATTTATAAAATATATAGGGAGAAATCAGTAAGGATATAAACATTATCAAGCTTCTTAGCTAACTGATGTCTATAGAACACTCCAACAGCATCACCTGTACATGAAACATTTAAAAACAGACCACATTCTGGACCACAGACAAATCTCAAACTTTCTTTGTTAGTGCTGGAGATTTTCTTTAAGAAACAAGTTTTAAAAATTGATGTATCTCTATGCAGCCTCATCAGGAAAAAGAATGACACATTACCAATATACACTAAAGGTATAATGAGGATTAATTTTTTTTTTTTTGCCAATAAATGACAATACAAGTGAAATGGACCTAAACTAATAAAACTCACTCAAGAACTAGCCTCAAAATCATAGACCCAGACAGCTTTACTGGTCAATTCTACCAAACATGTAAGGGAGAAATAATGCCAGTTCTATACAAATGAAGGAAAACAAATAACAAAATTTAACAATTCATGTAAAAACTATGAGAACGTCCTGAGAGAGGTCAATAATGAACATAAGCCAAAATATCTATAGACAGCATCATCCTTAGTGGTGAAAGACGGAATACCTTTCCCCAAGATCAGGAATAAGGCAAGGATGTCCACTCTTGCTTCTATTCAGCATCGTAACTGGAGGTCACACCATGTGCAATCAGGCGAGATAAAGAAGGCATACAAACTGAACTATGTATACAAAAACAACAAAAAATTGACAGTTTCTGGAACTGAGAAGATTTAACAAGGTTATAAATATCCACATGGAAAAACATATTTCTATATACTAAAGAAGAATCAGAGGTAAAAAAAAAAAAAATCAAACACAAAAAATAACACTTAAAAATTAAGTGTGAGACATAAAACTACAGAACCTTGTTGAAAGAAATTAAAACCTGAAAAAATACATGTTCTATTCATGATCGGGAAAACAGGATATCAGTTTCTCCCAGTTGATCTACAAATTAAACCCAATTTCACCCCAAATCCTAGCATAATTATTTGTGTAAATTAAACTGATGCTAAAATGTGTATGGAAAGGCAAGGGAAATACAATAACTAAAACAATTTGAAAAAGTAGGAGGAGTCACACTATCTGATTTCAAGACTCTCAGCAAAGCTATACAAGTATAGTGCTTCTCAAAGTACAGATAGATTACTGGAATATCCAGAAGCAGAGCAGCAGGTATATGTGGTCAACTGGTTTTCAACAAAGGTGACTTGGTGGAGAAAAGGATAGCTTTTTAAACAGATGGTGCTGAAATAACTGGATATCTATATACTATGATAACAAACTTATACCCATATCCTGCATCACATAAAAACTCAAACCCAAGATGACATCTAGAAAATAAAAAATCTTGACTGACATGTGTTATGGAAAGATTTCTCAGATACATCAAAGCACAATCTATTAAGTATAAATTGTATTTTATCAAAATTAACTTCTTAAAAAACACTGTTAAGAGAAAGAAAAAAACGTCATGGAAATTGAGAAGGTATTTACAAATCTCAACTCTGATAAAAGACATATATTTACAATATATAAAGAACTCTCAAACTCCAATAGAGGAAATAAACCACCTAAGGCAAAAAGTTGGCAAAAGATTTAAACACACTGCACCCATTACATGCCTATTGGAATGGCTTCTATATAATGACAACAAGTTCTAGCAATGAGGTGGAGCAACTGTTGGAACTGTTCTCTCCTGTTGGTGAGAATGCCACTCTGGAATTTTGTGTGGCAGTTTTCTTCTAATGTTAAACACACCCTTTACCATACAACCAGTAATCTCATTTCTAGGTATTCATTCACTCAAGTGAAAACTTATGTTCGTATATGAACATGAATGTTTATGGTGACTTTATTCCTAACCAAAAAGTATAAAACAATGGAAGTGTCCTTCAGCTGGTTAAGGGACAGACCTCCAGTGGAGCAAAGAATGAACTACTTTACAATAAAAAAGAAACAACTGATATACCTGACAGTATGCATGAATTTCAAATGCATTAATGCCTAAGTACAAGATATGTACTCAAGCTACTTATCATGATTCCATTTCTGTGACATTCTAGAAAACACAAAACTATAGGACAGGAAACATCAGTGGTTGCATAGAAGTAAGTGGATGGGGGCTGGGATTGTAGTTCAGCGGTACAGCACTTGCCTCGCATGCATGAGGCTCTGGGTTCGATCCTCAGCACCACATACAAAGCAATAAAATAAAGACATTATGTCCATCTACAGCTAAAAAAATATTTAAAAAAAAAAAGTAAGTGGATGCAGGGAAGTATGAAATAATCAGAGAAAAGGAAATGTTTTAGGTTTCTGTTATAGTATTTGTACAATTAGATATTTGTCCAAACATGCAGATATACTAAAAAAAGGCATCATACTGTATGTAAACCTAAGATGAGTAACCTATATCTTATGTGAAGAGCGATTAAGCATCTAGATCAGTGATTTCAATCCTGAATCTGCAGTATCACCAAAAGAAAGTCTAACCCAGAATTAGGAGTTTCTTCAATAAATAATAGTAACTATTAGGCTGTTAGGTGGAGAAATATTCATCATGATGACTTAATAGGTGATAACTGAGACCAGGGGAGAACATTACAAAGCAAGAAGTAATTTGGTTCTGGAGACAACTTATAATAAACTAACATTTACACCGCCAAGAGAAAAGAATCAAGTATCACACAAGGTCAATTAAGATGAAGACATGCCAGTAGTAACAATTACTATAGTTAGATGAAGAATAAGTCAAAGAACTATATACTTAATTATAGTAGTATAATTGTTTAACAGCATTCAGCAGTACTGCTATAATTAAGTAGTATATAATACATCAATAGAGGATTAGTCCATGATAGAGACATACTACAAAATACTGTAACTGTTAAAAGAGATGTGATGGACCCATATATACTGATATGGGAAGATCTAAGGTGGTGTTGACTGTGCAAGTATTCTGAACAGTATGTAAGTATACTATTTTTAAAAAAACTTAGTTGTTGATGGACCTTTATTTTTTCCATTTATTTATATGTGGTGCTAAGAATCAAACCCAGTGCCTCACACATGCTAGGCAAGTGCTCTACCACCAAGCCACAACCCCAGCCCCATAAGTATACTGTTTTAGACTGCATTACCCCAATACAATATTACATTTCTAGGAATTAGTGCATTCTTAGAAAACAGAAGGATATAAAGCACACTAATTCGTTAGTGGAAGAATAACAACAGTAGGTATCCCTGGGGATTGGGTGAGGATAAAGAGTCTAGGTGTATTCTGAATTTTTTTGGGAATAAGAATTTATGTATGTTTAACCTATTTTGTATTGTGTAAATGAATTACGATGTACAAAATATCGAGTGTTAATTTGTATATAATTAACATCACAATATATATTAATGTGCTATCTATATATTTTATAGTAACCTTTGCACAATCTGTCATACAATTAGCACTATATAATTAATGTGTTCGGTAAACAATATAAGAAATATCTGGGTAAGTGAGACACACTAGAGAGACAGTAAATGCAGACCAGAGTTCTTTTAGGAATACCAAAGAAGGTGGAATAGAAAGGGTCAAAGGAAGCTTTCTTCAGATGATAAGATTTGTGAAAATGCATATGCTGATAAAGAACATTTGTGATTTTATTTAAAACTTCAAGTTGATCAGTGCAAAGTAAAGAATAAAGTGATAACTGTGACTATGTGTAGGGGATGAGAAATGGAGTATAGATAAAATAAGACCAGCCAGAGTTTCTGAAGTTGGGTGAGGGGCATGTGACTATTTATCATACTGGTTTCTGTACTTTGTTTGAAATTTCCTAAACTAAATGTACATGAATATGCTCAGTATGATTTTTATGAGGAAACATAGATAACGAAGCAGCAACATTAAATAAAATTTTTTACCAAGAAGCTACCAGAAGATAATGTTGAGAAAAAGCTTTTAGGACTCGGGAGAAAATGCTGAAGGCACTTAAGAGTCTCTCTAGCATTTCAGCATTGCCTTTCTCCACTGGGCTTCCTCATCTGAGCCACAGAACACAAAGCAATCTGAGTAACTTCTCAGTTCTTCCAAGGATTACATATACCTAGCTAGCACCAAACTAGAGCTTATGAATGACCCTTAGGGAATTAAGGCTTACTTCTCTAGTGAAGTCCTGGTTGAATAGGACTTAAAAAAAAAAAAAACAGATTAAGATGTACTCCATGTTTGTATAAATATGTCAAAATATATTGTCATGTATAACTAAAAAGAATAAAAATAGTAACACTAGACTGAAAAAAAAGGGCATAATACTACTGTAAAACCGTGCTGTCTTTAAAAAAGGAAAATAGATGTGTGTATCTAAGTGATTACTTGTGGCATGGCAATTTGATGTTCTATAGCTATAGTAAAAACAACAAATCACAAATTTGTGAACTTGTACATTGTAGAGATAGGTATATCAAAATCATCTGTGAAGTTTGTTAAAAACACTCTGCCCCTACCCAGAGTGTCAGTCTCAGCCCTCTGACCTAGAGAAGTTCGCAGGATGTATCATTCTCTGTAAAGGTATTATTTTTCCTGTAAAAGTGTTCAAATTCTTAGAGGTAAACTGATTTAATTCATTTGAGATTCTTTAATACTGAGCTGTGTGCACTAACATTTTGAAGTTTTTGTGTTTTCTCCTCCACCATAGAGACTGAGAGAAATTAACAGTATGATACGGACAGGAGAAACTCCAACTAAAAAGAGAGGGATTCTTTTGGAAGATGGAAGTGAATCACCTGCAAAAAGAATTTGCCCAGAAAATCATTCTGCCTTATTACGCCGTCTCCAAGACGTAGCTAATGACCGAGGTTCCCACTGAGGTTAGTCCCTGGTATTGAAACTGTCTTTTCACAAACTGTTTAGCAGCATCATTCAATGCATGCTAGATTATAGAGTCCTTTTCCTTAATCCAGCTAGAGTCTATTAGAAATAGGAAGGGACATTTTTATAAGAACTAGACTCTTTTCAATATCCTCAAATGGAACAGGTCTCTTGACATGTTCCAGCAGAGGAATTGTATTTTAAATTCATTCCTGTTTGTGGTCAGCTCTAATTCTTATGAAAAGCAGAACAAAACTTAAGTATTCTGTCCTCAAACATTTGGTAGGAGTGTGAGATTTCTGCATTCATGAAACAAAGGAGATGGCTCAGATTCCCCAGGTAGCATAGTCTCCTGTCCCGTGTGCACTTCTCCCTTTCCCCCTGTAGATGTGGTGCAGTGTGAAAAGTGATTGTTCGGTTGTGCAATGTCTGAATGAACCTGTATAAGTGGCGGCACTTTAGGGCTGTAAAATGCATGATTTTGTAACCCAGATTTTGCGGTATATTTCTGATGGCACTTTCTACAATGTGAACTTTATTAAGTACAAAACTTCTAGGCTAAATAGCCAATATTTTCTTTAACACTTTTATACTTTTTTAAACTGTTATATGCCCTAGTAGCCACCTTTTGGGCATGCTTTTTAAATTCTCCAGTTGTTATATAGGGATCAGCTGGTTAAGGAAAGATTTTTAAATCAAGTTGAACTGAGATAATTAATATGAAAAATTATGACCTCTTTCTTTAGGAGGTAGGTATCCAAAAGACATGTAAAATATGTTTGGGTATGTTCCTGGCAGTCTGAAAAAATAGGTTGGAGAATTTAGGTTTTTATTAGTACACAGTACCATTTATACAAATTAGAAAATATTATTTAACAGCTATTGAACTATCTATACACCTTTATTAATCACTATTGCTCCAACAGTTTTAAAGTTGAATTAATAATCTTATTAGGGAAAAAATTCAATTGTAAATTGAATCAGTATAAACAAAGTTACTAGGTAACTTCATATTGCTCTAAAAGAAATATGGAACTTACACTGTTCAATTAGAATAGTGTTCTGCAAAAATATTTATAAAAACCTCTCGATACTGCTACTGTAATTTTATATCAAAATAAGTGTATTTTTCAATAAAGCATTTATAAATTCGTCTTTGTTTAGTTATATTGAGAAAGGGTGTTTAGTTTCCTGTATAAATGACAAAGAACAATCATTTATTGGTTTATTTTTCATCTCTACTAAACACATTAGTCAATCATCATTTAAATATCTGACTTCATTAGAAACCATTTTAACACTTTTTCTCCCTCCTGCCATAAAAATACAGTTAAGTAATTTGCCTTTTTAAAAAAAAAAAAAACCCAACTAAGAACAAGTGTCCTGCTTTCCTCTCTGATACACTTCTCGGAGATGGCAGTCTGTAAATCAGTAGGACAGTAGGCTGAAGACTGAAGCAGTCTTCCACTTAGAGGTGCCAAGCTCTAGAATCTGCTCTCTATACCTATCCTCTCCATATGCTAACACATGTACAACTGAAACCACTGATTTAAAAACTATTAAATAGTGCTGATTTCTGTCTGCTCAGTTTAAATGAATGCAACTTACCTTTAGCATTATATTCAGAAAAATACATAAGCCTCAGGGTCCCCAATAATTTGGAGTACTGAACTAGATAACCATCCTAAGACACTTCTGACAGAAGTAATGCATTACTTAAAGAGAGGTTTCCAAAACCTGCTGTTAGAACCTACATATACATGGAAAACACTGATACCCAGTTATGGTTCACATGGTTTACTCTTCAGGCAGTCCTTTGCCATTAGTCTGCTTTAACTAGGCCGGAGTCCAGCAGGAAAGTGCACGGTGCACCAGATTCACCATCTCTTAAGTTGCTACTGTTTTCTCTTCTTTACTGAAGGGTTGTACTGAGCCAGGCTTTACCCATGACAGGCCAGCAACATGAACACTTTTATTGTGCTGTTCTTCAGGCTTCTTCTAGGCACAATCAAAAACAGACATTAAAAAAAGATGACCGATGAGAGTTTAGCATGGTACTGACTTGCTTCCCCAAAGCCATTTATATGTAGTGAGTCTCCAACGAAGATGTTTCAGAAAAAGAAACAAAGTTAACCCTTTCAAGGATGGTTTCTACTTACTTTCTGAGTCAGCATCTTCTCTCTGGCTTCATCATGTACAGAAGGATTCCATGGAGAAAAGCTAAAGGGGTAGAAAATATTAAAAACAATCAGTGGCTTTATAAATGTGTATAACCTCCATTTTTCAAAAATGAAGCCAATTCTAAAAAATTTAAGGAATATTTTTTAAAAAATCTTTCCTCAGGGGCTGGGATTGTAGCTCAGCGGTAGAGCGCTTGCCTCGCATGCGTGGGGCCCTGGGTTCGATCCTCAGCACCACATACAAAGCAATAAAAAAATAAAGCTATTGTGTCCATCTACAACTAAAAAAAATATTTAAAAAAAAAAAAATCTTTCCTCAGGTGTCAACATATGTTTTAGATGTTATAAAATGATTATATTCTCATATTAACTATTCCTTACATGTGGATTATCTAAGCTTCACATCAGCCTCTAAAATAAATAAAGATGAAAGCAAGGTACAAAAAACTTAATTGCTCTGGATCACCAAAGATCAAAAGTGCCAAAGCCAGTCCATCTGCTGAGCCCATGCTCTTAAATGTACCATACTGCCTTCCTGGCAGTGCCAATGTTGCCAAAGAACTAACTCACCAATTCCTTAGGTTGCTTTTCCTCAAGATCAAACATCACAGTACTACAGGAACCTGCCATACTCACACTGCTCAGTTTCCCTCTTTTTATCAAATCTGCATGTTGGTGGGAGTATGGCAGTTGAAGAGATCAGCTCAAACTGCCGACTGAAAAGTCTCCACATGGGAATGAATTAGCACATTACAGGGTCCTTAGGAAAAGTCACTAAATATCTTGCTATTGGCACAACATGCAATGTGAACATGCACTGGAAACTGAGTTGACACCAAGATATAAAGGCCATAGGCTAACAGATTCCTTTTTTCACTCAAAGGCCCCTGGAAAATGTGCAGTACTGAAAAGAACAGTTCATCTAGATATTGTACCACTTACCTAATTGCATAGGGGTCTTCTATTTTAGGTTGGTCAAACAAACGAGCAGTGCACACCTTAACACTGTCAACCACTTTACTTTTAAAAAGCTGAATGTCCTTTTCATACCTGTGTTAAAAGTTTAAATCAAAAAATTATCAACCTAATCTTCTTAGCTACATTTTAAAATTTATCTGAAATAACAAAGCAAAAGTGACATACAGTACTGCAGCCTCTGGGTTCAGGGGGCTTGCTGTATCAATCTTGTAGAAAACTCTCCTTGCATACATTAATACCTGCCAAATATGATTATGGTTCCGCCTAAAGGGAAACATGGCATGATTACTAAGGCTTGTCCTGTGCTCTTATGTCACTAGAAGAAACACTGATTTACTGACCTCCATTTTGCAAATGCTCTCTTCACATCCAGTTCACCTGAGGTGGGATCAACTAGCGGGTGAAAGACGGGAATATCAAACACCAAGCGCTGTGTTTAAAGAGAGACATGTCCTTTAATGGAAGCACTGAAACATATAAGAAAGACCCTAGAGAGTCACAAAAGCAGCTTCCAGGCAACATGGCAGTCATGTTGTTTAAAGTCACAAAGCTGCTGCAAGAAGGGTACTTAGCTACTTTTAACCATTCAATGGGGGGAAAAGTCACTTTCTTCAATTGCAGTAATGACAACTGCCTCACTTGAACCCAAACACAGAAAGAATGGAACCAGAGGCAGAGCACCACAAGACCAAAGAGGCAACAAAGCACTGAAACCCACTGGGAAGACAAATGTTCTGGAAAACTGAAATTGTTAAAAGCATTAGCTCAGGAAGAGAACCAAACCAAGAACTCTATAGGGCCTTTAGTTCCCTCTTGGTGAATGGAGCCTCACAAACAAAACCACAGCGTCTCTTACTTACTGGACAGTCACCGTCTGGATAGTTATCAGGGATGTAAACTGTGAACTTGAACACACCATCCTGATAAAGCCCATGCCGTATGAATATTACTCCAAACCACACTGTAGGAAAAAAAGTAAAAATGGTTAAGGCCCAACTTTGTGTCAGAGGAACCAAATATGCTAAAAATTAAGAGTGAATCTTATCTTACTTAATGCAGAGCGATAAGATGGCTGCACATAGACGCCTGGCAACTTCTGCTTCACAACCAAGGTACTAAAACAAAAGCAGTATAATAATTAACTTGTATGGATGTCAATGACATATACAGATCAAAAACCATCCTATGCTGAGACTAGGAATCCATACAAGCTAAGTCGTCATAGTCTTTCACCTAACAACTCTGATCACTGCCCGCTTACTGGCTTCATAACCAACTCACAGAATCTCTCAAGCCAACAAAGGGCCCCATATTAAGAAAGTCAGCTTCCCTTGTAATCCCAGTGGCTTGGGAGGCTGAGGCAGAAGTATTGAGAGTTCAAAGCCAGCCTTGCCAAAACAAGGCATCAAGCAACTCATTAAGACCTGTCTCTAAGTAAAATACAGAATAAATAGGGCTGGGGATGTGGCTCAGTGGTTGAGTGCCCCTGAGTTCAATCCTTGGTACCCTCCCCCCCCAAAAAAAAAAGGAAAGCTAGGAGGGGATACACAAAGAATCAGGTTTTACTGCCAAAAATCAGCTTCCCAAAAATATCATCTTGGAAAAAAATCAGCCTGTAGGTAGTCTTGAATAACGCAAGGTAGTCTAAGTTCAGGACATTGAATTTGATGTAAATGAGAGTATCTGTAAAATTATTGCTTGTTATTGTAGATGATGGATCTTACACACATTCATAAGTTGTTTTTATCATTAGAACATGATTAATGTTTTCCTTTTAGGCTCCAGTAAATTATACTACTGATGCTAATAGATGAGTTGTATTAGAATAAAACATGAGATAGAAATAAATTTTTTTTAAGTATTTTTTTAAGTTGCCAATGGACCTTTATTTTATTTATTTATATGTGGGGCTGAGAATCAAAACCAGGACCTCCCATGTGCTAGGCAGGAGCTCTACCACTAAGCCACAACCCCAGCCCACAAATTTTAAAAACTGGTTTTAAACGCAATTTTAGATAATTAGTAAGTTAGATTCCACAGACTCATCACTTAGTTGTCCTTTTCAGTCTGAATCACCAGATCCATGGTGTCACTTGAAGACGGACATCATTGTGAGTTCTCGTACTGTACTCTACTCCCAAATAAGCCCCTAACTCAGACACTTGAACACTGTGGTCCCTGCTAGGGAGTGGGAAACAGTGCTGTAAACAAGGAAAGCTAAGTCCACTGACACAGAGGTGTCACTGGTTTTTCTGGGACCTGGTAACCCACCCGTAGCCATTCTGCCCTCTTGCTTGCAACTGCAGCTACATGCTGTGATCTGACTTTGAAAAAAACACTCTTCACCTAGGCCTTAAACCACGTTTACCTGCCATCCTGAATTTTATAAAGTAGTAGTTTATTGGGGCTTATTACTTTTATTACCTAGTTGCCATCACATTCATTTTTAATCATTTTTTAAGTTATTATCTATTCTAAGTCACTAAAATTCAGCATGTCAACAGCAGGGTGATTGGCAGATGTATCTATCACAAGGTTTGCTAGAAAAGGCAATTTTGTGTTCTAATACATAGCAGATTTAATCACCACAATAGGAGCTTGTCTAACTCACTGCCCAGCCTCAAACACAAGGCCTTCATTATAAAACTAAAGGGATTGTTGCTACCGAATCACACCCAGCCAGTTACACTGGGGCCTCTCACCATGACACATTAGTACATTGAGAGAGGGATCAAGGATTTTTTTTTTTTTTTTTTTTTTTTGTACTGGAGATTGAACTCAGGGGCACTCGACCACTGAGCCGCATCCCCAGTCCTATTTTATGTTTTATGTAGAGACAGGGTCTCACTGAGTTGCTTAGCACCTCGCCGTTGCTGAGGCTGGCTTTGAACTTGTGCTTCTCCTGTCTCAGCCTCCCTAAGTGCTGGGATTATAGGCTTGAGCCACCGCGCCCGGCTAAGGATGCTTTTAAAATAGCTTCACATACAAAGGAATTTTAAAATGATGGAAACTTAGAATTCTCCAGTCTTTCTGTCCTTTTAATAAACGAATACGCCATCTAAATCCATGTGCTACTTGAGCCCCTCTATGCAAGGGCAGACTTGTCACCGGTCAGTCCTTACCCAGTGGAGCCCAAGTCATATCTCCCTATAACTTCCAAGCCCTGCCTTTGGGGTCATACAATAAGTCAAATCCCTTCTGATAACAGAACTTTAGTATATGAAGACAGCTTTAATAAGTACTTAAGTTGTCTGAAAGCCAGCAGTTCCAGTTTTTCAATTGCTGACCCCTGAAATCTGTCTTCCCAAACCCTGCCCTACTGGGACCATTTCCTCAGTCTGTCAGGATGCCTCCAACAAGGTGTTAACCAAAATGGAACACAATCTTCCAGATGGGTCTGACCCAAGGAAGAAAAGACTGCTACTCTCCCACTACCCTAACCCCTACAAAAACCTCTTCAGGAGATCAAATCCCCATCTCGCTTAAAGGAAGACTAAAATTCAGTTGTTAATTTCTTGACCCACTGGAGGTTCTTCATTACTCTTAAGCTTCTTCCTCTTGTTCTCCAAAACAGAGCAAGAGGGGGACGGGATTGAGTTTTAGGATTAAATTAATTTACAGGTCCACTGCAACACATTTCATTCTTCACCTGCAAGCATCTTTCATAACTGAACCAAATAGTCTACTAAGAACTTACAATTCTGCAAGCAGAGAGTATTCCAGGTAGAAGGGTCCATAAGAAGCATGTGTGCCATTTGCTGACTGTGCTGCTGGGGCAGGAGATGTAGGCTTAGTTATGGGCAAAGCATTTTTGGGAATAGAAGGTAGCTGTTTTTTTGGTGCAGTTCGTGGAGGACTGGTTTTCACATCCCCTGTAAATGTCTTCTCTTCACCATCAGATCGCTATTCAAAATGAAATTGAGAGAACATTTGTTAAAATAATTCTTAAATCATAAGAGCACAGTATTATTAGCTCCATGACCTAAGAGCTGGAATTACTCTTTTTTTTTTGGTACCGAGGATTGAACTCGGGGGTACTCGACCACTGAACCACATCCCCAGCCGTATTTTGTGTTTTATGTAGAGACAGGGTCTCACTGAGTTGCTTAACACCTTGCAGTTGCTTAGGCTGGCTTTGAACTCGCGATTCTCCTGTCTCAGCCTCCCTAAGTGCTGGGATTACAGGTGTGCACCACTGCACCCAGCTTGGAATTACTCTCTTACATGGACACTCTAAGGCCATGATTGAGATCTGAAAGTCCTCTGAGCAAGTAGGTCATATCAAGAGTGAACAAGGCTAAGGCAAGAGCAAAAAATAGGAATATCTTTCATTAGCTGCAGAAGGACAATAGTCAATATTTACAGGATTAACTGAAACAGAAAGAAATGGTTTCTCCTGGTGCCAAGATGAAAATGTATTTTTAAAATAAATTTTGTTTAGGAAAATTAAGAAATGGTTGTCCTAGTGACAAGGGGTTACTATGCCATTAGACAACTGAACAAGACTAGAAAAGTCCCTCTGCAAATAGAAGTGCTAGAGAAAGGCAGGTGCTAGGAAGTTCAAAATAGTGTGGATGACTGAAACCAGCTACTACACAATGTTAGCACTTAGAAGGAAACAAAGAATAAAGCTGTTTTCTCACTTGCTTGGGTCTGATTTTGATCCTGTCCCTAATGGAAGATATTCCAAATGTGGAAACATGTCAGCATAAACTGTCATCCTCAGTCCGTAAAAAGGTCAAAATGAGTCAGAAACTAGGTACTTCCTCGGCACAAGTACAATCAAAGGCTATTTAATGAGCTGTATAAAAAGTAATATGTTCGGGGCTGGGGCTATGGCTCAGCGGTTGAGCGCTTGCCTCGCATACGTGAGGCACTGGGTTCGATCCTCAGCACCACATAAAATAAATAAAGATACTGTGTTCATCTACAACTAAACAACAAAATATTAAAAAAAAAAAAAGTAATATGTTCTATGGAATTAAGGGTTTATTTTTAATTTTTCTGCTCTTTAAATATTTTAAGCTTTCCTAAAATGAAAATGTGTTTTCAAAAGAAATATTTAGGGGCTGGGATTGTAGCTCAGTGGTAGAGCGCTTGCCTTGCATGCGTGAGGCACTGGGTTCGATCCTCGTCACCACATAAAAATGAATAAAGATACTGTGTCCATCCACAACTAAAAAAATTAAAAAAAAAAAAAGAAAGAAATACTTAGAAAAATTAAATTAGTGCCCCTTAAAAAAAGTCTGAATTGACCAAATTGGACCGTCATTTTTCAAAAGCTGCTTTAACCACTGATGCTTGAAGTTTCATAGAGATACTAGTACAATGATAAGTTTCATCATAGGTCAATGTAATCTAAATGAAAATAATTTTACAATTGTGATTAGCACAATGATGTCTATTTGACAAGCAGTCTCAGCATGGGAAACTGACTAATGGACAAAATTATTTCTTCTCACAAATAAAACCTAAACTAGACAAACTGGGTAATTTTGTTAAGATTACAGGTGACCTTGGTTTTAGATGACGTTAGCCTTCATCCTGGCCCTCTTTTCTGACAGAGGCAAATGAATCTCCTCACTGTACTTACTGACTATACCTACTTTGCGTATGGAGCTTGTAGACATGCTCCAGAAAGGGTTCATAACGTGTACTCCAGAGAAGTTCAGTGGTCCGTGTCATCCAACTCTTCTGTCCTCAGCATTCACTTTACCCTAAAACAATATGGAAAAACACAAACATTCTAATGCCAACAGTTGAATCTTCTGAAATGGTTAGAAACAAAATCTGATACCCCAGAGATAAAATATAATGTCATATAATATACAGTTAGGAAAGCCCAGGAAATGTCTTCAGGCAGCTTCAGAAATAATTTCCTTCTATACCCCCCTCCTCTTCTGGCTCAAATTTCTTTTACACCTTTAGCTGCCTACAAAAATCTGCTTAACAAGGTCCCTGGCTAGGATTCAGAGTATTCAGTGACATGGCTCAGCTTTAGTGCCAGAAATTCTGAAAATACAGACTACAACAGTTGCCACTAGCATAATATCTAGGCACTTAACCAGTGGGAAAGCCAGATTCAGAATGCACTGTACCCACCTACACAAAAGTTATATCACTGTTCCCAGAGTCATGGGAACAAATGGTAAGACCATCCAGGCTGGCTGATTTAAGAGCGTCTTTAAATGAGCTGTCTCAAGGACAAAATGATTCCCTCCCGCAAAACTATTAGCCAAAGAATTAAGAAAAAACAAGGCAGGCAGAGCATACCTCTGTCAGTAAAGGGGGGCATACCTGAATCCAGGTAGGATTACCCTCAAGAAACTGCATTTTTAAACTGGCAAAAATATGGAAATTCTACAGGATAGGCATTTGAGGAACTACCCAGCAATACATTCAAATGCAAGGAAGACTGCACAAAAAACAAAAACAAACAAACAAAAAAAACCCAAACAATTCACAAACACAAATCTTCCACTCGAATCTTCAAGTTGTGGATAAGAAAGCATGTCTCAAAGGTCACAGAGTCAGTGGGTCATTTACTAAAAATAAGCAGCAAAGGAAAACCAGCCAAACCCAGCTGTAAGGACAGCAACTTCTCTGCTCTGGAGATTCCCCCCAGGCTCCATTGTTTAAAGCAGAGCTCAAATTCCTATTTGTACCAATCAAAAGGCTGAAGGTGAAATGGGGCAAAATTTAGCAAAATTTTCCTAAATCATAAGAAGCAAATCACTAGCAAATCATGTACCAAGCCATTTGTTTTCTCTCTGATGAGTCTATGACATCCAGGGGTGGGTACCAAGTCTACCATACCCAGCCAGTCCTATCACTGATGTTTTGCTTTCCAAGAGTTAATGCCACCCAGTAATTAGAGGATGACAGTCCTAGTTCTTTCACTAACATGTTGACAAAATGAATTAAGTAGCAACAGCTCTCCACAAATATGCCTTTAAAGGTTACTGACACAGAAAAATAGTTGAGACATCAAAAATTGGGGCTTAGGGGGGTGGTCCTGATTGGCCCAAATGAAAACATAGATTTTCTGATCTAGCACTCCACTGTCCTTTAGACACACCTGATTTAACAGGGACCCACATCTCTTGGGATCCAGTGGTGCTCCCAGACGGGTAAATTTACTATAAAATCCCATTCAAGTCTAACAACACATCATAATTCTGTGACTTTGCCTTTAAGAATCCTATAAAACTTGCCCCCAGTTCCCATCTTTAAGCAAAAGGTATTTGTTACTGTCTAGCATTGTGATGATTTTTTTTTAACCCAATGGTTCCAGCAGCAACACAATTGAGAAACTTCAGCACGCTTTTCAGAAGTGATACCATTTATTGGATGTCTAATCCATGACAGGAACTATATGACATTCCAATAGGAATGACACAGAGGGAAGGAAAACACACGCTATATCCTTGACATTAGGAAACAATCTTAGAATTTCTGCTGGTTCGGCTCTGAGAATGAAACATGATTACTTTCCTTTATATCTAACAGCTGAGAAGTCAGTATCTTTGGCCTGTGCGAATGACCCCTTGCACAGAAGAGCCCAAACTAGACCCACTGCTGCTCCTAACTTACCCTGAAATGGGCTTAAGAAATTCGAGGTTAAGAGGAGACAAGGCATGGCCCAGGAAAAAAGGGCAAAACAGCTCCGGCTCCGGCCCCGGACAGGCTCGCCGGGCACAGCCAAGACGGGCATCTGGCTGGGGCGGGCACCCTTGCCGGCGGCAGAAATCCATTTCAGAGCATGCAGAGAATCTGGACAAACCTGTCTCGAGGTGACGCAAGTCAGGGGCCGTGTCCTGGCCTTGCAGCTAGCTTGAAGCAAGTCAGGGGTCCTCAAGCTTCTGGGGTGGGGGCTGAGGGCCTCTAGGTCTCAGCGACCACCCTCCCTTCCCCCGCCGCCCAGAGCATGGGCCTTGGCTGGGAGGGCTGGCCCCGGACGGGTCCAGCCGCTGGGCCTGCCTGCCTTCCCCGGGCCAGCCCAGCCCATTCAGCAGCTCCGGAACAAGGACTGCAGGCTCCTAGACCGCCGTGCAGCAGGTGCCTGCTAGGCGCACAGGTGCCCAGCCCCGCCCCCGTGTCCCATCGCGGCCGCCGTCGCTGTGGAATCAAGAACGCTCCAAAGGGAGACGAATGCCAGGCCCAATGAGGCTGGTGGCCCGGGATTATGGATTTCTCAGTTCCGGCATACCTACCAACTGGTTTACCACAGAGCCTTCAACGCAGAGTCCCTGGCTGCAGAGCGCCGTCGCCGCCCGACAGCATCTCTGGCTGCAGTGCCAGCCCGGCCCCTGCCCTATCCCCGCCCCGCCCTCAGTGCCGGGCCCCGCCCCCTGCCCACTCCCCTGGACCCGGACTCTTCCGCCCAGCCACCAGGTGCCAAGTGGCTCCCACACCTGTCCATCAAGGACGCTCTTCCGGAGGTGTCGGGACGACAGCAACGCGTCCTGCCAATCAAATCAGCTCAGCTCGGGTGGGGCAGCACTTGACCCTCCCCTTACGTAACAGGGCTCGGAGCGAACTGTCAGTCAAGGAAGTGTCTGCCCCTGGGGAGGCATGGGGCGGAAACAAACAAGAACCGAGATACAATTGGCTACGCTGTCCGCCAGTCACCACGGCGGCCCCACCCACGGGTTTGTGCCGGCAGCCGCTGGCGCCATTGAAGGGCTGTGACTGCGGCGTTTTCTCAGCCCGACGCCAGTCTGGTCCCCGAGTGGAGGCGAGGGCACTTCTGATTGTGTTGTTTCTCGGCTGCTGCCAGGCTGGGCTGCCACGTGGGGACCACCAGAAGCCGGAGCGGGAGGGGCTGGCGTAGCAGCCTGGGAAAGGCCGCTTTCAGTAGCGCTGAGAAACGCCCATTTCCTACGCCAGAGGTGGAGGGGATGATGGCTGTAGGCGGACGGGAGCTAAACTCCAAGTCAT
Source organism: Xerus rutilus (assembly GCA_028644305.1). Lineage (NCBI taxonomy): Eukaryota > Metazoa > Chordata > Mammalia > Rodentia > Sciuridae > Xerus > Xerus rutilus. The sequence goes on along the minus strand of CM053414.1, from coordinate 27,720,991 downwards.
CCCTTGGCTCTGGTGCAGCAAGAGGAGCTTTTAAAATGGAACGGGTCGACTCTAGACCTGAGCACCAAGAATCTGCCGTTGTCCCCAGTTCCCCTGGCCATTCTGTTGCATGCCCAAGTTGGAGCGCCTCTCCCACCCACCACTCCGCAGCAGACCACACCTGGATCTGAAACACCTTTCCTTTTTGTGACCTTTTACGGCTCAGAAGCCTTCCATAGGGCTCATTTCACGCGGGATAAAACCCAAACCTAGCCTGGCTTCAAATCCCAGCCTATTCTGGACTCATTCCCCTAGTCCTCACCTCTTTCCCATGTTTGTCTCCCCACCCTAATTCTGTGGTTTAGGCTGCCCTTGGTTTTGATGCCTTTGTTTTAATATTTGGGACAGACGGATGTGAATGGTGGGAACACGAGGTTAAGAGAATAATTCTATCAAACGCGGCCACGCCAGGCGTGGTGGCTCACGCTTGTAATCCCAGCACTCAGGGAGGCTGAGACAGGAGAATCGCGAGTTCAAAGCCAGCCTCAGCAAGGGCGAGGCGCTAAGCAACTCAGTGAGACCCTGTCTCTACATAAAACACAAAAAAAATAGGGCTGGGAATGTGGCTCAGTGATCGAGTGCCCCTGAGTTCAATCTCCAGTACCAAAAAAAAAAAAAAAAAAAGGCGGCCACTGCTTTCTTTTCCAAGAAGCAATTTACCTGCAGCCCTGCTTGGCCTAAGTGTCACAGTCGTCAGCAATTCATTCATTCACTGCAGGAGAAATGCAAGCCCAAAATAGTGTTGGTAAGAGGAACCCAAGTTACCCTGAAGGAGGACTTTTGTTACCAAATCCTAAAACTCTGGGAGATGTGGATAGTTCCTACTAGCCATAAAATCTAATAATGTATGGTTAAGAATCCAATTAGAACCTGTCCTCATGGGCCAAGGTGATCTAGAGTTGCCATGACAGTGGGGACTTAACAGTCTAATGCCACCCTGCCGGTCAAAAAAGAGGTGAGCCTGGGTGGGACTCTGGAAACTTCTCTAGTATCCCCAATAAAATTGGAATGCAGAAGAGGCACATTGTCCCTCTCCTCTGAGAGGACTCTCCCTTGAGAGTGTCCCCTTATCCCTTTAATAAACTCATTCCTGTTACACTGAGTGACATTCTAAAATCTTTCTGACTTGATAGCAAGAATTAGAGTTTGAAGAGGGGATCTTTGTGGTGCCTCAGTTTCTCAGAAGGCCCCCACTCAGTAACAACCCCAAACAATTCCTCAAATGATTCCTCCCTTTGGGATGCCCCTCCAATCCCAGACACCACAGTCCTAAACACCCCTGGCTACTCCCAACGACTTTCTGCCCCTTTTCTAAGACACTGGTGGCACTGACTTTTTGTCTTTAGTATCTTATGCTCAAAAGAGAAGAGAAATTCTCCGACTGGCTTGTTTGTTCCCACTTGGTTGCCTCTAAGATTCTGGTAAGTGACTTACTTACTAAATGGCAGGAAGCCAAACTCTCCTGATGTTAATCCCATGGGGTGGTTCTGAAATCCAACTTCCTCCCTCAGTTGAAAACAGTCCCGAGCCACTTCCTTTCGTCTTGTTTGGATACACTTAGGAATGTTATAAGGCCGTTACTATCAGTCTTAAAAGGAAGGCAAGATGGAAGTCCTTTTTCCACAGGAAAGAAGTCTCCATTGACATCTATTTATTCCAGTTTCATCCAATCTTCTGTGCAGGCTCACCATCCTCATCCTCCCACAAGATTTTTTCTGATCTCATCTCCTCCCTAAACTTCCATTTTCACTGAGAACACACATTATTCCCCCAGCTCAGATCTTGCCTCTGAGTTCAGATGCATGTACCCAGCTGCCTTCTTGGAAGTGGATGACTCAGACACATTCCAGTGTCAGGGTGCCTGTGACTGAACACATCAGAAAACCCAACGCAAACTGGTGTACATAGCGAGGGGATTTCTCTCACATGGTGAGGATGCCCCAGGGGTGGTGCTTTGCTTCAAGTGCTGCTTTCCATGCCGTCTCTGGAATTGCACTTCCGGACCACTAGCAATGGTTGCTGCCATTCAGGCACATTCAGTGTCTAGCAGAATAAAGAGTGTCCCCTTTTTCCAGGGGTCCCCTTTGAAATTCAAGAATTCCTTTCCCAGAAGCTCCCATGAGAAATGTCCACATGTCTCAATGACCAGAAATGTATCACTGGGTCTCTGCATACCACTGAGGCAGCCAAAGGCCAAGGCAGTAAGTCTGCCATGATTGATTTGAGCTAATCGAGATTTACCCTGGATCCCTGGTCTTTAGGCAGAGGAGAGACATGATTCAATTTGTATTTTGAAAACATCACTTTCTTGGAGAAGAGATTGTAGAGGCACAAGCATTCGGGCAAGAGATAATTACATGAGGTGATGGTGAAATGGAGAACTGAATGAGTCCCAGAGATACTTAAGAGGGGGAGAGAACAAAAGTTGATCATGGATTAGACATGAGGATAGAGGAATGAAGAAGGGGTATCATGGATGACACCTTGATGATTGCATTGAGCTACTGGATAAAGTGAAGCCATTTAGTGAGATGAGAAAGGGTGAACCACAAGCAGGTTTAAGAGGGTGGGAAATGGGAAGAAAATGAGTTCTGTATAGGGTAGGTACTGTTCGGGGAATTTCTGTAGACGCTAAAGTTTACATACTTGTTATGGGTTAGCTATTAAGTATCCCCCAGAAGCTCACGTGTGAGACAATGCAAGAAGGTTTAGAGGTGAAATGATCTGGTTATGAGAGCCTTAACCTAATCAGTCTTAATGCACTAATAGGGATTAACTGGGGGTAACTGTAGGCAGGTAGAGTGTGACTGGTGGAGGCGGGTCATTGGGGGGCATGACTTTGGGGTTCATATTTTGTCCCTGGTGAGGGGGTCTCTCTCTTCTTCCTGGTGTCATGTTCCCAGCTGCTTTCCTCTGCCACACCCTTCTGCCATGATGTTCTGTCTCACCTCAGCACAGAGCAATGGAGTCAGCTGTCTGAGGACTAAGACCTCTGAAACCGTGGGCCAAATGAACTTCTCCTCCTCTAAAATTGTTTTCAGGTTCTTTTGGTCACAGCAGCAAAAAAGATTACTGAAACTACCTAATGTTCATTTCCTCCTTCTTCATTTTGTTGACAGAACCTCAATTTTGTTAAGCTCAAGCCCTTCACTGGTTCCCTATTGGTTCCCTGTTGGGCAAAGACCAAAATCCTCACTATGGCTGCAAGTCCAGTCCCACTGCCCCAGGCTCCAGCCACTCTGGCATTCTTTCAATCCTTGGAAGTGTCAAGTTTTCCCATTCTGCCCTACAAGATAGGGCTCTTGCTTGGATCATTCTCTTCTCTCTTCCCCCAACTCTCGGCTCATACACAACTTCTTTAGGGCGATATGCTCTTCCTTTGGGAGATGGCTTGACTGGTGTCCATCTCCTACACTATTCTGTAAACTTGTGAGGGAGGAACCATGTCTGTTTGGCTCCGCATTATCTCCCCAGCATCTAGCCCCATGCCTGGATGGAGTAGGCATACAATAAATACTTTGCAAATTGAGGAAAGAAGCAACCAAAATGTATTTGAAATAGCAGAGTATACACCCCCAGCTCTGCACCAAGAAAGTTGCTTGCTATGGTTTGAAAATGGCTTGTCCCTTTCAAAGCTCATGATAAAATCTGATTTCCAATCTAGCAGTGTTAAGAGGTGGTGGGACCTTTAGAGGGGATTATATCAAAGGATTAATGCAGTGCTCCTGAGCCTGGATTAGTCATCCCTGTAGTGGGTTGTGATAGAGCAAGTCCATGCCTCACATTTTCTTTCTCCCACACCTACCAGCATGCCCTGCCTTCTGCCATGAGATGGAACAGCACAAGGCCCTTGCCAGGCACCAGTGCCATACTCTTGGACCTCCTAGACTCTGGAACCATGAGCCAAATAAATCTGTTATGATTTAGATATGAGGTGTCCCCCAAAAGCTCACACGTGAGACAATGCAAGGAAGTTTAGAGGTGAAATGCTAGGGTTACAAGAGCCTTAACCTTATTGGTGCATTAATCTACTTGAACGGACTAAATAAGTGGTGACTGTAGGCAGATAGGTGTGGCCGGAGGAGGTGGGTCACTGGTAGCATGCCTTTTGGGTTTGTATTTTGTCCCTTGCAAGTGAGAGCTCTCTCTGCTTCCTGACTGTCAGATCCTGAGCTGCTTTCTTCCATCACACCCTTTCACCATGATTTTCTGCCTCATCTTGGGCCCAGAGCAATGGAGCCGGCCATCTATGAACTGAGACCTCTGAAAAGAGCCCCATATAAATTTTTCCTCCTGTGAAATTGTTTTTGTCAGATTTTTTTTGGTCACAGCAATGCAAAGATGACTAAAACAACCTCTATTCTTTATAAATCACCCAATGCCAGGTATTCTGTTATAGCAACAGAAAATAGACTAAAATAGCTCACTATGAAAGTCAGGATGACTTATTCAAAGGAAAATGAGGCAGCCTTATAAAATACCACTTAAGACTAAAGAAACAAAATGTGCCCTAAGCCTTACCTATTAAAAAATGCTTTCAATCACTTCATGGTACATTTGCTATTCTAAATTTTTGGAGTATTATCTGATATTTATGTCAAAAAATTCTTTGTGCAGTAGGACCTCACAGATATGTGATCTCTGAGTACTCACATGCTGATCATGTTCCAATTATCAAAACATTCATTGAATCCATTATTTTCATCTCTGGAAATTGTGTAAAGCAATTTAGATCACTGACTTACCACTAATAACCTTAACCTTTCAATTAAGGTTCAAAACTAAGGTATTTGAAATGTGTGTGTTTTATACGTATATGTATACAGAGCCAATGTTTTCAGCCCAACTCATTTGTCCCTAAATCTTTCTCTAAAAGGTAGATTCCTATATATCACTGATTACATGTTATTAGACACATGAGAGAATTACCTAGCTATGCATTTATTTTAATATGTCAGAAAAATGTAATTAGGACATCAAAACCATAATTTTATGGATGGTAATTATTAGGATGAGACCAACGTGGGAAGATATTAAGTAATGGCCCTATAGTTGATGATTCTAAGATATGGCAGAAATCATGGATTTTCGAGAATCTTTGTAGTTCAGGAAACACCACTTTAGAGAGATGTGTTTTCTCTCTCTCCTACATCCTTGCTGATTGTTAAAATTTTTGCTTATAACCTTGCAAATGAACTTCCAGTTTTGGGTTACATCATATTTTCTTCCCTGCCTTATAATGAAGTCAGAGTAGCTGATGGACCACTGTGAATGTTTATGCCTTAAGGAAAAGCAACCAGTATGTAACATTGTGATGCAGGGCTGGAAGAGAATTGATTTCCTTTTATAATCAAACAGCATCTTGAACATGGCATGACACTACAAATAAGCACTCACTCTCAGCATGCTGATAATTATACCACAAGCCACAAGAGCAATCTTCTCTTTGATTGACATTCTCTTTGGAGAACCACCTCACTCTGTGGTTTAAAGCATTTGGAAAGATGATAAATGCTAAGGTCAGTTTTAGCTGGAGTGGCAGACTCAGAAACAGAAAACCAAAGAGAGAAAAAGCAATATTCATTCAGCGATAAATAATCCATGGTCTACCATTGCAGGCACAGACACCTGCCTTTCTTGCAATAGGTAAAGGCGAGCATCTCTGCTTTCGAGTCGCCACCTAAAGGAAATCACACTGCCACCACCCCTAATTCCAACATTATGAAGTGTCGCTTCCACAGAAGAATGCAACAAACACCCTTATCCATATTCTTTCTTATTTTTCCTCCTAAGTCATTTAAAAATAGTTACAGTCATCATGACCTTCACCTCTAACTACTTCAGTTTGTATCTCCTAAGAGAAAGGACATACCCCCTCCCAGAACTATAGGCCTACGCTCACCCAAGAAAATTCACTCCAAAGGAGAAAGCTTTTATAACTATTGCTATGGATCGAATGTTTGGGTCCCCCTCCACCAGATTCATATGTTGAAAACCTAATAAACAGTGTAATGGTATCAGAGGTGTGGGCTCTTGGGGAGGTGACTGGTCACGAGGGAGGAGTCCTCATGAATGGGATTTGGGCCCTTCCAAGAGGTCCCAGAGAGCTGCCTTCCCCCTTCCACCACAAGAGGACACAGCAGGAAGTGACCAGAACCAGCATGGGCCCCTCACCAGACCCTGTATCTGCTGGCACCTCCATCTTAGACTCCCCAGCCTCCAAATTGAGAAATAAGTTTATATTATTTGTAGTATTTTGTTATAGCAGCCCAATCAGAATCATCCAGTTACCATTCTTCTAAATCAGGATCAAGACCCAGCATTTGCATTTGATTAATGTCCCTTTAATCTGTGCACTCTGCAACATCCACCTGTTCCCCCACCCCCACAACATGGATATGAAAAGAACAGGGTATTTTACCTTCTGGGTTTGGCTGTTTTCTTGTGATGTTGTTTAATTACTCTCCATTCCTCTATTTCTCATAAACTGTAGGGTCTGAAGGCTTGATTAGATTCGGCACCTTGGGCAGGAATACTTCATGGAAGTTTATTATGCCCCTTTGAGCTATTGGTTTAGTAGAATTCCATCCTAACAGTTATGCATGAGCCAAAAATGTTTTAAAAATTAATATGCACTATGCTAACAGAAGTTATTTGGCTGTCTGGTACTGTACATATTTGTCAATTTTGAAGCTTTCAGTTGGGTCATTTCTACTTCCCCTTTCTAAGGCTAACTTATGTCAGTAACTGTTCTTACAAATATCAGTGAGTCCACAAATCACACTTGTTCTCATGGCCACTGTTGGATACTTATGCTGATATTGGTTTAAAAATAAAAATAAACTGTGGTTCAGAAGACACTAGCTGGCAAACTGTGGTTGCCATGTTAATAAATGTCAGTGATGGGAGGCAGCAAGACCTCAAGAACAGATGTCTATGCATCCCCCAATTTGCTACATCTTACCTGTAGTCAAGCCAAGGCCTCAGGTCCCTGGTACACAGTGAACTCTTTAAGAACATCTTTTTTCTTTTTGATGTGACAAGATACGAAACATTTTTTCTCCAAAAAAACATTTCTTAATGTGCCAACAAGAGGAAATAAAGCCTGTGAAGGATTGTTAAAACCAGGTGTCCCATTGTTCCCTCTGGGAATGTGACTCAAAGGTGACTGTAAGGAGTACATCCTGACCAGTTCACACAAATGTAATTTGTATTTTCCCCAGTAGCAGGGCAGCCTCTCCTGACATTGTTTATGTGCCCCCCACCCCTCCTTTTTTCTCTTTTTCCCAGGGAAGCCTTCTCTATTCTTCTCTGAGCCTGGAAAGGCTCTGGGTGAGTTTAACCCAAGGGGAGGTGACTTTAGCTCCTCCTGGTGGGTGGCTGAGTGCCCTCTGGTGGGCAGAGGGAAGAATGCAAACAGCCAAATTCATCGACCCAAGTGTATTTCTCATAGAGAACATTACGTGTACATTGTAAAACAAATCCATGCTCTTAAAAAAAAAAAAATATTGAGTCTGTGTTTATATTCTTGAAAAAATTATTCCTTAAAAGGGTTTTCTATTTTCATTAAACAGTTTCAAGGAGGGTAGGGTCCCCATTGAGGATTCAAGTACACAGAGGTGAGGCATGAATTCAAGGGAAATATTTTTACCTAGCCCTTCATCTAGAATGCTCTAAACATAATTATCTCAAAAACCATTCATTAGGGCTGTCCCTCAAGAAAAACCATGGCTTTAACCCCCTACCACATTCCTCTTACCCCCATCCAAAATGAGACTTGGAATCTTCATTCCCCAAACTAAAAATAACTAAAAATGACTATAGAGTTTAACCGTGCACACTAGGGCTCAAAGCCATGAATTAAAGGAATAAAATGCTCATGAGGGCGTTTCCAGTTGGCCCAGTGAGGAATTCCTTCCTCTACAGGCATGGTGTGGAGAAATGAAGGGGCGGGAAAGGGCTGGGAGCAGAGGAGATGGCTGCACCCCAGCCTTGGCACCACCCCAGGCAGGCCCAGGAACACAGACAGCGTCTAGGCGTACAGCCAGCCCTCCATCTGCCCACATGAGTAAGCACAAGGCTTACAAAGTGGGCACATCCCCTCTGACCAAGGATGAGCTCAGGTGGGAATGTGGGGTGGAGGCACCTCAGGAGGTGCAGCCCCTCTGGTACACAGTCAAGTAAGAACGAGGCCATCACCAAGAGTGGTGTGACCCGACTTCTCAGAATAAACCCTTGCTTTAATCACGGGGTGGGCAGAGAGTGCACCTCTGCCCAGTTGCACTAGTCTCCAGGAATCAGCAGACTCCAGCAGGTAAGCCATTTACCCTGGTAAAAAGCCCTGGGGGCCAGCGAGAATTCCCAACTGTCTTGTGGTCTAAGGAGAAATCCTAACCCCGCAGCTGTCATCCACCCACAGTTGCATGATGCATACTGGAGTCCACTGGGGGTCTTTCTACCATAAACCACACAGCAGGGGAGTGGCAGGAGGTCCTGCTTAGCCTCTGCTCTTCTTCCCTTCTGGAAGGGCCATGGCGATTTAACCCTGAGCCACCTGTGCAAGACGCAGCCCTTGTGTGGGCTAATTCAAGGGTGTGTCCCAGTTGCTAAGGTACCAGGCCGCACAGAAGTGGACGAGAGGAGCAAGGAATCTCCCTGAAAAACATAATCCCATATCAGCTGCACACCCCAGCTCCCCTGCTGACCTTTGGCCTGGCCTCCCCACCCTGCTCAGTTTGGTACGTCCTCAGCATGGAAGGCAGAGAGAGCCTGCCACACTTTGGTCAAGCCACTGTTTCCCACCCAGCACGGAACAAAGATCTAGAGGGTCCTCGGAAATCTAACCGCATTCCCTGCCCACTTGAGCTCAGCTCCCTCTTTGGGCCCATCCCCCACCACTCTTCCCCTCCCTCCTCCATAGACTCTCTACTCCAGGACCATTCCAGGCATACTCCTGCCTCGGGGCCTGTGCCTTTGCTATACTTTCTGCCTGGAATGTGCTTCCCTGGGATGCAGGCTCAGTTTACCCTGGCAACCTCCTGGTTTTCTGCCTGATGCTCGCTTGTCGGGGAGCGTCCCTGACCATGGCATCTAGAAGAGCTTCTCCTTCTCCACCCTGCAGCACCCCCTTTATTTTGCTCCATGGCATTTATCACCATCGAACAACTGAATAATTCCACTGCCTCGTGACCTAGCTTCTGCCTCCAGTCCCGTTCTTAAACCACAAAGCCAATGAAGTGGGAATATTTTTTTCTTCTCTTCGGCACTGGACACTTCTGTCACCCCTACAGCGCTTCACAGCCCTGGTTCCTCTACTGCCACCCTTGTGTAGGTGCGCATTCCCTTAGGAAGCAAAGGGGCACCTGGCATCAACATTTAACCAAGAAGCACCTCATATCCATGGCATACTGAATATGAGCCTCTGCGCCCAAATCCACGCGATGAACCCCTTATCCCTGGTACGTCTGAGTGTGGCATTTGGAGATGAGGCCTTTAAAGAGGGGATTATGGTGCAATGGGGCCAGGTGGGCATTGTCTAACCCAACTTGACTGACATCTTTGCAAGAGGAGGAGATTTGGGCACATGAGTGACATCAGAGTTCTCCTCTCAAGTAGTGACAACCACATGAAGAGGAAAAAGAGGGTGGCTATCTGTAGGTCAAGGAGGGAGAACTCAGGAAATCTGCCCTGCCCACACCTTGACCTTGGACTCCAGCCTCCAAAACCTTGAGAAAATAAGTGTCTTATTGGTTAAAATAGCCAGTCTGCGCTCCTTTACCACGGTGGCCCTGGTGAGCTAGGGTGCTATGTAGACACTTGCTGACTGAATGAGCACCTTTGGAAGATGAAATGGTGCTCTCTCTGTAGCTGTGGACTGGCCTCCTTCTCTCTTTCCTGTGTAAAGGGAAGTGTCCACTGGGCAGCCCGCCCTCCCGGAGGAACCTGCTGACCCACACCCTGTAGCAACATGCAGATGGGCCACGTTGGCAAGTCTCGGGGCACAAAGGTGCCAAGTGCTTCTCATCAGTGGTCAGCAGAGTCAGCTATCACCTTCGATGACTCTCTGACCACACCCAGAGTCAGAAAGCTCCGTAACCAGAAGGACCCATGAAGGCCACTGTCATAGTGGCCATAACAGCAGCAATGTGACATCAGTGGCCCAAGCCCACACACACTGCTCACTCAGGGCTGCATGCTAGGCACTTCTTATATCTTGGTTCTCTGAGTCTAAGAGCCCCCTGAGATGGGAGCTCCTCCTGCCCCTACCACACAGATGAGGAAACCAAGGCTCAGAGGAGGAGGCCACAGCCAGTAAGTAAAAGCATTTCTCCCATCACCAGGTTCTGCTCTCTTCCTCCAGATAACAGCACCCTAACCTCCCACAGTCAGCCAAGCTCCCTAACCTGCTCTGCCATCTAAACCATTCAGATAGACTGGCTCCATCCCCACTTGGAACCCCAGTTCTGAGTGAATCAGGACTGACCAATCAGAGCAGTCCATTCCTTCCCGCCTTTCCCCATTGATTTAAGCATCATCACCATACCAGTTACAAGACTTAAGTTGTCCCTTGACTTATGATGGGGTTCTGCCCCGATAAACCCCTTGGAAGTTGAAAGTATCCTAAGTGGAGAGCATGTCTCACCCGCCTCACCTCCTGGACGTCGTTGCTCAGCACCACAGTCCACTGTGGAGTCTGCTCTTTCCCCTCGTGTGTGGGGCTGGCCAGAGCCGAGGCTCACCGCCCCTGCCCTGTATCGTGAGATGATTGTACTGCACATTAGCCGGGAAAAGGTCAAAATTCAGAGCATGATTTCTATTGAATGTGTTTTGCTTTCACACTAAGGCAAAAATTTCTAAATGGAATAATAAGTTGGGGACATCTGTAGTCTAAAGGTCTGGAGTCTGGTAGAAGTCCTGGAATTCTTTTTGCTGAGAAGATAGCAGTCTGAACAATTTCTGTGGCTCCTCCCCTCTCCGTTGACCTGTAACAGGTAAACCTTCCCTTCCTCCCAAGGCTTAGTTCTTCATGACCTTCCATTGGGCAACCCCAGTTTCCAACAGGGGGAATCTGATGGCCAGGCCTCCACTCTGGAGGTGGGGTGGGGCCACACAACAATCACAGATGTTCCAGAAACACAGCTGATGAAATGAGGCTTGAGGTTGAGGCTTTTGATGCTATGATCTCTCTATGGCTAAAGATGGGCCCCTACATTTCTAATTCTTTTTTTGGTGGGGGAGTACTAGGGATTGAACCCAGGGGCACTTCATCACTGAATCACATCCCAGCCCTTTTTATATTTAATTTAGAGACAGGGTCTCACCAAGTTGCTGAGACTGGCTTTGAACTTGTGATCCTCCTGGCTCAGCCTCCTGAGCTGCTGGGATTATAGGTGTGCACCACCACGCCTGGCCTACATCTCCAATTCTGCGAGCAGTCTTTGCTAATGGAGAGTTAAGAGAATTCACTAAGCAGTAGGCACAACATGCCCGGCTCTAGGACACCAGAAGGTCAAGTGACCGAGAATCCAGCCAGGTGTGAGCCAGTTAATCTAAAACTCCTGGTGCTGTGACCAGGCCAAATGTTATATTGCTTTGAAACTAATATAGGCAAAGAACAAATAATCAAAACATGGCCCCCAGGCTGTCAGTTAGCAACGTTGCAGCTAAATATTATCCATCTGGGCTAGAAGCATACATTCCCTATGAGGGATTCTGGGTAATCTGCTAGCCATCAACTCCTATTTGGGCAATGGTACTGAGGAAACAGACCCAGAAGACAATCCCTTTATGGTGTGAGGGATAAATAAGAGTGGATATGGTATTTGGCTTCAAAAGCTTGCAATCTAAGATGATAAAAATGCAAGAGAAAGCAGTAAATCCAGTCCCTTCCTGAATGGGCCCAGGCTGGGCGCCCTCTCGAGGGTTCAAAAGGTGACACAAGTAGGTGACCACAATAGCCATTTTAGTCATTTACATGTGAGTCTTGCACTGGTGAGAAATGCATCTCTTCAGTTAATGAAAGCTCTCCCCTGTCTCCCCAATCCTCTTGGTTTGGCTGAGTGGCCCCTATAGGCATCCACGACCTCCCTTTTATTCAGGAGGACCACATTTTATTATTTAGCACTCTGCAAACAACCCTGTGGACAAAGCGCCATTGTCAGTATTGAAAACACAACTTAGCTGGGCGTGGTGGCGCACGCCTATAATCCCAGCACTTTGGGAGGCTGAGACAGGAGAATCATGAGTTCAAAGCCAGCCTCAGCAAGCGCGAGGTGCCAAGCAACTCAGTGAGACCCTGTCTCTAATAAAATTCAAAACATAGGGCTGGGGATGTGGCTCAGTGGTCGAGTGCCCCTGAGTGCAATCCCCAGTACCAAAAAAAAAAAAAAAAAAAAAAAGAAAACACAACTTATATAAAGGAGCAAACAGCCCCCTCTAGCATAAGAGGATCTGTCAGTCACCTGTAGTGACAGTCTTTGTAGTTCTGCCACCTATGCCTGAGCCCAGGGAGAATCTCCAGCAGTGATGGTCTCAGAGCCAGTGTTGCAGGGAGTTCATGAGGATTGTGGCACCTTGGTAAAATCTCTGGGGAGCCTTGAGGACACCTCTGACTGGCAGGGCACCTCTCTGCCTGCATAGGTCACAGCTCTTATCTCTGCTTACACTCAAGACAGCTAGCAGCACATCCTAAAAGGGGAGCTTGCAGGAGATGATGTTGGCACTCAACAGTTTGGTAACTATAAGCCCCTCAGTGACACTGAACCTGGTTTGACAGTCATGGGCACCACGTGAAGAGCTTCTAGTGACACAAATCCCTCTGCTTGTCCCCTGTCTTCTACAAGTTACCCACTCAAGAAGCCCACCCAACCATGGAAGAAAAGAGAGCAGCCCCATTGAAGATGAGATCATGAGAAACAACTCACTTTTTGGTTCCCAGAGCCCCATAAGCAGGAAGTCATGGGCCATTCTTACAGAATTCAGGCCACTCATTTCTTTGGATGGGCTAGGGAAATGAGTTACTAATTTTGCAGAGACAGTGGGGACGCTGTGGTTCCGCGGGCTCACCCTCTCTGTGCCTGCTAGCTTCCCGCACACCCGCCCCTAGAGGAGCCTGGAAGAGCAAGAGACCTGCCTCGGGTTCATGGATGGCAAAGCCCTTCACAAGAGTACACACAGCTGCCCATGTCCTCCGTGGGTCACTTATTTCTCAGGACAGTCTTCTCCAATGTGCCTCAGCAACCACAGGAAGCACCTACCAATGTCCCCACTTGCTGGAGGGCCCCAGAGAAAGGGCTTTCCTTTTGAGAAACAGAAAAATAACCCCAGGCTTTAGGAAGGGAAGCATGGTCAAGAAACGTGGGTAATCATTGCCCTGCCATGAGGGCCACTAGGCGCTGGGGTGCGGTTCCATCTCCTGTAGGAAGAGCCTCAGCTTCCCACGCTGGGGAGTGTGGAGATTAGACTGGACCCCTCGCCCTTTCCAGCTCTGTGCTCTTCGATTTTAAGATCACATTAAAAAGGATTTTAAAGACAAGCGATCTCAACTCTTGGATTTTGCAGAAGAAATGAAAATCCAGGAAGATGAAGTGAGGGTTTGACGGTTCACAGGTAAACAGTGGCGCTGGAGGGCAGGGGGCATGCCCGAGTGTGCAGAGTATGCACACGTGTGTGAGGGGGGGGGGCATGCAGTGAATGTCTCTCCTCCTTCAGATCACCCCAGAGATTTTCTTGACTTTACAGGTGGAACTGAAGATAAATGGATTAGCCAGGTGAATAAATCTGTATTAAAAACTTTCTGAAAAATCAATTTGAGAGAGAAGATCTGGGAAAATAAAATATGATCAACTGTGTCAGATAGCTTGAATAAATCGATGCCTGCAACTCTGGTAAACAATTTCTGATCTACGGCTCCTCACTGGTGATGGTTACCTTAGTAATTGGACCGTGGCATGAGGCCAGGCTAGAATCAAAGGCATTAAAAACGATGTTTCTTCAAGTGAAAATTAATTTATTTGCTGACCAACAAAGACCAAAGTAATTTCAGAATTTTAAGACTGGAGAGACCTCATAAGATTGTTTACACTTTTCACCCCCCCCTTTAAATTAGACATGGAAATGAGAGAGAGATGGGCCCCTCTGTCCACATGCCAAGCACAGAGGCAACAGGCTGATTATCAGCTGGTTGCAGGAGCAAAGCAGCGGGGAGGGTGGGCTCCCCTCTGTGGGGAGAAAACCTGTGCCCACGCATGCAACCAGAGGGACAGAGCAGCATGGACCAACAGATGGATTTTCTTTTCTACTTGGGACCTTCTCCAGCCACAACGGCATAGGGAGTTGAAGGGATGGAGCTTTCAGCACTGGAATAAATCAGCCTCCAGAAAACAATCAAGTTCATTGTTGAACCAAAATGAAGACCTCAGGCTGTGATATGCGCCCAGCAGAAAAGGCAGGCAGACTCAGGGAAGGAAATGATAGCACTGGCCTGCTAGTGAAGCTGGTGTGGGCACCCTGGGGCTTGAAGGACTGGAGAAGGTCCACGCAGGGCTGGGGAGTAGCTCAGAGGCAGAGTGTGCATTTAGCATGCACAAGGTCCTGGGTTCATTTCATAGCACCAAAGAGAAAAAGGCTCTACACATCAGCCAGAATGATTTTTTGGAGACAGAGTCTTGCTTTGTTGTTTGGGGTGGACTCACACTGCGAGGTTCAAGCAATTCTGGGACCTCAGCCCAGGACTGCAGGTTTGTGCCACCACACCCAGCAAGCACAGGGTTCTAAATTATCATTTCCTCAAAGCCCAACAGAGTGCCTGGGCCATTTAATACAGTCACGTACCACATGATGACTTTTTTTTTTTTTTTTTTTGTACTGGAGATTGAACTCAGGGCACTTGACCACTGAGCCATATCTCTAGCCCTATTTTGTTTTATGTGGAGACAGGGTCTCACTGAGCTGCTTAGCACCTCGCCATTGCTGAGGCTGGCTTTGAACTCACGATTCTCCTGTCTCAGCCTCCCAAAGTGCTGGGATTACAGGCTTGCGCCACTGCACCTGGCTTCATGATGAGTTCTTGATCCACAATGGCCCACATATATGACAGGGATCCCCAAGGATTATATTGTCTAATGACATCCTCGCTATCTGAGCTTGTGCAAGTACACCAGGATGTTCACACAACAATCAAGTTGCCTAATGATGCCTCTGTCAGAACATATTTCCGCCCTTAAATAACATGTGATTGTAGTGGCTGAACTGAATGAACAAACAGTACAGAGCTTCATACTTTTACTGACGAGTTACCCCTTAGGAGGAAATATTGCTTTTCTGTTGCTTTCTTTTCTCTCTCTCTCTCTCTTCATTACTGGAGATTGAACCCAGGGGTGCTCTACCATGGAGCCACAGCCCCAGCCCTTTTTTATTTTGAGATAGGGTCTTGCCAAATTGCCCAGGCTAGCTTCAAACTTGCAATCCTCCTGCCTCAGCCTCCTGAGTAGCTGTGATTACAGGTGTGCACCCCCACACCTGGTTTCCATTTCTTAAACTAAATAATTTCAGGGAATATCCCATTTTTAAGAACTAAAACCATTGAGAGAGTAAGTGCTTCCATTTCCTCCTTGGCCAAAGGAGGAAAAAGCATGAGGTGCTGAAAAAGCAAATCACAGGGCACTGAGGGCACAGTGCTCATAGAACCACTAAGAATGACAGGTAACCTCACCCACAATAAAACACATGCAAGCTAAAACTTCTTTTAGAACTCTCAGATGGAAAAGACAGAATAATTCATTGGAACATGTGTCAAAACAGGCACTTTTAACTTGTGGGAGCTTGAATCAGAACATCTTTGTGATCTCTAATAAAAATAAAAATGCACATACGCTATGACCTAACAATCCACTCCTAGCAGTTTATCCAGCAGATTTATGCTCATGCAGGTATACAAGGTTATTAATTACAGCTAAAGATTGGAAACAACATCAGCGTCCAGTGGGTAAGGAAGGGCTAGCTAATAAGAAAATTTCAGCAGATTCAGAAAATGAAATACAGGGGGAAAAAGAATGAGGAAGTTTTTTATGTATTAATATGGAATGATCTTCAACATAAATGAAATGAACAGTAGGAATGGAGAGATGTGTACATATACACCCATGTATATACAGTCATGTGCCATATAAGATCTCAGCCGATGATGAGCCACATACACGATAGTGGTCCGTTTGATTATAACGGAGCCAGAGAATTCCTACTGCCTGGTGCCACCACAGCTGTTGGCACATTGTAGCAAACACTTTCTTGCATTTATGGTGATACTGGTGTAAACAAACTTACTGTGCTGCCAGCATGATAAAAGTGTATCACATGTGCATGGGTGCACACCTGAAACCCCAGCAGCTCAAGAGGCTGAGGCAGGAGGATCACGAGTTCAAAGCCAGCTTCAGCAACTTAGCAAGTCCCTGTTTCAAATTAAAAAATAAAAAATAAGAGCCAGGAATGTGGCTCAGGCTTAAGAATGCCTGGGTTCAATCTCCAGTACAGGGGAGAAAAGAAAAAAGTCTAGCATGTACAATTACATGCAGAACATAAATATTAATAGCGATAGTAAACGACTATGATGCTGGTTTATGTAGTTACTATAATTTCATCATTATGTTAGCGTGTGCCTACTTATACATAAAACATTTACTATAAAACACCTAACATACATGCTGTGTCAGCAGAAGCCCCGGACAGGTCCTGTTGACCAGGCCTCTGGCTTGCACAGGGGCCCATGGTGAGTGACCCGCCCACCCCACCAAGGTTTGGGTAGGCACACAATGTCATTTTTGCACAAAGGTGAAACGGCCTGATGGCACATTTCTCAGATGCTTCTCCATCGCTTGGCAACATGTAAGTGTCTAAACCAAGAACAGCTCTAGAATATTCAAGCAACTGGTTGGGGCTTGGCTGACTTTGGGGAAGGAGCCATGTGACTGAGGGACATGTAAGAGGAACACTATCCTGAACCTTTTGAATTTGAACCTTGTGGTGGATATATCTCCTATCCAAAATAAATTTTAAAAACTTAGGCTATAGGGCTGGGGTTATAGCGCAGTGGTAGCGTGCTCGCCTAGCACGCGGGAGGCACTGGGTTCGATCCTCAGCACCACATAAAAATAAAAAATAAAGATATTCTGTCCACCTATAACTAAAAAATAAATATTTAAAAAAAAAACTTAGGCTATAGATTTTGTACTAGAGCAGTTAAAGCACAGAAAATTCTGTAGCTGAGTCATATAAATAAGTCAGTGGAACTTTTTTTTTCTACCTAACTTTCCTCCCTACGGAGGGGGCTCCCCCAATGCAATGGGGAACATTTTTATATGTGTATATATATATAAATTTTAAGTTGTTGATGTACCTTTATTTTATTCATTTATTTATATGTGGTACTGAGAATGGAACCCAGTGCCTTGCACATGCTAGGAGAGTGCTCTACCACTGAGCCCCAGCCCCGGCCCTGGGGAACATCTTCTAACCCAGGGGATGAATGGCCAGCCACTCCTTGTCTTGCTGGGGTCTCCACATACCCTCGGCCCTCTGTTGGTCATCTCAGGACTCAGCCTGGGACCACTTTTCTGCCTATGTTCACGTGCTTGGTGACCTTGAACATTCTGCACACCCACAGCTCCCAACCTGGGTCTCCCTCCTGAACCCCTGGATGCAGCCATCTCAGAGCCAACAGGCCCGTCTGCCTCCACGCACCACTCCTGTGTTATAAATGGCAATGCTTCCCTTCCTATTGCTCGGGTCCCCCACCTTACAGCCATCCTCTCCTCTCACACCCCAGATTCATCAGCAATTCAGGGTGAGCCCTGCCTGCAGCTGTATCTAGGATACAATCTCTGCTCACCTCCAAGCTTGGTTCATCCTGCCCTGCCCTTCTCTCCTTGCTCACCTGGACTGGCGACGGCCTCCGGATTGGTCTCCTTGTTTGCTCTGTAAACACTGCCAACTGTGATCCTGTTAAAACCTAACTCAGATCATGTCACTCATCTGTTCAAACTCCCAGTGTTTCCTGTCTTGAGTAAAATCCAACGTTGCAATCCTTGCGGTGTCCCTGAAGGCCTAATATGGTCTCCTCCTCCCTCATGCAGTGCCAGCCCCAGGGGCCTCTGTGCTCTTCCCAGATGACACCAGGCACAGGGCATTTGCACTTGCTGTTCTGCCTGGAAATTTCTTCTTCCAGACAACTACATCATTCACTTCCTCACTTCCTCCAGAACTTTACTCAGACATCACCTCCCCAGCAAGGTGGGCTGCCCTCTGCACGCACAGCGCCCTCTCGCTCTGTCCACCTCTACCCATGCTCCCCTTCCTCCCACTTTTCCATAGCCCATCTCACCTGAGCAAACCATGAGTTGACTTATTTATCTTGTATTTATCCATCTCTCCCATTTGAAAATCCTCCCGGACAAGCAGGAGCGCTTATCTGTTATGTTCACAGGGCCCCTGAAACTGGAGTCTGCAGAGTGGGTGCTCAGTGACTACTTGTGGAATGAACAAGTCATCCACTCGGTTGGCGCTGGCGCTGCCACATGGTCACACAGCAGCACATCACTGCCCAGGCTCCTAGCCTGTGGCTCCACTTACCACACCTCACAGAGTCCTCAGTAGCCACCTGGCCACATCCAACAGGCAGCTCCCTGCTCACTCCTCACACCTGCCCTCTTCTATGCTGCCCAGGTCACCCTAGAACCTGGGCCAGAAAGGGCACAGAAGCGAGGGGCGTGGGCCAGCCAGGGGCTAGGCCAGGTACAGCCCCAGCCCGAGGGACAGACACTGCCCGGCTCCAGCCAACTGGTGGCATGGACATGGGGTACTTTTGTGGGGCTTTTGGTTTTTCCAGGAAAACTGGGAATTTGTAATTGTTTTTGAATGGCCGATCTCCTAACTTCCAATAGAAAACTCGAACATCCTTAAAACCAAGGGTTTAATTCACTGCATCTCAAGGGTCACTAGTTTGTGGCCTCTGTACAAAGCTCGACCAGAAAGCTGAACCCTCCTGATGGGTTGAAGACGACAGAGATGTCCTGATAGAATCTACAGGTATTGCCATATGGTAAGAAAAATGTGATCTTATCTCCCACAGTTTTTTTTTTGGGGGGAGGGGCTTCTAAAGAATCTTTACAGAGTTCAGGATTATCCTGGGTCACATGGCTTTCAATGGCCTTTTCTCTGCTTAAAAGACAATAATCAGGGCTGGGGTTGTGGCTCAGTGGCAGACCACTTGCCTAGCATGTGTGAGGCACTGAGTTTCGATTCTCAGCACCTCATACAAGTAAAAAAGGTCCACTCACAACCAAATATTTAAAATAAAACAGAGTGATCAATGAGCAGACATGGGTGTAATAAGCCCAGAGATGCTGAGTGAGCTCTGGTGCATTTAAGGGAGTCAAATAGAGACAGAAGTGTGTGGGGGACTGTCGGGGGTGCAGGTGAGGAGAGAAAGTGAGGTGGATCCAATGGAAGATTCTTAATTCACCAAGAACTGTGGGGTGCTCAGTGTTGATCCTGTCCTTGGTCTTTATACAAGGTCTTCAGTGAATGCACACAACGGATGCCATGTTTGTGCCAATGGAATTCATTCTGGTGGAGCTCAGAAAAGAGGTGACAACTGACATATGAGCCATAGTGGTAAAAATTCATTTTAAATCTTGATCAAAAGTTGGCAGCAGCTGCAGATACAGCTCAGTGATATGGAACCTGCCCAGCATGCTCAAGGCCCTGGGTTCCATCCTCAGCACCACAAAACAATAAAAGTTGGTAGCAAAAATCCAGCAATTCCACTCTAGATATATATCCAAAGAGCTGACCCCAGATGTTCAGACAAAAACCTGTGCACTAGCGTTCACAGAGGCACGACTTACAGGTGGAAAGGAATGAGATTCTGATAGGTGTTATACACGGGAGAACCTTGAAAACCTCCTGCTAAGTGAAAGAAGCCAGTCACCAAATACCACATATATGATCAGTTTCTTTGAAATGCCCTGGGTAGGTAATCGATTGGAACAGAAAGTAAATAGTGGTTGCTTATGGCTGGGAGGGGACTTTGGGAGGCTAGAGGGATGAGAGAGTTTTTTAATATATCTATTTTTAGTCATTGATTTTATACATATGGGCTGCTGAGAATTGAACCCAATGAATGCCTCACACATGCTAGGCAAGTGCTCTACCACTGAGCCACCACCCCAGCCCATGAGGGAGTTTTTGAGGTAATGATGCTTTTAAGTTGACTTGGGTGACGTTTGCACAATTCTGTGAGTACACAAAGTCCACTGAATTGTAGGCTCTAAACGAGAGGGTTGTATGGTATGTTATATCTTACATACTTTACATCAATAAAGTTAAACATTTAGAAGTTGGTGGCACCCCAGGTGCTGCTGCTCATCCACACTTGAGCAGGAGAGGGCCTGGGTTAGAAGCTCCCCAAAGGGATCTCCATTCTGCCCCAAGAACTAGGTGATCCATGTAATGGCCACCAGCCTCTTTGCTATGCCACTGCAAAGAAGGGGCAGAGAAAAAAACGTCATCCTCTCCATGTCCAAGGGCCAGGGAAGAGCCCCCAGTCTCCCACAGCCACTGGGTCTGCCGACATGCCCGGTCATACACTCAAGTTGGCACCCAAGATGACGTGTGTGTTTAGAATTAAAGCCTGTTTAATACTAGCAACTAGGAGGGATCAGTCAAGTGCAGAAGGGACTCCAATGCTCCCTGTTTGCCTTGTGGTACATCCTGAAACCTGGGGAGCTGCACCAAAGCGGCAGCAATGTGGGTCTGCTGGAAATGACATGTCTAAGCAGTGACACTTTTCTTTTTGGTGGTGCTGGGAATTGAACTCAGGGCCTTGTGTATGCGTGGCAAGCACTCTACCAATTGAGCTATATCCCCAGCCCAGCAGTGACACTTTTTAACAAGGAGCAGGGGAACATTTTGAAGTCCCAGGACTTGGCTGTAAACCCTAAATGCTCCTGTCTGGGGTGATGGTGTGAGTTGCCCTTGGGGTTGGGCTGACCCTGGTTTCCTGAACCCTGGACCTTCTCGGAGGGCAAAGAAAGCCTAGATCCTTAGGGGCAACCTTGTGGCAAGACTGTGGGCCTTGAGCTGCTAGTGGCAGCTGTCTCTTGCTGGCAGCCCTGGCTTGCTCTGGGGCCCTGTAGGCTAGACCAGCTGCTTCTAGAGCCTCTATTATCTTAGCTGCCTTAAGTCTCCGCATCTTCACTTTCCATCAGCTGGACAAGCTCATCCCAGATGGTGTCTTTACAGACTTTTAATGAGCTCATTCGCAGACGCACCAACCATAGGCATAACAAATGGTTGCCCTGTGAGCAACTGTGGGTGGGAAGTTGTGGTCCCTGGGTTCATTGCCACCCTCCCAACCAGCCTCTGGCTAAGCTGGCAGGATACTATCTCAGGTGTGGTACCTGACCCTCAAAGGCCAGTTTGATGCTCCATGAGGAGCATCCATTCCCTTTGTGGAAATACCAATGCATATCTGTTAACTTTATGATTAACTGCGGTTTCTCCCCAGCCACACTCCAGCTGGCAGAGAGGGCCAGCCTTCTGAGAGAGCCACACAGCAGACCTGGACTCCGAGTCAGTCCATCCCAGGGCTCTGAGGTGGACAGCCCTTCCTGTCCTATAGGTTGGCATCCCTCTGCAAGGCTGCCGTAGCTGACAGCATGGGACCCCACCACCCGGGACTATAAGCAGCAGTGCAAGCTCCAGAGCAGGTGCTACATGGGCTCTGAGCACAGCCCCAGGCCCCACGGCCACCTGCACAGCCCTCCCCTCTGTGTGCCAACCTGGGTGTCCGGCCACCATCAAGGTGATTATGAAGTACTAAGGCTGTGTGCTTTCCTTTCCATAAAAATAATCACCAGGAGCCCTTTGATTTCCAAGGAAATCGGGACTTCTTGCTATACTTCCTGTCAGACCGGCCCTTTGAATGAGCTCACTCCATAATTTAGAGTTTGAATCTCGTTTTAAATGGCAGTTAAAAATTGTATGTGGCAGTTCACAATGAAATTTAGCTTGACAGCTTGGACATAAAACTAAAAATAAATGACTTCACATCCAAATAATAAGTAATAACAATGTTAGCCTGCATAAGAATAGCAGGGCTGGATTCAAATACAATATTAATTTTAGGAATATGAGTGACTGGGGAGAGACAGAGGCAAAGAAACAAATCCTTCATATAGCAATCGTCTCCTCTTATCCCCAGGCAACTGGCTGCCTTTCACCTCCGCGGCACAGCAATTATGTGGTGTAATGGAGGCAGCGCAAATAAGCAGAAAGATTTTATTAAACCAAATGAGCAAATCATCTGCGTATTATTGCGATTTGATTGACACTGACAAGTGTCGAGCAGACGCGGATGTGAATATGATAAAAAAGCTTGCAGAAAAGCTCTTGATAATGTTACTCTTGATAAAGTTGCCTGGCCACCCTCTCTAGGTAAATAAAGGGGAGAGGCATACGACGCATATTAATTCACCCCGTTTGCAGCCTGCTGGAGGACAGAGGGGGAAAAAAAAAGTTGCTATGGGTTCAGCGTGTGGCATTTTATATGAATACCAAAATTGCATTCATGATTCACACAGACTTTACGATAATATATTAATATTAAAACTAAAGGTCATTCCACATAACAGTTAAGCTGCCTGAGCTTCAACCTTTATACCAATAACAGTCTCCGGAAAGTAAGTGAGAAATATTTGAATACTCTAAAAAAAAAATTTTTTTTTTTTTTTTATTTGGGAGGATTGCTGGCTGACGTTAGCTCAGGTGGCCCCTCACCCACCTGCCCTCTCCAGGGACAATTAAAGGGCTACCTCGAGGATGGCTGCATCTGAGACAGCTGGTGCTCCGAGGGAGGAAAGGTGATTAATTGCCACAGGCCTAGGGGCCCTCGTACACTGCTCGGTCTCACTAATGATTCCCTTATGAGCTGGCTGAGCCTTTGCCACCATCCCTACTCGACGGGCGGAGTCAGCACAAAACTTTACTCGGCTGCTAGGGCGCTCAGAGCAAATGGTCCAGCAGGGGGAAGGCTCTGTCTAGGACGATTTAGGAGGAGACCTGCCTGGAGGCAGAGGGCTGGCCACGATGACCTCTGGAGCTCCCTCCAGGGTGTGGTTTGTTCCAATTCTGTCAGGATACAAGTGTCCTGGGTGGGTGGTTGGGACCTAAAAATTTTCCTAGAAGAGAAGCTTAAAGAAGAAAATGAGGACAGGTGAGGCTGGCTGGGCCCCATTGAGGTGCCACCTGTACCGGGTAGAAAGTTACTGCCATAGTCGATCAAACCAGCATCCAAAGGAGTTCTTAGTGCTAGAAAGAATATCTGGCCCTTGGTCACATAGTCTGGGCTGTTAAGTCAGGGTGGACAGAGCCTGGTGGGCTAGGGTCAGCTCCCACAGGCCAGAGCCCAGATCCCTCTGAGTCATTTCCTGGCTTCTGTGGTGGCTTAAAGTTGGCCACGCTGGGAGTATTTACACCACAGAAATTGGCAAATACACAGACCTCCCCACCCTCAGCCAGTGTTTACCTCATTGTTGGGTTGCCAGATTTACCAGCTTTGTTTCCCAAGGGTATAGAAGACGTTTCATCTAGAACTGATGGGGTCTCCATAAATCTCACTTTGATGCCAAATAAGTGCGGAGGGCTCAAGTCCAACCTAATATCATAATTCTAACATCTCAGTCATTTGCTACCTCTTTTGGGAAAATAATTTGGGCTCCGATTTCTCAATCTTCCACTTACCTATTCCTCTTTGCGGTGGCAAGGGAGCAGATGGTGTGGGATATGGTGCATGTCTCGAGTGCCTGGGTGCCCTTCCTTGTGCCCTGGCTATGGGTCTCCTGGCTGGCATCTAAGCTGTGGACTCATGACCTGATCTCCTGTGATCCTGGTCATGCTCAGTCTCCCTCTGACAGGTGGGCTGCACAGTGCCCTCTTGCCCCCAGCCTCATGGCCTGTGTAGGGTCTCCCTCATCTCCTGCTATGGAGTCTCCTTGCCCTCCTGCAGGGGAGCACTGGGCTGCACGCATATCTCCAGGGAAAGGAGGGCAGTTGGGCAAGGCTGTGGGCCTCCTCCTCACCTTTGCAAATACTGGTGGTTTAATCCAGAGGCAGGGGATGTCTTTCCAGGGTTTGAAGGAGAGTTAGGGGAAATGCTCTTTCCTTTGGCTTCCCCTGTTCCTTTCCATCATATCTTTCACTCTCCAGGCCTAAATAAGGAGCAGGGAGGTCATGACAATATCCATCAGTTCTAGATGCTGCCTCCCCTTTCTACCTTCCCCCATCTGCCAAGGCCCTGTCCTCTACCTTTTTCAAACTGAGTCATGACCCAATTCTGGGAGAAGAAATAATGTTAATGGGTCATGACCAGCCCATGTTAAAATAGGTTTTTAAAATTGAGAAAGGCCAGTGCGGTAGTGTAATCCCAGCAGCCTGGAGGCTGAGGCAGGAGGATCACGAATTCAAAGCCAGCCTCAGCAACAGCAAGGCGCTAAGCAACTCAGTGAGACCCTGTCTCTACATAAAACACAAAACAGGGCTGGGGATGTGGCTCAGTGATGGAGTGCCCCTGAGTTCAAGCCCCAGTACCCTACCCTCCAAAAAAGTGAGAAAGTATCACCTATAACAAGAATGAGAATCATTTTCTAAAAATTTGGTGTCTTACTGTGGATCATGGAAAGACATGTTTGAAAGCCACACTTCTGCATCATATTGTATTACAGAGCAACATACAACTTATCACAAGGGACATGGAGATGTTTTCTCCACCCTGGAGGTCTCTAAGCACTGTGCTGTCCCAGCTTGGCTCTTGGTATACTAAGGAAATTAAAATAAAATGCAAAAAGTTGAAAAAAAACCTTTAAGACAACTCTGGCTTGCCATGAGAAATTCAATTGTGCATGTCATGAGCTGAGCATAATGCTTTCTCTTGCATTCCTCTGTAAACATTGTCATCTCTCCTCGCTCCAAGGAGGCTTGATGCTTCCAGCCAACCGGGGAGAGGATCACATTGAGAAAGCCTAAAGAAGGTAACTGATATTTTTTCAAACTACTTCTCCCGCTACATGCTCTCTGAGAGGTGGTTTTGGGTTTTACAGAGCCCTCCCGCATCTCCTGGGCTCTCTCTTTACTCTGCAAGGGAACAGGCTTGACATTTCCTCCAGTGTTACTCAGAGCCCAGCTGATTCACCTGAGAGGCCACCACTCTCCCTCCTGGTTGCTTAGGCCTACATGAGTCCCTCCTGGTGTTAATGAGCAAATCTGTGAAACCGTGGATAAAAGCCAAATCAAATGGCCCCTGTCACCAGGACTGGGTTGGGGCTGTCCTTGGGGTTACATTTTGCCATCTCCCCTCTAACCTGTGAGCTTCATGAGGGCAGAGTGTGTCCTCCCAGATCTAGCAGAGCATCCAGGGCACTTGGCAGGTGCTTGATGAAACCGTATGGAAGGAATGAACATGGACTTTGTGGAGAAAAGTGCCAAACTTCCTATATTTTAAATTGTCCCTGTTAGCCAGGCATGATGGTGCCTGCCTGTAATCCCAGTGACTCAGGAGGCTGAGGCAGGAGGATCTCAAGTTCAAGGCCAGCCTCATAAATTTAACAAGACCCTGTCTCAAAACAAAAAAATAAAAATGGCTAGGGATATAGCTCAGTGGAGGAGCACCACTGAGTTTGATCCCCAGTGCTACAAGAAATAAAAAATAAAATAATGTAATGTTTCCAGGGATATTTATTAAATTTAGAACCCCAACAATGTCACATCATTAAACAAGTCCTAAACACTTTTCGTATATTCTTTTATGCATTTGTTCTCGGGCAGAAACCCAAGAGAAAAAGCAAGCTGGTTTGTGTATATTTTGTTTCTTTTGGCAGTAGCAGGAATTGAACCCAGAGTCTCACATGTGCTAGGCAAGCACTCCACCATTGAGCTATGCCCTGTACCCCATCCCCTTACTTCTCCACCCTGCTTTGAGAGAGGGTCTTACTAAGTTGTCCAGGCTGGCCTCAAACTTGCAATTCTCCTTCCTCAGCCTCCGGAGTGGCTGAGAGTACAGGTGTGTGCCACTGCCTCTGGCTGCTAATCTTTTAACATGTTATCAATTTTGTTTGTTGTTGGTCCGGAGGAGTATTTTGGGACCCCCACCACTTAAAAGTGTGTCTCACTGTGATACGGTGGAATATTGTATGTTCTTTGTACACTTTCCATTACTATTAGTAAAAGAGATACACCCATACAATATATTTATACACCTGTCTATTCAAGAAAATATCCAATGCTAACATTCAGTATTTTGAATATTGGTCAGAGGGAAAAATAAATAAGGCTATATATTTTTTGCATAGGTCTCTAAGATCTATGGCACTTCAAGGGGTAAGATCAGTCAGAGACACTTTAAATGGTAACTGCCATCCCTGTGTTCTTCTGTCACCAGAAGTAGAAACCACACTTGCAGGTCATTCCATGTCTGTGAGGTGTGTACTTTTTTTTGGGGGGGGGGGCGGGTACCAGGGATTGAACTCAGGTGCACTCGACCACTGAGCCACATCCCCAGCCCTATTTTGTGTTTTATGTAGAGACAGGGTCTCACTGACTTGGTTAGCGCCTCGCCATTGCTGAGGCTGGCTTTGAACTTGGGATTCTCCTGTCTCAGCCTCCCTAAGTGCTGGGATTACAGGTGTGCACCACCGCGCCTGGCTGTTGTGTGTGTATTTTAATCCTTGCTTTATGGCCTGCTGTAACCAAAACTTTATTTGGAATGAACAGACTAGTTTCCCAAGGTAGCCTTTCAAACAGAACTTTCTCATCACCTATGTATACTGAGGACTTTGTAACCTGGCACTCACAACATATAAGGGGAACCCAAGTTACTTTCCCTATATTATTTACTCAAATATCCAGCAGGCACCAGAACCCCAGCCAAGATTTTGACTGGACAGACAAGGCCCCTCCCCTCAAGAAACAAAAAAAGCAAACAGAGCAGCACCTTGGGATGGGTGCTATGGAGGAATTCCATGGGGCCAGGGGACAGCCTGGCCTAGTCCAGAGGCTTTTTTGGGTCAAGATGTCAGGTAGGCTTCTGGGAATCAACCAAGGGAAGGACTGAGCAAAGGCTGGAGGGAACAGAAAGCACCAAGGCCATGGGAGAAAACCTTCAGCCTTTGCCCAGAGGCAAGGGGCAGGGAATGAGGAGACCCAGACAAGAGATGGGTGTGGTCAGTGGCAGGAGCCAGCTCACCCAAGGCCTTTAGGATCACAGTGAGAAATACTGCCTTTATTTGAAGAGACATTAGAAGTTAAATATTACTTTTGAAGTTAAAAATTACTTATTTGAAATTAAATATGTAACGACTTTTTTCAGAATTGCCAGAAGATAAGGAAAAATTCAAATGTTCCTGACCTGGTGAATCAGTAACACCCTATGCTACATCCATTTAAAGGCATACCACTCAGTGAGAAAAAGGAACTGCAGATTGGAGCGACAATGTGGATGAACCTCGAATGCTTTATACCAAGTGACAAAAGCCAGACTTTGAGCCTGAGGTGTAGCTCAGTGGTAGGGCACTTGTCTAGCATGCACCAGGCCTTGGTTCCATCCCCCAGCTTAACATTTGTTACCTATTATTACAGAGCAAAATTATCCCCAAACATAGCAGCGGCAGGAAAATCAATCCTACCACTTGTTTGGAAGGCCAGCTTGATGAGCAGCCTGGGTAGCCTCTTGTAGAAGTTGCAACTATGTTGCCATCTGTCTTCTAGAGAGAAAAAGTTCTCTGCTTTTTCACAAATGGGATTACTCCTGAGAACTTAGTGCAATCAGAGCCCGAGCCCTGGGATCCACAGGACTCATTAGTCACATTACTGGAGCAAGATGTTCTATCTCACGGAGTCAATCAGAGAAGAGAGGCACCCTGTGATACGCAAGCCTGCGATGGGTACCAGGCCAGGGAGCCCTGCGGACATTTGACACTCTGGAGCATCAGTTTCCTTCTCTCACAGGGTGTGGGGCTAGGACCCGATCTCCAAGGTCCTGTCCATCACTCCATTCCTAGCCTTCATTCTGTGATTTAATAACATGCTGCTGCTTGTGCGACAAGCTAGGATTCCCTCAGCCCCTGAAGCCCACCACGTGCACGTCCCAGGGTCATTTGGATACCACCTGCACGACGCCCACAGCATCTGCTGGCCACCTGCTCTGCTGTTGACAATCTTTTCCTTCAAACAAACTCACTTTTTTAAACTCAAATTTAAATGTGTATATTTTTAAAGTAAACTTTCTATCAAGATGGTAAATGGGAAAAAAAATTCAGTAAGACGCGCCAATTAGAAGACAACCGTAAAATAAATACAAGGAAAGAAAAAGAAGGTTGGCGATTTCTGTTTCAATACTGTTGCAGTTAGAGATTTGAGTTTATGTCTGCATTTGTTTGAAGGAGGTATGATTGAAGAGAGGCATTAAAGACCTATTAGCACCAAACTGAGACGTTCTCCTTGCTTTATCCAAAGGCTTAAAAGATAATTGAAAAGGGAATAACTGTCCTGTGGTGATTTAGTATTATTTAATGCCACATCTACGTTCTCCCTAATACCATCTCCCATTTTACACTGATGTGCCTCCCAGAGCTTGAGAAATGTGGAATTTGGCATGCATCATAACTATTTATTTAGAAGTTGGTTTCTCTGCTTCTCTTGACTAAGCTCCCAGAGACCAGGTGGGTTCTGGTTTATCTGTCTCTGCATCTAGACCAGATGTCCTTTCTTACCTCCTTTCAGAAAGCTTAGCAGTCTAAGCAGGTCAAGCCTTAGGGAGGTGACACAGGAGAGCAAGGTCATAAAAGGGGGCAGTTATCATCGGCAGCCAGGGGTGCCATTTTGGTCCAGGTTGCTGTTGTCCCAGGGGAGGATAGGATTGGGGAGAGATGGAGGTTTCTTCTGAGATGACAAAAATTGTTTGTGATGATGATTGAAAGACATAATATATTTAAAACCTTTGAATGATACTTTTTTTTTTTTTGGTACCAAGGATTGAACTCAGGGGTACTTGACCACTAAGCCATGTCCTACCTATTTTGTGTTTTATTTAGAGGCAGGGTGTCACTGAGTTGCTTAACACCTCGCCCTTGCTGAGGCTGGCTTTGAATTTGTGGTTCTCCTGTCTCAGCTTCCCAAAGTGCTGGGATTACAGGCATGTGCCACCGTGCCTGGCTTGAATGGCACATTTAAATGGGTGAATTTCAAAGCTCTTACAAAAGCAAACAAAGTTTCATCAACCAGTTGTGCCTCCGTGTGTGGTGGGTTATGCATCCTGGTGATGGTGGTGGAGAGCAGGGGCTCCCAGCCCTGGCCACATCTAAGTATCTTTGAGGGCTTCAGCCTGCAAATGCTTGCCAACCTAGAAGGCTCAAGTTAGCAGCTCTGGGCTGTCGCTGTCTGCCATAGTCTTAAAAGTTCCCCAGGTGATTCTTACAGCAGTTAAGTCTGAGAACACTGCATCAGAAAAGTTGCCAATACCCTGTCTCTACATAAAACACAAAATAGGGCTGGGGATGTGGCTCAGTGGTCAAGTGCCCCTGAGTTCAATCCCCAGTACCGAAAAAAGAAAGAGAAAAAGAAAAGTTGCCAATAAAAAGATTCACTCAGCATAGATGAATGTCTTTGCTTCTTTATCAGATGGGCCCCCTTATACTGGATATCTCCTGATCCTCCTACCGGCAACACACAACTCTTCTGTGACCTTTGAACTTAAGTCAGCTACATGCTTACTCACCATCACTAGTTATTAAATAAATGCAAATAAGAACAAAG
Source organism: Xerus rutilus (assembly GCA_028644305.1). Taxonomy (NCBI): domain Eukaryota; kingdom Metazoa; phylum Chordata; class Mammalia; order Rodentia; family Sciuridae; genus Xerus; species Xerus rutilus. The sequence goes on along the minus strand of CM053414.1, from coordinate 27,691,093 downwards.
ATACTACCTTCATTACTGGTAGAATGGCTGTGATAAAAAAAATAATGGAAAAATAGCATTGGTAAGGATGTGGAGAAATTGGAACTCTTGTGCTTTGCTGGTGGTATTGCCCAGTGGTGCAGGACCATGGAGAACAGTCTGATGGTTGCTCAGAAAAACTAACCAGAGAATTACCATGCGACTTTCCCATCCCACTCCTACACCCATACCCAAAAGATCTGATAACAGGTACCCAAGTAAGTGCATGTGCATTCACAACAGCCAAGAAACGGAAAGGTCCCATCAACAAATGAAAGGGTCAACAAAATGGGATTCATACATACAGTTATCCTTAAAAGAAAGTTATCCATAAAAGAAATGTAATTCCAATACATACTACAAAATGGGTCAACACTGAAAACATCATGCCAAGTGAAAAAAGCCAAACAGGATGAATATTGTATGATTCTACTCACAGGATGTAAAAAAAGTTACAAAGTAGAATAGGCTACTGGATTAGTTCACTTTTTGTCGTGATAACGAAAGGCAGGCTACTTTCAAAGAAAAAAGGTTTATTTAACTCATTGCTTTGGAGGCAAAGTACAAACAGCATGGTGCTGACTTGGGTGAGGGCTCCCCTTGACTGTCACCTCATGGAGGGTGGCAATGGCAGGAGCTTGGGAGGAAGCGAGAGATCTCATCTTGAAACAGGAAGTCAAAGAGCTAGGGTCCCCCAATCTTTTCCAAATGTAGGGCCCCTGGTGACCTAAGGAGCTCATGCTAGGCCCCACCACCTCCCGACTCTACCATCTTGGGTAACAAGCTTCCAGCCCGGGAGCCCTTGGGGAACAATCCACATCCACATCACAGCAGTTACCAAGGGCTGGGGGAGGTGGGAATGGGAGTTGGTGTTCGAGTACAGAGCTGCCATATAGGATGAGGACAACATGCTGGAAGCAGACACGGGTGTGGCCGCCTAACACTGTAAATGCACTTAATGCCACTGAGTTATGCACTTAAAGATGTTTGAAGTGGTAGATAAGTTATGTACATTTTACCACAATTTTTAATATATATATATATACATATATGTATATGTGAAGAAAAAGAAAAACCAGCTACAATGGACTTCTATAGGTGTAGAGTGATCTTTCCAAACTCCACAGGGGCAGATCTGCTAGACGCTGGAGAGGGAGTATGTGCGCCACTTGGCATCAGATTGTGAGGATGGCGGGCGGCTCGCTCAGTCCATCTGTACCCTGGTTCTCCAATACAGTGCAACACATATTGCCCTCTCTTAGAGGTATGGTACAGACTGAAGGAAGTATGGACTCATGTTTCATGAGCATGCACCCATGCACATGTGTAAATATGTAAAGCATTCAGCACAGATGGTCGCTTCTGGCATCTGTCTTCATCACCCACACCCACAGCGCTGTGTCTGCCTCGACTCTGATTTCCATTCAAAATGCACAGTGTATTTTGGGGGTGATCAAATGTTCTGGAATTAGCAGGGCTGGCTGCCCACCCTCCAGAAAATACTAAAAACCACTGGATTATACTCTTTGAAGTGGTGGATTTTATGGTATGTGAATCGCATATATTTGAACAAAAAACAGGCTAAACAATCAATGAGAAGTGTTCCTTAATGTGGTCACACATTGAGTATAGGGCCTCCTATGTATTTGCTAGGCAGTAAAGTGATGGCCACCATACCCAAGGCCTGTTTCCCACCATGGTCAAAAAAGCCTGCCTGCCAGTAGTGTGGACGAGGTGTGGCAGGGAGCAAGGCTGAGACCCATGAGCCTAGTCCCCACAGTTCTCTTAGAGAACTGAGAGGCCACTACATGGGCCCTTGCAGTGCCTATGATAACCTCTTGTTTAGCCATCGTGGGGCTGAAGCCTGCCACAGTGGCACCTGGCCTGGAAGGTGGTGAGTCCAATCCTGAGGCCTCTCCCACACCAGGCAGCCCTGAGGGCTGAGCATCGGCACTTGCTAAAGTGTGAATCCTGCCTCTTGGCAGGCACTGTGCAGGACAGGTGACCTATTTCCAAGACAAAGCTCAAAGACCTGGGACCAGCTGTCTCCTGCCTGGGCTTGTCTCACCACAGGTTTGGGACCATCCGGGTCCAGCTCTTTAGTTGCAACCTGAGCAGAAAATGCAGAATCTAGACCTTTCTGGTGGCAAAATCCATCCCCTACCACACACACCCGGGGAATGTGGACCCGTGCTGAAAGACTCCACTGCCACCCCCTGCTTCACACATACCATCACCAGCTTCACTGTCACCTCTTCCACAGGAAGTCTGGAAGCCTCTTCACCTGGGCTGTTGACTGGATAAAAACCACCTGAGGGGCAAAAGGGATGGAGGAAGGGCGGACACTAACCAGCTCTCCCAGCCTGGGGTGTCTCACTTTTAACCCTGGCTTTGGAAGACACCGGGGAGGAAGAAGCCAGATAATGCGTCACCCACGAGATCTCGCTGGACGTTAAGTAAATGCTCAGGAGAGGCACCTGGTTCGTGATGTTACCAAGGGGCAGCACCTGCCTCCGCTGGACACAGTACTGCGGAGCTCTTCCCCTCTCGGTGACTCCGGGGTCAAGCCTGGGACCCAAGTAGAGGGCAGGATGGGCCCTCACTGGAGGGTTGGGTACAGCAGGAAGTATTTGGTATGTGGTAAGGGAAGAGGGGAGCTGTGAGCCGGGGTGGATTCTAAGGTTTCTCACAACTCAGACTCTGGAATTTTACAAATGAGTTCAAACAGTTTCCTTCTGGGGCAGAGAGACCATTCTTACCCACGATGATTGTGAGATAAGAAGGAAATCTAGCAACAGCTGACCCAGTTCCATCACGAGAATAGTCGATGGAAATGTTCAGGGGCTCAGTCCAGAGAAAGGGAGAAGGAAGACCAACAATCTTGTCAGTCTGGAGAATAATCTTTGAGGCCCAAATATAGGCATTCGGGGGAAAACTGCCCAAAGCAATGAAAACTTCAATGTTATTACGGTTATTGAGGAAGGATATTATGCTTTAAACATTCAGTTTATTATATGCCAATCATACCTCAAAGCACTTGAAATTTAAAAAGTAAGCTATTATGGGCCACCTGCCCTTTGTAGTTTACACATCAGGTCTCATTTACTTCTCAAAACAGGGAGAAAAGTCAGGTGTAACCCAGGCCAGGATCTCCTGGTGTTCAGGTGATGTGCTGGAGGTGTGTGTGGCAGGCAGAGGGATGGAGCTGGGCATCTGAATCCAGCCGCTATGGAGTTCTGTGACTATTTATGAGCATTTTGTCCACTGGATGGCAGGGAAAGTACCAGGGAAAAACTACAGGGATTGTCAAGAGCATTGCCCTGGGGGATTTGCTCTTACTTTGGGCATAACAGAGCAGTTATTGGGCCTTGCTTTCCCCATCTGATCTCCAAGATCCCTCCCTCTTTGCTCGGGGAACCCACTGAGGACTTGCGAATAGTTTTTTGAATTTCAAAAGCAATGTATCCTCTCTTGCCACCTGAATATTGGGTTTAGACCAATGGTACAGAATAGAAGACACAGAGAGTAACCCACATAAATACAGTATCTCATACTAGACAAAGGTGCCAAAAACATACACTGGAGAAAGGATAGCCTTTTCAACAAATGGTGCTGGGAAAACTGGAAATCCATATGCAGTAACATGAAACTAAACCCCTATCTCTCATCATGCACAAAACTCAACTCAACGTGGATCAAAGACCCAGGAATTAGACCAGAGACCCTGCGTCTAATTGAGGAGAAAGTAGGCCCAAATCTTCATCACGTTGGATTAGGCCCCGACTTCCTTAACAAGACTCCAAAAGCACAAGAAATAAAAGCAAGAATCAATAAATGAGATGGATTTAAACTAAAAAGCTTCTTCTCAGCAAAAGAAACAGTCAATGAGGTGAACAGACAGCCTACATTCTGGGAGCAAACTTTTGCCACATGCACATCAGATAGAGCACTGATCTCCAGGATATATAAAGAACTCAAAAAACTTAACACCAAAAAAACAAAGAACCTAATCACTAAATGGGCTAAGGAGCTGAATAGAAACCTCTCAGATGAATATTGGAATAAAAAGATTCATCCTCTTTCCCAAGTGAACCAACACTTTCTTCCTAATTATGTGTTGTGCTCTGAAATCAGCTTCTGTCTTAACTCAGGATCCTAAAGGAGTTTTCTAATTACAAGGTCTTGGTCACTGACAAGAGCTAGTGAATGATGTTTATATGAATCAAAGCATGCTTTTGACTTTAGGATTTATAAGGTTTGAATTATCTGTGTGTGTGTGTGTGTGTGTATGAAGAAAAATGGTAAATATTAGCCCTTAAAAAATCAGCTCACTTTGAAATCTCCGTGGCATTATTGCCTCCTTTAATATTGCTGACAGTCTCTTGCAAATGTATCACAAGTTGGCATTTATTAGTGCGAGGCACAAGTATGGGGCATGTTATTTGATTTGAATAACAGCTCGGAGCTACAGTTTGAGTCCAGAAATATATTAGTCAGAAACAATCTCATTTAATAACACAGAAACTAATAAAAGAAAAGTATTCCAACTGATTCAGAATTGAATTTATGAATATTGCTTTAGCAGGATTAATGATCAAAACCCCAACCTGTTTGTCACGTTATAACTGACTTTTCCATTTAAATGCAAAACCAGAAGTCAATGAGTCCAAAAGATTGTATATTGCTTTGAAGAAAATCAGTTCATTTTACATGTAAGCTTCCAAATTGGCAATAAACTTTAATTACAGGGTCAGATAATCAAATTATAATCAAATAGCCTCACATAAAAACCTATGTTTGAAATTAATGAGACACAAGCCTGCCACTTGGTATCACCACACCTCTGTAACTTACTAACTGACATTTCATTTCCATTTAAAAGTCACCTTAAGGACTTTCTCCTCAATTTCCACCGTGTAGCTTAATTTGATTTAGAAAACATTTCATTCTTAGACCATGCAGTCCTTTAGATTTTCATATTCCTCTCTACATTTTCCCTCCTCCTCTTACCTTAGGGAAGGTCTGTTTTATAATTGACAATGGAGTTTCTAAATTGGCACTGTTGTAACCCTTTCCATTAGGGAGGTGAGTCCATCCCTGTCGGGGCGGCTGGGAGGACCCTTTGCCCTGGGGTCAGGTGTCCTCACTCAGAAGCAGCATCCACACTGTGGGGCTAAGGGTCTGGAAAACTTTGCACACAGGGAAAAATGCATGTAGCCTAGAAATACTTAAATTAGTTTGATATCAACATATATGTTTGTAAGAGAATGGCATTAACGCTTATATTTGCTTGATTGTCCCAGTAGATGTGAACAGTGGAATGCTAAGTTATCTTTGGAACCTCTGTCTTTCAGCTTTAAAAATGATCCCTTTGTCTTCAGTTACAGTAGGTTTTTTTTTTTTTTTTTTTTTTTAAATCAGAATAATGAAGAGCTAGTTGCCGGGGCTTCCTCTTCCTGGCGAGTAGGAAAGAGGTCACCGAGTAAGAAGTGATGAGCTGAGAGGATCCTACAGAGGAGTTCAGAATGGACCTCTCCTGGCCCTAATGTGCTTGTTAGGAGAATGAGGCAGGAAGATAGGTTGAGTAGAGTTCAAGACCAGCCTGGGCAAAAAAAAAAAATTAAAAATAGACTTTGCTTTACATTTCCCATACCATAAAATAAAATAAATGGGGGTGGTGGTGGTGCAAGAGCAAAACTGAACTTTTAATATGTCCCAGATATTGCCCAGGATGTATCTGCACCCACCCACCCACCCACCCTCACACACACATCCTTGTTTATCTGAATTTTTATTTGCTAAACTGGCAATCCAATCTGCCATAATAATGAATAATGGATGCTCCTTTGAGTGTTTTGAGCCTGATGTCTTTTGAAACATTAAAGGATTTCGTGGTGATGAACTCAATGTTTTCCAAATTTGCCAGATCACCCAATCACAAGAACCAGCTGGGAACTCTCTAGATTTCAGATGCCCACGCCCCTCCTGCAACTGCTGATCCAGTGAGTCCAGGGGTTGGCCTGGGAGTTGGTATTTTGATGAGTTTCCCAAGTGATTCTTGGCAGTGGGCACGTTTGGAAAACACTGCAAGATATCTTGTCGCTACATCCTGAGAAGCAGGGCATGGAGTGTGGGAGTTCAGGCAGAATTATTAACCTTCATTTCCAGCTGGGGAAATCACAGCCCGGGAAAGTGCTTGGCCATATACGTAACCTGGGACCTGCTAAAGTGCCAGGCAGCCTCAAAGTATTTTATTTCATTGCCTTGTCTAGAGATGAATGGGGAGAAGATAACTGACCATGGAAGTTACTTCTACCAGTGTCATTATGAGCTTTGCTGTTCAGTCTGGCATGCTCCAGGGGTCCACTGTGAGCTACTAGGAATAGAGTAGTGGTCATCTTAGCTTTGGGTTTTTCCTCTGCAGTGAGGAGATCCTTCCTGCCTCAAGCGCTTGCCATGATTTTACCACCTGGACCAGAAAGCAGGGGCGGGGAGCGGGGCACCGTGAAAAGTTCCGTCTATCAAGGGCACAAAGAGTGGAGGAGGGTGCACTGCAGGTTATCAGCTCTGTCTCCTGGTTAGCAGCCATTTAGCCCCTGGCCCCCCACAGCCCCCCAGACACAGGAAAGATGGGGAAAAGGCAGAAAAACACTGAATCCCCATGATGGTCCCATGCACTCTGGGCACACTTGTGCATTCAATGGAAACTGCAAGAATTTCAGTGATGGAAATATTCAATAAAAGCAGACCCTTGGATGACGCCTTTCTCCCCTGCTCTGCAGTTACCACCAGGGCAGGAGCTGTGGGTTTGAAGTCAACCAGTCATCCTCTCCCAAGAGGTCTTTAGCTACAGGCAGTGTTCAGAAGAAAGCATGGCTGGAGTTTATTTCTTCCCAAGACTCCAGCTGCCAGGACATAGCTCCTGGTTCCCCTGGTCCATCCTGTTGGGGGTCTTCTAGCTTTCCAACAGCTAAAGCAGTCTGGTTTTATGCTCATAGTAAAATCACCCACTTTGGAATGATCAGTGGACTCGTGGTGAGAAAGTCTCCACCCCCAGCTCCAGCCATGACCCTTGACAAATACTTACCTGGTGCCCTTGGCCTCTCCTCTACATCCACTCAGGTAGTTGCAGTTGGCCTGAACATTCTGGGGCTCTCTGCTGTGTTCTTCCTGGTTGTTGTTTTGTGCTGTTTGTTTGTTTTTGGATGACTGAAGATAGTCAATAGGCACACGCTAAAATCAAAGAAATACAATTTAATTTTCCTTTCCACCAATTACTTCTGCTCCTTCACTTTCAAAATTGACCCCAAATGACTTCTGCTGTACAATCCTACTGCTATAAGGTCTACTTGTCAAGATGCCATGTAAACCCAATGACTGAAGGAATAACATGGAAAATGTTTCGATTCCAAAGAAGGAAGATCATAGGGCCTTCTCTAAGACAGTGTCTTGAGTTCTTAAACCACATCTCATATTTGAGAGGAGCTCAGATTTTTTTTAAAGACCTCACAAACATACAGCTGGTTCTCCATATCTGAGGGTTTCACACCTGTGAATTCAACCAAGATTGAGTTGAAAATATTTGAAAAAGAGGGGCTGGGATTGTGGCTCAGTGGTAGAGCACTTGCCTCACATGTGTGAGGCACTGGGTTTGATCCTCAGAACCACATAAAAATACATAAATAAAATAAAGATACTGTGTCCATCTACAACTAATAAAAAAATTTAATAAAAAAAAGAAAATATTTGAAAAAGAAATTGTGTCTGCACTGAACACCTGCAGATTTTTTTCTTGTTATTCCCTAAACAATACAACAACCTTTTACATAGGATGTATATTATATGCAATCTAGAGATGATTTAAGGTGTATGGGAGGAGGTGTTTAAGTGTCATGCAAACACTATGCCATTTCATATAAGTGACTCGAGAAGTGACTCGAGCATCCTCAGATTTTGGTGTTTGGGCAGGGGAGGTTCATGATATCCCATGGATACGGAGGGAGAATTGTAGGTGCCTTTGGGGCAAAGTATCCATGGGAACAAACCATGGACAGGAGGTGGAAAATGAAATCAAGGCAGGGCACTATTACTCATGGCAAATGGTGGGGTTCTGATGGCGCGGACGGGGAAGGTCATCCTGTCTTTCCTAATCTCTAAAGCCCTTGGTCCTGCTCTATTGACTAAATACTTACCAGGTCAAAAACATGTCTTGCTGCCTGTTTTCCCAGAGGCATTTGGGTCTAAATCACCTGCAAGGTAAAGAATTTATGAGAAACCATTCGGAATCATTCCCAACCGCTCTGGCTTCCTCCTGTTGTGACACTCTGCAGGGCTTCCCTGGGCACCCCAGGGCAGGGGACCACTTACCATCATGGCCAGGGCTTTCTGGGACAGTAAGTACTCAGAGATCCTGAAGTTAAATTTTGAGTTCAGATATGATGTAAAATTCTTGGAGGTTGAACCCAGATGGCAACTTGAGATACACCTCAGAGGGCTTGAAGGCACAGGCTGTTTTCATCCAGAAATTTCATGGTCAGATGTTTTATCTGTTCAAAGCTTCTCATTGTGAAAAATCAATAATTGCTCATGGCCTAAATTATGGTGTGTTTATATGAAAGAATACTCTGCAGTCATTCAAAATCGCATAGGAGAATACAGTGGCATGACAGAATGTCCATCTCCTATGGGTTTTTAATACATAAAGACAAATGACAACAGTTAACAGTGGCCACTTTTGGTAGATAGGATTTTGACTGACAGATTATTCCTTTTTTTCTTGTTTTCCAAGTTTTCTGTTTTCTGCACCAATTGTCATTACTTTTACATGGCCTTTTTATTTAGGACAAACCTGAAGACACTTGTTTCTCTCTCTCTCTCTCTCTTCATATTTTTATTGGTGCATTATAGTTGTACACAATGAAGGGATTAATTGTTACTATTTGCACACACACAAACATGACAATATTATCTGGCCAATTCATTCCCCAGCACTTTCCCCTAAAGACACTCCTGTGGGAAAAGATAATAGAAAAAAACAAAAGTCTTACTTGCCATTATGGGTCTGACATCCAGGTTCCATTTTGTCATGAGTAGAGGGATCCTATGTCTACTCTGACTTGTCCCAAACTCTATATTCACTGGTTACTCTTTCTCCATTCTTTCTCGACCCATATGGAAATGTTCCAGCCAAGAAGTAGCAAAACAAATACCCTAATGAATAAAGTATGGGATGTATCCAGACCTGACTTACTATGCTTTACACGGTACCAGCCACAGAGTAGGTGCTAATTAAATGTTTGTTGAGTGAATAAAAGAAAATACAATTTTGGCATTTTAAGGACTTTTATGTGTTTCATTGTTACAATAGAAAAACAAAGTGGTTAAAAAAAAAGACCCATTTAACTCAATTCATAACAGTGGTTTAAAATAGGGATTCCAAACCAGTTTTGGCTAAAATTGTTCTAGTATATTCCTAACAGCTGCTGTTTTAGACATAGTCTGAAATAAATAACTTCCAGGGTAGTTCCAAGTCTGCATTGAATAAACAGTGCAGATAGAGGAAAAGGCTTAATTAGCATTAATTGCAGTAAGCTCTGCAGCCCCAAGCCTGGACCCTGTGGCTCAGAGAAACCTAGTACGGATGCTCCTTCCTCAGGCTGTAGATGGAGCCATAACATTACTAAATCTCATCAGGGCTGAGCACTGGGGGTTCTGTGCTGTAAAAGCCAGATGTTTGGAAGTTTTCCGTCTTCAGTTTCTAAGTGTGAACAACCAGAAAACTTAGACCTTTCTGTTTTCTCCAAAGTTGACTGGGCTCGGAGAAGCCAAGAGCCTGGCCTGGGTGGTTTCGACTCTCCGCTCCCCGGCAATTATCACCTGCTCTCAGTCTTCTCTGACAATTTCTCTGCTTGAGGGCATCCCGGGGCTGTCAGTCCTGCCTCGGCTGGTGAATTCATTTAGAAAATCAGACCTCAATCGGTCTTGTCTTCCTATTCTCCTGCTTTCTTTTCGTAAGAGCCAGGCCAGGCCAGAGGCCTGGGACTCCCCTGACTTCCTGGGTCAGAGTGAAGATCAGGGGTGTTTCCACACCCACAGATGGGAGTCTCCTTCAAGACCTCCCTGGCTAAGTTAGTCTAATTTTCTTTCTCATCTAAGCTCCTATCTTCTCTCTCCTCTCCCCTCTGGAGTTCTCTCTCCTTTCTCCCTCTCTTCTCTGCCGGCCTCTCTTCTCTCTCTTCCCTCTTCTCCTCTCTTTCTGCACACAGATCCTTGCAGCCCGTGTTCTGACACAAAGGCTGTTTTCACACTCCTCACACCGTGTCTTCCCACTGACCGGTGAAATCTTACATCCTTCTTTCTCCCCAAACATCTCATGGCTTCCTCTCTGCTCCCATTCTGCAACCTTGGGCTGGTCTTTCCAGGGTCTGGATCTCCCTCTCCCTCCCCTGCCCACATGCCTGAAATGCAGTCAGCCTGTGCTCTCTGTGTCCCCTGCCTGAGATTTTCCCATCTTCGGAGGCCAGGTCATAGGCCTCCGCCTCCATGCAGCCGTCGTCGTCATCGTTGTCGTCTTCTTCTTCTTCTTTTTTTTTTTTTTTTTTTTTTTTATTTTATTTTTTTTCTTTTTTTATTATTTTATTTTTTTCCCAAAAGTTGCATTTTAATACATGTTGGCAAACATAACAGAAAAAAACAAATTATCAGAAGCTGTACACACTATTCACTGAAAACATTTGTTGAGGCAAATAGAAAAAAATTGTTACAATCATAATTTTTCTAACTTTGCACAAAATTATAAGCAGATTACATTCT